>OZ001253.1:10762255-11962255 GCA_963924025.1 Ischnus inquisitorius
GTTCGGATCTTCGGGTGGTGGATTTTGCCTGTCACTCGATGCGGAAGTACTAGGAAGTTGAGTATCGATCATCGTTGAATTTTCATCGATTTCCGTATCTGTTTGCGAGTCGAACGTTTCCTCTTCGTCCGAGGGTTCGTACAATGAGCCTGCCGGACCAGTTACTCGTCGTTCCTCCTCCCCAGTCGTTTGCAAGCAGCTATTTGTTTCTTGTGCAAACGATGGAGTATCTTGTTGTTCGTTAGATAATTCGGTATCTTCCGACTCGGATTCGTCAGAGTCGCTTATCGGCTCTTGCTCGCTCGACAACGGTGATTGTGAGTACCATTCGGTTCCTTCACTGTCCCACCAGAGATCGGTGTTTTCTTTTCGTTTTTTCTGAGGTTCGGATGCTCGAACTTCGTGTTGCGAGTCTGAAGATTCGTAATTCCTTTTACGATTTTTCCCTGTGGGATTTTTGTTGTCGTAACTCGTCTGATCTCCGAGTTTGTAGCTGTCGGGAAAAGAGAATTCTCGTTCCGAATTGAAAGAATCTTCTTCGTGTCTTGGCTGAGTCGTCTGAAATTCGTCGGGAAGAGTCATTCGTAATTTTTTTCTTCGCGGTGGTTCTTCATCATCTTCGTCGTCGGCGTGTGTTCGTTTTCTTGCACTCAATGGGCGGACGATGGCAGAACGTACCGGTGGTTCGTCGACCGGGTTTTGCGACAAAGCGTCGGCGTTTTTGTTGACTCTCCCCGGTTTGTGCTTTATTTCGTAGTCACAACCGTCAAGGATCTCGGCCCATCGGCGAAGTTGCGAAGTCGGATCGCTCAGTTTCTTGATCCAGGTGAGTGGTTTGTTGTCTGTCACGAGCGTGAATTTTCTTCCGTATATATAAGATCGGAATTGTTCTAACGCGTAGATTATTGCGAGCATTTCTTTCTTCGTTGCGTCGTATCGAGTTTACGTATCGGACAGTGTTTTCGATAAATAGGCTATCGGGAGATCCTTGCCTACTTCGCCTTGACTAAGAACGGCACCAAGCGCGTAATCTGACGCATCGGTGGTAATGATGAACGGTTTCGTGTAGTCCGGATATTGTAATATCGGCTCCTCGCACAATTTATCGCGTAATTCCTCGAAAGCTTTTTGTTGCTCGTCCTTCCATTCGAAAGGCACGCTTTTCTTGAGCAGAGTCGTCAAAGGTTTCGCGATGAGTGTGAAATTTTCGATGAATCGTCGATAGAATCCGACGAGTCCCAAAAATTGTTTGATATTCCTTATATTTTTGGGATCGGAAATTCTTTTACGGCTCTGAGTTTCTGAGGATTTGGTCTCACGCCTTCGCGTCCAATGATGTGACCGAGGTACACGATTTCTGGCCGAAGAAACTCACATTTGTCGGGCTGCAGCGACAGCCTCGCTTTTGTTAATCGTTTTGCCAGTCTTTTAAATTTTTTCCTGTGCTCTTCCAACGAATTTGCGTAAATAACGATGTCATCGAGATAAACGAACATTTTGTTACCCTGCAGACCGGATAGTACTTGGTCCATGAGTCGCTGGAAGGTAGCTGGAGCATTTTTCAGACCAAATGGCATTCGATTTAACTCGAAGTGGCCGTGGGGTGTGGAAAACGCTGTTTTTTGTTGATCCGACGGCTCCATTGAGATTTGGTGGAATCCTCAGGCAAGGTCGAAGACCGAAAAATATCGCACATTGCCCAGTTGGTCCAGGATATCTGTTATGTTCGGTAGCGGATACGCGTCTTTGACCGTTGTCTCGTTTAATTTCCAAAAATCCACTACTAATCTGCAACGTTTTTTTCCTTTGGAATCCGCCTTTTTCGGTACGATCCAGATAGGTGAGTTGAACGGTGATGTTGAAGGCTGAATGATATCTTTCTTCAGCATATCGTTCACCTGAGAGTTTATTTCTTTCTTCATGTTTTGTGGAAATCGATACTGTTTCGTATTGATCGGTAGTTCATCGGTCGTGTAGATCTGATGTTTGACTACGTTCGTTTTTCCAAGGTCTTCGTCGGGTAGGTGAAAAATTCCCGAATTTTCTTTTATAAGCGCGGACACGTGTTCGCGTTCTTCTCGTGTGAGGTGGTCTAAGCGTAGTAATGGGAGTAGTTTTTCTGTTCTTTCTTCCGGGTTTGCTTCGACTCGGGCTATCCGTGCTTTTTCGTGAGCCGTCGACTCGTCTGTTTCGGCTTCGACGTGTTCTTTGAACGGTATTAGTTCTACTTCCGGCACGATGAGCCCTATTTTCTCGTTTGTGGTATTTATTGCGAATAAATACGCGAACCCGCCGCGGTTTTTAACTATTGCGTTTCCGCAGAAAATTTCTTTTCCGAATTTGATTTTTCCGGTATAACCTTCTTGTAGATCGTTCGGGATTCTGATTTTCATCAGTCTTTGTGTTCTCGCGGGAAGGATGATCACCTCTGTTTCGACGAATGGGATTATTTGATACGGTTTTGGGATGCATATTCCGCCCTCGTTATAATTTATACTGGCTATGTGTTTTCTGAAGAAATCACGGCCAATAATTCCGTCTTCGGCTATCCTGAAGTCGTTTGCGACGATCTGAAATTCGCCTACTAGATCGTTTACGCACAGCTCGATTGAGCCCAACGAGCGGGTCGTACCCTCCGTTACTCCGTTTATCGCGTATTTTAATTTACGATTAAATTTGATACCGGGTAGGAGGAATCGTCGTTTTATCACAGAGATGTCCGATCCATTATCCACGTAGAACATTCCTTCGCCTCCCCTCAAGCTTACGCATCTGAGTCGGACGATGCTATCTGGCCTGTGCGACAACTCCGATAAATTAGCCTGACGGATTTCTGCTCTTTCGGTGCTTGTTCGTTGTCGCTCGGCGTCGCGCTTCGTCGAGTCCCCTTGGAGTTTAAATTCTCCGAGCTTGATTTTTGGCTTGCGCACGAAGAGTCTGACGTGTGGCCACGATTGTTCGAGCTATCTCTGCTCCTTTTTGACGATCGTGAGTCGCGTGAGCTTCTACTGTCTCGAGAGGCACTGCGAGTTTTGTTCTTTTGTTTACTCGATATTTTCGACTTCGAATGGTCCTCGGAATCGCTCGAGTCCGAGGAAGAAAAGCGAAGTTTCTTTTCTTTCTTCTTGTTTTTCGAGTCGGAGTGTTTTTCCGACTCGTCGCGTTCGTGTTCGTGACGCGAGCGATGTTTGTCTTTCGATTTTGACTCGTTTCTATTTTCGCGAGAATCGGATCGTCTATCGCGAGAATTCGATCGTTGTCTATCGTGAGATCGGTTTCGTTCTCCAGACTGTTTTTTATAGTAATTTTCTCGCGAGGGATCGCGAGATTGATTTTTCTTTCGGTCTTCTGAGTCGCTACTCGACTGGCGACTTCTTCGGCCTGAATCGCGACTGTGCCTTCGCGGGCGCGTTTCGTCTTTGTCCCCTTTACCCCTCCGTTCGAGCTCTTCGTAGTAACGACGATTTTGGAGTCTCCAACAATTTTCTATTGTGTGAGTGTCGCCTTGACAATTAGTGCAGAACAGCGGTATTTCTTCCGAGTCTGCGTAGTGTACTTCTACCTGGGAGCGAGAACGCGATCGAGAGTGTGAACGGGAGTTCGAGCGAGAGTGCGAACGTGAATTATCTTCGGGAGTTCCTCTTGAACGCGACCCTTTCCTTTCACGGCTTCGACTGGGGCGAGTCGTTGTTTTAATGTTCGCTCGGTATTCGCGTCCGTCTACAGTCGCTTTTTCTTCGACTATTTTATTTTTCTTTGAATTTTTGAGGTCATATTCAGCACGGTTTTCTCGGACCTTTTCGCGAGCTTCGTCTATTTCTTGCGCCTCTTGGGCGTAGGATATTGCTTGTTCGATTGACTTAGGGTCTCGCATTAAAACTGCGTCGCTTATGCACTCATGCAAACCTTTTACGAATCTCCTTATGGCATTTCTCGTGTGCCCTGCTTGCAGTGATTCGATTACGTCGTTTAATCGATCGGGACCCTGAGCGGCGCAGCGATGCAGCCGCTCGGTGATCCGTGTAACGCGGGCAGCGTAATCGTTCAATGGTTCCTTGGTTCCTTGTGCAATATTAGCCAATTCCACCTGGAGCGAGAGTTCGTCTTTCTTGTACGAATAAAGATTTTCTAGATCATCTAGGATCTCTTGTACTGAATTATAAACCCTTCTTTTCGGGTGAGTTTGACGACGAGCGTCGCCCTTTAATTTGTTGAATAGCAAATAACGGAACTTGACGAAATCGCCGACGTCCAGCGTGGACATAGCGTATTGCACATCGGACATAAATTCTTCGATCGGTATATTTGTTCCGTCGAAACTCGGTATCGGATAGAGCGCTTTCATGAGCCAATCGTTATCGGAACGTACGTTCATTCGGCGGAAATTCGAGACCATCTCGAGATCGCCTGGAGGCGGTGGAGCGGGGCGGTTAGGGAGGTTTTCCTCCTTAATCGTTTGATCCATACCGGCCGCTCCGAAGCCTTCGTTTCGCTGAAAGCGCGTGTTTTGTTGCGAAAATTGACGTGGGTCTTGTTGTATAACCGGATGCCTGTTTAAATTAGTCGGCCATTGAACGTCGAAATTTTGCAACATTTGATTTGCTTGGTGATAATTGTCGAACGCCTGTTCGGCTAAATGCATTGGTCGGTTTTCGTTTAAAGCGTCCACCGAGAACGCTCTCTGATTCAATCTGTCGCCGTTTTGATTCACGTGGAAGCGGGCATGAGGATTTAAAAGGCCTCCGTTGCGATTAGGGTGCCCCGAATCCGATCTATGTGGCGAGGGATTGTCGAGGAATATTTCGGGAGTGTCCGGGCGTCGTGCCATGGTTCTCCTTTTCTTCTTCTTCCACTTTTTTAGCTACTCGGAAAACGTGGTGAAACTCGAGAATTATAGCTTTTACGTGATTATTTAAAAACAAATTTTACAACAGAAAACTACCCAAAGGTTTCGATAAACCGAAAGTCAATCGTTAATTAACTGAAAAATTTTAGAAACGAAACTTCCAAGCTCGAATGGTTACAAGTTCAAACTCTAATTTTCTCGGGATTTTGTTTAATTTGTAAAATATTAAAATCGAAAAATTCGTGGGGACGAACCACGTATGGCAACGACCGAAACGATCGACCGATTTCGGGGATCTCAGGGTTCGGGGAAATCGGGGATAGTTAAATGCTTGTAAAGTCCAAAAATTCAAATACTCGTAAAAATCACGAATTTACAAGTTCAATAGTTTCGGAAAATTAAATGCCGAAAATTCAGATGGTTCGAAGAGTTCGACGATTTCAAAAGGTAGCAATAATGATAATTCAAGTGTTCGAACGACTCAAAATTTACAAAATTCGAAAGCTGATTAATATTGAACGTTGAAACTTGTAAATGCTCGTGAATTCGACACTTGAAAAATTTAACGATTTCGGAAAATTATGTACGGACAGTTCAGATGCTTGGAAGACTCGAAAATTGACACTTCTATAGTTCCGGTAAATTGAACGTTGAAAATTCGAATGCTCGAAAGTTCGACATTCGAAAAACTCGACAATCTCGGGAAATTGGGTATCTTTTAAGTGCCGAAATTCAGAAAATCCGAATACCGGGGATTTCCCCGCGAATTTCGGCAACGGAAAAATATATCGCGAGTTTTCGAATGCCGAAATTCAGAAAACCCAGATTCTAGGGATTTTCTCGCGAATTTCGGCAGCGGAAAATATCGCTTAAGTTTGCTTGAGTTTTTCAAATGCCGAAATTCAGAAAATCCGAATGTTGGGGATTTTCCCGCGAATTTCGGCAGCGGAAAAACAGCACTGAATATTTTTCAAACGCCGAAATTCAGAGAATCCGAACACTGGGGATGCTTCCGCGAATTTCGGAATGGAAAAATGTCACTTGAAATTTTTTCTTTTAAATGCCGAAATTCAGAAAATCCGGTTAATGTGGATCTTCCCGCGAATTTCTGCAACGCAGAGACGGTATTTATACAACAAATTTTCCAAAGATATTCGGTCGACGAGATGTTTCGTCAAACGATTGATAACCGTAACAAGGTAAGTGGTAGTTGCGCGAAAATCGGCAACAGCAGCAGAATGATCGGACTTGACATCAGCATCTTGGTCGATATCTCTTTTGTCCGCTTATCACCCGCGTAAAAAAAAGAGATATGGGATTGATTCTCGCCGAGTATTTCGCCGAGTAGCTCGGCGTATCTCGCCGTGTATATCGCCGAGTATCGCGCCGTATCTCGCCGAGTAATTCGCGGAGAATAGTGCACTGTGCTCAGGCCAATATTCTCTTGGCAGCGTCTAAGAAGCTTGGAGAACCGTTCCCAGCTTCTCACCGCGATTGTCGTGAAACCCATTGAGAAGCTCGGAAAACCTGTCCAAACTTCCTACCGCAATTGTCGTGAAAGCGTCTGAGAAGCTTGGAGGATCGTTCCCAGATTCTAACCGCGTTTGTTACGAAAGCGTCTGAGAAGTTTGGAGAACCGTTCGCAGCTTCTTACCGCGATTGTCGTGAAAGCGTCTAAAAGTTTGGAGAACCGTTTCCAGCTTGTTACCACGATTGTCGTGAAATCATGTGTAAATGAAAGGGTAACAAAAAGTAGATTTTGACAAATGGAAGGAAAATTTGAAAAACGAAGAAAAATGCCCGAATCCAATTTTTTTCGGCAGATATGAATTCCCCGAGCAAAGTTAAATGCTACTGTATGTTATTGGCGGTCGAAATTGGAGTAAGTCCCAAAAATATTGGAAACTATTGGACATATCTCACATATATCTTTTTATTTGTCTATCCAAGATTTCACCAGTGCGCTACAATATTTTTGAGACCTTAAACGAAATTCAACCGCCAATGATGGATTATAGCGCCTAACTTTGCTCGAGGAATTCATATCCGCCGGAAAAAATTGTTTTTAAGCATGATTCTTCGTTTTTTATTTTTTCCTTCCATTTGTCAAAATTTACTTTTTCTTCTTGTTTTATTCACACATGGTTTCATAATTATCGCGGTAAAAAAGCTGGGTTCGATTCTCCAAGCTTCTCAATGGGTGTGACGACAATCGCGGTAAGAAGCTGGGAACGGTTGCCCAAGCGTCCCAATGGGTTTTACAACAATCGGGGTAAGAAGCTGGGAACGGTTCTCCAAGCTCCTCAAAGGCTTTCACGACAATCGCGGTAAGAAGCTGGGAACGGTTCACCGAGCTTCTCAGAGGCTGCCAAAAGAATATTGGCCTGAGCACAGTGCACTATTCTCGGCGAATTACTTGGCGAGATACGGCGCGATACTCGGCGATATTCAATCCCATATTCTTTTTTTTTATGCGGGCGGTTTGGTATAGGCACCGCTTCCTTCTGCCTTAGCGTGGGTATCGATTAATTGGCTTCGATTTCCTTTCGATTTCCTCTCGGTTTGTTTTCCTCGATCCTCGATCGAGGTTGTTGTTTCGGTTCCGTATCGAGGTTGATGCTGCTTACACGTCCCTCACTCAGTCACTTTCACACGCGAGCACTCGGAACTCGAGAGAAGAATTCCACTTCTGACACCAAATTTTTCTCTGTTACGTCTCGGAAAATAAAAAATAAAAATATTGGGGGTAAATATTGGGGTTCGTCTCTCGAATAAGATCAAAAGATCCCGTTTTTAAGTTGCGCTCTCTCGCAACTCTCGTCGCACGCTCTCGACTCGATATCGTAAATCGGGAAATATTAAATATTGGGGTTCGTCCCTCGAATAAGATCAAAAGATCCCGTTTTCGAGTTGTATAAATCACATTTATTCGTCAAATGGAAAGTACGATTATTACAAACAATTTGCGATAATGTGTGTGTGTGTTTTGCAAGAGACTCTAATTTAATATGCTAAATAAATCTATCTTAGTCGCGGAGGAAAGTACCCGCTCTAAAGTTGAGTCCGACCGATTGGTTTGAAATTTAGAATAAGACTGACGATCGAGTGATCGAAACTGGCCGTCGCGAGGCGGCCGAAATTGCTGATACAGCGCGGCACGCGCTGTTGCTAAGACGGAGGTGAATCCAGCATGAGGGAAACTCAAAATGCTGATTAGGCCGTGAGACAGAAAAGTAAGAGTTCCGAGAGAGAAGAAAAAATTATTCTGTTCTGAGTAAAGTCGCGAGCGGATATGGATTCGCGAAATACGATATTTGACATCCGGTCGAACGAGTCGGGCTCTTTCCTTTGCGTGAGAATAATCTTATAGATCGCAATAAATCGTAATAATATAAATTCAGGAAAGTGTATAGATCGAGGGGCAGGACGTAACATAGCCTCTCTGACTCGATGTCGCGTTACGCTAAATTTCTCGCGCGGGGAAGGGGGAAGGGAGCACGTTGCCGAATATCGAGCCTCACGTCGACTGCTCGATCCTTCTCGCTGCTCTTCTCTCCCTCGCTCCTCGCGTCTCGCGCGCTCGCGTCTCTCGTCCAGTGTCTCTACCGCCGAGTCCCGTTGAATATTCCCTGTGAACAATTCAACTACCGCAGTACTCGGCCTTTATTTCTCTCTCTCGACCGGTGTGCCCAAGGAACGATGTCTCGCGCTTCAAAGTCTTGTCGGCGTACAGCGCGTGGATGCGAGCGCGTCTCAACGCCTCGTCACAATATACATAAACATGAACAAACAATTGAATAAAACCATTATTCGGAATCTCCCTCGTTTCTCTCGAACTTTGCGGAGAAACTGAATAAATTTCTTTAAAAATAAATTCCAATTTTTAAATTCAATTTTTGTTTCATTATATTCCTTGCTATAGTCAACTTTCGATAGTTGCAGACTCGAAGCCATACGCAAGAAGCGATTGCGTTAATGATCACATGGCCTCAACATTCACCATGATCGTAACCACCATAATCTTCACAACGTCAAGGAATTCTTGACCAACCGTAGCCAAAATCAACCAGGATACCCGAACAACAGGAAACCAGAAAACGATCCTCAACGCAACAAATTACCGGACGATAGAAAACTCCAAACCCATGAACTATTCGAGCTACCCCAAATGAGCATATCTAAGGTCGTATTTAAAGGAGTTATTCTCCAAAACACTTTTAACGGGTTAATTTTAAGTACACGATACACTACTCGAGTAAGCACAATCACGTCAGGACATTCTACGCTGCATGGCCTTCATCATAGCCGAAGCATTGGGTTGCCTCGACTATCTTTTTAGGCGGGGAGGTGTTACGTCCTGCCCCTCAATCTATACACATTTCCGAATTTCTATCATTACGATTTATGGCGATTTATAAAATTATTCTCACGCAAAGGAAAGAGCCCGACTCGTTCGACCGGATGTCGAATATCATATTGTGCAAATCCATATCCGCTCGCGACTTTACTCAGAACGGAATAATTTCTTTCATTACTCTCGGAACTCTCACTCTTCCGTCTCACGGCCTAATCAGCAATTCGAAGTTTCCCTCGCTCTGAATTTACCTCCGGCTTAGCAACAGCGCGTGCCGCGCAATGTCAGCAATTTCGGCCGCCTTGCGACGGCCACACACACACACACACACACACACACACACCTTATCGCGAATCATTTGTAATATTCGTATTATCGATTCAACGAATAAACGCGATTTATATTACTCGAAACGGGATTTTTAAATCTTATTCAAGAGACAAACCCCAAATTTCAATATTTCCCGAATTACGTAATTGAGTTGAGAGCGCGCGTGACCGCTTAGACTTTCTTTCAAGTCGACGCATTCGCCGATAAAACTCTGAGACGTAACAACGTAATTTAATATTCTATAACGATGCGCATGCAGCAATATTGTGCACGTATGAACGTTGAACGGCAGCGAATTAATAAGCAGAAGAAAAAAAAGCAAAGTTGTGTAAGACGTAACGCACGTGTAATGAAAAGTAGTTTTATTAAATACTCATATTTATTGTTACGTCCCGGCATGCGGGGTAGCACGTGTGAAGAGTTTCTACTTTTCTCCGTTTTAGAGCGGACGAGCCGCTCTGGGATCGGAGACCGTCGGATGGCTCCTCGTAGGAATTTTCGGGAATTTAAAACTTTAAGTAAACAAAAAACTTTGTTGTTTACTTTAAATAATCAACAACTAATATGTATTAGAGTAAATTTACAGGTTATTTGTCACTGATAGATTTACATATGTGCGAGCTTGACTGCGCTGGTCGAGTCTCGCGTTTAATCGATTTACAATTGTTTTATTCGTCGGGCTCGAATTCGATAGTTGAGTCCCGAAACATTGTTTTAAATTGTTCATTAAGCGAGCTCGAGCTCATTTGTCAATTCCCGAGATATCGATTCGATTGTTTAGTTCGTCGGGCTCGATCTCGCTTGTCGAGTCCCGCGATATTTATTTTAATTATTTATTAGATGGGCTCGATTTCGCTTCGTCGAGACCCGCCATACAACTTCGATTATTTGATGTTTTTATTCGGGGGCTCGACCACGCTGGTCGAGCCCCGCGATCGTACTTCGTTCACGCGTGCAACTTACCGTCACCGTCCGAAATTATTAATTGTTTCCCGGACGAGACTTCGCTGGTCGAGCTCCGGTCTAAGACTGACTGATTAGGCGTTGCGGTGGTCACCGCGTAATCTTTTTATTATATTTTGCGCAGGTCGTAGCACATTTTGGAGGTGTGCTGCGCCCTGTCTTCTACCGTGGGATTGCTGACTTTGCTCAGCATCCCATCGTGAGAAAAGCGCTGATAAGCGCGTTGTCGAACACGCAACCACCATCATCAGCGTGAGACCGCTGATGGTGGTGAGAAAAATGCAATGAAAAATATCAAAATGATACGTCGCTTTCAGTAGCGCGTAAAAATAAGATTACAAATTTACCCGGACGTAACATTATGATAAAAGCCGCAAATTCAATTCAAATAACGCGCGCTAAACGAGGGCGCACGAGTACCGAGCCGCACGAGGCGAAGGCCACGTGGCGCCTTCTGAACGGTCGCGCGCCGGACTCGACAGCGCGATATAGGGGACGCGAGGGAGACGAGCGAGAGAGTCGAGGTACCGAGAGCGTCGAGCGAGCACGCATCGGACCGTCGGACAAGAGTAAGCGAGAAAGAGAAGGTGTGGCCCTGTCGCGACGATCGAGGGCACGCCGAGTTTCGAGTCACGCGAGATTTGTTCAAGGTGTTAAATAATTTATCCGTACAGCTAAGTATTTTTTTATCTCGTTTATATTTCCGGGTTCGCCCGAATCGTTTGTGTGTGAATAAATTCTGTTGCGTGCCAAACGGCGGCCATCTTATTTATCACGAGCCATCCTCCTTACAGCGACGTTCGGAACGAGAGAGAGAGAGAGAGCTTGCGAGCTCTAATAATTGAAATGTAATAAACATATGAATTCTGAAAACATTGTAAACCTTTTATTCATACAAATGTAATTTATAGATCTATCCAAACCATTTAAATCAAATTATGCGGACGATTCGCAATCGGAGCGATCGGAGCCAGCCGAGCGGGCGAGCGGTGTGACGAATGTAAGGAATTGCGTCACGAGATCCAGAGGCTGCGGTAGTCCGGGCGGGCAATATTCGAATAACGACAACGAGAAAGTAACGGAAATGATAGCTTACCGCGCGAGCTTGTTGGATACGTTTATTTTATAGATAAGCATTCTGAGAGAATCGAGATAAATATGTGGTGACTGTAGTTATAACAAACATTAGACAATAAAGAATTTAGCCTTAAGAATATTGAGAGCCTTAAGAGTATGGATATTATAAGAGAAGATATTTCAGCCCGCATGACAAACGCTTAAATATAACGAAGACCACCCGCCGAATAACAAACTCCATGCTATTCCCCCTTAAGACTATTCGAGGATTTTGCAGTCTTTTGATTGGAAACATGGCTTTCAAGATTTCCAGCGCGTTAATCCCTTTTTATAAATTTTGAATAATATATCCTCGGACACACTGTCAAGACGACGCCTGCGTGCCTCAACGTGACACAAGCCAGACGACCCTCCATAAAACTCCGAACGCTCGCGACCCTTGGTCTGCCTCGCAGGCGAGCGTGCGGAACCCTTGTTTTAGAAGCCCTTTTTCTTCACGTGAGTCATGCGGACTTTCCACCGAAATGGGTTTTTCGCCCGCATTTTTTAAACCTTGTTACGATTGGGTACCAGCGTTGCATACTCCCACTCTTTAAGTTGATACTTTTCCCTTTTTCCGAAAATGCGAAAAGAGCGACCGGTCGAGAGAATCAGTCGCAAGTGTACCGTCGAGCAGTCCTGAACTGATTGTACTTGTAAACGGAATAATAAAATACTTGTGTGTTCAATTGCAGTCGAACATTCCTTATACTCATTTCGGAAGTCTACCTTTTCGAGACTTCACAAGGTGAGGTCCAGCTTATTGCCGACCACGAGCCCACTGCACCCGAGGACATCTTTGGTGAATTATCAAAGTTCCCACCGCGGTTTCAGCTGCGCTACGTGGAAACGTCGCAAGCGGCGTCACGTTTTATTTTTGGTGACAGCGGTAGGATAGCTACGAAAAGCAAACAGTGTCGGACTTGTGTTTTCTCCTAAAAGTTGTTAAAATTTAACAATCTCTATTAACTACCGAATTAATTATCGAATTTAATTACACGACCTTTTGAACCGCGACAAGTGACTTTGTGCTACTGATATTGTGATATACTTGTCAGTGAAATTCGAGCGATACGCCAAATTATCATAAAGAATAAAGCATCGGAATGTAATTGAATCCGAATTCTAGAAACTTGATTTCAACCTCGGAAGGACAACTTTTTTTCCTTTCGCTCCCGTTTAAGGGGTGAACTGAGTAGCTTCTTGACGCGCGAAAGGGGAAGAGCGAGCGAAGTGACTGTTCAATCAAAGGACAAATGAGGTTGACTTATTACCTCTTGACCGTGTAGTGAATTCGTGAAAGTACGCGCCGCGATCTTCCTACAGTGTTTTGCCATGGTTTTTCACCCGAAGGAGGAGGGTAAATACGTTACGTACGTGTTGTACCGCCGAATCTCGGGTAGCTACTCCGAGCCCGGTGATATTACGCCCTTTTCAGAACGCTGTTCGGAATTACCAGTAAAGGGTTGGAACCCTTAGCAAATGCAATATCACACGAGAAAGGTTGTGGAATTTACGTGTACTTTTATTTAGCGTTCAAAACGCTCACCACTTTTCAGAAATATAATGGATACAGTGTGTCGAACTAGTGTCCGACTTGTTAGGTTTACACTACTTACTAGACCCTTTGCTCGAGTCTGTCTACTCGCACAACCAGTCGCACGGTGTCGGATAACTTTTCTGACTGCTGCTGTGAGCTCGCGACCACAATTTATAGTCGATAAAGTGGAGCGAGTGTGTCAGCAGCATCTTTGGAAGATAAACATTGTTTCCAAATTTCTTCATTCAATGTTTATCTTTCGGCGCTCCGGATTCGCGTTATTGCGGGATCCGAGCGCCGGCCTATGGAATTTGCTGACTCGGCATTCAAGTTGACCGCGATCGAGCGTCGAAGGCTCGATGCGACGGTTGCCTAATTGTTACCGTGCGTCTGGTGACGAAACTTAGCGCTCGTACGCCGTGGTTACTATGTCGCAACCTCGGTCGTACTCGCGTACGATTTCGGGGTATAACATCCCGCCCCCTTTAAGGAAAAGAAACCGACGGGTTTCTTTTCTTACTCATACGTAATTTACACTATGTCTTACGTGCTACCGCGATACCGCTCGCCGTGGCTGTTGACCCCGGAAGGCCGATTGTTTCTGCTGCGTGAGCGGTTTGTTTGGCTTATATACTAGCACGAACGTGGGAGTTCTTATTGTCTTTGGCACTGTCCTTTAGTCGAGCCACTACAAACGCACTTCCGCCACGATGTCGCCGCCTCCTGCCAAGGTAGTTATCTTTCTTCACGGGTTCTTCCATTTTGTTTTACACCTCACCCCCGAGGCTTGAGCACACCCTGGTGCATTCTTCCACAGAAGTTGCGCCTGTCTCCGTCCAACCAGGAGGATGATGAGTGCGTCATCGTCTTTGAACGACTCGCACCCTCCGCGAAACCCAGGTCGAGTGTCGCGCCTCCCCCGACGGTCCCGGTGTTCGACGACCGTCCGTACGCCCTGAACACCTCTCGTCTGCTGATCCTGGCGCCCCGTCAGTCCAACGGGCGCGCCCCGTCCGGTCCAAGGTTTCTACATACCCTTCCGGCAGATCCTCGGGCATTCGGCCTGCTGGTGAAAGCGACGATGATGATGATGAGTGGGAGTTCGTGCGCTGAAGCGCCGCTCCCCCGATCCCCGTCTGTATCTGCATGCGATTTTTAATGAACGAATTTTTCCTCCGCAACCTCTGGCTTTCCGTTTCTTCCTCGCGTAGACTTATGGCGTCCCGGGTCTCCCCCGGTCCTCTTGCCTCATGTATAATCGAGGTGTCGGTCGTCGGGCTGCTCTTCCCGGACCCTGCCGCTCTATCGGCATCGTTGCGTTGTGGTGTCTCGTCTCCTTCGTACAGGGGGCTTCCATCGTTGGTTGCTGCTGCCTGCATCGTCTCCAAGCCAAACATATGGCCAGGATCATCACTGCCATCAGTGAGATCGCACCGACGAAATGCTGTCTGATCGCGCACGATATTCGTTGCCTGCGCGTGATCGTGGCATCGAGCTTCGTTTGAAGGTGCCCTATGCGTACCCCGAGATCGTTCAACTCTCGGGGCGAACTCACCGCGTGCTCGAGGGTTACGTTTGCGCCCAGCTCGATTGTCTGTGGCACGTACCCGGCCTCCTGTGATGTCAACGTGAGATTGTACGTTGGCACCAAATCTTCATCTGTTATCTGCTGTATGTGCCGGCCCAACGACTCGAGGCGAAAATCTTCCGCGGTCACGGTGCATCGACCGTCAAGCGTCAATGACCCCGTGCCGTGCATTATTGCCTGCTGCGTCAGCACTCCGTCGCGGGCGACGGTTACCGTCCCGGGTCGCGGCGCGACATATATCCATCGTCCGGGTCGCTGTAACCCGACGATAAGCGCGCAAGTCAACCTGACTACGCGCTTCGGGCATTGCTGCTCCCGACCTACCGCACCTTCGGCGTATACGCGCACACTACACGGCGCTGCTTCGTTGATCGGGAACGTGGGATGACGCGGATTGCAATAGTATCTCGTGCCATCCTTTTTGCATTCATCCAGCTCCTGCTCCGACATCCGCACGTAGCTCCGGCTCGCACGATCCACAATTACCGGCCCCGATGTGGTCTCGAGGTACTAATACGTCCCATTTTCCCCCTTCCTCGGCAGGGGATATGTCCGACTCACACCAAATTCCGCCGTCCCGACGAGGGGTCGACCAGCACCGTGACTATTTCTCCTTTGCGATATGCCCGCGTAGTTGCCAATCGCAGCAGCCCTGCCGCGTTTTCCATGGTCACAGGTCGGGGGAAACTCTGCCCCTTCGGCACGTGCGGCAATGCCTCCGATAGGTACTTGGTAACTCTTTCCGGCGTGAGAATGGCGGGATCGATCGTTCCGGAAGCGATCCCGGCGAATAGCCTCGCAATATCCCTTACGTCACGGCGAAATGCCTCCACGTAGGCGTCCACCAGGCCCAGGCTTTCGTCAAACTGCTGCCGCGTTGCCAGACGACCCGTGCTATTGTGAAAATAGCCGTTGACCTCCCGCAGCATCGTGTTAAGCCTGTTGAAATTTCGCTCGCACGCGTGCGATGAGCGGTTAAAAATTTCCAGCGTTGACTCGACCACTTGCAGCTGCATTCGCATCCCGTCTCTCATCGCTTCTTGAGTCTCGCGCACTGTTGACAACTCATTGTCAATCCGCTCCCCGTCCGACGCGTCTAAATTTCCGGTTATGGCCTTTACCACGGAGCCAAGCCCGTCGATTAAGCCACGTTTGCCCCGAGGGTGTTCGCCCCTAACAAGATCGTGCACCACGCCGATCTCCTCGGCCACCTTGGCGGGGGGTCGCATCAAATGCCCCAACATCTCGGCACAGTAACTGCCGGGGCCCACAGATAGCTTGCAGCTCGCTCGATAACCCTCAAGATGCCACTCGATCGATTGCTCCAATGTCACGAGATTTGCCAGATCCATACGCACGGCCAATGTCCATTCGTCTGTGTACTGAGACGGGCTCTCAGCTGCGCTAGCACCCATCGGTACGCTCACACATACATCGGTGCGCCGTCACGGCACACAAGCCAAGCGGCGACTATACGAAGGCGCTCGGAGTGGGGAGGCTCGAGCGTAGCAGCTTCTCTCGCAAACGAAACGTTCCTGTGGCGATGTAAATACGCGCGAGAAAAAGTTTCTCGCGAACGAAAGGTATACCAGAGCCCTATAAGAAGGCGGGGAATCCGGTAAAGATTAGCTTAGCTCAAAATTCCTCTCTGACGGCGACGAAGGAGCAGGTACGATCTACGTTCCCAATTACTTCCGGGCCCGAGGAACTAGCGGTGACGTTAGTACCCGGTTTTTGAACCCCCACTATCCTACATGAGAAGAAGAGCCAACGGCGACGAAGGCACTCTCATTCTCATACCGATCCTAGTGGGGGAGAAATTAGATAGGTAACCCGGGTGGAAGTAGCCTGGAAGCGGGTAGCGGTTTGACGTGCGGCGACGCTGTCTAAGCCCCGATCCCGTGGAAACCTTTTCCACTCGAGGACCTGGCTCCTTGGCATATGCTAAGATAGCCTGGCAGATTAGCTGTGTAGAGATTCCCTGTCAAAGTTGTTAAAATTCGTGAACAATTAATTGATTAATTAATTTAAATTCTTTTTGTGGATAATTTGAAATGGTGCCTAATTAACGCACTCGCTTGTGACACACATAAATAATTTTTCCTGTTAATGATCTTGATTATTAATACTAAATCTTCCATGCTCATTACTACTTGGCTTCGATTTTCTTGCTTGAACGGTACGCTAGCGCTTCATATAGAGGACTCAATCGTGTAATATCTGGTTGTATTTAGAATTAAAGAAGTTTTAATAAAAATTTATTAGTTGAACCTAATCGACTGCCTTGATAATTTCTCGCTCGCCTCAAGAACCTCAACGTTGCATGATTGTTGGAAGCAGCAAAAAGTGTAATGTTACAGTACAGACTCATTATGCCCACGTGCTCGAAATAGATCCCAGGCACGTTGCGAAATTCCTCGATCGAAAACCTGTCCCGTGCATTGACTTTAGCCGCCATGCTACTCAACAACAATGCCCTGCAACAATGTTTCACTCGTAATTTCCTCGCTGCATTTTCCAATGTTAACATCACCACAATTAATCCGGCGCAAACGAATATTGAGCAAGCGATTATTCTCCATAATTCTTGTGACCGTAAAAACCCCATAAAATTTTCCCCATGCGTCCCACGGATATTTCTGGGAAATGTTACCCGCATGCTGAATTGAATCATACTTAACATGGACAGGGTATTTTCTGGTCACGATTTTCCGGTGTACGGCCGTTTTGGACACGCAGTTTTCCTGCACATTTCAGTGGTGCGCAACAATTATAAAACACACCATAATTGGGCACCATTTTTTTGGTGCACATCGCAATTCGGCTGAAACTGGAGTGAGTTGTGCACATCAATATAGTGCACACGTAATTTGGGTGGAAAATTAACAATTTTTGTCAGTGCACATTATCATTTGTGACGTAATTTTCGTCTTATCACTAACGCGAACTCAAAAAAATCACAACAAAAAAAAACTAACGAAACTCGAACGAAATCTAATAAACTCTACGCTCAAACCGAACGGGAGCACAAAAAAACAAAACGCGAAATCGAAAATTATATCACCTTCGGCCGCTTGCCTCCGCGAGTGCAACGAGATCCCGGGGGCGCCAGTTAATTTTTATATCGCCGGTATTAACGAACCGGGCTCGATCTGGAGGTGGTGGAGCAACCAACCTCCGCAGGATAATTTTGTTTCGCCGGTGTTATCAACCGGACTAAACTGGAGGTCGATGGAGCGATCGACCTCCGCAAGGACGAAACGAAACGAAAATCTAAACTAAATTCTCTTTGCACGCGCGAACGCAAACGGTTGCGGAAATGCACGGGTTGCTCAGGATGCGGGTTATGGTAGAAGGGTCGCGATCCGAGGTCAATAAAATAACGAACGGTAGCGAAAGAAAAGAAAATCGAATTCTCAAGCCCTTACGAGCGAGAATAATTCTCTTATTGGCATGAAGCCGCGGGAACCGTGCACGAGAGTGCACCGAGAGCGCGCCGCTACGAAAAATCGTCGCGAGCGAAGCGAGAACGAAATCCATACGCGATCGATAAATTCTTTACATTCAAAAACTCACCGAAAACTGGATTTTTATCCAAGATGGAACGGGATCCGCATCTAACGATGCACGGAAGCGAAACACGATCACAGATGCACCGAAACGATAACTCTAACCCATTTCAAATGCACAGGATAGCGAAGAATTTCTAACGAAATTCTTACACTCACTCTGCTCACTGAACGCGAGCGATCGCGAACTCGAACGAAACACGGTGACAGCGAGGCTATACCGTGAGCGCGAGAGAGATAGACTCTCGAGCGCTCGAACAATAGGCCGAACGTCAACAAGAGCGCGAGAGAAGTCCGAGTTACCTCTAGGGCGTCTCTCGGTAGACTAATTTGCCTACTACGAGATCTAACGAAAACATTATCATTATTTCCGAAATCCGTAACCGATAACTGCTGCCCTCTCAAACTATATCGCTACGTCATCGATACTGGTCAAAAATCTTAAGCGGGAACGTGAATTGAAACGGAATCTTCGCAATCGGTATTCTTAGTCAATGCATGAAAACAAGGCAACAAACTCAACAACTTAACTAAAACACGGCACAAGGTGCTTCAACCTTGCCCGGAACGAAAACTCAAACTCCGCCTGTTCTCCAATGCATTGCACTATCGCATAGGGTGCCGGGTTTGCACCGGACTTTGCCGTATTGCAACTAAACCTAGTCGAGTCTTTTCTTTACTCGTGCTTTTAATAATCTGAACTCTACCACCGAGTAAGGTCAAGAACATCGACGAACTAAACTTGAACAACTAAATCGTAACCAAACTGAAGCTAATAAATCGTAAGAAAATACTAAATCATCAACAACCTGAAGCTATTAATCAACAAAATCAAAGCAAAGCAATAAAATGAACTGTAACAAAAATTCGAGATCGAGAGCATACGAGAACAAAACCGTATCGCGAGAAGTCAATGAGAGGCAGTAAAACGGGATCTATAACGACAAAAATCGGTATCGTAACAGAATCGTAATTTTTGCGTTATTTGTGACGATGATTCAAAAAATCACGTCACACATTGTACACAAATACAGTAGTTCACATTAATGTTGTGCACAACTTAGAACACCGTTAAGCAATGTAGTGAATCGCACGATAGTGCACGCCGTTATTGTGCATAGTCGGGCATTGCGTACATCATCACTCAATAGTGCGTAGTGTTCGTTATACACGTCATTTTTGTGCACATTAAAATTGGTTTTATTATAAACCAGAAGGCTATTTTTGCTCGCTCCCTTCGCCCACGACCATTGACTTTCGAGTCAACATAACTGCGGCTCTTTCTTTTTAGTTGACTCGTGATGTCTTAATCGTATCTGGAATATTTATCTCTATTGTGATGGAACGTGCTACCCCCCTAAGAATATTCAAAATAGACAAACGCGCGGCACCTAGCGGGATTCAGGAGCCCAAAACTCGCGACGATCGATAAACGCGAGCTAACACCTATCGACCACTGAAACGAGAAAAGAATAACCGACACATTCATAAACGCGAGCGTAGCCAACATTCTCAACATTCCATGACACTACGATGTTTAAATTTTTGCATTCGTTTTTAATGTGATTTTTTTTTGTTATAGATCCCAACTTCGGGATGAGAATATATTGCAGGTCCCTTACTGCTGCCTTAGTGGGTAAGCGTTAAAATTGAATCATACTTAATGTTACGTCTCGACTATGTTTCCTCTAACAAAAACAAAATCAAGATAATAACATAAGGAATGAGACATTGTGAGAATGAGACTATTTTTCAAGCTGGCAAATGATTGTAAAAATTGAAAAGACACGAAATTAGCAAACGAAAACAAAAGATTGCAGGCAACGAAGGAAATAGTAAATCAATAATAAACACGACGACAAAACATAAAATTACGACACACTCAATTTTTTTATAACTCCGCGAGAATAATCCTCGATGTAATATTCAATACTGTATTCCATATTCTCAATTCAATATTTTTTGTGTTTATTTGTTCAATAACTATTTAGATTCAAGTAACAGGCGATTCTCCTCTTCTAGCTTGCTGTACAGAATTTCGCTCTTTCGTTTAATTTAAATTATCACATTAACTTTCAAATTCCAATTTTTACTCAATAGATTCATCAATTAATTCTTTATTTTTATCTCTTTATTTATTCTTTATCTCTTGATGCAATTACTAATACAGCAAAATATCTGGACTACTGTCCGAAGACTGGGACCTGTCCGAGCATTGGTATAGTTACCTTATTGGCAACTTACGATATGATTTATTCTGTTACAGACAGGATATCTGCCCTCCTCACAACACCCCGAAGGGGACATCGGGCCTTGACCTTGCCCCGAGTATGGTCTCGATTGTTGAGGACAATTCGATGGTGGCTTTTGTAAACGCCGTTCCCGCCGATACCACCAGATTGCAGTACGTATCCGAATTGTTTGTTCTGTGACGTATTTTCCTTTATGTCAGCAAAAATCGAAATCTTAACGAAAACTCAAAGAAAAACGCGAAATCGATAATTCAAAAACTCACAAACGTCATCTTCGACCGTTCGTCCTCGCGAATATCATCGGCAGCCGGCAGGGCGCCAGATAGTTTTTGTTTCGCCGGAAATTAACAAACCGGACTAAACTGGAAGTCAGGTGGAACATGGCTTGATTTCCGAAACTGAACCCAAGATAAAACTGAACTGGAGATCTCCGCAACTGGAAGTCAAGTTGATCAAGCTCGACAACCGAAACTAAACTTAAACGGACACGAACACTAAATCTTAGCGAGATCCCCGAGAGCAAAAGCTCGATCGGGAACGATAATGAATACCGAATGCACCCGCGAAATCAAACGGTTGCGGAAATGCACGGGTTGCTCAGAATGTAGGTTGAGGAGAGAGGGTCGGTATCAATAAAATAGCGTTTACACAAATTCAAAAATTTGTGTAAAAATTTCATTTATATTTTTCGCTAATGGCCGCCGAAACTTCGGTTCGCGCGATCGTGTCAGCGGCTAGCGTAGAGCTCCCGCGAAAGTCCGAGGATTCAGTTGCAATCGACGTTTTACGACGTTTGAGCATTCATGCATTTTTTTTTGTTCCTTTTATAACATTATAAATTTACAGTGTGTGATCGTGTGTTATACATTTGTTCGTGCGTGAAACATTGGTTTTTCAATGACTTGCCAAAAAATAAATGTTTGGTTAGAATATTCAATTTGTGACTCAATTGAGAAGATTCAGCAATTAAGTAATGCATTCGCTTTCTGTTCGAAAATTGATCATCAAATCATGTAGTGAAATTGTTGTAATACTTTTGCTTCTGAATGCCATAGTGTTAACAATTGAAAAAATAAAGTTTACTTGCAAAAACTTTGCAAATAATTTTGTACTCAATTAGACAGTTTAGTGAATTTAAGTAATATCTCCGCTCTCTGCTGGAAGAGCAATTTATATGTCCTCAAGCAAAGACTTTGGAATAATTAGTCGTTAGATTCAAAAAATTCAATATTTTTTAGAAATTTCTTTGTTTAAGAAGGGATAATGAGATTTTCTAATTTCAAGATCTATTTCAGAGATATAACACTGGAACGCGTTCTGATGGACGACATTGATCTTCTGTGCGATCCGTAAGTACTATCATACGTGCTAATAATTATGATAAGGATTCTTTCAACGACCTGGAATTGATTTTAACGAAACCTTTGCACGTGTCGCACAACGCTTGAGCAAATGTAACGAGCTAATTTCGAGATATCGACTCAAACAACAATTATTTTGCGAAACAATTGTTTAAACAATTAAACTTGATAAATAAATCGTACTATTCAGATTGTTAGGTTCAATTAACAATATATACTAAATTTTGTATCATTCCGACCACACGATGAAATGTTATTGTTTAAACAATTGAACAAACAAATGAAAATCCACAAATTTCTTCTACTGTTGAATTGTTACGTTTGGCCAAATTTCAGCAAATTATAATAAGCTGATCTCAAGATGTCGACTAAAACAAAAATTGATTGCCAAAACAATTGTTTAAACGATCGATATTGATAAATAAATCATTCTATCCAAATTGTTGACCTCAATAAACAATATATAATTTTGACCACACGCTAAAAAGGTATTCTTTAAATAACTTAATAACCAAATGAAAATCAATCAATTCCTTCTATCGTTATATTATAACGTTTGACTGAATTTCAGGAAAATATAACAAGCTGATCTCCAGATATCGATTAAATCGAAAATGAATTGATGAAACGATAGTTTAAACAAAAAATGTAGATACATCAATCATACTATTCAAATTGTGAGCCTCAATTAACAATATACACTGAGTTTTGAACAATTTCGCCCACACGATAATAAGTAATTGTAAAGAGGAAGCATTATGACAATGTAGTTGTCCGCTTTTTTATTTAAATGCCATCCGAATCATTCTGATTCATTTCCAATTGGATGGCAAACTACCTTCCTATTCCTACCCTCTTATTCATTCGGTTATATATCCGAGATATACTTTCATTTTGAAAAAAAGTTTGATATTATTCCGACATTTACAGAGAAATCGAAAAAACTGATGGAGTCCCGCAGGCCGCAAGCACTCCGGGCCTCCAGCATGGCGGTCGGGAGGAGTCTCCGACCAAGTCATGGTAAGCAATGGTCAGAAAGTTCTCTGTTCAAAACATTTTCATTGTGCTTCCCCGTACGGCCCGGATGGCCGCGAGGAAGCTTTATTTTGATAAAAAAATAAATCGAGATTTTTACCTCAGGATGTTCAGAATGATCTAAAACGTTGAGATAAGTGATTTTTGTGGAAAATTGTCGAAAATTTATTGGGTCACAATAAATGGGAAAGACTGTGGGAAAGCGTACGTGGCGAATATGGGTCCGTCCGAAAACCCATATTCCGCCCATCAGCAATCCCATGGTAGCTCTCATACGATTTCCCAAACGCTCACCCATACTCTCTCCCAAGGTACTTCCCGTACTACTTTTTTTACGCGGGTGACTCTCTCCGGGGACCACACCCACGAATCCTTGGGTCATTCCCGCTTTGCGCGTGTCGCCCTCTCGTGGGATAATATTAAGGATACATATATGATTACGGTGCTCATCAAATTTCATTCTCTACTTATTGCAGCTGTAATGACATATACTCCATGCAGGAGACTCCAGTGGCTTCCTCCGGGATATTGGTCTGCAAGTGAGTATTATTTGTGACGAATTTTTCTCTATCGCGACGAAAACTCGATAACCGAACCGAAAACTCAAAAATCGGGAAATCAAAAAGGAATCGCGATCTCAAACTCAAAAACTGTCACCTTCGGCCGTCGAACCTCGCGAATGCAAACGGTAGCCGGCTGGGCGCCAGTTAATTTGTTCTTCACCGGTAATTAACAAACCGGACTAACTGGAAGTCGAGTGGAAGCTAAAACTAAAACCGAAACTGAATCGAACTTAACTGGAAGTCGAGTGGAAGCTCGACGACCGCAATCGTTAATTTTTGTTTCGCCGGAAACGAACAAACCGGACTAAACTGGAAGTCGAGTGGAAGCTCGACGACCGAAACTAAAACTAAAATAAAAACCGGAACTGAAAGTCGAGTGGAAGCTCGACGACCGAAACTAAATCTAAAATCGAAGCCTTATCTGAATCGGAATCTTAAATCGCGAACTCGAAATTCACGATGAATCGAGAAGATTATTTGTTGGCTAAAAGCCACGAGAACGCGCGAAAGCGTAACCGAGAAATTGCTCGCTAACAATTTTTTTTTTTTTTCTTTAACTTTCACCTAGCCTGTATCTCCACTTTTTTTCACTTTGCAGTATATACATGATGTATAAGACGTACTGCCGTTTGAAAACGAAATTTTTATTTTCTAATATCATTGTCCACAATAGATTTTATATGCGTATCCACACACTTCATTTATTCATAAATGATTAAGAGGTGAAAATTTAACAAACATAACCTAGACGGAAATTTCGCAACGTGTATTTTTCAAATATCACAATTTTTCAAGTATCACATACTGATTTCTTTATTTCGAATTACAGATACACTATTATTGAGCGTTTACAATTTTTTCGTAGTTTGATGTTCCTTCGCGGCGTTCTTGCTGATACGATTTTTCTCGCTGAAGTGACATGGATCGCCTCATATGTCTATTTTTATGTTAAGTGATCATGGAGAAATGTTCTTTTACAGTAACAACGTTCCGTCCGCTCACGACCTAAGACGACCCACTGGTCAAGCGGAGGTTATGATGGTCCAACCGATGGAGAGGGAGGATTTCGTGACGCTACCACCGGTTTGTTCAAATACGATAATATACGATTCCTTAAGACCGACTCTCGTGATGAAGCTATGTGATCATTTCAATTGCTGCCTTTTTTCCTATGTAACTGCAGGAACCGAAGATCTCCGTCTTATTCGGGGATCTGGGGCCAATAGCGGAGTGGCCGGAAGGCCTGAAAATCCTCGCCCGCCGCATTAAGCCCATCGACATTGCTCGGCTGACACTGGGCCAATATCTGCAGGACGATGTCGTGGAGCTCTTTATGAATTTAGAGGCGGTGGCACTGCGTAAGGCGAACATTGCAATACGCGTGATTCCAATGTTCGTCTTAACAACAATCGGATTCGCGAACTACACGCACCACCCTAACCGGTCTATTAATGCAATATTACGACGCGGAGTGGAGACGAATATACTGTCGCTAATTCCCGCGGCCATTCAAGGGTATCTATCACATTAAAAAAACGCATTATCAAATGTTGATTGACAAATCATAATATTAATCAATGTACTTTCAACATTTCAGGCACTTCGTGTCGTATTTGGCAGCAAGGAACGGGCAGTCAGTGTGAGTGTAATGAATTGTAACGCACTCCCTGTTTTCATTCCTTCTTTTTCGACTCCACTGTTTCCCACGCCTCATTTTCCTGCAGCTGTCCAGCCTTTTCACCAGCCGGAATGCACACGTGCATTCCGATCCTTCCAAGAAACCCGAATTCCTCACCCACAGAGTCCCAGGCGCCTAACATAAATCTCCTGATTAGGCGACTTTTACACTATCCCGCGCTGGCCTTCCTCGGAACTCACCCACCTGCCCTTCTCGGAAAACCAGCCACCTGCTCTTTTCCATAACTTTCTTGACTCCCAAATTCTTTCCCCACTCCCGATAAAAATACGTAAATATTTGTGAAGACCTGCCAGGAGATGATTATAAGAATTTGAATTTCATTCATTTACCTCGGGTTTTTATTTTCAGAATGATGGTCCGCTATGATTCGTTGGTCGGCTGTATCGGGGCAGCTACTTACGAACGCATTGAATCTGAGATAAAAAGGTTACTAAATGGCATGGAGGTCACAATCTTGGTGAGTCCACGCAATTGTAAAGGAATATTTATTTAAGAATTACAGATCTCCGTCTTATTCGTGGATTGGTTCAGAGATGTTACTTGTTTAATACTTTGTTTAGTTAGACTTGTTGTGGTGTCGTATTACTTATCTCTTCTTGCTCAATCACTACGATTAGTTATTCGCGAATATATATTGACTACAAGATTACATGTTCTGAATCTTGCCAGACCGAACGTACTACAGTTCACGAGTTAGCTTGTAACTGTTTGATGCTTGTTCTCTGCTCCTTTCATATGGACGGAGAACAGCGTCAGCAACATTTTAAGGGTTCTGTATGTTCCATTCTTTAAGTGTTTACATTTCTACATCTGCTTATCGTTTGATGCCCCAATCTCTTGGTTAATCCAGAGATCGGCGTTATTTCATATTGCATAAAAGCTGATACGGAAGTTACGTATGTGCAATCGAGCGCACCTTGATGCGCCTCGATTGCCAAAATGCTGACCGAGCGTTTGGTGTTGGCGATGGCCTGCTTAACGCGTGCCACTCGAATTCCTTGTATTACAACCAATAACGCATGTTGCAAGGAATTTGATGTTCTACTTTTAATTTCTACCTTGCAACGACGTGTTCCAAGAATCCGCGGTTCAACAGAATTTTGCAATTTTTGATATATCGGGCTCCACTTTGGTCGACAAGTTGACTGTTATCATCAAGGTTCTTGCGTAAATTTTTCGAGAATCTGTCAAGAAAATCAACTGTTATAGTGAACCGAATTCCCCAAATTTATTCATAACCGTTAACGCTCTCACTATATCATCATAGCATTTTTTTGAAATATTGGGCTCAAATCCGGTCTGAGACTGCAGTGTTACCAGACGAGAGTTAAGATTAAATTTAGCAATACTCTTCCAAAAGGATCAATGTATTGTGACGTGGAGTCACAGTCTTCGCCCTAACTTTGACAAGAAAAATTACATTGATGACGATGATGCTGATGATATTAACGAACATTTCCATCGTCGTAAAAAAATCGCTGGGTCAACCGTTGAAGCGAATAAATTGATCGGTAGATATCTCGCGTTATTATGATCGAACCAAAAAACTATCCTAAATTGTTCATATTGTGTGCGTATCCTGTCAGAGGATAAGTTAATGATTGGTAATGCTCCAAAAATACATATATGTATTTTTGGATACACGTAGCTGGAAGGCAGCACTTCGACGGACTCTCCGCTTTCTTGCGCGGTGCGAGTTCATCTCTCTTGTGTCATGTTTCTTGTGTTAGTGTATTGTAGTCAGGCTAGGTATCGTGTGATGTCCGTAATCGTTGCTCTCCCAACAGAATATTGTTAATAAGAAAATATTCTGTTGGTAGTTTTGGTATCCCTAAAAACCTCAATTAAACCTCGTGGATATCCCCGACTACAGTAACTGGTGCGGAGACGTGCCGACTTCTGCCCCTGGGTGACCGTTTCTATCAATTCTTAATTCCTCCTATAAAAATCTTTCGAATACCCAAATTTACCCACATCAAACCTTGCGGATATCCCCGGCTACAGTAACTGGTGCGGAGACGTGCCGACTTCTGCCCCTGGGTGACTGCACACCTTCCTTCCTGCCTTTAAAATTACCTAAAATTTCCGCTGAGAGGCTTAAGCTATTAATTAGCTTCAAATAAATTCATTTTTTGTTTAAATTAGCGTTGCTTCCTGCTCGCTAAACATTAAAAAACACCAATTAAAGACTACGAGACAATTGAAATTATTATAAAATCAAATTATATTTGCAAACAAAACACAAAATCAAGTAAAATCGGAAACTCGGTAAAATTCCATAAAGAAAAAACGCTACGACTAATAAATTCCTTAATTTTGTTTAAATTTACATCGAAACGGTACATTTTCATTTCAGCACCTGCCCTAAAAATTTCCTACGCGTGGCCAGAACCCACGCGTCGTTACCTTTTGGAGTAAGGTTCTGCCCTGCTCCAAAAACAGTAACGTTACAGAGTGTACATGTACTTTATTATTATGTAGATTTTTCTGTCATATGCTCTCTTATATGCGCTCTATGGTACACGAGCGTTAAACAACGCGCCCTGCTGTTCACTTCACCGACCGTAGGATTTCGATCAATAACACCTACCACCTACAACGACCGCTGAGTCACCGCGGTCAAGTTAAAATTCTGGTGGGACCTCAGAGATATAATGAACCTTGTCAGTTGTTTTGATGTGAATCCTAATTCACTACACTCCTAAGCATAAATTACCTGTTTATCCGTCTGAGATTATGATCTAAACCATATACGCCTCTCCAGTTATATTCATCTCTCCAGTAGCTTGTTCCAGTTTCCCGAAAATGTGGTGATGGACTAGATCAGCGATTCAAATCAGGGTATGTATGGTGTTCTGAATATTTTGGATATTGTGTATTAATATGAATACCACGTGGTTAAACCTAATGCCTAAAGCTTGCGAATTTATTATTTATGCAGCATGGAACCGCTTTGCAGCAGCGAAGGGGCAGCAGTGATTGTGGCCTCCACCAGATCATGTTTCTCCGCCGCCTGACTCACGTATGTACTATTACTCAAGAATGTACTATTCGAAACTAGTAAGCCTGAATGAAAAAATTGAAAATTTTCGATATAATGCTGCTTCCAGAACGTGCTCGTTCAATTGTTCGGGCGTGGGTTGGGGGATGGGCTCAACCTGGTCAACCTTTTTACTTATGATGAGGTGGACCACTTACGGAACGAAATGTTCCGGAAGTTGAGTTACATTCACGTAAGTAAATTTGAAAAAGCGTGTGTCTAATATCTTGGAAACTCACTCAATAAAGACATCCGTTGTAAATGCTGTATGGAATGTTCCAGGCTCATATACCGGAAACATGCGTGATTCCGAGGCCGGGGCAGACGGAAGAAGAGCTGGGCCGACGGGCGAACGAGGCACAACGGGTATGAACTTATTTATTTTAAAATACCTGTATTCAAAATGCCATGAAAAAGAACAAAATTTAATCTCTAGTGAATTAATAAATCCCATGGTCTGTCTGTTTAGGTTCAGTCAGTACCGACAAAAATGAGAAAAAATCGAGACCGATTACACCGGTTAGTAGAATCCCACTTCGTACGAATTTCCATTAGGAGTTTCGTTGATAGAGAAGTATTTAATTTTAATACGAGAAGTCCATGTTATCAGTCTATGAGAGTTTGGTCGTCTATACGGTGTAATTAGACATCGTATAAACTCGTAAACTGATAACATGGACTTCTCGTATTAAAATTCGATACTTCTCTATTATAATAACGATAATGTTAGAAACAATACTAGTATAAGTATTAATATTCATTTTTCTTTCAATAGAGTTGATGAAGGGAAAATCTTCTCCGACGGGAAGACACTTTCTAGTCAGGTTGCGACGCGGAAGAAAATCCGAAGAATTCTTTCAGATGGCGACCTAGATGAGAGCAGCGAAGAGGTAACAAAAGTGATAAGTTCGATTCCTTTAAATTTTGGCTGAATCAATGATTCAGCAATAATTCACGGGTGATACGCCGTGGTCCGTATCTTTTCCACCCGTAGCAACTTGCAAACACCCTTGACCACTGAGCTCAAAAAATTCGTGCCCTGATCGGTAAGTACCACCTCCGGTATACCGTATCGGCATATTATTTCCTCCGTAAATGCCCGTGCCACGTCGTTCGCCGACTGCGATGGGAGAGGAATCGCGGCGCTATATTTTGTCAATAAATCCTGGAACGTGAGGATGTACTTATTCCTGGCCTCTGTCACCGGCAACGGCCCTACGATGTCCAATGCGCATATCTCGAACGCCTGCCCGGGCGTATCCGTGATTGCCATCGGAGCCCTCGGTGCCGCGCGAATTTTATTTCGCTGGCATTTATCGCAGGCGGCTACATATTCCTCTACCTCTCTACGCATACTCGGCCAGGTATACTTGAGCCGTATGCGCTTCAACGTACGCGTTGCGCCCTGATGGCCACCTAAGGGCGCGTCATGATATTCGTACAATATTCTTTTCCTCTCTTCCATGCTAAGATAATCGCCATTGCTACGGCTGTTATCTCCTCTACTCGCATGGCCGCCGTTATCTTG
Source organism: Ischnus inquisitorius (assembly GCA_963924025.1). NCBI lineage: Eukaryota > Metazoa > Arthropoda > Insecta > Hymenoptera > Ichneumonidae > Ischnus > Ischnus inquisitorius. Next base: position 10,792,040 of record OZ001253.1, read on the forward strand.
GTCGCCGGAGTGGTTGTCGCTATCGCATTCTCCGTCTCGCTCTAGCGCGCCGGACTCCGTTGCCTCGCTCGGCACGATGGCTGACTCATCACCTGCCTCGCTCCCGCTGCCGCTGTCGATGGCGCTCCCGCATGCGTTCCATTGTTGCTCTCGCTCTCTCGCGCACGGCTTTCGCCCGCCGTCTCGCTCGCGGCTTGGCGTGCACGCAACCGCGTTGTCACAAATATGCGACTCAGCGCATCGGCGTTCGTATTTCGTTTTCCTGCCTTGTAAACGATGTCGAACTCATGTTCCGATAATTTTATTTTCCACCTCATGAGCCTCGATCCCGGATCCTTCACGCCGAAAAGCAATGTTAAGGGATTGTGATCCGTTACCACGATGAACCTTGTACCGTATATGTATGGCCGAAATTGCGCGATACCCCACACGATCGCGACCAATTCTTTCTCCATCGTGGTGTAATTCTGCTCTGCTTTGTTGAGCGTACGGCTCGCGTAACATATGGGCAAATCCTCTCCGATTTCACCCTGTGACAATATCGCGCCGATGGCTTCATCGGAAGCGTCTGTTGTCACGATAAACGGCCTCTCAAAATCCGGGTATTGTAGCACTGGCGCCGTTGTCAATGCCTTTTTTAATTCCACAAACGCGTGTTCCTGCTTCGGAGATTGAATCGCCATCTCTGCCGCCGAGATCGTCAACTCCGACGCCGACTTCGCCGCCGACTCTAACGTCGACTTCGGAGCCGAGACCGTGGACTACTTTGGAGTTGATGACTCTGTACGGGAGATCGTCGACTCCGACGCCGACTTCGCCGCCGACTCTAACGTCGACTTCGGAGCCGAGACCGTCGACTACTTGGGAGTTGATGACTCGGTACGGGAGATCGCCGACTCCAGAGCTGAGATCGCAGACTTCAGCGTCGACTCCGCCGCCGACTCTGGAGGCGAGATCTCCCACAGCGCCGCTGAAATGGCCGACTCCGGCGCCGTCAACGCCGTCGCCGCCGTCATATTCCCCAATAACATCTCCGATTAGGAGAACATCGGATACTCAGAACGAAATGGTGGAGATTCTCGGCGAGATCAATGATGAAAATCAAAATATGGTAAGTTTACTGAACCTGTAGAATCGATTTATGTTGAAGGCAGTGTTTCATTTCTTCTCTCGAATTTTTGATAGAACTGTATTTATTTTAACAATTTAAACCATTTTATTTGTTATAGAAACAGTCCGGGAAGAGCAGCGAAATAAAAAAACGAGTGATTTGTTCGCCGACTCCGCCGCAGTACCCCGCCAAAAGCCCGATGACTACAAATAATGTGAGTAAATTGAACAGGGGCAAATCTTTGTTGACGCTCTAACACGAACATTTTTTTTATACATCGGGCTCAAATTTTGCAGAAAGTTGTACTATTACTAAACAAAGATTGGTATTAAATTTCGGCACCGAACCGAAACCGATGCAGTTGTTTAGTTTTGGCGGAATTTTGAATTTTTCGAAAATATTGACTTGAGAATAAATCGAGCCTAAAAAATAGCCATTAGAATAATTATTGTCAAAACGAAGCTTCTTGAGAAAGCCAAAAATTATAAAATATCTTACACGCATCTTATCTTCTTTCTTGATGAAATATGTTGTGAAACAAAGATAGGGAGCTAAATGACATTGTAATTGTTCATTTCTTTTTCAGTTGGAACGAAGAGAATCTTCCACGCGCATCCGCAAAGGGCAACAATATTATGGAGAACGCGTAGAATATGAATCGAACCTAAAGCAAACGAAAAAAAATGTTCGAAACGTAAACAGACGGCTACAACAAAAACCGTAGGTAGAAATAGTTTCATTTCCTCAGAAAATATTGTCCTTTTTTCAAATAGAACAAAAAATGATTCAATTAATGATTGTTTTTGATTGAAGCAGAGAAGCTTTAGTTGAACCATCTGAAGAATGTTCCTTCGTAAGTAACAAGTTGATAACATTAGTTTGAAGATGTAGTAAACTTATTGTAGACTTGGCCCATTCGAAGGGTACATCCTTCTTCGTTAAATTCGTGAGCGGCTTCGCGATTTTCGAAAAATTCTCAATGAATTTTCGGTAGTATCCCGCGAGTCCGAGGAACGATAAAATTCCCTTTACGTTGTGAGGAACGGGAAAATCCCTTACAGCGGCCAGTTTCGAAGGGTTTGGTCGTACCCCTTCGCTTGAAATAACGTGACCTAAATATTGCGTTTCTTTTCTCAAGAAACGGCATTTCCCCGGTTGGAGCGACAAGTTCGCCTCCCGTAGTCGCTCGAACACCTCACGCAAACGCTGATTATGCTCTTTTAGCGTTGCCCCAAATACCACAATATCGTCGAGGTATACGTAGCATTTTATGCCGTCCAAGCCCGCCAACACGGTGTTCATTAACCTCTGAAAGGTTGGAGGGGCATTTTTCAGCCCAAAGGGCATCCGCGTATATTCGTAGTGCCCTTGCGGCGTCGAGAACGCCGTCTTTTCCTTAGCGTGATCAGCCATCGGTATCTGATGAAAACCCGAAGCCAAATCGAGCGCTGTAAAATAATTCGCTCGCCCCAGCTGATCCAACATTTCAGTAATATTGGGCAGCGGGTATGAGTCTCCGATCGTGACTTCGTTGAGTTTTCGAAAGTCCACGATGACTCGTAGCTTCACGACTCCTGCTGCGTCAGGCTTTTTCGTCACGACGAGCAGAGGCGCATTCCACTGGCTTCGGCTTGGTTGTATGATTCCATACTTTAACATTTGTTCCGTTTGACGAGCCACCTCACGTTTATGTGTTACCGGTAACCGATAGGGCTGTACATTTATCGGCTTCACCCCGCTTCTGAGGGGTATCTCGTGCTCGATTTTGCTTGTGCATGGGAGCCAATCCCCCTCGAGGTGGAATATTTCGGCAAAATCTTCGCACACCTCGAGCAGGGTTTTCGTCTCCTCTTCATTAAGATGGCCCATGTCGATCGCCTCGCGTAATCGCGTGAGGCGCGTGCCCACATTTTCATTGCTCGCTGCGTTTACCTCGCATACCTCGTCGCCTGATTTTTCTGCTGACTCGTACGGCTCAAGTGTCACAGCTGGGCGCTCGATCTCGACCTCCTCGGTGGTCGTGTTAATAATACACACCGTACAGGTGTTTCCATGCGGTGTCGTAATACAAGCGCCGATCGTGACGCCCTCGATCACCTTGCACCTGGCCACGATCCCCGTGCACTGGCTGTGCGTTGCCGCGTAGGCGATATTCTCACTTCGTGGTGGCAGGCGCAATTTTAATCGCCCGTTGATTAGGGGCATCTCGTGCCCGAACATCCGCAGCACCTGTCCCCGGAGTATGTCCACTTCATGCCTCCTGATGAAATCCATCCGGAGGAACCCGTGCACCCCGAGATTCACCTCGCGTGGCACCACGTGGAACCAATGCGTCACGACGCCTGAGGGCGTTTCTAAATTAATTTTCGCGGCGCACTGGGCCTGTATGGGCCGGCTTGCGAGTCCGACGATCACCACCGATGAGTCCGCTACCTCGGCGTCCCCGCGGAGTATCCCCGGGCTTATTATGCTCACCTGAGCGCCCGTATCCGCTTTCAGGGTCAACATACCCCCCTTGCACATCGGTGATTTGATGTGAAAATCGCTGGCGACGCCCTCGGCGGTGGCGTTGATAACACACACCTCCCGAGATTGCCCTTCCCCTTCAGTCTTCGATTGATTGCTCGAAAATTCTTTCCATGTTCTCGTGCCCCCCTGCGGCTTCGGCGGGGTGCTGTTGTCTTTACCCGACTGCCGGGATTCCTTGCCTTCATTCCGCGACCGCTTCTTGCACTCCCTCCAGAGATGCCCAAATTTCCCGCAATAATTGCAGGTTACTCTCACCTGACTCACCTCCCAGCCCGGACCCGGCGCCGGGAGGCTATGACGTCCCGGTTTCCTCGTACAGTCCCGTGCGATATGCCCCGTTGAACCGCAGTTGAAACATTTGCGGGACCCCGTATTCCCCTTATCAGGGTTGTGACGGGGGTGGCTTGCCTCCGCGCCACCCTTACCGCCCTGAGAGCCCAACATCCTCTCAATCTCCGCCGCTCCTACCACAGCGCCCCGCAGGCTCCCGTAGTTCCGTGAACGTACGATCACCTGTACGTCCCGATGCAACCCATTTTCAAAATTTACTTGCCCGGATCGCCGTACGGCCCTCTTGATGCATCGTGCGGAACCGGCCTCTTCACCCTCGCTGAGCTTCTCTGCTACCTCCCCCGTTAGGCGCTCCGCGCGGGCGCCGTAAGCACCCACCGATTTCTTTGCGCCCTGTTTCAGCTGACAGAACTCGTATTGCAGTACAGCAAGCGACTTTCGCTTCCCGTACAGTGCCTCGAGCTTTTTCCGGAGCTCCGTCAAAACTCTCATTTCTCGATGTCGCAGCTCCCTGGCCGCCCTGTCTTTCAGCTTGCTGCTGCGGACCAACGCCAGGAGTGTTCCTCGCTCCAGAGGCTTCACCCTGTCCCATACCGTCTCGCAAGACGATAAAAATTCCTCGAGCTTGTCGGGGTTGTTGCCGTCGAAGGGCTCTATGCTCCGGATCGCCAAACTCAGTTCTATGTAGGGAGCCCCATCCTCCCTGGTCGTGGCCATTTGTTGTTGCTGCTGCCGAGGGCGCCCTTCGCCCAACACGCGTTTGACTTCCTCCGCGATCGTGTTCCTGTTCCTCACGTGCCAATTGCTCGGACATCCTGATCCCGTTCCGCGCGGTATCATTACCTTCCGCCCCATCCTGGGCGTGCTCCTCCCCCTCCGCCTGTAGTTCGGGGTTCAAATTTCGTCGTACCCCGGGGAGATCCATCCCCATCGGGTACAACCGACTCTCTTCGCCGAAGGTGGTCGTCCAGTTTCGCCCCCTGGCGAATATCGGGATGTTTGGATGACGTTCACCCTGCGTATTGCGGAGCTGTGCTCTCAGACGCTCGATCTCCGCGTCCACTGCCCGGGGGGTGAGCATTGTCCCTGCCGTGGGTGCCCCTGTAGGCTCGAACAGACTATGGTCTATATCTTCCAACTCGTCGAACTCGGCTCCTCGCCGTGTGTTTACCCCGCTCGTAGAGTGGGTCGGGGATGATTCCCCCGGAACCTGTACTGATAGGTCGTCTGCGACCTGCGCGATTCCCGCCAAGGCTGCTCTAAGCTCTGCGGCTATGTGCCCGTCCTCTTGTGCTGACGTCGATAGGTCTACTCCTGGAGCCCCCTGCCCGCTGGGGGAACCCCTCTGACTCATGTGGTCTTTCCTCAAGTCCTAACCCCCTTGTCTCTACCCTGCCTGGGTTAGTAGCGCGTCTACTGGTCTCTTCGTTTTCCGGGGTGTTAGTTTAATACAATCAGATTTTCTTGCACTTACAGTGTGCCGATGTGCCACATCATAGGTTGCGTCTGAGTTCCTGTGAACGTTCCGGCTTCCTCTCCGGCACCGTTCCACGTCCCTCTGTCTAGGTGACGATTCAATGGGGTTCTGCAGTAACCCTCTACGCGACTGGTTGCTCCGTCGATCCCCTGGTGACGGTTCTCACAGCACGCTCCGTTACAGCGTGGCTAACTCGCGCTCAATCTTGTGCTCACAGCTCGATTGTAACGCACCCTTTCCTGGTGATCAGCCAGCGGAGCTTCCTCCCTTCCCTCGGGTTATACACCACTTATATACCACTTTTCGGAAATATAATAGATACAGTGTGTCGGACTAGTGTCCGACTTGTTAGGCTTACACTACTTACTAGACCCTTTGCTCGAGTCTGTCTACTCGCACAACCAGTCGCACGGCGTCGGATAACTTTTCTGACTGCTGCTGTGAGCTCGCGACCACACTTTATAGTCGATAAAGTGGAGCGAGCGTGTCAGCAGCATCTTTGGAAGATAAACATTAGTAGTAGTGTACAGGTATAGGGAGACAGGATTTACCCTGTCCATGCGGACACTGGCGCCATACCCCCCCCCCCGTCTGGGGCCCCCTAAGCCCAGCCCCCCGCGATTATAGGGACCAATGGGAGCGAGGGTGGGAGAATTGTTTGGGCTCTGATTGGTTGTGACGTGTTCACCGCCGTCTGGCAGACTCCCCCTCCCCCCACTGACTGTGGGCCTCAAGTCTAGCGGCGCTGCATTATAGAGACCAATCAGAGAGAAGGTGGGAGAAATTCTCCGAGCTGTGATCGGTCGAATGATTTTCCCGTGGCGCCTTCTATAAATTTTCACCGCCTTTTCAGTACTAATATTACTGTCCGATTTCCCTGCGATCAGATTGGCCCTGCTGGTTAGCGGTCAAGTTCTCATGGCGCCCTCTGTAAATTACCGATGTTTATTCTACAGCCGATAATAAAGTTACCGTACTCTACACTCGGTAATGAAGTTTTCGCTCTTTCTCTACTATTTTGACGGTAACACAGTCGCAGCAGGTAAGAAATAAACCGGTATGATGGGTATACATGATTATTTATTTATTATTATTTAGCATCTTAGTAGCGTTCTGTACAATCCATCCCGCATCCTTCCCCGTTAAGTAAAGTTTACAATGCACAGTTCATAAAATTGGGATATGTTTGAATACATGGTTATCTTATCAATAGGGCTAAGTGACGCGAAGTTTTATAGTGAGGCCGACGAGAAAAAACTTACCGCTACTTATAATAATGAATAAAACGAGATACGATTAATAATACTGAATCGACGAAATTGACTGATAATCGGTAAAGTTACTGGTAGGGCTGTGGGTAAACATTCCATTACGCATGGTCTTGTGTTTTATGAATAGTATATCCTAAGCAGCAAAAGGATATATATATTCGATTGTGTGGCTATTCAAAGCGCACTTTTTTTGTTCTTGATGAGGGCTTTTTTCAACTCGTTTGTAATGAATGGTATGCCCAATACCGTCAACTCCAGGAATACGATGCCAAAGGTGAACTCGATGAACGACGGTTCTAATCGTCGTTTGACGGCCTCTTTCAAAGACTTGAAATTGTCTTTTATCAAGTCTTTGACACGTGTCCCGTCCATCTTGTCCGGCGTCTCTTTTGGTGGGATGTGCATCAGTAACTCGGCACAAAGTACTTCTACACACGTCTGAACATGTGTGACGTTTCGCTTTAGGCGTCTGAAGCGTTCGTCCGTGCATACTAATAAGCTGATAAGACCCTGGAACGATGGTTTTTGCATCACAACGGCCGGTGAATACTTTTTGCGCTTCTTTGATGGTGATTCTATTCCCTCGTCCTCGTCCTTCTCAGCGGGGTTTTCTTGAACGCGGTGATCAAACGCGACAGATTTTGCGCCGAAACTCGAGGTAAACACTACTTCACACTCGCCGACGCGAATGGATGATGGAGTGCGCCAACCCGATCCCCAGGCGATCTTCTGGCCGCCGTCAAAGTACTTCGAGATAGCAGGTAGATGGGTTTGCAATAAACTCGAAGCCGCCGACTCGAAGACAATGCCACCCGCCATGCGTTGCTTGACAACGGGTTGTATACTTCCGTCGGCACGTAGTTGCAGGCCAATGCTCACTTTTTTGTCTCAGACTGGTTGAGGGTATATGTTGTGCCGAGAATTAGCGGTGATTCGAGACGCTTTTTCTCTTCCTCCGGTAATACGTGTTCCGTGGTCGAAGATTGTAAACCGTAGTTCCGTAGATCTTCAACACTGATAGCTTGGCTCATTTTGAACAATGAACCACGAAAACCGTGACACAGATGCAAAGATAAATGCAAAAAAACCCAAAGGGTGAAAGTCAAGTCTCTCCAGCAGCTCACGAGCCGTACTGCCGACGTTTGGTGTATCGCGGCGCTTATATGTGGGTGCAGGACGCCATGGCGCTAGTATCTGTATAAATTTCACATTCTCCCCCCGGTGGAGGGGAGAACCGGTTGTAAGATCGCGATGCATACGTTAATTCAAACACCTGCATACGTGAAAGAAAAGCCGATATACTTGGGGAAAAGATATCGATCTTTGAATAATACAAAGGAACGCCGGAGCTATAAATTTCGTGTCCCAGAGATCTGAGATATCGATCGCTGGACCGCACAGGTGGAGATCTTCGTTCCTCGAAAAGTCGTAAAATGGAAAATAGTTGCCGGTCACAACACGCATTGACCTTACATTGAAAATTCGGCGATTTCCTGTAGCGTATCGTCACCGTCGTAAAACCAATCTAGACCGTTAAAATTGTTCGATCGTAAAAACAAAAAGGAAATGCGTCGCATCTTTGAGATAAACAGATATGTGCAGCGGGGTTTCCATATTGTTTAGCGCGAGGAAAAGAGAGTTTAGCGCTGAATCGGTCTATAGATCCCTATCTATTTTAAAAGGTCACAGTTGGGCCACGGGTATCTGTAGTCCTTTTTTTTTATGACTGCTAAATTCTAACCCTTCAAGCGGAGCTTCGAGAAACAGATTTTTTTTCTCGAGAGGGCTATTCAACCGATTTTCGACGGTTCGAGAATCTGCACTAGTTACAGCTAGTATTGTTTTTATGTATAAGACCCGGGCCGTATTATAGTGCAAGGTTGCGCGCAAAGTCAATAGAATAGGTTCGCTTCAGGGAGTCCTATGTTTTCACTGCCGTCACGCATTGCTTTGAGACACCGAAAAGAGGTGCAAAAAAATAAGCCGGGTCACTACAATGAGAGCAATATCGGCCGTTTCGAAAATCGGAGATTACGGCGGCAAGAACAATGTTCGCCGCAGTCCAGGCAATGTTTGTCAGTGGTAGTGTCGCATCCTCTGTTTTACGCATTTTCCTCAGCAAAAAAATGTGGTAGGGGTGTACGGGAAATCTATGACAGGTTTGGAAATTCAAATCTTTGGCAATTCTCTGGTGAGAACTCGTTCGTGAAGCTTCTCTCAATTTCTCGAGTGTTTAACGATTCGTTACGTGGCGTGACTCTACGCAAGTTTGTACGGGGCACCGAAGCAAAAAATATTGTGCTGCGAAAAGGTGTATCTTTGCTGATACACATTGTGTGTTACCTACCAATATTTTGTGACAAAACGGCGATTGTGACTGTGTGTTTATTTTTTTCGTTTTTCGTAAAAAATTAAAAAATTGGAAGCGCACCGTGCTCGCGTTCTCAGTAAGTCGCTCCGTAAGACGGTTAGCTTAGCGCGAATTAGGAGCGCTGTTATTGCGAGACGCTGTACGGGGCCATGGTCCAGTCGACTCGACGGTCTGACCCTTCAACGGGCTCAACGAGAGTTCCGCTCGATCTTGCGACAATTGCCGTTGAGGGTTATCGGTCGGCTGCACAATCACAGTGCATTTTACGGGTCACTCGATGCAATCGTAATCGCCGCGAGCGTTTTCCAAGAGCGTAACGGTACGCATCTACACGTGATCCGCGATCTCGTTTACAGCAGCGAGAACGCACAATGCGGTCTCGATATGCTTGCCTCGGACACCGAAAGCTCCGAGGCAGACGACGACGACGACGATGAGACCGGGGTTCAATACGACAACGAGGACAACCAGAACAACGAGGACAACGAGGACGAGGACGACGAGGACGAGGACGACGAGGACGACGACGACGACAAAGATGACGATGACGCCGGTTATGACGGTGGCGACGACGACAACGATGATATCGGTGACGATGCCGAGAGCATTGACGATACCGCCGGCAATGACACCGAGGATAGTGGCAGCGGGGATGACATGGCGCGTGACGATGGCGATAGTGGCGACGATAGTGGTGACGATATGGAGGTGGACCGGTGGCAGGCCGAAGACACCGTCGACGGCGACGATGATAACGAGCCGCAGTACGACTCGATCTCCACGGCTGAGACGTTCGTGGTGGAAAACGACCCATCGGCGGAGGCGCTACTCGATATAGAGATGGACACAATTATGGAGCGTCAACCGTCCGTTATCATGAGTAAGTGCATATTTTTCTAATTTATATACATATGTATATTTTGCCCCTCCATTGAGGAGATGGTCAGGAATTTGTTTAACTTTGCTTGTTAAACCATAGGTGTAGAGGAGTGGCTCCAAGGGCCACGAGAGCACGAGCGGCTCAACGGGTACAGCCCGAACGGTCCCTCTATTTCACCTGTTACCCGAAGACCTGATCCTGCAGTCGTAAACAGTCCTATTTCCTCACGTCATTACGACCCTGCGTCCGACAATGACGGCGACGATGTATCCACCGTTTATGACGCGGATGAATTTGGCTCCGTCGACCTCGTGCCGTACTGGGTGGAACAAGTGACATCGTACGATTCGTACGGTGAACTGGGCCAAGGATCCGACAGTCATGACGATGATTACGATGATCTAGTCATTGTTCGGATTATGGAATCGTCAAGCGTTTTCCCCGAGCCATAAAAATATTTACGATCATCGTCATCGTCATCGTCATCGTCATCGTCATCGTCATCGTCATCGTCATCGTCATCGTCATCGTCATCGTCATCGTCATCGTCATCGTCATCGTCATCGTCATCGTCATCGTCATCGTCATCGTCATCGTCATCGTCATCGTCATCGTCATCGTCATCGTCATCGTCATCGTCATCGTCATCGTCATCGTCATCGTCATCGTCATCGTCATCGTCATCGTCATCGTCATCGTCATCGTCATCGTCATCGTCATCGTCATCGTCATCGTCATCGTCATCGTCATCGTCATCGTCATCGTCATCGTCATCGTCATCGTCATCGTCATCGTCATCGTCATCGTCATCGTCATCGTCATCGTCATCGTCATCGTCATCGTCATCGTCATCGTCATCGTCATCGTCATCGTCATCGTCATCGTCATCGTCATCGTCATCGTCATCGTCATCGTCATCGTCATCGTCATCGTCATCGTCATCGTCATCGTCATCGTCATCGTCATCGTCATCGTCATCGTCATCGTCATCGTCATCGTCATCGTCATCGTCATCGTCATCGTCATCGTCATCGTCATCGTCATCGTCATCGTCATCGTCATCGTCATCGTCATCGTCATCGTCATCGTCATCGTCATCGTCATCGTCATCGTCATCGTCATCGTCATCGTCATCGTCATCGTCATCGTCATCGTCATCGTCATCGTCATCGTCATCGTCATCGTCATCGTCATCGTCATCGTCATCGTCATCGTCATCGTCATCGTCATCGTCATCGTCATCGTCATCGTCATCGTCATCGTCATCGTCATCGTCATCGTCATCGTCATCGTCATCGTCATCGTCATCGTCATCGTCATCGTCATCGTCATCGTCATCGTCATCGTCATCGTCATCGTCATCGTCATCGTCATCGTCATCGTCATCGTCATCGTCATCGTCATCGTCATCGTCATCGTCATCGTCATCGTCATCGTCATCGTCATCGTCATCGTCATCGTCATCGTCATCGTCATCGTCATCGTCATCGTCATCGTCATCGTCATCGTCATCGTCATCGTCATCGTCATCGTCATCGTCATCGTCATCGTCATCGTCATCGTCATCGTCATCGTCATCGTCATCGTCATCGTCATCGTCATCGTCATCGTCATCGTCATCGTCATCGTCATCGTCATCGTCATCGTCATCGTCATCGTCATCGTCATCGTCATCGTCATCGTCATCGTCATCGTCATCGTCATCGTCATCGTCATCGTCATCGTCATCGTCATCGTCATCGTCATCGTCATCGTCATCGTCATCGTCATCGTCATCGTCATCGTCATCGTCATCGTCATCGTCATCGTCATCGTCATCGTCATCGTCATCGTCATCGTCATCGTCATCGTCATCGTCATCGTCATCGTCATCGTCATCGTCATCGTCATCGTCATCGTCATCGTCATCGTCATCGTCATCGTCATCGTCATCGTCATCGTCATCGTCATCGTCATCGTCATCGTCATCGTCATCGTCATCGTCATCGTCATCGTCATCGTCATCGTCATCGTCATCGTCATCGTCATCGTCATCGTCATCGTCACGGCAACGCTGATAACGGTGTAACCCGTCGGGAAGAAGTCGCGGATGACGATGACGAGCGGCTCTTGCCCGAGGGTCCTCGTTTTCGCATAATTGGTGTACCGAGGGACCATTTATTAAAAAGATTTTAAATCAATAGTCGTCAAACTGAGCTTTCCATAACAAGTCCGCCGCCCACTATCAATCCCGTTTCTTGGATTCGCAACGCGATTCGCGATATCCACGCATATTTTGTAGAGGGTCGTTCGCCAAACGACAGAATCGGTATTGCGTTTGAGGCCGCCGGTATGACTAACGGATCCGCCGGCGTATCCATGAGGCCCTTATGGCGTTTCAATTACGACCAACTTTGGGATCTCCTTTGTAGCGTCAATCAAAGCGCTAGAATCCTTTCGGTATACGATACGCTAATATTCACGGTCACATACGTCGATATGGTTAGCGGCTCGGGCGGTTTAGACAGTAAAATCGCTAGCAATCGTTCCATCGTCGTAATCGGGAATTCTGATAATCTATGCTTCACTCGATCGATCGTTGTAGCTCTCGCTAATACGCGTAATAAACAAGATCGAAGCGTCGAATCTAAGCTTTTTTACGAAAAGATTCGTCACAAAAACTTCGACGAGACGAGGCCGTAAAACTCGTGAACGATGCTCGTGTCGTAGTACCGGTGACGGCGTGTACGGTAGCGGAAATCGAAATTTTCCAGCGGTACTTTATGGCCGCCGGTATAGCGGTGGTCGTACGCGACTGGGCTTCTCTAGGTAGCGGTGCGCAACCCATCTTCAATGGACAATCGCGCTTTCAAGACGCACCGGCGCGCACGGTTTTGAATATCGGTTATTTCGCGAACGATAATCATTACTCGCCGATCACGAATCTTTTAGCCGCGGCCGGTGATCGAAACTATTGTATTCCGTGTAACAAGGCTTATCGTTTTCTGCAACAACACACGTGTACGAGTCAATGCCCGCGCTGCTATGAGCCCCGACGGTTACAAAGCGTTCAACGAGTGGTACGTCGAAACAGCTGGATCGAACGAAATTTTCGATTTTCAAGTCGAGATCGAGAAATATTGCAAAATGGATGTCAATATTTTGAGACGGGCTTGCAAGGAATTTTGAAATATTTTTCTCGAAGTCGGCGATGTATGTCCATTCACGGAGGCCTCAACAATCGCGTCGGCTTGCTCGAAAGTGTTTCGGCGCAACTTTTTGGAACCAATCAACAACAAACCAATTGGAAAGAAAAAGATTGGAGACAATCGGGCTTATACCTAGCGGCGGTTACAGACTCGCGGACAGTCATTCGAGGCAAGCCAATGAATGGCTTTTATGGACGGAGCATCGCGTAGGACACGAGATTACGCACGCTACGAGAGGTCGTGAGTTCAGGCTACCAGAGGGACTGCTCGTCGACGGGTACGCTGAGATAGACGAAGATCGGTTTGTCTACCAGTTTCACGGTTGCTATTGGCACGGCTGCCCTCGCTGTTTCCCCGAGAACCGTACCAAGCGGTCGCGTGCTAACGCTGAATCGTACGAGCACCGTTACGAGCGTACTCTGACAGCCGACGCTACGATTCGCAAGCGGGGTTACGTGTTAGAGGTCGTGTGGGAATGCGAATTTAACGATGAGCGAAAGATCAACCCGGCGATCAACGCGTTTTTGCGTGATCATCCGCGCCTAAAGACCATCAGTCTAAATCCTCGCGACGCGTTCTTCGGTGGTTGAACGGGTAACACCGTCACCGTATACGATGTTGCGGAAAACGAAAACATCAACTATATCGATATCTGCTCGCTCTATCCGTATATTTCGAAAACGGGCCGTTTTCCCAAAGGACATCCCACGATTTACGTGGACACAGAATGCGATGCGCTGCTGAACGGTTCGTACGGGGCTCTGGGCACGTCGATTTACGGGCTGATACGTTGTACGGTTTTACCGCCCAGGCAGCTTCTCCATCCGGTTCTGCCCGTGCGCATGCACGAAAAACTTCTTTTCGCACTGTGCCGCACATGTGCCGAGGAAAAAACGCAGACTTCGTGTCCTCACGAGGATGTGAACGACCGTGTATTCACCGGCACGTGGGTGGTCGATGAGGTTCGGAAAGCAATCGAGGTCGGTTATCAAATCGTTAAAATATCGATTATTTGGGCGTACGAGATGACCCAATACGATCCGGAAACGCGCACTGGTGGTCTCTTCGTCGAATACATAAACACATTCCTAAGGATTAAGCAGGAGGCTAGCGGCTGGCCAGCGGAATGCATCGACGACGCCTCGAAGGCAAAGTATATCGAAGACTACGAGCCCGCTGAAGGTATCCAATTAACGGATCAAAAGATCGAAAAGAATTCGGGTCTACGATCTGTCGCGAAACTTTGTCTCAACTCGTTTTGGGGTAAATTCGGACAACGGGATAATTTATCGCAAACGACGGTGGTCAATAATCGCGAACAGCTATTGCTGCTTTTGGGGGACAACGATAAAGAGGTGAAACGCCTACTACCGGTAAACGACGATGTTCTATACCTTAATTGGGTATCGATAGACGAGGCCGTCGTACCTTCCTCGCAAACGAGTGTCGTCATTGCGGCATACACAACGGCTCAAGCACGCTTGAAATTGTACAGCTACCTCGAGAGGTTAGGGAGGCGCGTATTGTACTACGACACGGACTCGGTGATTTATGTCAGCACAGGTCAACCGGGCGACTGGGTACCGCCGCTCGGTAACTTCCTCGGCGACATGACCAGCGAGTTGAAAAAGTCGACCGACTACATAAAGTCGTTTGTCTCGGGAGGTCCGAAATTTTACGGCTACCAAGTAGTGAATAGCGAAGACCCCGAAACGATTACGAAAACTGAGTGTAAGGTAAAGGGTTTAAGCCTAAATTATCAGAATTCAAGGAAAATTAATTTCGCGTCGATTAGGGAGATGATTGAAGCCGATTTACCACGGCGGAATGTAGAGTCAATTCGACTGAATTATTCGACAATTGAGCGAACTGCTCTACACGAAGTCGTAACGCGGGAAATGTCGAAAACGTGTCGAGTCGTTTGCCATAAACGGCGCCATGTGAAGAAATATAACAATATGTGATTACGTATCTCAACACGTGAGATAATTTTCAATCAACAATAATAATAATAAAGCATTACACCAAAATTTGATTTATTTTTGTGAATGACGTAAACCTGTTTGAAACTTAGTAATAAATAAAGATTGAAAAACATTTTTTTCCTCTCGAGAATTTTCTTTGCTTTAAGCTAGGCGGCGCCACATGTACCGTACAGCTTGGAGAGCACATGTGACCGCGGGAATAAAAGCTGATCGGAACGCTCGCTCGCCCGCTCTTAAGCTGATGATGCGGGCGAACGGGCCTGTGTTAGCTGAACCACCGCCGCGCACACGTCGAACAAGCTTCTCGCGACGTGTGTCCTCCGCGCCGCCGCCGCCGCCGCCGCCGTCCGCGTCAAGCTTATCGCCACGCAGAAACGAGTGCACTCGTAAGAAGTGTTGCAGTGTGAATTTGTACGAAGCAGCAAAAAAAAAAAATAGTTTGTAAAATGTATGTGCGCTGGAAACATCCATGGACTTCGTTAATTTGCGGTCCAACAGGCTGTGGTAAAACAGTTTTTGTGCGAAGATTCTTACGCCATCTCGCGGCTATGAGCGATGCGATATTTGGTCGTATTTTATTTTATTATGGGGACAATCTCGACGCCGATACTGCAGCTCTCTTTAAGAATTCCTCAATGGCAAATACGAAGATTGAATTTCACGAAGGACTGCCACAACCGGAGGATTATTCCAATGACAACGATTGTAAGAAGTTGGTAATTATCGACGATTTGATGAGAGAATCGTCAAACAATACGATAGTCGATCTCTTTACAAAAGGCAGTCATCATAAAAATATTAGTGTTATGTTTATAACACAAAATATCTTTCATCAAGGACACGGACAACGCGACATCTCGTTAAATGCCAATTATATTGTTATTTTCAAAAATCCACGAGATCGGGCACAAATTCAACATCTCGCGAGGCAAGTTTATCCCGAGGATCCACGATTCTTAACGGAGGCCTATCACGATGCGACTGCGCAGCCGCATGGCTATCTACTGCTGGATCTCAAGCAATCCACGCCTGATATGTGCCGATGCCGTACCAATATATTCCCTAATGATACGCAAATGCACGTGTATATACCCGAAAATAAGCGAGGATTTCGTCAATTGAATTGATTCGGTGTATTTAGGCGAATGTCGGAAAAGCAACGACAACAGTAGCGCGTGAGCGGTGGTTACGCGAACATCTCGGCGAGGAGATTGAACATGACGATAAAGAAGAAGAAGAAGAACAGAGCGCCGTGTTCTGCGCGATCGCCGATATGTAAACGGCACGCCGCTTTTCTGAATGCTCTTTGCCATGCTAGTAAAGAGCAGCAAAGAGTACTCCTACACACGGCTGACGAATCGCTCGTCAAGTGTATCTGTGAATGCGCTCTCAACGTTTTACACGGTGTCGTAACGCTCAAAAACAATGTGAGAAATCGTCTTAAAACATATAAAAAGGTGTTACGACAACTAGCGCCGTGGTCGGTAGCAAGACAGAGCGGCGGCGGCGGCGGCGGCAAGAGTAAGGTTAGTGGTGCTGCGCGTAAACGTCGGAAATTCAACTGGAGGGCGAAAAAACGGCTCATTATGCAAAAAGGCTGTGGAGCGTTTCTGCCGCTTTTATTGGCACCGATCATCACGAGTTTAGTCAGTAGACTGTTTGGCGGCAACGGTGGCGGTAGTGCTGACTCTTAATTCAAACTTTCGAGCTACAATGGAGCACGCGAAGAAAATGATTTTAGTGCCGGCGGAAGAGGCTGGGTTATGAAAAGAGCCAATGACCGGCGGTGGAACTCGCGAGCCGCCTGCCGGTCCACCGAGTGTACAGACACCGGGCGACCCTCTGTTGAGACTTGACGAAGAGCTTTCGGAAATTTTACACTCGAAAAAGTATCGTGATGACTCTGAAAAGTGGGAGCAATATCTACAGGTGCTGCAGAGGTATTTATTTTTGCTCGAAGCGCGAAAGGTTCCATTAGATTCAACGTTACCTGGAGTGAACTCTGCCATGCCGCACGAGCAGCAAACGCCACAGGGAAACGAAACTTTGAGTGATACGGTAATCATCGACAGTGTTCCGCAAACGTATCGGCATAAAGCTAAAGCTCTCGTGTCTTATCTTCGCAATTCACCGGCAGCAGTACAACGCATCAAATGGGACCGAGACGGGCGCGTCACTATAGACGGCAAGCTCGTACCCAATTCGAATATTGTCGATCTTATTAACGATGCGGCAAGATCGAAAAAAGAATTTGAAGCCATGGGACGACGTGAGTTTATTCAAAGTCTACGAGAAACCTCTGTGCCGCGTGAATTTATCGGAAACACGCCGCTGTGGGCACTAGGAGAGACGAGATTTGGGAGCAAGCGCACGCAAAATAATCTTCACGAGGGTAACGACGAAACCGACGATTCCATCACCGGAGAAGAAGAAGAAGAAGAAGATACCGCTGCAGCGGGGAAAGGAAAACGAACTGTTGGTAAAAGTGCGGACCGCTTCAGGGCCAACAGTAGCCGTAAAGAAGCCTTCAACGATCGGCGAGGGTTAAACGCCGACTATTCGCCGAGACACGCTGACAACGTCAAGGCGGGGAATAGGAAGAAGAAGGACAGTCTACCTGCAAAGCGTGCGAGCACTGGCGAAATCGCAGCGACCCGGGCTTCAGACGCCGCCGCCACCGTTGAAACACCTCGAGGCTTTACGCATTGGCTGAAACTATGAATGGCCTTTACTGCCACTGTCTGTTCTAACGTGACCGTCAAAGACAGAGAGGGAGAGAGAGAGAGATGCCGTACGACAAAGTGTATTATGACCCTTCGCACCCGGCTGGCTACGACGGTGCAAGACGGCTTGCCGAATTAAAAAAAAATAAAGTAGCCGGTGCTTATGACTGGCTGACCCAACAGGATGCATACACCATTCACAAGCCCGTCAAGCGACGTTTCCCAAGACTTCGCTACAACGTTGACAACATAGACGATGTTTGGGAGGATGATCTTGTCGATTTACGCTCGTTAAAGAGTTTTAACGATAATACCTGCTACCTGCTTACAGTCATCGATGTGTTGAGCAAATATGCATGGGTCGAGCCGTTACAAGACAAAACAGTTCATGCTGTCACGAAAGCCTTTAAACGTATTTTTGAGCGAAGCACCGGCCGCTCACCCGTCTGTCTACAGACCGACAAAGGCAAGGAATTTGTCGGAAAAGAGTTGCAAGCCTTTCTCAAGGAGAACGATATCGCGTTTAGAGTCACGCGTAACCCTGATATAAAAGCAGCGGTTGTCGAACGCTTCAATCGTACGTTGAAAGAGCGAATGTGGCGCTACTTCACACACCGAAATACTGATCGTTACATCGACATTCTACAGCAACTCGTCTACGCCTACAATCATGCCAAACACTCGTCAATTAAGATGCAGCCGGCCGCTGTGACTTTACACAATGCCGATGTAGCGTACGAAAATATGACAAGCGCCGCGTTGAGACAACGCAAAAAAAGGCGTTTCACAGGCGTTAAATACAAGTGCGGCGATTATGTTAGGATTAGTCGAACAAAAGGCACCTTCGAGAAGGGTTACGAGAGGAATTGGAGCGAAGAAATTTTCCGAATCACAAGAGTTACGGTTCGTCAAGGTATCCGTGTTTACGAGTTGAGCGATTTTGAGGGTGTATTAATCGACGGATTTTTTTATACGCAAGAAATCACACCTGTACACGAGAAACGTGTTGCGGAAAATAAAGAATTCAAAATCGACCGTGTAATACGAACAAAAAGACGCGGGGCTTCGAAACAGCTTTTTGTAAGCTGGTTCGGTTACCCTTCGAAATACCTGTGTCTAACGTCCACACCCTTGACGACTAGTGTAGTGTATACACTCGGTCAGCATGTACCACGACGAAAATTTTTTTCTCGTGCTGCCGAGTAATAGTAGTATGAAATATTTTCCGAATAACACTACGACAAATTTCACTAAGCATCTTTCGCGTGAAATTACCCTTAATGGCCATTGGGTCGTGGGTTTAACCGAAATCCACATACCCTGTACGATGATACATATCCAGCGTGACGAGACCGGGGTTCGGTGGACGCAGTGCGGCAGAGAAAGAAAGGAAAATCAGTCATATACCGTACGGCGTATAGAGCAATCATGAGGATTTAATGAAAAGTATAAGTAGTCTACAAGGAATGAGCGAGGCCCGTATACGCATAGTGAATGCGAAAAACGCAAGTCGCTACGTGGCGATTGAGGGTAAAAAGTGCGGAAAAGAAATTGCAGAATCACTGAACACGGAAAAAAATAATTAGTTAAAACAACCATTTTTAGCATATGCTGTGCCATGAATTAGTTACCGAAATAAAATGGTAAAAGTATCCCGAGCTATTTTTGATTGGTTAACGAAAAATAGTTCGTAAGACGAACGACATAGTTCCTACAACCAATCGGAATTTTATTCTCACCATGAACCGTGAAGTGGCGCAACTATCGTCGTGTTAGTTGCGACAAACGATTTAATAGTACCGGTAATGCAGGAGTTGGTTACCATCACCAATTGCTTCCTTCGTGTAACCAACGGGGGGTCGCGTCCGTCGTACCTATGACTTGATTTTTCACAAAGACGCGAACGACGCCATTGTGGATGTGCGAGCTTTGTGCGAGTGAAATTTTCGCTCGAAACGTCGTTCAAGTTTCTAAGAGTATATGGTGAGTATATAAAAAAATATTGTGATCAGATTATCTTTAGTGATCGAGACATCCCGCGACAGAAGTGTTGTTATTCGCCGTTGTAAATATATTCACGAATTTTTATATTTTTGAAGATGAACGATACGCCGTCCCACAGCGTGACTACTTTAACACTCGACTATTTGTTGACCGATCTGGGCAGCGAGGAGTTGATCGAGAAATTCAAAGGTATGGACGAAATAAACTTTTATCCCTCTTCCACAACTTTTTAACAATATCGTTGCATCTTTAAGACTTTGAGAGATAGATAAAGATTTGTATGATTTTCGAAAATGTGGGCTGTTTGCACGATGTTTTCCTGTCTTTGTATTTTCGCTTTGTCTTCGGATAGGGGGGGGGGGTAATCTATTTCGGGCGAAATTTTTTTTGTCTCCATTAAAAACAAGTAGTTTGAAAGCGTACTCTGATGGAATGGGAAAGAGTTTTGAAAAGTTAAAAAATTGTGAATTTTTATTATCAAAATATTTTATTAAAAGGGTAAAAATATTTTTTCATCGTAAAAACACGAATACCATAGCAACGTTATAGGTCACTAAAAAACAGTTCTCCTTTTCGTTGCATTATTTTCGCCAGATGAAGAGATCACTCTGGATATTCTGCTGTCTTTGACCGTCACCGACCTGGTATCTATAATACCGAAACTCGGTCCGCGCAAACTTTTCGTGGCTAAGCTGGAAAAGTGGAAACAGTCCTTGACACTGTTAGATCCTTCGGTATATTCTATCTCCAAAAGCTGAACATTGTGTTTTATGGTTGTGGGGTAGATTTCTTGCATGCTTGTGGTCGGACATGGTGGTCACGAACATAATACATCTTGTATAAGTTAGTCTCGATTTTCTGTGAGCGTTAGGGATTAAGTTACAGTAAAAACTTTTCATATAATTCGATAAATATATGGAATCACGGTTCTATAACTTTCGGAGCGACGGGGCACTCATAAAGCACGGTCCCTTGCCAAGACTGACGAGAGCAATGAAGTTAGTGATTGTGCTATGTATAACGTTTTATGTATATTTCAGTTTGTTCAGTACGATGACGGAGACAGAGAACGTTACGCAGAGAACGATAGTACTGTGCATCTCGAGAGGTCTCGAGAGGTTTTAAAACTAAGCATTGCGCCGCACGCTCGAGTTTCGGAAGCTCTGGACACGACACCGAATGTACACTCCGATAGACCGACTACATCAGCGAGAATCGACGAAAATCGTTCTAACGTAAGTTTTGCGGTTGATACAATCACGTAGATTGAGTTATTATTTTACTATCAATCGCGGATATACTCTTGGCTCCTGCAGATAGCCGTCAGTTAATTTCAATTGTGCCCCAGTTTAGTTTAGTTATGATTGCGTACGTTATTTTTTATGCTGATACTTATTTTTTATTTTTAATGAGGCTCCGTTTCCGTTAGCAGACTGTATCAAAATATTTGGAAGGAGATGTGTTGGCTACACAAATTCAGGCGAGATTCGACGCAGGAACGTTTTCGAATACCGATGCACAGACACTCAGCCATATCGTTATTACAAAAGAAATGCGTGGCGATCCAAATACAGTGTAAGTTACATCTTTTGCCTCTGATCTACATGTTGAAAATTAGTGGAATATGGGCGAGTACGATTTAAACTAGTGTTTCGAAGTTCGCGTCCCAAAATAAGATTGAGCTCATAATCTATTCTTTGTTTTTCGGCATTGCTAATACGTTGGCCATATTATGGGCATGAGGAGCGATAAGGTCGCGTATGATTATTTTCATAGCCGTTGCGACTATGACCTAACAAGAATTCACGACCAATATATAATCATATTATTACAGAGATATTCAAATACTAATAGCGAAATAAATTCTGATTCCAGAATAACGCCTGAACGTTTTAAAGAGCTGGCTGCGCAGATTAGCGAGATCTTTGTGACCGAGGACCCGGTATGCGAACATTAATTACATATGTAACGAAATTATGTATAACATTCATGAAAACTGCATAGTCTATAAATGTGCGTCCATTTAAATTTCAGTGTATCTATTACATACCAAGACAGGAATCTCGGCTCGGCGATGTAGCGCCAAAAGGCAAACTTTATAACTTTTACACAAATCTCGTGAAAAGTTTAATAGCAGATGGCCTTCGACAATCTGGCCGACGAGTGGTTGTATCGAACGGTGAGCTTGGTAGTGTTTTGTTTTTTTGGGTCACGTTTGTCATATATTTTGGGCCCTTGTCATATTTCACGATATTCAGCTTATAACAACTAAGTACAATCAATTAAAATATGGATTATAAATACATTAAATTGATTCGTTACCGTGCAATAACTTCGTTGATTACTATTATATTCAGATTCAGACTCGACATTCGAGCCGGAGAATATATCTGATGAAGACTTGAAGTGGTTGACGACCGGCTTAGAACCGTGGACGGAAGTATATGCAAAATGGAGAACTACGTATCAAACACGGCTGTCGGTGCTACGAAAAAGAAATGAGCCCGGCCAGGCACGAAAAAAAAGGAAGTTACCGGAGGCGCAGCAGCCTGACACGATTGGAGCGTATATTGATACTTATCCTGCTTTGAAGCAACAGTAGGGATACACCTTGGTGAGAACGGTTAACCTCTTTCTTTGATTTACCAATCTCAAATTATTCATTTTGAAAATGTAATTCATGTTTTAGTTGGAGCTAGACTTCGTTCAGTTGTATCCGGGCTGCGAGTCAAAGCTTTCATCCGAATGGAATAGATTTGCCAAGACTGTTTGCTCTATTAGCAAAATCGTCTACGACACAGGTATGATTTCTTGTATTCGCGATATATCAATTCAGATTCATTGTTACCTTCAACGTATACTATATTTATATTTACTTTAGAAAGATGAAAAACTTGTTAAAAAATTCTCGCATTTCACGATGTGGATTTCTGCAGTCGAGATTGACATTAATGTGCGACTATTCCATTGCGAATTACGTTGACGGAATATTAATTTTGAACACATTTTCATTAGGATTATCTCAAGTCACAGTTTTCCATGCTTTCGCAAAACTTTTCCCTTCAGTAACGTTAAGAGGGAAAGGAACAGGGAAAACTACGAATCGATCTACGAAAATCGAAATCGTCGAGGGCTTTTTGCTGCACTTGAAGGTAAACTGTTTCTATAAATCCTTTTATCTTCTAATAATAAAACGATCGCGATATTTATTAACATACAATTTTCATGATTTTTTTACCATTTAGATTATCGACGATCTGGAGCCAATGCTCGCCCGGTTTCGACAGAAGGCTGCAGAATCGAGACAAACTCTTCAACCGCTTCCGGTGGTTATCGGACTGACCGAAGAATCGATTACTGAATCGTATGTGATAATCAATAGTATCCGTTATAAGGTGGAAAGTCCACTTCGAGCCGTCGATGTTACATTTAAGGCGTACCACGCCCTTCACGCTCAGTATCCCGTGCAAAGCGAGGGTCCCTGGCTTCTACTACAGCAGGTCGTGTACGGAATCCGTACAGAGTGGGATAACAACACGAGCCGCGTCATTCAGTTGGAAAGACATTTCACAGTTTAAACTATCTAACATTGCGGGCATTGCGTATATTCCGACAAAGACGACAATGCCTCGCTGTACGGAATGTACAATACCTCAATCGTTCCCATCGGTACATTCCCTTCGGTTACATCTAATTATTTGTCACGGGATGACCGAACTGACCGTATTTCGATGCAAAGAAAACAACTGTACGAAAGATTTTGATAACTGGAAATCATTTGCGAAACATCTCACACATTTACACGGCTACAAATTATACACTCCGTCAGAATACTCGCAAACCGCGGAATCGACTCATGTAAAAAATCCAAACTTTGTTGAAAACGCTGGTATTTCGACTGAGTCTGTCCACGAAGCTATGGCGTCTGCTCATAAATCTTCTACTGAACCTGGTATATCGAACGTTACTTTTTGCGAGGCAGACATGCCCTTTCGTGAGTCTGCTTTCGTTGATCATTGTATCCCGGAAGCAAGTACAAGCGAATCGGTTACAAATCTTATGAAATCGAACCTAAATGATATTGTTCACATGTTTTGTGCGAAAATCTACGCGACACCCGATTTACCGCGTTCGTATGTACAGGAAACTTTCGACATGACAAAACAATTGATCGATAATATGATTTCAATCGTAAAACCGGCATTATACGAGGCACTCGACTGCACGGCAGTACAGAGAGATATAGCGAACAAAATTTTCGATTCGGTTACGGTACCATTTGAATATATGTCCACCGAATATCGACGATTAAAAGTATTTGAAAACTTCGGTTACATATCGCCAAGAAGCTATATCGTTGGTTCGACTGTAGACAACAAGTTAGTGGAAGGAAGGAAGGAATAAAAGAAATGACTCCGGTATATGCGCAGTGCATTCCATTGCGAGACACACTACATTGCTTCTTCAACATTCCTGGCGTTTTGAGTACCGTCTTGAAGTATATGGTTGATCTGATGAGTGACTGCGAGATTCTATGCAACTTCATTCAGGGGCAGTTATGGCGCGATAAAGTCAATCGTTACTTCGAAAATAAAATCGTTATTCCGCTTTTCATTTACTACGATGACTTCGAAGTCAACAACCCACTTGGAAGTCATAAGGGAATTCAGAAACTTGGTGGTGTCTATTGCTCCGTACCTTGTTTGCCTCCACAATTCTGTTCTGTAATCGAAAATATATTTCTCGTTTTACTCTTTCATTCCACTGACCGTAATACATTCGGAAATGGAAGTATATTCAAAACTCTCGTAGACCAATTAAACGATTTGCAAGAAAATGGTATCAAATTCCAGCTGGATGGGACCGAAACGACAATTTACTTTTCGTTGGGATTGATAACTGGGGACAACTTAGGTATAAACTCGGCATTCGACTTCGTCGAAAGTTTTAGAAGTTCCCGTTATTGTCGGATATGTAATATTACCGGCAATGAAGGTAACGTTGATTGCATAGAAAAAAAAGATCGTCTAAGACGTGTGACCGAGTATGAAAGCGATCTCAAAGCGGGGCAAAGTGAAAGTGGAGTTAAAAAACGTTCCATTTGGAACGAAGTAAAATATTTCCACGTGTACGATAATTATTACATGGATCCCCTGCACGACTTAGCCGAAGGAGCACTTAAATACGGTATGGCACACATATTCCACTACTACGTTTTTGATGCGAAAAAGAAAATCGATATCGAGCTCGTGAATGAACGAATCCTCACGTTCAATTACACTGTCAACGATATGACAAATAAACCGCCTCTTATAAAGTGGACAGAAGCTAGAGACCGAAAAATTTCTATGACGGGAAGTGAAATGACTAACTTTGTTTATATATTTCCCCTGCTCGTTGGCGACAGTATCGAACTAGACGAAGTGTGGGATTTTTTCCGAATACTTCGACATATCCTGTTTATAGTATCTGCAAAAAAAATTCAAGTGGAATGTGCGGTGCTTCTCGACCGATACGTTAAAGAGCACCATGAGCTTTATAAAATGCTATTTAAAGATACTTTAAAAGCCAAGCACCACAATATGGTCCACTATGGAAGGGTCATGAGAATGTCTGGCCCGCTGTGCGCTTTGAGTACTGTACGGAACGAGTAAAAAAATAGACAGTTCAAACAAAGTGCCAACGCAACGTACTCACGGCGCAATATTACACGTACTCTTGCCATGAAAGAATCGTTCGCGTTGTTCCATCGGAAGATCTCTCAGAAAGCCCTTGTAGAAAAATTTGATTCAGGTCCCAGGAATGTTATCGAGCATTTGCCGGACATAAATTACTATAGTTCATTATTAAACTTCAATTTTCAGACAAAACTGCTGAAAGTTCCATGGGTTATTTTGATGGGAATCACCTACAGAATTGGCAGTTGTTTAGTACTACAACTAGATTCTCATGATATGCCAGTTTTTGGCCGAATCGAAGTGATCCTGAGTAACGAGTCGAAGAATATTGTTTTCGGATGCGCCGTTTATTCTACTAAACAATTTTCAAATAAATTTGATGCTTGGGAAGTTGAAACAACGGACAAGCTAGAGTTTCGTTATCCGGCATCATTGTTCACGCCATTCATTAGCATTCTGCATCGAATAGGCAATGGACAACAATTCGCTACGGCTAAACATGCATTGTAAATAATAAGTTGTGTTGTAAATATTAGAATAAATAGAATATATGGGTTATAAAAATTATTGTTATGTGTGTCTTTTTTTTTAGCAATATTCACTCTCACCTTGTCCTTTTTTGAATACATTATATTGTGAAACCAATAATATTTTGAGATTCTAATGATTGGTACTGCAACTAACTCCATTAATGCAACTATTCATCCTTGTAGTAGTAGGAACAAATACTGTTGGTTGGGCAAACTACCTCAGTATCGAAAGTCTCGCCGAACAAATTGGTGGCACCAAACAACTGCTGCTGTTGTGGTTGTAATATCAGTTGGTTACTCTTACTACCAATATATAACCAAGAATATTGTAGTATCTTTAACCAACTGAGTAGTTGGCGCTATTTCAACTATTCCATTTGGTTGTCGGAACTAACTTATTGGATCTGTCAACTACTTTCTTTTTTCCGTGAATTTTCTGCAGATGAACGACAAGCTACGCGACGTGTTTGGTTTCAACTTAACGCCGGGTAAAGATTGGGAAAGCGACGGGAACTCATACGTGAGCTTCACGCGCGGAATACAACACAAAGGTCAGATGCCTGCTTGCCTAGCTCGTGCTCTCCCCGAAGAACTCTTTGTCTATACGGATTTGTGCGTACCCTACACAGTCGGCGACACACAGGCCGCCCTATTGCGTATAGTAAATCTGAATACTGTCAAAT
Source organism: Ischnus inquisitorius (assembly GCA_963924025.1). Taxonomy (NCBI): domain Eukaryota; kingdom Metazoa; phylum Arthropoda; class Insecta; order Hymenoptera; family Ichneumonidae; genus Ischnus; species Ischnus inquisitorius. The sequence continues at coordinate 10,818,761 of OZ001253.1, forward strand.
ACACGTTTGGCTCGACACAAGTGAAATATTTTTCACCGGCAAATTACATACCGTTGCTTAATAATTGCTTTCGTACGATAGATATAAGAGACAAGCTGGGACGGCCAATCACATTTGAGTACGGGACGTTAACGCCGACGCTTCACTTCAAACGGCTCTCTTAGACGGAATGGCGAGCCACTACGCGTCATATTACGAGAATCAAACCGGTGGCGGTGGACGTATGAGCAATGTTTTCGTGGGTGCACCTTATCAAAGAGGCCACGGGATTGGCCGCTTTCTCGGCGGACTCTTCAGGAGTGTACTACCGCTCCTCACGAAAGGCGCTAAAGCCATAGGACGCGAGGTTTTGCGCACTGGCTTGCATGTCATTGAAGATGTAAGCGGGAACAATATACCCTTCAAGGAGTCACTAAAGCGACGTGCCAGAGAATCCGGAGAAAATTTGAAACGAAAAGCCGACGAGAAAATAGCACTACTTATGAACGGCTCTGGCTATAATAAGGCGATCGCCTCGAGAACGATGCAGTCGTTGATTGGTCGCGCAACTCGTCGCACCTCCAAGAGAAAGAGATCTGTCGTCACGAAGAATAAGAAGAAGAAGCAGCAGGGAAAGAAAAGAACCACTGCAAGTGCAACATCACAAAGAAAGAAGAGAAGGACGACACGGGGAAAAGTGACTAAGACTCGAAAAAATATTAATAAGAGACGCCGCGTTGATATTTTCGGTAGTGCCTAGATATGTCGTTTCTACATTCACACTCGTGCGAGTGTATGAAGTCGGAACTCGACTTATTCACAATACCACCAACGCAGACGTCTATAGAGGCATCGCAATGGATTCACTACAAGCCTGTCTCTTCATTGACAGACAACGGTCCCATCGAATTTGTGACACCCGGCCACGGCGAGGAATACCTAGACCTTGCGCACACGATGCTCGCTGTAAGCCTTAAAGTAGTAGCCAGTGGAGGCCACGGGTACAAAGTTGCACCTGTAAATAATTTCTTTCACAGCCTCTTCAATCAAGTGGACGTGTTTTTTAATCAGAAACTTGTTGCACCGCCCAATAATGTCTACGCATATCGTGCGTACATTGAAACATTATTGAACTGTGGCCCCGCGGCAAAAGCATCGCATCTCACTGCGGCTTTGTGGTATGCCGATACACCGGGTGGTTTCGAGTTATTGCCTGGCGCGAGCCCGAGCAACAATGGCCAAGACGCTAGAGCGAGTTATATCAAAGGAGCGCGGACCCTGGATATGATTGGACATCTCCACAGTGATGTGTTCAATCAAGATAAATTTTTGCTAAACGGTGTGGAAGTACGGCTACGTCTCATGCGCTCAAAAGACGATTTTTGTCGAATGGAATCACCAGAAAAATATTGTACACACAAGATAATCATTCACGATACAACACTGATGATAGGACGGGCGAAAATCAACCCCGGAGTGCTTACAGCCCATGCAAAAATGCTATCCAAAACAACCTCAAAATATCCTATAACACGTGTGGAGGTTAAGGCATTTACCATGCATAGCGGCATCGCTGGCGATACACTGGACAATGTAATACTCGGCCAACTACCAAAACGTATAATCCTTGGTTTTGTTAGCAACAAAGCATTCAACGGGAATAAAACGGCAAATCCCTTCAACTACCAGAATTATTCGATAAATTTTCTATCGCTCTACGTTGACGGCCAGCAGATACCTGGAAAGCCGCTACAGCCAGAGTTCGACACCAATAAAATTTGGATCGAGTGCTACCACACCCTTTTTTCCGGCACAGGTATACACTTCCAAAACGAAGGTATAGACATTTCACGAAGCAGTTACGCAAAAGGTTATTGCCTATTCGCTTTCTACTTCACGCCTGATCTATTTGCCAACTGTTTCACCCATTGGAATCTCGTGAAACACGGTACCGTGAGAACCGAAGTACGTTTCGCAAAACCCCTCGCATCCACGATAAATTGTATTGTCTACGCCGAGTATGACAATGTTATTGAAATTGATTCAACGCGTCAAGTTATCACGGATTTTAGTGCTTGAGCATACATCCCTCCCACCACGGCGTAACAGATGATCACGCATCCTCCCCCTGAGAGGGCGCTGTACGTATAGCCGGAACGGTATTTAAGATCGTCTACCAGCGATCATTCGACATCATTTCGTCTCACGCCTTCAGCATGGACGCAATAGTTGATATTCAAGCGCTATACGGCAAATATGGAGAGTTTCTTTCTAAGGAGATTGCTGTTACCACGCTTCAGGGCGAGCATATCGGCCATTGGGTCATCGATCTGCCCTACGATTTTGGCGAATTACCTAAAGAAGTGCGCTCAAGTAATAATCGGCTAACGTGTTTTCATCACGGCATCGAGTTGGTTGACGGCGATACACCATTGTCAAAAGTATACGTGGCTCTAAAGGCCATGGGCCGATACGCGCTCCGCATATACACACGAGGTGTACGAAAAGCGGAAATTCTACGCGATGTGTTGGGCCGCGACATCGTCAACTTGGAAGATTACGAGGGACCGAGCTTCAAGAACATGCCGACCTACGATACCTGGTGCATCTATTACGGCGTCTCAAAGGAGGATGCCACAAAATGTGCATTAAATAACGTGGAAAAAATAAAAAGATGGCTTCAAACTCAGATTTTGGATAACGTTAGTCCCATTTACTCAGAACCAGTGGGCGCTGCCTTGAAGAAAGATCGGACGACCGTTACGCCCCGAAAAGCGATACTTATCGATATTCCCAGCGATACAGATCACGGCCCTAAGGGGGGAACCTATATAGCCAAGGTACCAGATACAAACGACAGCAGTGCGACGCCGAACACCTGCGACGGCACGGTACCTGCGGAGGGTGAAATCGTTGCCCTTTACCGTAGTAAACAACTCTCACCACCGCCACCACCGAAGCGCCAACAAACGCCCACAGTCTCCCGTGGCGCTCATCAGCATCAGTATCAGCATCATCAGCATTCTCGAAGACGTCGCCCCCACTCTGGCACAGGAAGCACCTGCAATGAACAGTTTGGAAGTACTGGAGGCTCTACGACATGTCTCAGCTCAGACGAAAAGAGTCTTCCCCGCCGATCGCATCCCGAGTCGCTGGTCTAGACCTGCAGCTATCGTCGCTAACACGGACGATCATACGAAACCTGGAACGCACTGGGTAGCCATATACGTCGACAACAATGGTGACGGGATCTTCTTCGACAGTTACGGACTGCCTCCACTTGTCAACAAACATCATAATCGACTACGAAGAAATACCTCGAGTTACGAGTGGAGCACCAAGCCCCTGCAGTCAATCAAGTCTAGAGTGTGTGGAGAATATTGTGTTATGTTTCTTGACTATATGTCTCGGGGCTACAGCTTGGATGCTTTTAGCCAGCTATTCTCGATTAATGAGGTGAAGAACGATAATATTGTGCGCCGTTACTACAAAAATCTGCCTTATGTGCAACGTAAAAGACGCGGCCCGCCAAACACACGACGAGCACAAATGTTAAAGGGTGCCGGTAATAGATGTGCAACACATTGTATACAAACATGCAGCCCGCAGCCCGCCCGCCCGCCCGTTTTGGCTGCCATCTGTAAAAAATAACGAATAAAGGAATACCAGCGGTGAAAAAAATTTGATCTCATCTCGATTTTCAACGCTCCCCTCCACCTACAAGCTCGGGCCCGTCTTCGGACAGTATAAAAGCCGCGCCACACATTCGAGAAGCCACACTTCTTGACGATTCGTGGCCCCGTCAGCAACCCACGACAAAATGGACATCATCACCGGAATACTCGTAATCGATTGTGGCAAGGACCCTTGGGAACTTCTCCCGGAGGAACTCGAATATATACCAAAACCCTTGCTGCTGAGGCACTGGGGTGAATACATCGACATCATATGGGATAAACTGCTGGAACACATCCGTCAGGACTCTGAAGTCGCGTCGTACAGATATTGTAAAAAACATTGGGCCCCCGCGGATCTACAAGCTCAACTCGAAGGGATATCCACCACTCCAGAGGGAATGCATAGACTGCCAGCAGGAGACGGCTCTAGAAGAAGAGTCGAACGCAGTACCGCCAACTCAGTCCGAACCTTTGGCGCTTACAACCAAACCTGACCGTGAGCAAGACACACCACTGCTGTCAACAGACTCTACCACGACTCTCGAAACAATACCACTAATTACCGATATATAAAACTGTATACAGGGTAAATTATATATATATACAAAATGTGAATAAACGAAAACGTGTACTGTCGTAAACGTGTTTTTTGTCTGTACAACGCTACCATTAAAATAGTATAGAGGGTAACTTTACTACCGCCTGTAGAGAGCGAAAACTTCATTACCGACTGTAGAGTACGGTAACTTCATTATCGGCTGTAGAATAAACATCGGTAATTTACAGAGGGTGCCATGAGAACTTGACCGCTAACCAGCAGGGCCAATCAGATCGCAGGGAAATCGGACAGTAATATTAGTACTGAAAAGGCGGTGAAAATTTATAGAGGGCGCCACGGAAAAATCATTCGACCAATCACAGCTCGGAGAATTTCTCCCACCCTCGCTCCCATTGGTCCCTATAATCGCGGGGGGCGGGGCTTAGGGGGCCCCAGACAAGGGGGAGGGGGTAGAAGTGGAGGGGGTATGGCGCCAGTGTCCGCATGGAGGGGGTAAATCCTGTCTCCCTATACCTGTACACTACTACTAACATCGTTTCCAAATTTCTTTATTTAATGTTTATCTTTCGGCGCTCCGGATTCGCGTTATTGCGGGATCCGAGCGCCGGCCTATGGAATTTGCTGACTCGGCATTCAAGCTGACCGCGATTGAGCGTCGAAGGCTCGATGCGACGGTTGCCTAGTTGTTACCGTGCGTCTGGTGACGAAACTTAGCGCTCGTACGCCGTGGTTACTATGTCGCAACCTCGGTCGTACTCGCGTACGATTTCGGGGTATAACATACGTATATACCGAGGTCGTGCACGGTGTTCTCAGAGGACACGGAGAGATACCCCTAAACAACCGCAGGCGCAGAGTGACGCGAAGAAGATCCAGCAGGCTGGCGGCCAACGAAATGATGAACACGAGAGGATCCGTGTTGCAACGAGAGCGGAAGGTGACAACGGAGCGGAGTAACAACGAAGCAGAGTGACAACGAGGTCGACCGACAACGGAACGGAACAACGACGGAACGGAGTGACAACGGAACAAAGCGGCAACAGAGCGAGAACACAAGAACCTTCGAAAGCAGTAAGTCACCACATTACATATATTGTAACTCGTTCCTCTCAGGTGTAGTTCGAGTAGTTTCACGTTGAACGAAACGATGCTACGTAATCGAATCGGGCATCGGTGAGTAACACTACCACAAATGAGCCACCGGTGGTTCCCTCGAATACAGACGATGAATTTCGAAGAGAAAGCGATCGCGATAATCTAGTACCAGCTAATAGCGATAGACGTAATGAAGATAACGGGCTGGACCTACCACTCGTCGCGAACGCTGCTTCGAGGACACAACATCGAGCAGATTCACAAGGTAGTGGTCAACTAGGCATTTATTGTAAGACCGCACACCCGGAAGGTGCTAGGCCGAGTTTCCTCACCCAGAACGGGTACACACAACAGTTTCTCGTTGACCCCACTTTCTAGCGACTACCGAACGACCGGGCGATAGAAAAATCCTTTGACTTCCGCAGGCATTTTGCGGAGAGAGCCGTTTTGCTATGACGAGGTATCGGCGCGCAACAAACGCGAGGCAAGCCTCGGGCCGGGTGCATCACCGCTTCTTCGCCACACTCACGGGAAACCTCGGGAAGGCCTGCTCCCTGTATCACGCCAGACACAAATCCAGCTTGTTAAGGATGGGTAGAGAGGAAGGTATTTATTCGGCTGAAAAGAAATATTGCATTAGTACATGTTATCCAATACCTCGTGTCGTCCGAGCAAGAGGAGTATCCGCGAAGATTACGGGCTCCTCCTGCCCATCACCGGAGGTCCGATGAGAACTCTGGCGTGTCCGACAATTCCGCTCCCGGTGGCGGTCCCTAACTTGGATGAATAAAGCAAAATATAATTAAAAAAAAATAAAATAATCAACAAAATAAAATAATAATAAAACGAACACGAAAATACCCTGAGACCGAGTCTCCCTATCGCTCGAGTTCTGCGAGTCTTTCCTGACTCCTAATCCACAAGGCTTCGCGACAAAACGCGAAAGACTGTGTAGGCTTCCGCAGACGCCACCAATTGGTGCGCCGCTTCTGGCCATACACGTTCCCCAACAATGTCCAATAGAGCCGCTCTCTGTGGATCGAAGTTTTCACACCTAAGAAGGAAATGCTCTGCCGTATCGAGCAGACCACAGTCACAGTTCGTACCGTCGGCGAGTCCAAGTTGAGCAAGACGCGCTCTGAAATCGCCGTGACCGGTGAGGACTTGTGTACTGTAATGGTCTGGCTGGAACCAGCGCGATGCAATCCTGTCCATAAGGTCCGCGAAGAAAGCGAAGGTAGTACGCCCTTTATCCGAGGCTGCCCACTCAGCCTGCCACAAGTTTACCGCTTGCTCCTTAATTTTTTTAACCGCATCGTGTTCGTCCCTCGGTATATCTACATTATTAATCCTGGCGTCACCTCCCACCCTAATTCCGTAAGTGCAGACCCGCTGCTCGAGCAAAATATCGATTGGCATAGCCCCGGCGACTACGCACAACGATTGGAAAGAGGCCGTTCGGTAGGCCGCGCTGACCGGTATCAGCGCAAGACGCTGTGCTGCGTGAAGCGTCCTAATATCGTGCGAAATACAAAGGTCGGACCATGCTGCCGCAGCATAAGTCACGACCGAAAGAAAAACCCACTGATATATCGTCTTAAGCGCCTTATAGCGCAATCTCCATCCTGCTCCCGCCATTCTACCTAGTCTCTTGAACAGAGAAACAACTTTATCGCGAAGGTACGCGCAGTAAGTTTTTACACGCAACTCCTTGTCAAAGTGAACGCTAAGATACCTAACGCTATCTTTAAATGGGATGCTACCGTCGCCTGTCGTTATACGCGGATATCTCTGTGCCGAATTTGGCCTAGCCTGCTGCCGCCTCATGCGGTCTGGACGGCTAACGTCCGGAACTTCTCTAAGCCAAATCGTCTTTACTAAAATAGCCTCCGTCTTACGAGCGGAGAGCTGAAGCTTCGCCGAGCTACACCAAGTTACAATGAAATCAACGACTCTGTGGCCATTTATTTTCGACTCTCTTCGAGGCTCGCCTTTGACGAGAACCAACAAATCGTCAGCGTACGCGACGAAGCAATCTGGAAATTGCTCATTTAGCTTTGTAAGCAAAAGATCAAACATTAAATTCCAGCACGCCGGGCCCAGGACAGAGCCTTGAGGACAGCCCTTAGTGGCGCGCTTGGAGACCGACTCATCCCCCTACACTATTTTTACTTTACGGCCTTCAAAGTAACTTTGAAGCACTTTGAAGACATTGGCGGGACACTGTCTTTCTTGGAGACTCTTGAAAACAAGAGGCCACCAGACATTGTCAAACACACCAGCAATATCAAAAAGCAACGCGATGGTGTACTTTGCCGCAGAGGCACGCACCATATCTCGGAATTGGAGAATCGCATCCTCCGTCGACTTTCCCCTCACGGAACCGAACTGTCTACGCGAAATGCCATTCTCGCCCTCGATGGACGGTACGAGTGTTTGCCTAAGTATTTATCGAAAAGTTTCCCTATAACGGAGAGAAGACAAATCGGCCTATACGATTTTTAGTCCTTCTCGTCCTTATCCTCGCCCTTTAGGAGAACTTTCAGAGAGCCCTCCTTCCAAGCTGCAGGAAAGACGCCCCACTGAAGGCACCCATTAAACAATCGTACGATTTGACTGGGGATTATCGCGCACGCCACCTTCAAAACCCCAACTTCGATCAAATCTGGCCCCGGAACCTCACCGTTCTCCATTGTTCTTACGGCCCTCTTTATATCGCGGTCTACTATGAGGTCGGCGTCTTCGGTATTCGGCACTACTTTCGCTTGTTCCCTCGTTTCCCTTTGCTCAACAGTATCCTCGTCCGCCCGGTCATCACGGACGTGCGTATCGAGAAGGCCGCTGGCTGTTTCTCCCATGCTCAGTGTCGAGTGTTCGCCAAGCCCGATCGTGCTTAGCACTTTCTCAACTCGAAGTTTTTCTGCTTGGTGCTTATAAACGAAGCCCCAGGGCTCCGAGTTGCCGTGCGACGTGACAAACTTCTCCCAGCTTTCGCGTTTCACCTTCTTTACCCTTTTTCCGTAAGTACGCACAGATGCGCGGTGCTCATGCAATTTCTTGAAGCGTACAGGTTCCGCTCTTTCCCTCTGATACGCTCGCCTCAACCTATACACGGTTTTCTTTAAATTCGTCAGGTCGACTGTCCACCACGGGTTGGACTTTTTAAAGCGCTTCGTGCGCAGCATGGTCTCCGTGCAGACCGTCGTGAGAACGTCGGTGAGAGTACCAGCCATATTTTTCTACGTCTTCTATCGAGTTCAGCTCGAGGCCCTCCAGTTTGGCTCTCGAGAGAGCACTGAGGATCTCAGAGAATTGGTCCCAGTCGGCCCGACGAGTGTTGAATCGACTGGCTCCAACGCCCAGCTCAGTTCCCGCTACCTTTGGCACTCGCAACCTGATGTCTATTGCTCTGTGATCACTGGTGGACCAATTCGTGCGAACCTTCCAATCGCGGACGTACCTTGAAATCGATTGGGTACCTAGGGTGACGTCGATGAAAGATTCACCACGCATTGTCCAGATGGTCGCTGGTTGACCAGCTACATTAAGAATATCCAGACAAAAGTCTTGGATAAGTTCCTTCAATTGTGCCCCACGATCGTTGGTTTCCTGTGGACTCCACAGGGACGACCTGGCATTTGCATCTACCGCCACTAATACTCTCTTCCCCCTCAGGGTACGAAGTACCATAGCGAGGTGCCTGAGGTGTTCCTCGATATCGTCTCTGAACTGAAAATAGTGAGAGACGACGTAGAACGAGAAACCGGGTGCCAGCACTTCCGCACAAACACAGTGCGCTGTGCTGCGCTGAGTAACGAAAATCATCGTAAAGCGGGATTACAGACAGCAATGGAAACCCAAGGGTTTCCCTGTCGTACCGCCACAACCTGTACAGAGGTTTCTAGTCCGAAAAAGGTGTGCCTTTCGTCTGGCCTTTGGACATATGGTTCCTGCTGTGATGCGGCTGCCAACGGGTCAATCTGAAAGGCGTGGGGAAGGGCAAAACAATAATTTTCTCGTAAGTGGGGGGACATAAGTGTTTATTTCCGAAACCGATGGGGGGGACAGAAGAAACGAGTATCAAATAATATAACCAATAATAATAATAACCGGAAAGACTCCATATAAAAAAAAGATAATCAACGACAAAACTAAAGAGGAGAAAATAAGGGAGAAAATTAAGCTAAATCACACTGATTAAATGATGACAAAAAAGGGGGGAAGAAAACGCAAAAATGGGGAAAAAAATAAAACCACGCAAAAAAAGAAAGTAAAACTACGCAAAAAAAAGAAATAAGAAAATAAACCGAACGCAAAATTAAGAAAATAAAGCTAACGTTGAAATGAGAAAATAAAACTGGCGCAAACGGAGAAAATAATAAAACTAACGCAAACGGAGAAAATAATAAAACTAACGCAAGATGACGATAGGGGAGGGTCGCAAGGGGGATGAGCGGGGTCGGGGACACAACGACTTTTTGGGCGCCAGCTGCGAGTCGGCGTAGCTCCGTACACAAAAAAACTAATCGATCAAACTCGGATAACTCTGCTCGAAATGGCTGCCGGCTAGTCGGGGAAAGAGACACTGGCCCGGGGCGGGGTAAGATGGTTTTCCGATCTTTCGGCTCACCGATTAAGTCCGGTATAAGGCTGAGGGGAAGGAAAGGGGGAAAAGTATTCGTCGGCGCTTACAGGAAAAAAATGGGAAAATATCCGCGAGGCAAAGCGAGGGAAAAATGGGGAAAATAACCGCGAGGCAAAGCGAGGGAAAAATGGGAAAAATAGCTGCGGGGCGATACGCGGGAAAAAATGCGGAAAATATTTGCAAGGCAATACGCAGGAAAAATGCGGAAATTATTTGCAACACGATTCGGGAAAAAATATGGGAAATATTTGCAATACGATTCGGGAAAAAATGTGAAAAATATTTGCAATACGATTCGGGGAAAAATATAAAAAATATTGGCAATACGATTCGGAGAAAAATATGAAAAATACTCGCAGGGTGTCACTATGCAGGGAAGGGGAAAACGGAACTCTCACTTAGTAACCGCGCACCGCTCACACGTGTTCGCTACCTTTTTCTTCGACGGCAAAATTCCTCGGACTCGATCTCGGCAATGAATTCGTGTGGCACTCGTAGCCGCTTTCCAGACGGGCAGGGTTGGGGGGGAATATCCAATATTTCGCTGACACACTCACTCGACACAATTCAATTCGCACTTATAATAACTCAGGCACACGTGCTCTCGGTTCGCAAGACGGCTCGGAAGTAATTTGCATGGCGCGATTTCCGCTTTCTCTTTGCTTCCAGCGACGCGGGGGGTCTTGGTGGCGAGTGAGAGAGGTTGCTTCGCAGCGTCGGTCGATAATTGAGTCACTCGGCGGGTGTGGCGTTAGAGGGCGGCGGTAGGCCCTTAGATCATCGATCTAGCGTGGCAGGTGTGCGGCGAGGCGAGATGGCTGAGGCGGGCGGTGGGAGGCGAGCACCGTGGCGAGGCGAGGCGAGCGTGGGCCAGGGACCTCGCGTCCCCTCACCGGGCTCGCGTATCTCCCTCGGCTTTGTCGCGCGCTCTCCCACTCGGGTCCGGCAGCGTGGTGGTTCCGTGTAGTTGTCCAGCGGTGTCTCTCCGAGCCGTGCGCGTGGGGGGCTGAGGGGAGGGCGTTCGCGTGATTTACTTATGGCCTATTCGTTTGCGTTGTGGTAGGCGCGTGAGCGGTGGACCCGAGCCGAGTCCAGGGTCGCTGTGAGCGTTTTTCTCGAAGGAAAAATCGTCACACTGCTAAAGCAGGATGTCCAAGTGCTTTTGGCGAATAAGCGAACGCACCTCGCCTGTCACTGCCTCTGAACGTGTCATGTTCAGTTGAAGAACCCTAACACCCGTGGTAGTAATTGGGTCGAAGTTATCGATTGGGGGATCAATTGTGGCTCTAACTTCTTCGCGGTCTATTTCTTCGCGGTCTACGCGCATCGCCTGGCTGCCTACATTTTCGCGCCCAGCTACAAGAGGATGGTTAACATTCGTGTTCCTAACTATTTTCTCGGCATCGACACCGACGGCGCGAAGGCCGAGAACCTCGCACTGACCCATGATGTTTCCACAGCCAGCGCTAACCGTGGGCTGACGAGAGTGTGCAGAAAAAGAGGACGCAGGTTGAGAAGTCACCAACTTTCTCGCCGCCGCGGGGAAGCGCGACCTCGCAACAGGGTCAGCAACTCCCACTTCCAGTGCCGCACCTACCTGCCTGGGCTCTGCTAGGCGTGCACTCCTCCTCGCATTCGCACTAACACATTCACTCGTTGCTTTGAATCCTCTCATTTTGTTCCCACAAGTACTGCGGAAATAGAAGTCACACGGCGGTCCAGAGCCGCTTGGCCCGCCCGGGTGAATTAGATACGGTTTCGGAGGCCACCAACCATCCTCACCGCCACGCTCGAGACAGGACTCGCCCCTCCTGCCATGAGACCCTCGCCACGTAGATCAAGCTTGGTCTAGGGGAACCATGAATCTCGTCAAAGGGTTCACCTGCAATTTTCAGGTACGCATTAGTAATGTACCTGCAACTTAGGCAAGATATGGATGAGCCCTGGTTGGAATCGTGAAAAGCAAACGTCCCATTAGTATTTGCCGTCCAGCCGGTAGCCCGTAGAGCCCAGCGTGAGCCGGAGCGCTTCGTTTGCCTCTTACGAGGCGAGGCGAACTTGGGACGAGCCCGTCCGCCGGCTATTCGAGATGTCTTTTGCAAGACATGTTACGGTCCAGAATGTGAGACTCTGGCCCCGCCTGTATCCATCCAGTCGGTAGCTCGTAAGCCCCAACACGTGATGGACACATCGTTTGAAATCTCTAACGAGAAAAAGATCGCGGTCCAGAGTCTTTCGACTCTGGCCCCGCCTGTATCCATCCAGTCGGTAGCTCGTGAGCCCCGACACGTGATGTGGACACATCGTTCGACTTCTCTAACGAGAAAAAGGTGGCGATCCGAAAGCGACAAGACTTACGCACCGTCCGTCCGGTAATCCGAAGATTCCAGATCAAGACGGCGCAGACCATCCAAAGTCGCTAACGAGATATGGCCAGGTACCAGAATCTTGTGACTCTGGCCCCGGCCTGTCTCATGGATCGCGCGTTCGTCTATCCGGTCGGTACCTCGTAAGCCCCGGCGCGAGATGAGCGAATCGTTCAACATCTCTAACGAGAAAAAGAGCGCGGTCCAGAGTATTCACTCTGGTCCCGCCTGCGTCCATCCAGTCGGTAGCTCGTAAGCCCCAGCACGTGATAGACACATCGTTTGAAACTGAAAAAAGAAAAAGAAAGACGAGGTCTAGCGCCGCTTATGACTCTAGCCTTGTCGGGCCAGGCATCTCGTGTTTGCCCGTAGCATAGCATCTCGTGCTTGCTTTATAAGAGTATGCTTTCCCAAGGTGTCTCTGGCGTGAGGCACGCTCCACGTGGCATCTTGTGCCATCGTCGTTTAGCCAAACATCTCGTGTTTGCTTCGTCACTAATAAGGCGACGTATCTTAATGTATGACCGGTCTCTGGCGAGACGTAGTAGAGCCCGTTATCGTACGACACGGGCTCTACTATCTTTCGACCAGCTGATTGCTACGCCATGCGGTTGCCGAGGCGACCGACGGGATCTAGCGATCAGCCAAAAACGACGCAGCGGAAAACGCCATGGCGGCGCCATGGCGGCGTTTCCCTGCGAGAGCGTTTTGCAGTCAGATCCATGGCCTAAACCCCCCCCCCCCCCCCCCCCCCCTGGGAAGCCATTTCACTAACAGAATAGTATAGACGTTCGAACAGGCCTTATTTATCCGCTTCCACCTGAGACCTTAATCCAGTGGAGCTAGTGCTTAATCCTGCACGGAACCCAGTTTTTACCTTACCCCGGCAGGGTTCGCCTAGTAAGGGTTTCCATTTGAAACGCAGAATATCGGATGCGCGGGTTTTATTGAAATTCACTTCAGTTGAACCTTGGCCGCTAAAGTATATTGCTTAATCCTGCACGGAACCCATTTCTTCTCTTACATGGCTGGGCGTACGCAGTGTAAGAGTTTTCATTTAAATCGCAGAATATCGGATGCGCGGGGTTTGCTTATTTGCAATCAGTTAAACCTTGGCCGCTGAAGCTAGTACATCTAACCCGAGTACCGGGATCCTTATTTAATGCGCAGGATGTCCGCAATGGTGATAAACCACAAGACGGGGTTGGGGGGCCTCCTTTGTTTACTCCCGCTGCGGCTAGGCTATACCATCCGGGATGCACCGATCAGTTTTCGGAGGTCGGGGGCCAATCCAAAAGTGACCGCGCCGTCCGTCCGGTAATCCGAAAATCCCAGCTCGAGACGACGCACCATCGGACGTCACTAACGAGCCTCGCCGAGGACTAGAATCTTACGACTCTAGCGTCGGCAGACACGTAGATCGCAACATCGTTCACCCGGTCGGTAGCTCGTGAGCCACAACGCGTGATGATCGAATCGAGCATTTCTTAGTTTCCCGCCTCCTGTAGACCAGGAGGCTGTACTTATGACGGGAACTACGAAAAGATGAAATGCTTGCTAACCATGACTCTCTTTCACAATCGGATGACAAGTACAATAAGTGGCCTGCGAGAGTCATGGTTGCTCCCACCTGTCAACTAGGCAACTAATATGTTGATAACGCATCCGACGATGCGCACCAATGCGTGGCATAAGGCCATCCGCCCGTTAAGGCAAACGCTACTACTAGTATAAAAGACCAGTCTTCGCTACTTCCCAGCACTCCAATCACTACCAGGGGAACTCGCGTATGATGTTGGGTCGCGAGGACTTGGAAAGACCCGCTCTCACTGCTCTCACCGTGTAACGGTTCATCGATCACGTTGGATCTACCCCTAGGGGAAACGACTCTCTTCGCCAGCGCCAAGCAACACCGAGGATACAAGACCCTGGTTTTCCGAGCACTGTTACCAGCGGGGGCCACGAGGAGTTGGAGTCGTCAGCTTTTTCGCACGCTCCGGTGCAGGTTTTCCGAGAAATCCTCAGATAATTTTTGGGGAACCTACTCCCAAATCGGTGTCTTGACAAGTTACACTTAGTGCAACCCCTGCTCTGCCAAGTACACCTTCAAAAGAGTAAAATCCTACCTAACAGTCACTCGAGCAGCGGGTGAAACGCGAAGTTTACGGGCCCGCTAACTCAACACCAAAGTTCCAATACTTATCGGTTTGGGTAACATACAACTAAAGGTGTCTAGTAGAGACAAGTTCGAAGACGACCCCCGGAGAAACAATACCGGGGGCGCAAGCACAGAGCGAAGTGAATGGAGTCGTTGACCAAAATTCGACGTTAAGTCGTGAAACGGAGAGATCTCCCGCTGAAACAAAAAAAGTGATAGGAAAAAGAAGAGGAGGAAGCAGAAAGAACAAAGAAAGTTGGAAAGAAGACGACCCTTCCCAACCGTTTTGGATTTTCAACGAAGAAGCTCCGGGAACTCGTCCTGACCCTTTAGCCAAAAGGCTTCCCTGCAGAAGGCCCGGAATACCGAGTAGGTCTCTGCCGAAGACACAAGATGATGGGCCACCTCTGGCCATTGCCTATCCCCGATGAAGTCCCGCAGAGCGATTCTCTGCGGTTCGAAGTGTTCGCACTCTAGAAAAAAATGCTGCACTGTGTCCAGCTGACCACAGCTGCAGTACGCATCGTCAGCGAGCCCCAACGACGCGAGACGGGCCCTAAAGTCACCATGCCCGGTGAGAACTTGAGTAGCATGATGATCCGGTCTAAACCACGTTGCAGCCAGCCTATCGCGAATGCTGCTAAAAAACGCATAGGTCGTGCGGCCCTTTGGGGAAGAGTCCCAAAAGTTCTGCCACATCGCAATTCCCTCCGCCCTTATGCGCTTACCCGCTTCCTGATTATTTTCGATGTCTACCTGATTGATCCGGGCGTCCAATCCTACCCTAATTTTATATAACTCCCTACGCTGTTCTAGAAGGACATCCAGAGGGATATCACCGGCAAGTACGCACAGCGATGCCCACGACGCAGTTCGATACACCGCGGTGACTGCTACGAGTGCAGTTTGCTGAGCCGAAAGAAGAGCCCTAGTGTCGTGCGTAGTGCACAAGTCCGACCATTCCGCAGCGGCGTATGTTCCTATCGGGACAAAAACCCCACGATAAAAAGTCGAAAGCGTTTTCGAACGCAAACCCCATGCCGAACCAGCCAATCTATTAAGTTTCTTAAAAAGCGACCCGACCTTGTCGCGCAAAAAGTTACAGTGGGTTTTTACACCCATTTCCTTATCAAAATGGACGCCAAGATACCTAATACTGTCTTTAAAAGGTACTGTAGTTTCGCCTATCCTAATGGTTGGATACCGCCTTGTCAAGTCTGGCTTCGTTTCGCGCCTACGCCTACGATCGGGACGCTCTCCTCTGCGTCTGCCTACGGGTGGCCTTCGAAACCACATGGTCTTGAGGAGATAGCCTCCGTCTTCCGTGCGGAAAGTTCAAGTCTCGCCTTCCTACTCCCAGCTACCTTTCGATCGACGACCCGCTGGCCTTCGATCTCTATCTCTCTACGAGATTCGCCCTTAACGAGGACAAGAAGATCGTCCACGTAGGCGATAAAGCGATCCGGAAATAGTTGCTCGAGATCCCTGATCAACGAATCGAACATAAGGTTCCAACACGCCGGGCCAAGGACAGAACCTTGTGGACAACCCTTCGTAGCACGCTTGGACACCTTCTCATCCCCCCACGAGATCGTTACCCGGCGGTCATTGAAGTAACTAAGAAGTACTTTGTAGACATTTGCCGGACAACCCCTAATTCGAAAACTCTTAAATACCAAGGGCTATCAGACGTTGTCAAAGGCCCCGGCGATGTCGAAGAGCAAGTCGACGGTGTAAGTCGCCGCTGAAGCGCGAACCATATTGCGCAGATCAACGATCGCATCTTCCGTGGACTTGCCGGGCATGAAGCCGAACTGCCGGTCTGAGATGCCGCCGTTGTCCATCGTCTCGGAAAGACGATTGCGGATAAGTTTTTCGAATAATTTTCCTGTTACTGAGAGGAGACATATCGGCCTATATGATTTCGGGTCCTTCTCGTCGTTGTCCTCACCCTTTAGGAGCACACGCAAGTTGCCCTCCTTCCAGGCAGAGGGAAAGCCCCGGAACGCCCCACTGAAGGCACCCGTTGAAGAGCCGAACCAGCTGAACGGGGATGATGGAGACTCCCACGTAAAATAAATAGTATGGGAAAGCGTATTAAATCGAGTATGGGTTGCAATATGGGAAAGAGTATGTGATTGAGTATAATCGGAATATGGGATATTTCCTGTTCCCAGACTCATCCCATAAGCTTTTGTAGACTCTTTTCTAGTCATCGAAGAATTCCACTCAAGATTCTTAGGAATCAATCCCATACGTGTAGAAAAAGAGTGATATGGAAAAGTGGAATTGTTGTACGCCAACGCCTCCCTCCTTCGCCCACGCGAGATCGTCTTCCCGCTCCCGCGAGGAGCTGATACTTTTCGATAGGTTTATTCTAGATTTAAGGAAGCGTGGCCACGCACTTTAGCCTAAGACATAGCGTTAAGCTTACTACTATTACCGGGATCGTCGTATCGCCGAACTTTTTCTTTTTCCTTGTTCTATTTTGAAACGAACGGACAATACCTCGTCGTGCCGCGTTTACCCCTCCCTTGGCATCGCACGCCCGACCGATGACGTCAGTGGGAGCGAGGCGATAGCGCGACCGAGCGAGACTCGGGCTATTTCGTTTTGCCGAAATCGCTATCTCGCACGCCCGGCTTCCCCAAATTTCTTTGATTGTTCTCCCTATATACCGATCTACTTATACTTAGTATGTACCGTCGGAAACGGTGAACACTCTACTTTTTGATCATGTCAGAAATTATATCGAGTCAGGGTGAGAGGGTGGAGTGGTCGGCTTTTGAAAGTTCGCTAAGAACACAAAAATTCCAGTCTTGAGCGCCCGCGCGCAGCGAAGGTTTCGACCGTCTCTCTTTGAGGTCCGCGCTCGCCGATAAGGCTCGACCGCTTCACTCATCTCGCCGCCCTACAGCGCCCAACGCTTATCTATAACGACTTCGCAGAAGCAATAAATCAACGATAATTTGTCTCTCGAATTATTGTCTAATTACTTGACCGGCTTGATCTCTTGGATCTCGGACTCGCCCACACGACTCTCGGACCTCGGCCTCGCAATTGGACTATGGACAACCCCACGGCTTCTTGGACTTTGGCTTCCGCACCGGAATAACGTTCTTCGCTCGCCCTTCTCATGGCGACAAAGCTTTTTCGCAAAATTCTCCGTTTTAGGACAGACAAACCCCTCGCTACGTCCTGTTTCCTCCTCCCCTCTCGACTCCACTCTCGCGCCGTTCGTGCTCCTTCGGGACGCACGCAATCGCGTGCTCCCCTCGGGACGCTTGCCGAGCCGTGAGTCGGAGGACAGAGAAACCTCCTCCTCTGATCCCCCCCCCCCCCCCCCCCCCCCCCGTTGCTCTCTCCGCCTCTCTCCGCGCTCGCACCGATACCCGTGCTCCTGCCGAGCAGGAAGCACGCACGGCCGAGACAGAAGGGTTACCTCGATCGTCCCGGAGCAATCCTCCCGACTCATCTCATCGCCAGCATCGAGGCACGAGCGGCAAACGAGTCTCTTTCTCATAGTTGGTGTCGATGCCCAAGAAAGCAGGACGAAAGCGCTATTTGGCACACGCTCCGCGGATTCACGAGAAACGGGGGCCTCGTCGGGGTCTTGCGTGGCTCGAGAGCCTCAAGGAGGACGACAGCGTGAGCGTACGGGCACGTAAGGCGCTCCCGCCGCTGTTCCAGGAGCCCCCCCGCACCCCGATCCCCCCTCTCTTTACCGTCCGGGCATCGCCCGAGGCCATCCCGTCGGCGAAACCGCAGATACTCGCCAACGTGCGTCTTACGACGAGCGTAGTCATCGTAGACATCTGACGCGACGAACCCTACTTCCCTACCCCCCGTGCCCCACAGCATTCCCCCCACCCCCCCGGATATTCCCTATATCCCCTCGCGTAATTCCACTCGTTATCCGGATCGCCCGCGTACGCCGGAGATACGAAATTCCTCCGATTCCGAGTTCGAACTCGAACCCAGCGTTTAACGACTCCGATTTTCCGTTCCTTTATTCGTTATTGTTTGCATCTCCTTCGCTCGCTCGCGTCTCGCTTCGGCGATTTGACGCACCCGATCGCGAAAGGGGAAAGAAAGAAAAGAGTAAAAGGGGAGTTACACGGAATGATTCCTGATCGGCCGCGAGGATAATTATCGAATTATCCGTAACGAGAATTATTTTTTTTGAAACACGGCGACGAGCTACGTTTGTCAGAAGAATGTGAGTATGGGTAGGACAGGGAGATAGTAAGGAGACCCGTACGGGAAGGGCTCGACTTGATTATGAGGATTGTTCCGTTTACATATTCCGTCCGCAATATTTTATAGAGTGATATATTCACCGTGATATATTGGTAAAAAAATAGTTATGCGTAAAATAAAGGAGACAAACAAATAGAATTTGACAGATCGAAGGACAAAATAAAAAATGAAGGAATATGTTTAAAAAAAATGTATTTCAACGAATATGAGCTCCTCGAACAAAGTTAGACGTTACAGTACGATATTACAATCGTCGAATACTTCAAAATATTTTCAGTACCGTAATCTAATTGAGACCGCTGATTATGCAGAATAATGTTTAACTTTGTTCGAGGAACTCATATCCGTTGGAATATATTGTTTTCGAACATATTTCTTAATTTTTTATTTTGTCCTTCGATGCACCAACTTCTATTTTTTCGTCTCCTTTAATTTATACATAACTATTTTTTTACCAATATTTCACCGTAATTATCGATCTATAAAATACTGCGGAAAGAATATGTAAACGAAACAATATTCACATTTGGGTCGAGCGCTTCTCATGCGGTCCCCTTACGATCTCCCTATGCTACCCAAACTCACATTATGCTACTTTTCCATATCACTTTTTTTCTACACGGATGGGATTGATTCCTAAGAGTCTTCGGAGGAATTCTTTGATGACTAGAAAAGAGTCTACAAAAACATATGGGATGAGTCTGGGAACAGGAAATATCCCATATTCTGATAATACTCGATGACATACTCTTTTCCATACTATTTCCCATATTGCAACCCATACTCGATTTAATACGCTTTCCCATACTATTTCTATAGTATATATACTATATATTTTTACGCGGGTTTCGTATGGTGTAATTGAGGGGCGGATGAGCTTTCACGACGGTGAACGGCCCAATCCAGTTGGCCGTGAGTTTTGCTGATCTTCCCTGGCGCACGGTTTCGTCGCGCAGCAAAACTTTTTCCCCAATTCGGAATTTTCTTTCCTTCGCTCTCTCGTCGTAACGCTCCTTTGCATGTACTTTCGCAGCCTCCAAATTGGCTCGTGCCATTGCCCAGGAGGCTCGCATTCGTTCCCGTGCCTCCTACCTCGCTCATCACCTGCCTCACTCTCGCTGCCGCTGTCGCCTCGCTGCGTCCCCCTCGCTGCATCTAAGCGCATGCATGGCGCTCCCGCACGCATTTCATTGCTGCTCTCTCCTTCTAGCGCACGGCTTTCGCCCGCCGTCTTGCTCGCTGCTTGTCGCGCATGCGACCGCGTTGTTGCGAATATTCGATTCAGCGCATCGGGTTCGTATTTCGTTTTCCTGCCTTGTCAACGATGTCGAATTCATGTTCTGATAATTTTATTTTCCATCTCATGAGCCTCGATCCTGGATCCTTCACGCCAAAAAGCCATGTTAGGGGCTTGTGATCCGTTACCACGACGAACCTCGTACCATAGATGTAAGGCCGAAACTGCGCGATACCCCACACGATCGCGACTAATTCCTTTTTCGTCGTGGTGTAATTCTGCTCCGATTTATTGAGCGTACGGCTTGCGTAACATATGGGCAAATCTTGTCCGATTTCCCCCTGTGACGATATCGCGCCGATGGCTTCATCGAAAGCATCAGTGGTCACGATGAACGGCCTCTCGAAATCCGGGTATTGCAACACCGGTGCCGTTGTCAGTGCCTTCTTTAATTCTTTAAACGCGTGCTCCTGTTTCGCCGCCCAAACGAAGGGTATATCCTTCTTCGTTAAGTCCGTGAGCGGCTTCGCGATCGTTGAAAAATTCTCGATGAATTTTCGGTAGTATCCCGCGAGTCCGAGGAACGATAAAATTTTCGTTACGTTGCGAGGGACGGGAAAATCTCTTACAGCGGCTAGCTTCGAAGGGTCTGGTCCCACCCCTTCGCTCGAGATCACGTGACCTAAATATTGCGTTTCTTTTCTTAAGAAACGGCATTTCCCCGGTTGTAGCGATAAGTTGGTCTCCCGTAGTCACTCGGATACCTCACGCAAACGCTGATTATGCTCTTTCAGCGTTGCTCCAAATACTACAATATCGTCAAGGTATACGTAACATTTTATACCGTCCAGGCCCGCCAACACAGTATTCATTAACCTCTGGAAGGTCGGGGGGGCATTTTTCAGCCCAAAGGGCATTCGCGTATATTCGTACTGCCCCTGCAGCGTCGAGAACGCCGTCTCTTCCATATCGTGGTCGGCCATCGGTATCTGGTGAAATCCCAAAGCCAAATCGAGCCTTGTAAAAGAATTAGCTCGTCCCAGCTGATCCAATATTTCGGTAATATTCGGTAGCGGTTACGAGTCTCTGATTGTGACCTCGTTGAGTTTCCGAAAGTCCACGATGACTGCGTCAGGCTTTTTCGTCACGGCGAGCAGAGGCACATTACACTGGCTTCGGCTCGGTTGTATAATTCCATCTTCTAACATTTGCTCCGACTGACGAGCCAGCTCACGCTTATGTGTTCCCGGTAACCGATAGGGCTGTACCTTTATCGGCTTTACCCCGCTCCTGAGAGGTATCTCGTGCTCGATTTTGCTTGTGCGTGGAAGCCAGTCCCCCTCGAGGTGGAATATTTCGGCGAAATCATCGTACACCTCGAGCAGGGTTTTGGTCTCCTCTTCATTCCCACGTCGATCGCCCCGCGTAGTCGCGCGAGTTGCGTGCCCACGTTCTCCCTGCCTGTCGCGCTCACCTTGCATACCTCGTCGCCTGATTTTTCTACTGACTCGTACGGCTCGAGTGTCACAGCCGGGCGCTCGATCTCGACCTCCTCGGTGGTCTTGTTGATTATACACACCGTACAGGTGTTTCCATGCGGTGTCGTAATACAAGCGCCGATCGTGATTCCCTCGGTCACCTCGCACCTGTTCACGATCCCCGTGCCCTGGCTATGCGTTGCCGCGTACGCGATATTCTCGCTTCACGGTGGCAAACGCAACTTCAATCGGCCGTTGATTAAGGGCATCTCGTGCCCGAACATCCGCAACACCAGTCCCCGGGGTATGTCCACTTCATGTCTCCTGATGAAATCCATCCCGAGGAACCCGTGCACCCCGAGGTTCACCTCGCGTGGCACCACGTGGAACCAATGTGCCACGACGCCCGAGGGCGTTTCTAGATTTATTTTCGCCGCGCACTCGGCCTGCATGGGCTGACTCGCGAGTCCGGCGATCACCACCAATGAGTCCGCTACCTCGGCGTCCATGTCGAGTATTCTTGGGCTTATTATGCTTACCTGAGCACCCGTATCTGCTTTCAGGGTCAACATACCCCCCTTGCACATCGGTGACTTGATATGAAAATCGCTGGCGACGCCCTCGGCGGTGGCGTTCATAACACACACCTTCCGAGTCTGTCCTTCCCCTTCAGTCTTCGGTTGATTGCTCGAAAACTCCTTCCATGATCTCGTGCCCCCCTGCGGCTTCGGCGGGGTGCTGCTGTCCTTACCCGATTGCCGGGATTTCTTGCCCTCTCATCACGCAATCGCTTCTTGCACTCTCTCCAGAGATGCCCAAATTTCCCGCAATAGTTACAGGTTACCTTCACCTGACTCACCTCCCGGCCCGGACCCGGCGCCGGGAGACTATGAAGCCCCAATTTCCTCGTACAGTCCCATGCGATATGCCCCGTCGAACCGCAGTTGAAGCATTTGCGGGACCCCGCATTCTCCTTATCGGGGTTGTGACGGGGGAGGCTTGTCTCCGCGACACCCTTACCGCCCTGCGAGCTCAACATCTTCTCAATCTCCACCACTCCTACCACAGCGTCTCGCAGGCTCCCATAGTTCCGCGAACGTACGATCACCTGCACGTCGCGGTGCAATTCATTTTCAAAATTCACTTGCCCGGATCGCCGTACAGCCCCCTCAATATGCCGTGCTGTATCGGCAGTAGACGTCAGTACCTTTGAACAAAGATGGCCGCCGTCGGTGGCGCGATGGAGGGGGTCAGTTTTCATCAGTACCTTTGAACCAATATGGTGGGCCCTACCGATGGTCAGCTGACGCGCTCCTCTCTCTCTCTCTCTGTCTGTCTCTTTCTACGGGGGTCTCGCGGAGGTGCTCGAGTAATAGCACGTGCGTCGCAGGTTGTCGGCCGGTGGCCAAAGGCCATCGTTGCGAAGCACAAAAACGAAAAGGTCTTGCGCAAGGATTGCGCGAGACCTTGAGCATGCTACGGCGCTCGCGCCGAGTACGATGAATTATTTAATGAATTTTTTTAATTTTTAGAAAAAAATTTCAACGATGCAGAGTGGAAAATTTTCGAAAATTAAAAAATTATTCGAGGAGAAAAAAAAAAGGTAGGTGAAGAAAGAAAAGTTGTGAATATTTATACAATTTTTGTTTATTTTGTTAAACCTAGCGGTACATCTTATAAATATGTAATCTATGAAGGAGATGTTTAACATATTTTACTCGGCCAACGTTTCAGTCCGAGTAGTAATTTTGCGGAAAATATATTCGTTATGTAGACAGATTAATTCTGTACCGATTAACTGATGTCTTTCGTTCGAATCATCATCTTTGTCCGCGCAAAAGCTTGGTACGCTGTCTGGTTTCCATACATTGTCCCTGTATTCATTGTTGAGTATTTTGAGACCCGCGGCACGGACTTGCTCTCTTGTGAGTTCAGGACAATCCTTCACCGTAGCTTCGCGGATTTTTTCGACGACTGTAGTTTTAAGCTCTTTCACTAATTCGAGCTCTTCATACAACACACGAATTTTGTTGTTGATGCATGGAATGAGCATCACTAATCCGTCGTACGTTGTCTTCTGCATGACAATATCAAGCGAGAAATTTTTCTTCGCTTTTTTCTTCGGTTGATTATTGTCTTCGGTATCCTTGAGTGCAAGTACGATGGCTTTCTCGTTGTACGCGGTTGTAAAACTCATCCTTTGCCGGCCGCTCCATTGTATACCTGGTGTGGTATCATTCAACGCCTCTTGCTGCTCGTTGAACCAGCTTGTAATTACCGTTTTTTGCGAGCACAACTCTTGCCATTCAGCTACGGTCAGAGAAAATCCGTTCGAGTAACGACTCGAGAATTTTATGGCTATCTCGAAGTCTTGGCCGTTTATTAGCTCGATGCCAATTGTAACCATTTTAGTACAAGAGGCATTCAGGCTATACGTCGTCGCTAATAGCATAGCTTTACCCAACGGTCGCTGTTCGATTGTCGCTTCGTGCTGATTATCTTCACCCTCGAGCACGCGCTTCGGTACTTGTTTGTTATTCACAACGGCCAAAAAATTTTCCATTTTTATATTGTTGCGGCGAATATGTCAGAAGAAGAAGAAGAAGAAGACGACTGTACTGCTCGAGTTTTCGCGAGGTAATAGCTCAAGATGAAGCGGTCAAACAGTTGCGCGGTAAAGGGGTTTTTTTTTTCGAGGAGAAGGGTGTTAAGACGCGGCTCATTGGCTCTGTTACGTCATGCGGGGGTGCCGTTTGCGGATTGGACCTTGTCAGAGGTATGAACCACCCACGAAATGATGACGCAGCGACCGATATTGTTGACGGATATTGAAAAATGGGAGAAACATTTAGATGCATACAATATTCGACACTGCGACGCCGAGACTTGAATGGACTTTTACAGCTACAAAAAAAAAGAAAGAAACAATGATAAACAATACGGTGTACGGTGGTCGCCAGACCCAAGCCGGCTATGGGTGTCCGCCATAAAATAATCAAATACAGTCGAGTGCTAGACACTCCAAAGTATTTATTGTGGCCAGGGCCTCGTGGGCAGTGACCATTTTTTTTTCTTTTTGCGTGTACGGTATTTCCCAAAAAGAAAATGAAAGAAGGGTGGTCATTTGTAAGGAGCCAATGAAAAACGTTGTGTTGGCGTAAACACCGTGGAAAGGGTAAAAGTGAAAATCACAGCTCGAAGAATTTTCGCTGGACAATCGGTATTATTATTCCGTCTTGCGTACAGTGCACTCCTCCCGAGACTCTACTCCGCTTTGTGTTACCAGTGTGTTTTGGTGAAGTGTTTTAGAGTGATAAATCTGAAAAAAAAAAGAACTTCCAAGATGAGTTATTTTCAAGTGAGATGTATGATCGAAGAAGTGTTAAAAGTGTTACCTGCTGCGATGCCGTGTGCCTTGGAGCAGATTGTGGCGCGATCCGGCTCTCGTGAGCTAAAAGCTATTCGGGGTGCAGCGTTAATTAAGCGTTTAAAGCAGCTGCTAGGCCACATCGAACCGCCGTTAAACGTTTGGTGTTCTCGGACTAAGTTCGGAAAGGGTTACCGATTGTTATGAGTTTCAGGCCCAGGCCTACGACCAAATATATGCTTTATCCAACTCATGTTATCGGGTTACTGACTTCTACCGTATCTCAGGTGTGGGTTCGAGTTACCGACTCAGGTAAAGTGGTCTCCTTATGACCGATATGTACCAGTCATGGTGGGGGGTCTGTGACGCTATTTTCTCGAAAATCCCGTCACAGGTCGTCTCGACCAGGGCTCCGCTGAGACTAAGTATCGCGTAAGAGTTCCCGTCCGTTTTTCGGGTTATCGCAATCATTGAGTCGTGGGCAAGCGCGGGGAGTAACGCGGTTCAGGGCCGACATATCGTGCCACCCGTTACATTTCCCGGCGTTGCTCGGTTCGTCGCGAGAGACAACACGAAGGTGCGAGTGCGACTCTCGACGTTTCAGTCACGGGACATTGGAGGAAATACGGGTCACGCCACCCCGCAGGGTGGGTTAAGGTTTCATTTCGGTTTCCGGGTACGTATGGAAGGCCGCTGGCGCTTGGGCCCGCGATCACCCAACCGTCACGGATCGCCGGATCGCAAGCTATCGTTCGTTATCGTATAGCCCAGTAAAACCCAATGTCCTCGAAAAGTGTGTCTCCGCGATGACTCCCGCGTGAGCATCGGCAATCCTATACGTGGTCGCCGACCGGTGATATCGTCCGGTTAAAATGAGGTATCGTCGTGTCTACGTTCTACCGTTCGGTGTTCTCGAGTTTGAATTTAACGAATAGGGTCCGAGGTTACGAATGACGCTCCTGGTCGCGTCGGACTGACGTCATCGGTAGAGGGGCAAGGTTCCTGATTTTCGGCTACCGGTACGAAGATCTCTCTCTCGGGTTCCAGCTCTCGATGAGCGCGGAGCTCTCCGGGGCTCCCGCGCTCATGCACAGGTATCACTATGCTCTCGTCCAAAGTTCTCGGATTGTCCGAAGTTCTCGTTTATTTTTCGAAGTTCTCGTTTATTTTTCGAAGTTCTCGTTTATTTTTCGAAGCTCTCGTTATTTTTCCGAAGTTCTCGTTTATTTTTCGAAGTTCTCGTTTATTTTTCGAAGTTCTCGTTATTTTTCCGAAGTCTCGTTATTTTTCGAAGTTTTCGTTGTTTTTCGAAGTTCCCGTTTATTTCCGAAGTTCCCGTCTATTTTCGAAGTTCCCGGTATTTTTCGAAGTTCTCGTTCATCCTCGGAGGTCTCGTTACCTTGCGTTGTCGATCACGAACTAACTATCGACTGGCGTTATCGTAATTTTGCCGATTATCGATTGGAGTAATCGGGAGTATTTGTTCCGAGCCTATGTGCCGTTTCGACGCTACCGATCGGACTCGGGGATACCGTCGCTATCGTGTGCATGGGATGTTATAGGCGTCATGATACTCAGTGATACCGATACCGCGGCTGTTTATCGTGTTTTCGGATTTGATTATCGGGTCCGCAGGGTTCCGTTCTGCGGGATATCGTAGTACTAGTGGCGTTCTCGTGCTGTGTTACCGTGATACCGGGTTGGGAAAGATATTCGAATAAAGCGCGAGCCTCTCTAAACCATACGCGTATTCGACTTCTTTTTATTTCTTTTTCCTCCTTCTCTTACTATACTAGATTACGCGTCAGGCAGTGTTCGTTTGTCGGGTCGCCACCCACCCCCTCTCTCCACGACCTAGCCCACTGAGCGAGCCAGGGATTTCCGCTACCCGACTCTGCTTTTCTCGCCACCGCCGGTTCGAACTTAGGTTCGAGTTAGTTTCGTTTACGTTTCGCGGTTTGACCCTTCCGCCGAATAATCAAAAATGGTCTGGCGCCCAAAAAGCTCTCGCGGCGACGAGAACGGCATAGTGTGGGCCGAAGATAACCGATGCGCAGGCATCACGGTTATAAATACGATTTTTTTTATTATCCTACGTCGTGATTCGACATAGGTTTATATCGAACGTCGAAAGGTTTCGCTAAGGCGGCTGAAAAGCGTTTGGCAGCGTTTGATAGGGGATGGGCGCGGCGCAGGACCATATCGCCGACGTCGTATTCACGGACGCGAAGTCGAAATTACCGCGTACTGGATGCCCACGCTTACCGAAGGGTTCATCCTCGGGTTGGACTTCCTTCACGCCGCCCACATGGTCGTCGATTTTTTCGACGAGACGTGGCATTACCGTGAGAAACCCGACGAGATGTTCAAGTTCGTCCCAGCTGATGTGGACTCGCGAATATTACGGTGTTACGGACTTCGCTCCCTCGAGGGATCGGAATTCCGACGACTTACCGAATTTTTAGCTATCGAGTTACCGTCTTCTTCCGGGAAGCCAGGTGTTACCGAGTTAACGACCCATCATATCGACGTCGAAGGCCATCCGCCCATCCGACAAAAACCGTATCATGTTACGCCCGCGATACGCGAAAAAATCTGGGAGGAGGTCGACACCATGTTACGCGAGAAAATTATCGAGCGATCACAGAGCGGATGGTCGAGCCCAATCGTTATGGTTAAAAAACCGAACGGAAAATATCGTTTCTGTATTGACTTCCGGAAGGTTAACGCCATTACTAAACGCGACGCGTACCCCATACCGAATATGACAGGGATCCTCGACGAACTAAGACAGGCTCACTACATCACAACGCTCGATCTGAGCCAAGCGTATTTCCAGGTACCGCTTACACCCGAGTCGCGTGAAATCACGGCATTCATTGTTCCGGGTCGGGGGTTATTTCACTTCCTACGGATGCCTTACGGCTTAACAAACGCTCCCGCGACTTTCCAGCGACTTCTCGATCGTCTCGTGGGCACGGACCTATATCCTCAAGTGTTCGTCTATCTCGACGACATAATTATCACTACCCGGACGTTCGACGATCATTTAATTTGGCTGAAGTGCGTTCTCGATAGGATTCGGAAAGCGGGGCTCTCGATTAATCGCGACAAGAGCGAGTTTTGTTGTTCTCAAGTTCGTTATCTCGGGTTTCTCGTTAACCGCGACGGATTGTTGGTAGATCCCGATAAGATGGCCGTTGTTATCGATTATCCGACGCCACGAACACTAAAACAGGTACGTCGATTTTTAGGCATGGCATCTTGGTACCGTCGGTTCATTCCGGAATTCGCTACCGTCGCGGAACCCCTCACCCGCCTCACCAAGAAGAACCAAACGTGGACGTGGGATACCGAACAGCAACTCGCGTTCGACGAATTAAAAAATCATCTCGTGTCCGCTCCCGTCTTAGCGTGCCCGCGTTTCGAGTTACCGTTCACGCTGCAAACCGACGCAAGTAGCGTAGGGTTAGGAGCGGTTCTAACCCAAGTTATCGACGGCCAAGAACGCGTTATCGCTTATGCTAGTCGCTCTCTTACCGATCCCGAAAAGAAATATACCGTTACCGAACAGGAATGCCTTGCCGTTATCTGGGCAATCAAAAAGTACCGCTGTTATCTGGAAGGATATGCCTTTACCGTTGTTACCGACCATAGTAGCCTTCGGTGGCTTCACAACCTGAAGAACCCCACCGGTCGGCTAGCCCGATGGGCTCTCGAACTATTGGAGTACGACGTAACGATCGTTCATCGTAAAGGTGCGCTTCATCACGTGCCCGACGCCCTGTCGCGTATACCGGAAGAGTTCGCTAACGAGATAATAAGGTGTAACCGAATGCAGGCGACCGAAGATCGATGGTATGTCCGTCGGTATCGAGACATTAAGCACGCGCCTGATCGGTTCCCAGATTGGCAAATTGTCAACGATGAATTGTATCACCACCGTCCGTACGACTTTATTTCAGTAGAATTGGACGATCTCGATGCGTGGAAGCTCGTATTGCCTCGCGAGTTGCGTTCTCGAGCTATCGTTGAATCCCATGCGCTCCCACAAGCAGGTCATCTGGGAATCGACAAAACGTATCGCCGGTTGAGTAACCGGTATTATTGGCCCAGTATGCTCCGGGATGTTACCGTTTTTGTGAAACGTTGCGACACTTGTCAGCGATGCAAGGTGGAACAACGCCCTTCGGCAGGCCTGATGGGTCGTCGAGTCATCGAGGAACCGTGGACTACGATTGCAGCAGATATTATGGGACCGGTAACGCGAAGTAAAGCCGGATATTCGTATCTTCTCGTCGTGCAGGATATGTTCACCAAATGGGTCGAAACTATTCCTTTACGTCGCGCTACCGGGAAGAGCATTAGTGCTGCTATCGACGATTTTGTCATCTCTCGCTGGGGGGCCCCTCGCGTACTTCTGACCGATAACGGTACGGAATTTGTAAACAGAGACATCCGCGACCTCGTACAACGCACGGGAATCCGACACGATACCACCCCTCCGTACCACCCCCAAGCCAACCCGGTAGAGAGGGTAAACCGAGTTTTAAAAATGATGTTGCGAGCGTATATCGATACTGATCAGCGGGAATGGGATCGGCACTTGCACGAGTTTAGATTCGCCTACAACTCCGCTCACCATTCGTCCCTTCAGACCACCCCAGCTTTTGCCAACTTTGGTCGAGAACCACAGGCCGCGGGTTCCATGAAGCGGGAAGTCGAAGGCGAAGTCGAAATTGAAGCCCGAGATCCGAGCGAATGGGTCGAGCGTATGAAAAGACTCGAAACGTGTGACGTGGATTTTTCGCTCCCGTCACAAAGCCCAGTAATTCAAAGGGCGTAAGAGACAGCACGGCACAGCGGCCGACGTTCTGGCTCTCGGTACCCTCTCTCTCGGCAATTCAACAGGGCGATAGCTAGCTACGCGAATATTATTTTAATTATTTTTGATTATTTTCCCTTTCCGGCAACGAGCGATGGTCTTATCGCGTACTCAACGACAACATCGTCAACGCTGGAACCGACGTTACCGACGCAACCGAGAGCGTCAAGGCGGCTCTCGACATTGGCAAGGGCAGCGGCGAGTCCACGCTCTCGCTGGCAGCATCGGTGGTCTCTGCGCAGCGAGAAAGAGCCTAACCAGCGCTACGGCCACGCAGCAGCAACGGAGAGCGCGACGGGAACCTACCGCGCGCTCCAAAAGCATCGACTCTCTAGCTCTCGCCTGAGCGCTGTACCGCACCGTCTAGCCAAGAGCCTCGAGAGCTAGCTGTTACTCGAGTATCGTTCTCGCACTATAGGACGGGTGATCGACTCGAAGCCTCACCCCTCGCTTTAATGATAAAGCCTCGTCTTCCGGAGGAACGCAGCATCGCTACCGCATCGCTCTCCGGAGAACACGCAAGACTCTGCGTCATCGGGACCCTAGCGCCATCCGCTCTCGCCGTGGATCGCCTATCCACGACCACGGCGAACGTACGCAAGAACGCGCGCTCTCGTTAATTGAATTGGCGCGCGAGGAGTTACGAAAATCGTCTCCGAATTCGGCTAGGGGGCCTAACGTTAGAATAGGCAGGGGTGGGGGTCGCTGACCGTTTCCGCGAAATCGCGAACGATCTCGAGGACTCGAGCGTGAACCACCGAAGAAGCAGGACGTTGCTACCGTGGCCGACCGTGCTGTCCAGCGAGAACCGACGCCTATCCACCCGCGATTTCGAGGTCTCGGCGAGGAATTTCCCGAGGGGCTTCGATTACGGCAAAAATTACCCGGTAAGGCCGTCGTTCGTTTCCGGACAGGCTTTTTGTTCAAGTTCCGTTAGCATCTTAGTTTTGGGCCAAAAAGATCCCGAGCGATATTGCCGGGCGGTGCGTTATCGTGCATGGCAGTTCACGTCTTGTAAAATCACGCGAAAAGACAAGCTATCGCCGGTGTTGTGGGGGGATTTTATTATCTGGGTCTTATTGAGAAGTTAAGAGAATCGCCGAGAGGGATTCAATTAGTCTATTGTATCATTTTCGTTTTATTTTATAAAATTGCCAAACGCGCGAGAGTCCTTAGTTTTAAGTAGTTTGTAAACTTCGGGAAAACGCGATCGTCATCCGCTCTCGAGAACCGTTACCATTTTAGTCGCCATCTTTTGTTTTATTGTTATCACCAGACGCGTCTCGTTATTGTAATAATTCTCTTATCGTTTGTTTGTATAATTCTGACTATTCTTCGATATTAATTTTGACTCCAATTTTATTCCGTGACTTATTGTTATTTTATTTTTCTGACTCCGTTTCTCTTATTTTCTTTTTATTGTAATGATTAATTGATTATTGTATTTTGTGACAACGAGGCGCGTGTCCTTTTCTTTTACTGTCCGTCGTACTTTTGTTCTCGAGAGCCCGCGTATTGTGGAAAAGGTCGACTCGACCTCTAACTGTTTGTCGCGTGAACCAACGTCGAAACCGAAATATGGGAAACCGGTAATAATTTTGAAATCACGGAAATACTGTTGTTATGTTACATCGTTCATTGGCTACCGAGACTTGGAATAAATTAAAAATTGTTAACATTGGTTCCCGAATTTGAGAGTGTTGGTTAATTCGTCGCCTTTCGCTAATTAGAACCACCCCCTCTACCATTCCCCCATGGCTGCTTGCTAGCCGAGCAAATATCTCGCTCACGATTCCTTCGATAAAAATTTGTATCGAGAGCCTAGCTCTCGAGACTGGCGCCCAGAAGGATCGCTCAGTCCGGCGGGATTTGGTTTGTCCTCGGGAAATAGCGTGACAAATTTTGGCGCCCAACGTGGGGCCCACGCAAGAAAAATTAAAATAATTAATTTCATTTCCGCGACTTTAATATCTTTCAGCCAACACTCGTTCTCTTTAAAATCTTATTTTCGGTTTCGAACGGTTCTCGCATCATCTATTGTTCGACCGGCGGATACTTTAACCGTCGATCAGCGTTCGCGCTGTTCACGCTGTGTGAGTGTCTCGTTGTGTGGTGGTGGTAGGAGCTACCGAGTGTAACGTGCTGCTGAGAGCGCGCGTTACACGAGAGAAATTTCGGCTAGACTTGAGCTACCGCGACTATTTCCTCCAACAGTTATCCTACTGTACAACGGGCGATTTAAAGAGCCCTCGCCGATTAGCGCCGGCTGACTATTTAAAATCTACGAAAACAGTTCTTCCTTTTCCTAATATTTTCCCTATCACTTATTATTTTTAATTTAATTGTCGTTACCGAAATTAGTGATTTTGCTTCGTGTAGGGGATAATTTATTACAAAAAAAATATTATTTGAAAAATAAAAAGAAAATTATTTGCAATCTCGGACTTAACGATTTACTTAGAAAAATTGAGGAGCGAAACGAGAGACGAAAACGAAAGAAACGGAAGATAATTGTCGTTCTCGCATCGAAAAATTTTATTCGTGCGAATTGTGAAAGATTTGGGAATTCGGGGATACCGCGTTGCCAAGCGAGAGCGTGCGAGCCGTTAGCCAGGAGAATCACCTTGTTCGCTGACCCCGCGCGGTGTTTACATTTTCGAGCTCTCGAACGCCGAGAGCCGGACAGCGGAACGGCAGTACATTATTTTGAAGGAATATAATTCAAGATTCGAAATAATATTTCAATCTTCGTTCTCGGAATTTTCGTACGATATTTGCGTGGTGGTAGAGAGAATCGGTGAGCTGGGTATCGCGCTGGTGTGCGTGCGCGTACGCAACCGCCTTTAGAGATCTCGCGCGTCGAATCGTTCGGGCTACCGAACGCTCGAGTCCATCATGTCGACGTACGGCGACGGGCCCCCACCACCGCTCGCTACCGAGTTGATTCGCGCAGGATTACGCGGACGCGGATTATCGGACGAAGGGACTCCTTTGCAATTACGCGATCGACTTTTAGCGTCATTTTTATATTCTAATCCGACTCCGGCGACAACCGCGGAAAATCCATTTCAGCCTCAGCAGCCGAGGGCAGTTCTCGTGGATAATGATATTATGTCGGGTGCGAATGTCTCCGCTCCCGCACGAGTCGAAGATACGGAGAGAAACGATCGTTTTAGAGCTCCGCGAGGTCCCCCGCCGCCGCCGCTCCCGCCGCGAGGTCCTCCTCGCGTAGCATTTTTCGAGGACATGGGTCACCCGACGGTGCCTCACACCCATCCGGAATTTCATTCGTCTCCTATTGACACCCCGAGAGACACGTCGCGGTCTCGCGTAACGGCAATGGCCGCATACGAAATAATGCGAAAATGGAATTTGAAATTCTCAGGCGCGCGGGGGGAGGATGCCGAAGCTTTCCTCGTACGAATACAGGAAGGCCGCGCGCTCGTACCGATAAGCGATCACGCCTTCTTCAGCTGTCTGCCATTCTTTCTATCCGGGATCGCGTTGTATTGGTTTCGTAATGAACGGGTAAGATTGTACGATTTCGCGGAGTTCGAGAGCGCGTGGCGTCGCAGATTCGGAGATCCCGACTTTCAGTTCGCGTTACGCGAAGAGATTTTACGTCGTACTCAGGGCGAGAACGAACCGTTCTCGGACTACCTGACGTGTTTGCGTGCACTTTTTGATCGCGTCGTGCCACCGTTTACCTCGGAAGAGCAACTCAATTACGCTTATCGGAATATGCTCCCGAGGATTCAAATCGCCGTTCAGCGTCAAACCATCTCGACGTTTGACCAACTCGAGCTTCTCGCGGTGCGGATAGAGCGCAGCTATTTATCGGAGCGCTACTATCGACCTCCTCCACCGCCAGAAAGGTCTCTTTTTCCCGACTTGGCGTATAAAGATACGAAAACAACCGCGGGATCCGCAGGCATTAATTTCGCCGCTCTTTCGAATCCGTGGCAACCGACCAACGCGAATAGCTCTCGAGCGCGCAGTCCGGGAAAATCTCCTCGCGAAAAAGATTCTCCGCGCAGAGACGCGACCAATTCGAATCGCGGTACGCCCACGCGAAATCGCGTATCGTTCGCTGATTCCCGAGATAGTTCACGTCGTTCTACGCCTACCAAGCCTCCGGGATCGCCTCATCCGTCGAGATCAGCGCTCTCGACGGCGCGTTCGCCCGCGAAAGGACCGGTAGAGACGTCGTGTTGGAATTGCGGTCAAGAGGGGCATCGCGCTATCGGTTGCAACGCGCCGAAAACTATTTATTGTTATCGATGCGGGAAAAAGGAAGTTACCGTTTCCATGGAGCACGATTGTAAGGGAAACGCCGCCGGGAGTCACCCAGAAGGGGCAAAGTGATCCCCGCGATATCGTCATCGGCCCCTACGGAAAATTATAAGAATCTCTCTCTCGATCTTTCCGAATATTTTTGCAGTCCACTAAATAGCACTCGCTCTCGCACGGTTTTAATCGTCAAAGTCGCGATCCTTGGCAAAATATTACCGGCTATCGTGGACAGTGGGGCGACTCATACGTTCCTGGGCGACGATGGGCTGTTAATCGCTTCTCGATTGGGGCTCCCGCGTCGTCGAACCGCTCAAAGGCCGAGTGTTATCGCGAACGGTGAAAAAATTGTTTGTGACGAGGAAATCGAGTTCCCGTTGAGGCTCGAAGATCGCGAGAGAACGGTGATCGGTCGCGTATTCCCTTCGCTACCGGTACCCTTACTTCTCGGGTTAGACTCGCTCGAAGCGTTAGGCGTAGTCGTAGATCACCGACGACGCGTTTGGAGTTTCAGTGGAGAGCCGACGCGCGAGTGGGAATTCGTACCGTGCGACACGCCGGAACACGCGAATATTCTGATGGGAATTTCGGATCTCGCGCGAAGTGAGGCGGAGAGATTGAAAGAATTTTTAGACATCGAGATCCCGAGGTTACGAAAAGCGCCGGGATTGACGGATTTAATCGAGCATCATATCGACGTCGGGGATAGTACACCGATTAAGCAAAGATATTATCCCGTTACGCCGATTATTCGCGAAGTTATCGACGCCGAGGTAGATCGAATGCTCGAGG
This sequence comes from Ischnus inquisitorius, assembly GCA_963924025.1. NCBI lineage: Eukaryota > Metazoa > Arthropoda > Insecta > Hymenoptera > Ichneumonidae > Ischnus > Ischnus inquisitorius. The sequence goes on from OZ001253.1 coordinate 10,853,549, forward strand.
CGGGTATTATTGAACCGTCGAAAAGTCAATGGTCCACGCCGATCGTTATCGTGAAGAGACCGGGAAAAGCGTATCGCTTTTGTCTCGATTTTCGTCGCGTTAACGAGGTTTCGAAAAAAGACGCGTACCCGCTCCCGTTCATGTCGCATATACTCGATCGCTTACGTTCGGCAAAATATATTTCGACGCTGGATTTAAGCCAGGCGTATCATCAGATTCCGATGGATCTTGAGTCTCGCGAAATAACAGCTTTCACTGCTCCGCACCGAGGGTTGTTTCAATTTAAAAGAATGCCGTTCGGTTTAACGGGAGCTCCCGCGACATTTCAACGCTTGCTCGATCGTTTAATTGGACCCGAAATGGAGCCACACGCGTTCGCGTATTTAGATGATATAATCATCGTTACCGAGACGTTTGAAGAACACCTCGTCTGGTTAAAACGCGTTTTCGATCGAGTCACGGGAGCCGGATTGTTGATTAATCCGGAGAAATGCGAATTTTGTTGTCCGGAAGTACGGTATCTGGGTTTTCTCGTGAATCGCGAAGGCTTACAAGTAGATCCCGCGAAAACAGCTCCGATTCGAGATTATCCGGCTCCAACGAATATCAAAGGAGTTCGGAGATTTTTAGGAATGACGTCGTGGTATCGCCGATTTATCCCACACTTCGCGGAAATCGCCGAACCGCTCACGAGACTCACGAAAAAGACGCAGCGTTGGGAATGGGGCAAAGACCAGAAAATCGCGATGCTAACCTTGAAAGAAGCTCTCGCGAATCCTCCCACGCTAGCGTGTCCGAATTTCGACTTACAATTTACGCTACAGACGGACGCGAGTACGACTGGATTAGGAGCCGTATTAACGCAAGCTATCGCCGGTGTTGTGGGGGGATTTTATTATCTGGGTCGTATTGAGAAGTTAAGAGAATCGCCGAGAGGGATTCAATTAGTCTATTGTATCATTTTCGTTTTATTTTATAAAATTGCCAAACGCGCGAGAGTCCTTAGTTTTAAGTAGTTTGTAAACTTCGGGAAAACGCGATCGTCATCCGCTCTCGAGAACCGTTACCATTTTAGTCGCCATCTTTTGTTTTATTGTTATCACCAGACGCGTCTCGTTATTGTAATAATTCTCTTATCGTTTGTTTGTATAATTCTGACTATTCTTCGATATTAATTTTGACTCCAATTTTATTCCGTGACTTATTGTTATTTTATTTTTCTGACTCCGTTTCTCTTATTTTCTTTTTATTGTAATGATTAATTGATTATTGTATTTTGTGACAACGAGGCGCGTGTCCTTTTCTTTTACTGTCCGTCGTACTTTTGTTCTCGAGAGCCCGCGTATTGTGGAAAAGGTCGACTCGACCTCTAACTGTTTGTCGCGTGAACCAACGTCGAAACCGAAATATGGGAAACCGGTAATAATTTTGAAATCACGGAAATACTGTTGTTATGTTACATCGTTCATTGGCTACCGAGACTTGGAATAAATTAAAAATTGTTAACATTGGTTCCCGAATTTGAGAGTGTTGGTTAATTCGTCGCCTTTCGCTAATTAGAACCACCCCCTCTACCATTCCCCCATGGCTGCTTGCTAGCCGAGCAAATATCTCGCTCACGATTCCTTCGATAAAAATTTGTATCGAGAGCCTAGCTCTCGAGACTGGCGCCCAGAAGGATCGCTCAGTCCGGCGGGATTTGGTTTGTCCTCGGGAAATAGCGTGACAAATTTTGGCGCCCAACGTGGGGCGCCAAAATCACGCATATCATATCATATCATATCATATCATATCATGATATTCCGTATATAATCAACAATCCGGCTCCCGTGACTCGATCGAAAACGCGTTTTAACCAGACGAGGTGTTCTTCAAACGTCTCGGTAACGATGATTATATCATCTAAATACGCGAACGCGTGTGGCTCCATTTCGGGTCCAATTAAACGATCGAGCAAGCGTTGAAATGTCGCGGGAGCTCCCGTTAAACCGAACGGCATTCTTTTAAATTGAAACAACCCTCGGTGCGGAGCAGTGAAAGCTGTTATTTCGCGAGACTCAAGATCCATCGGAATCTGATGATACGCCTGGCTTAAATCCAGCGTCGAAATATATTTTGCCGAACGTAAGCGATCGAGTATATGCGACATGAACGGGAGCGGGTACGCGTCTTTTTTCGAAACCTCGTTAACGCGACGAAAATCGAGACAAAAGCGATACGCTTTTCCCGGTCTCTTCACGATAACGATCGGCGTGGACCATTGACTTTTCGACGGTTCAATAATACCCGCCTCGAGCATTCGATCTACCTCGGCGTCGATAACTTCGCGAATAATCGGCGTAACGGGATAATATCTTTGCTTAATCGGTGTACTATCCCCGACGTCGATATGATGCTCGATTAAATCCGTCAATCCCGGCGCTTTTCGTAACCTCGGGATCTCGATGTCTAAAAATTCTTTCAATCTCTCCGCCTCACTTCGCGCGAGATCCGAAATTCCCATCAGAATATTCGCGTGTTCCGGCGTGTCGCACGGTACGAATTCCCACTCGCGCGTCGGCTCTCCACTGAAACTCCAAACGCGTCGTCGGTGATCTACGACTACGCCTAACGCTTCGAGCGAGTCTAACCCGAGAAGTAAGGGTACCGGTAGCGAAGGGAATACGCGACCGATCACCGTTCTCTCGCGATCTTCGAGCCTCAACGGGAACTCGATTTCCTCGTCACAAACAATTTTTTCACCGTTCGCGATAACACTCGGCCTTTGAGCGGTTCGACGACGCGGGAGCCCCAATCGAGAAGCGATTAACAGCCCATCGTCGCCCAGGAACGTATGAGTCGCCCCACTGTCCACGATAGCCGGTAATATTTTGCCAAGGATCGCGACTTTGACGATTAAAACCGTGCGAGAGCGAGTGCTATTTAGTGGACTGCAAAAATATTCGGAAAGATCGAGAGAGAGATTCTTATAATTTTCCGTAGGGGCCGATGACGATATCGCGGGGATCACTTTGCCCCTTCTGGGTGACTCCCGGCGGCGTTTCCCTTACAATCGTGCTCCATGGAAACGGTAACTTCCTTTTTCCCGCATCGATAACAATAAATAGTTTTCGGCGCGTTGCAACCGATAGCGCGATGCCCCTCTTGACCGCAATTCCAACACGACGTCTCTACCGGTCCTTTCGCGGGCGAACGCGCCGTCGAGAGCGCTGATCTCGACGGATGAGGCGATCCCGGAGGCTTGGTAGGCGTAGAACGACGTGAACTATCTCGGGAATCAGCGAACGATACGCGATTTCGCGTGGGCGTACCGCGATTCGAATTGGTCGCGTCTCTGCGCGGAGAATCTTTTTCGCGAGGAGATTTTCCCGGACTGCGCGCTCGAGAGCTATTCGCGTTGGTCGGTTGCCACGGATTCGAAAGAGCGGCGAAATTAATGCCTGCGGATCCCGCGGTTGTTTTCGTATCTTTATACGCCAAGTCGGGAAAAAGAGACCTTTCTGGCGGTGGAGGAGGTCGATAGTAGCGCTCCGATAAATAGCTGCGCTCTATCCGCACCGCGAGAAGCTCGAGTTGGTCAAACGTCGAGATGGTTTGACGCTGAACGGCGATTTGAATCCTCGGGAGCATATTCCGATAAGCGTAATTGAGTTGCTCTTCCGAGGTAAACGGTGGCACGACGCGATCAAAAAGTGCACGCAAACACGTCAGGTAGTCCGAGAACGGTTCGTTCTCGCCCTGAGTACGACGTAAAATCTCTTCGCGTAACGCGAACTGAAAGTCGGGATCTCCGAATCTGCGACGCCACGCGCTCTCGAACTCCGCGAAATCGTACAATCTTACCCGTTCATTACGAAACCAATACAACGCGATCCCGGATAGAAAGAATGGCAGACAGCTGAAGAAGGCGTGATCGCTTATCGGTACGAGCGCGCGGCCTTCCTGTATTCGTACGAGGAAAGCTTCGGCATCCTCCCCCCGCGCGCCTGAGAATTTCAAATTCCATTTTCGCATTATTTCGTATGCGGCCATTGCCGTTACGCGAGACCGCGACGTGTCTCTCGGGGTGTCAATAGGAGACGAATGAAATTCCGGATGGGTGTGAGGCACCGTCGGGTGACCCATGTCCTCGAAAAATGCTACGCGAGGAGGACCTCGCGGCGGGAGCGGCGGCGGCGGGGGACCTCGCGGAGCTCTAAAACGATCGTTTCTCTCCGTATCTTCGACTCGTGCGGGAGCGGAGACATTCGCACCCGACATAATATCATTATCCACGAGAACTGCCCTCGGCTGCTGAGGCTGAAATGGATTTTCCGCGGTTGTCGCCGGAGTCGGATTAGAATATAAAAATGACGCTAAAAGTCGATCGCGTAATTGCAAAGGAGTCCCTTCGTCCGATAATCCGCGTCCGCGTAATCCTGCGCGAATCAACTCGGTAGCGAGCGGTGGTGGGGGCCCGTCGCCGTACGTCGACATGATGGACTCGAGCGTTCGGTAGCCCGAACGATTCGACGCGCGAGATCTCTAAAGGCGGTTGCGTACGCGCACGCACACCCGCGCGATACCCAGCTCACCGATTCTCTCTACCACCACGCAAATATCGTACGAAAATTCCGAGAACGAAGATTGAAATATTATTTCGAATCTTGAATTATATTCCTTCAAAATAATGTACTGCCGTTCCGCTGTCCGGCTCTCGGCGTTCGAGAGCTCGAAAATGTAAACACCGCGCGGGGTCAGCGAACAAGGTGATTCTCCTGGCTAACGGCTCGCACGCTCTCGCTTGGCAACGCGGTATCCCCGAATTCCCAAATCTTTCACAATTCGCACGAATAAAATTTTTCGATGCGAGAACGACAATTATCTTCCGTTTCTTTCGTTTTCGTCTCTCGTTTCGCTCCTCAATTTTTCTAAGTAAATCGTTAAGTCCGAGATTGCAAATAATTTTCTTTTTATTTTTCAAATAATATTTTTTTTGTAATAAATTATCCCCTACACGAAGCAAAATCACTAATTTCGGTAACGACAATTAAATTAAAAATAATAAGTGATAGGGAAAATATTAGGAAAAGGAAGAACTGTTTTCGTAGATTTTAAATAGTCAGCCGGCGCTAATCGGCGAGGGCTCTTTAAATCGCCCGTTGTACAGTAGGATAACTGTTGGAGGAAATAGTCGCGGTAGCTCAAGTCTAGCCGAAATTTCTCTCGTGTAACGCGCGCTCTCAGCAGCACGTTACACTCGGTAGCTCCTACCACCACCACACAACGAGACACTCACACAGCGTGAACAGCGCGAACGCTGATCGACGGTTAAAGTATCCGCCGGTCGAACAATAGATGATGCGAGAACCGTTCGAAACCGAAAATAAGATTTTAAAGAGAACGAGTGTTGGCTGAAAGATATTAAAGTCGCGGAAATGAAATTAATTATTTTAATTTTTCTTGCGTGGGCCCCACGTTGGGCGCCAAAATTTGTCACGCTATTTCCCGAGGACAAACCAAATCCCGCCGGACTGAGCGATCCTTCTGGGCGCCAGTCTCGAGAGCTAGGCTCTCGATACAAATTTTTATCGAAGGAATCGTGAGCGAGATATTTGCTCGGCTAGCAAGCAGCCATGGGGGAATGGTAGAGGGGGTGGTTCTAATTAGCGAAAGGCGACGAATTAACCAACACTCTCAAATTCGGGAACCAATGTTAACAATTTTTAATTTATTCCAAGTCTCGGTAGCCAATGAACGATGTAACATAACAACAGTATTTCCGTGATTTCAAAATTATTACCGGTTTCCCATATTTCGGTTTCGACGTTGGTTCACGCGACAAACAGTTAGAGGTCGAGTCGACCTTTTCCACAATACGCGGGCTCTCGAGAACAAAAGTACGACGGACAGTAAAAGAAAAGGACACGCGCCTCGTTGTCACAAAATACAATAATCAATTAATCATTACAATAAAAAGAAAATAAGAGAAACGGAGTCAGAAAAATAAAATAACAATAAGTCACGGAATAAAATTGGAGTCAAAATTAATATCGAAGAATAGTCAGAATTATACAAACAAACGATAAGAGAATTATTACAATAACGAGACGCGTCTGGTGATAACAATAAAACAAAAGATGGCGACTAAAATGGTAACGGTTCTCGAGAGCGGATGACGATCGCGTTTTCCCGAAGTTTACAAACTACTTAAAACTAAGGACTCTCGCGCGTTTGGCAATTTTATAAAATAAAACGAAAATGATACAATAGACTAATTGAATCCCTCTCGGCGATTCTCTTAACTTCTCAATACGACCCAGATAATAAAATCCCCCCACAACACCGGCGATAGCTTGTCTTTTCGCGTGATTTTACAAGACGTGAACTGCCATGCACGATAACGCACCGCCCGGCAATATCGCTCGGGATCTTTTTGGCCCAAAACTAAGATGCTAACGGAACTTGAACAAAAAGCCTGTCCGGAAACGAACGACGGCCTTACCGGGTAATTTTTGCCGTAATCGAAGCCCCTCGGGAAATTCCTCGCCGAGACCTCGAAATCGCGGGTGGATAGGCGTCGGTTCTCGCTGGACAGCACGGTCGGCAACGGTAGCAACGTCCTGCCTCTTCGGTGGTTAACGCTCGAGTCCTCGAGATCGTTCGCGATTTCGCGGAAACGGTCAGCGACCCCCACCCCTGCCTATTCTAACGTTAGGCCCCCTAGCCGAATTCGGAGACGATTTTCGTAACTCCTCGCGCGCCAATTCAATTAACGAGAGCGCGCGTTCTTGCGTACGTTCGCCGTGGTCGTGGATAGGCGATCCACGGCGAGAGCGGATGGCGCTAGGGTCCCGATGACGCAGAGTCTTGCGTGTTCTCCGGAGAGCGATGCGGTAGCGATGCTGCGTTCCTCCGGAAGACGAGGCTTTATCATTAAAGCGAGGGGTGAGGCTTCGAGTCGATCACCCGTCCTATAGTGCGAGAACGATACTCGAGTAACAGCTAGCTCTCGAGGCTCTTGGTTAGACGGTGCGGTACAGCGCTCAGGCGAGAGCTAGAGAGTCGATGCTTTTGGAGCGCGCGGTAGGTTCCCGTCGCGCTCTCCGTTGCTGCTGCGTGGCCGTAGCGCTGGTTAGGCTCTTTCTCGCTGCGCAGAGACCACCGATGCTGCCAGCGAGAGCGTGGACTCGCCGCTGCCCTTGCCAATGTCGAGAGCCGCCTTGACGCTCTCGGTTGCGTCGGTAACGTCGGTTCCAGCGTTGACGATGTTGTCGTTGAGTACGCGATAAGACCATCGCTCGTTGCCGGAAAGGGAAAATAATCAAAAATAATTAAAATAATATTCGCGTAGCTAGCTATCGCCCTGTTGAATTGCCGAGAGAGAGGGTACCGAGAGCCAGAACGTCGGCCGCTGTGCCGTGCTGTCTCTTACGCCCTTTGAATTACTGGGCTTTGTGACGGGAGCGAAAAATCCACGTCACAACTAGACTAGAGAGATTACAACAAGTATTAGTGCGGTCAAGGCGTTATAAGAGGTACATTCACGTCCTTGTAATCTTTACAGTGAAAAAATTAACGGTTGATTCTGAACGAAAAGTGAAAGTTGAAAGTGAAAGTTGGAAGTGAAGTGAACGTGTTGAAAGTTTTAGAGGTCGATTTGTGACACGATCATGGCCGCGACAGCGGCAAAGTAAAATATTACGTCGGACGAGATGTCGCGGGAACTGGCGCAAAATTTGATGTCACCAATGCCTTAAACAAGAGAACTGCCGTGAAGAGTCTCGAAGGCCCCGGGAAACGTTGCGCCGTTCGCGCAACATTCACTTTCTCAAAAAAGAAGAATGATAACGAACTAATTACGGCAAACATCATCGTCGGTACGGCCAGTGACTACCTGCTGCCAGAGTATGCCAGCGAAGACATGAAGTCAGTAACGGTCTTCTCAAATCATTCGCGGGATAAAACGACAAAACAAATGGAAACACAATCGGAAAAAATATATGCCAAGGCGCTCCAAACGCTGCAGCCAGATCGTCGAGAAGCAGAGGGGGACGAAAAAGTGGCAGAACAACCATTGCCTGAAATCCGCTTAACGAAAGACTCACCCGAAGCGGAAAATAATGGGCGCAGCGTCGATAGATCCCAACTTCGGGATGAGAATATATTGCAGGTCCCTTACTGCTGCCTTAGTGGACAGGATATCTGCCCTCCTCACAACACCCCGAAGGGGACATCGGGCCTTGACCTTGCCCCGAGTATGGTCTCGATTGTTGAGGACAATTCGATGGTGGCTTTTGTAAACGCCGTTCCCGCCGATACCACCAGATTGCAAGATATAACACTGGAACGCGTTCTGATGGACGACATTGATCTTCTGTGCGATCCAGAAATCGAAAAAACTGATGGAGTCCCGCAGGCCGCAAGCACTCCGGGCCTCCAGCATGGCGGTCGGGAGGAGTCTCCGACCAAGTCATGCTGTAATGACATATACTCCATGCAGGAGACTCCAGTGGCTTCCTCCGGGATATTGGTCTGCAAATCTTATCGCGTACTCAACGACAACATCGTCAACGCTGGAACCGACGTTACCGACGCAACCGAGAGCGTCAAGGCGGCTCTCGACATTGGCAAGGGCAGCGGCGAGTCCACGCTCTCGCTGGCAGCATCGGTGGTCTCCGCGCAGCAAGAGAGAGCCTAACCAGCGCTACGGCCACGCAGCAGCAACGGAGAGCGCGACGGGAACCTACCGCGCGCTCCAAAAGCATCGACTCTCTAGTTCTCGCCTGAGCGCTGTACAGCACCGTCTAACCAAGAGCCTCGAGAGCTAGCTGTTACTCGAGTATCGTTCTCGCACTATAGGACGGGTGATCGACTCGAAGCCTCACCCCTCGCTTTAATGATAAAGCCTCGTCTTCCGGAGGAACGCAGCATCGCTACCGCATCGCTCTCCGGAGAACACGCAAGACTCTGCGTCATCGGGACCCTAGCGCCATCCGCTCTCGCCGTGGATCGCCTATCCACGACCACGGCGAACGTACGCAAGAACGCGCGCTCTCGTTAATTGAATTGGCGCGCGAGGAGTTACGAAAATCGTCTCCGAATTCGGCTAGGGGGCCTAACGTTAGAATAGGCAGGGGTGGGGGTCGCTGACCGTTTCCGCGAAATCGCGAACGATCTCGAGGACTCGAGCGTTAACCACCGAAGAAGCAGGACGTTGCTACCGTTGCCGACCGTGCTGTCCAGCGAGAACCGACGCCTATCCACCCGCGATTTCGAGGTCTCGGCGAGGAATTTCCCGAGGGGCTTCGATTACGGCAAAAATTACCCGGTAAGGCCGTCGTTCGTTTCCGGACAGGCTTTTTGTTCAAGTTCCGTTAGCATCTTAGTTTTGGGCCAAAAAGATCCCGAGCGATATTGCCGGGCGGTGCGTTATCGTGCATGGCAGTTCACGTCTTGTAAAATCACGCGAAAAGAAAAGCTATCGCCGGTGTTGTGGGAATTTTATTATCTGGGTTTTATTGAGAAGTTAAGAGAATCGCCGAGAGGGATTCAATTAGTTTATTGTATCATTTTCGTTTTATTTTATAAAATTGCCAAACGCGCGAGAGTCCTTAGTTTTAAGTAGTTGGTAAATTTCGGGAAAACGCGATCGTCATCCGCTCTCGAGAACCGTTACAATCTTAGTCGCCATCTTTTGTTTTATTGTTATCACCAGACGCGTCTCGTTATTGTAATAATTCTCTTATCGTTTGTTTGTATAACGCTGACTATTCTTCGATATTAATTTTGACTCCAATTTTATTCCGTGACTTATTGTTATTTTATTTTCCTGACTCCGTTTCTCTTATTTTCTTTTTATTGTAATGATTAATTGATTATTGTATTTTGTGACAACGAGGCGCGTGTCATTCCCTTTTACTGTCCGTCGTACTTTTGTTCTCGAGAGCCCGCGTATTTTGGGAAAAGGTCGACTCGACCTCTAACTGTTTGTCGCGTGAACCAACGTCGAAACCGAAATATTGGAAACCGGTAATAATTTTGAAATCACGGAAATACTGTTGTTATGTTACATCGTTCATTTGCTACCGAGACTTGGAATAAATTAAAAATTGTTAACATTGGTTCCCGAATTTGAGAGTGTTGGTTAATGCGTCGCCTTTCGCTAATTAGAATCCCCCCCTCTACCATTCCCCCATGGCTGCTTGCTAGCCGAGCAAATATCTCGCTCACGATTCCTTCGATAAAAATTTGTATCGAGAGCCTAGCTCTCGAGACTGGCGCCCAGAAGGATCGCTCAGTCCAGCGGGATTTGGTTTGTACACGGGAAATAGCGTGACAAATTTTCCGGAGAAATCCGGAGAAATGCGAATTTTGTTGTCCGGAAGTACGGTATCTGGGTTTTCTCGTGAATCGCGAAGGCTTACAAGTAGATCCCGCGAAAACAGCTCCGATTCGAGATTATCCGGCTCCAACGAATATCAAAGGAGTTCGGAGATTTTTAGGAATGACGTCGTGGTATCGCCGATTTATCCCACACTTCGCGGAAATCGCCGAACCGCTCACGAGACTCACGAAAAAGACGCAGCGTTGGGAATGGGGCAAAGACCAGAAAATCGCGATGCTAACCTTGAAAGAAGCTCTCGCGAATCCTCCCACGCTAGCGTGTCCGAATTTCGACTTACAATTTACGCTACAGACGGACGCGAGTACGACTGGATTAGGAGCCGTATTAACGCAAAATATCGACGGTGTTGAACACCCTATCGCGTACGCGAGTAGAACGCTCTCGTCGGCGGAGAAGAAATACACGACGACTGAGCAGGAATGTTTAGCCATCGTTTGGTCCATTAAAAAATTCAGAGCGTATCTCGAGGGGTACCAGTTTAAAGTGATTACCGATCACCATAGTTTACGGTGGCTGCAAAAACTGAAAGATCCGGCAGGTCGGTTAGGTCGATGGGCGTTACAACTCTCCCAATACGATTTTGAGATAGGCTATCGAAAAGGTGCGCTTAATTACGTTCCCGATGCTTTATCTCGGATGTATGAAGACGTCCCATCGAGCGAGGTGGAAGCGCCTACCGAGTTACCGGACGACGATTTTCTTTGCCCTATCCTCGGGGATAATAAAGGTCAAGTGCCTCGAGAACCTGTCGCGTTTAAAATGGACCGATGGTATGCGAAAAAGATGCGCGACGTGGCTGAATTTCCTCGCCGGTTCCCGTCGTGGAAAATAATCGAGAACAGACTCTATCTTCATCGTCGTACGACGAGACGAGCGCTATCGGAAGGCGAAGGTTCGGAGTGGAAACTGGTCGTACCACGCTCGTATCGTATCGAAGTTTTACGCGAAAATCATGACGATCCTCAAGCTGGTCACTTCGGTATCGACAAAACTTATAAACGCATTTTTAGCTCATATTTTTGGCCTGGCGTATTGAAGGAAGTTGTGCGTTATGTTCGTCATTGCGACGTTTGCCAACGCGCAAAGGTCGAACAGCTACCGCCTCTTGGTTTGATGGGTCGCCGAATTATCGAAGAGCCATGGTCTGTCGTAGCCGCCGATATTATGGGGCCGCTACCGCCTAGTAGATCGGGTTTCGCGTACCTTCTCGTGATTCAAGATCTCTTCACGAAATGGGTAGAATGTTGTCCGCTTCGCAAAGCTACGGGTAAAAAGATCGGCGAAGCCTTGGAAGAACTGGTGTTCTCGCGATGGGGAACGCCTCAAGTGTTGCTCACGGACAACGGCACGGAATTCGTGAATCAGAGTCTTCGCGTATTAGCTACCGAACGAGGGATACATCACGCGACGACGCCGCCGTATCACCCACAGGCGAATCCCGTCGAGCGCGTTAATCGTGTCCTAAAAACCATGATTATCTCGTATCTCGTCGACAATCACCGGGATTGGGACGAACATTTGGCGGAGTTTCGATTCGCGTTCAATACCGCGTGTCACTCTTCGATTCAGAATTCGCCCGCGTTCTTAAATTTCGGGCGGGAGCCGAAACCGCACAATTTCTTCCGTCGACGAGTGGAAGGAGCTATCGAGATCGAGCCGTTATCGCGCGAAGACTGGTCGGAGCGCATGAGAAATCTAGAAGAGATTCGAGAACGAGTGACTCACGATTTAGAAGAGGCCTTCCAACGTCAGTCGGCCCAATACAATAAACACCGTCGTGAGCAAGAATTTCGAGTAGGAGATCTCGTGCTGCGAAGGCAGAGAATTTTATCCTCGTCAACGGATCATGTCGCGGCTAAACTAGCCAAGAAATTTCACGGTCCGTTTCGCGTAAAGCGTGTAATGTCTCCCGTAGTATACGAGTTAGAAGATCCGAGTACTCGTAAATGATTCAAAGTATCGGTCAAAGACTTACGAGTGTATCTTCCTCCGTTACAACAGGACGCTCTCGACGACGACGATTCGACTGAGAGCGACACGGAGGAAGACGCCGAAGAGCTCGAAGGAGCTAGCGCTGCCGAGAACGGTCGCGAGCGCACCGAAGAAGAAGATCGGGACGATGCAACCTCCGCGCCAAGACGAGGACGTTCGCGAGCAATCAAATAGTGAGAGGATCGCGGCTATTTCGCACTGTTTTTTTAAAAAGAACGCTTGGCTTTGGACAAGACGTTTCCTTCCCTCGCGTACCGGTGATGCCTCTCCCGAATCGTCATCAACGATAGCAAAAATATTAAATGTTATTTTATGGTGGTCGTGGGTGTAGTTTGTATTGTCCTGGTATTGTCGGGTAATTATTTATTGTGCATTTATTGAATCTCTCTCCGAAAACACAACAAAAGCGCTGTTGAATTGCCATGCTGAGAAGCGTACCGTCGTGATCAATTCCTTATTTTTTCGAATGGAAACGGAACGACGGTCGTATTCGGTCGAGGGCGACCTGAGTCTAAGGGGGGAGGAGTTGTGACGTGGATTTTTCGCTCCCGTCACAAAGCCCAGTAATTCAAAGGGCGTAAGAGACAGCACGGCACAGCGGCCGACGTTCTGGCTCTCGGTACCCTCTCTCTCGGCAATTCAACAGGGCGATAGCTAGCTACGCGAATATTATTTTAATTATTTTTGATTATTTTCCCTTTCCGGCAACGAGCGATGGTCTTATCGCGTACTCAACGACAACATCGTCAACGCTGGAACCGACGTTACCGACGCAACCGAGAGCGTCAAGGCGGCTCTCGACATTGGCAAGGGCAGCGGCGAGTCCACGCTCTCGCTGGCAGCATCGGTGGTCTCTGCGCAGCGAGAAAGAGCCTAACCAGCGCTACGGCCACGCAGCAGCAACGGAGAGCGCGACGGGAACCTACCGCGCGCTCCAAAAGCATCGACTCTCTAGCTCTCGCCTGAGCGCTGTACCGCACCGTCTAACCAAGAGCCTCGAGAGCTAGCTGTTACTCGAGTATCGTTCTCGCACTATAGGACGGGTGATCGACTCGAAGCCTCACCCCTCGCTTTAATGATAAAGCCTCGTCTTCCGGAGGAACGCAGCATCGCTACCGCATCGCTCTCCGGAGAACACGCAAGACTCTGCGTCATCGGGACCCTAGCGCCATCCGCTCTCGCCGTGGATCGCCTATCCACGACCACGGCGAACGTACGCAAGAACGCGCGCTCTCGTTAATTGAATTGGCGCGCGAGGAGTTACGAAAATCGTCTCCGAATTCGGCTAGGGGGCCTAACGTTAGAATAGGCAGGGGTGGGGGTCGCTGACCGTTTCCGCGAAATCGCGAACGATCTCGAGGACTCGAGCGTTAACCACCGAAGAGGCAGGACGTTGCTACCGTTGCCGACCGTGCTGTCCAGCGAGAACCGACGCCTATCCACCCGCGATTTCGAGGTCTCGGCGAGGAATTTCCCGAGGGGCTTCGATTACGGCAAAAATTACCCGGTAAGGCCGTCGTTCGTTTCCGGACAGGCTTTTTGTTCAAGTTCCGTTAGCATCTTAGTTTTGGGCCAAAAAGATCCCGAGCGATATTGCCGGGCGGTGCGTTATCGTGCATGGCAGTTCACGTCTTGTAAAATCACGCGAAAAGACAAGCTATCGCCGGTGTTGTGGGGGGATTTTATTATCTGGGTCGTATTGAGAAGTTAAGAGAATCGCCGAGAGGGATTCAATTAGTCTATTGTATCATTTTCGTTTTATTTTATAAAATTGCCAAACGCGCGAGAGTCCTTAGTTTTAAGTAGTTTGTAAACTTCGGGAAAACGCGATCGTCATCCGCTCTCGAGAACCGTTACCATTTTAGTCGCCATCTTTTGTTTTATTGTTATCACCAGACGCGTCTCGTTATTGTAATAATTCTCTTATCGTTTGTTTGTATAATTCTGACTATTCTTCGATATTAATTTTGACTCCAATTTTATTCCGTGACTTATTGTTATTTTATTTTTCTGACTCCGTTTCTCTTATTTTCTTTTTATTGTAATGATTAATTGATTATTGTATTTTGTGACAACGAGGCGCGTGTCCTTTTCTTTTACTGTCCGTCGTACTTTTGTTCTCGAGAGCCCGCGTATTGTGGAAAAGGTCGACTCGACCTCTAACTGTTTGTCGCGTGAACCAACGTCGAAACCGAAATATGGGAAACCGGTAATAATTTTGAAATCACGGAAATACTGTTGTTATGTTACATCGTTCATTGGCTACCGAGACTTGGAATAAATTAAAAATTGTTAACATTGGTTCCCGAATTTGAGAGTGTTGGTTAATTCGTCGCCTTTCGCTAATTAGAACCACCCCCTCTACCATTCCCCCATGGCTGCTTGCTAGCCGAGCAAATATCTCGCTCACGATTCCTTCGATAAAAATTTGTATCGAGAGCCTAGCTCTCGAGACTGGCGCCCAGAAGGATCGCTCAGTCCGGCGGGATTTGGTTTGTCCTCGGGAAATAGCGTGACAAATTTTGTCATACTATTTATTGTTATCGATGCGGGAAAAAGGAAGTTACCGTTTCCATGGAGCACGATTGTAAGGGAAACGCCGCCGGGAGTCACCCAGAAGGGGCAAAGTGATCCCCGCGATATCGTCATCGGCCCCTACGGAAAATTATAAGAATCTCTCTCTCGATCTTTCCGAATATTTTTGCAGTCCACTAAATAGCACTCGCTCTCGCACGGTTTTAATCGTCAAAGTCGCGATCCTTGGCAAAATATTACCGGCTATCGTGGACAGTGGGGCGACTCATACGTTCCTGGGCGACGATGGGCTGTTAATCGCTTCTCGATTGGGGCTCCCGCGTCGTCGAACCGCTCAAAGGCCGAGTGTTATCGCGAACGGTGAAAAAATTGTTTGTGACGAGGAAATCGAGTTCCCGTTGAGGCTCGAAGATCGCGAGAGAACGGTGATCGGTCGCGTATTCCCTTCGCTACCGGTACCCTTACTTCTCGGGTTAGACTCGCTCGAAGCGTTAGGCGTAGTCGTAGATCACCGACGACGCGTTTGGAGTTTCAGTGGAGAGCCGACGCGCGAGTGGGAATTCGTACCGTGCGACACGCCGGAACACGCGAATATTCTGATGGGAATTTCGGATCTCGCGCGAAGTGAGGCGGAGAGATTGAAAGAATTTTTAGACATCGAGATCCCGAGGTTACGAAAAGCGCCGGGATTGACGGATTTAATCGAGCATCATATCGACGTCGGGGATAGTACACCGATTAAGCAAAGATATTATCCCGTTACGCCGATCATTCGCGAAGTTATCGACGCCGAGGTAGATCGAATGCTCGAGGCGGGTATTATTGAACCGTCGAAAAGTCAATGGTCCACGCCGATCGTTATCGTGAAGAGACCGGGAAAAGCGTATCGCTTTTGTCTCGATTTTCGTCGCGTTAACGAGGTTTCGAAAAAGGACGCGTACCCGCTCCCGTTCATGTCGCATATTCTCGATCGCTTACGTTCGGCAAAATATATTTCGACGCTGGATTTAAGCCAGGCGTATCATCAGATTCCGATGGATCTTGAGTCGCGAGAAATAACCGCTTTTACCGCTCCGCACAGAGGGTTATTTCAATTCAAGAGAATGCCGTTCGGTCTAACGGGAGCTCCCGCGACATTTCAACGCTTGCTCGATCGTTTAATTGGACCCGAAATGGAGCCACACGCGTTCGCGTATTTAGATGATATAATCATCGTTACCGAGACGTTTGAAGAACACCTCGTCTGGTTAAAACGCGTTTTCGATCGAGTCACGGGAGCCGGATTGTTGATTAATCCGGAGAAATGCGAATTTTGTTGTCCGGAAGTACGGTATCTGGGTTTTCTCGTGAATCGCGAAGGCTTACAAGTAGATCCCGCGAAAACAGCTCCGATTCGAGATTATCCGGCTCCAACGAATATCAAAGGAGTTCGGAGATTTTTAGGAATGACGTCGTGGTATCGCCGATTTATCCCACACTTCGCGGAAATCGCCGAACCGCTCACGAGACTCACGAAAAAGACGCAGCGTTGGGAATGGGGCAAAGACCAGAAAATCGCGATGCTAACCTTGAAAGAAGCTCTCGCGAATCCTCCCACGCTAGCGTGTCCGAATTTCGACTTACAATTTACGCTACAGACGGACGCGAGTACGACTGGATTAGGAGCTGTATTAACGCAAAATATCGACGGTGTTGAACACCCTATCGCGTACGCGAGTAGAACGCTCTCGTCGGCGGAGAAGAAATACACGACGACTGAGCAGGAATGTTTAGCCATCGTTTGGTCCATTAAAAAATTCAGAGCGTATCTCGAGGGGTACCAGTTTAAAGTGATTACCGATCACCATAGTTTACGGTGGCTGCAAAAACTGAAAGATCCGGCAGGTCGGTTAGGTCGATGGGCGTTACAACTCTCCCAATACGATTTTGAGATAGGCTATCGAAAAGGTGCGCTTAATTACGTTCCCGATGCTTTATCTCGGATGTATGAAGACGTCCCATCGAGCGAGGTGGAAGCGCCTACCGAGTTACCGGACGACGATTTTCTTTGCCCTATCCTCGGGGATAATAAAGGTCAAGTGCCTCGAGAACCTGTCGCGTTTAAAATGGACCGATGGTATGCGAAAAAGATGCGCGACGTGGCTGAATTTCCTCGCCGGTTCCCGTCGTGGAAAATAATCGAGAACAGACTCTATCTTCATCGTCGTACGACGAGACGAGCGCTATCGGAAGGCGAAGGTTCGGAGTGGAAACTGGTCGTACCACGCTCGTATCGTATCGAAGTTTTACGCGAAAATCATGACGATCCTCAAGCTGGTCACTTCGGTATCGACAAAACTTATAAACGCATTTTTAGCTCATATTTTTGGCCTGGCTTATTAAAGGAAGTTGTGCGTTATGTTCGTCATTGCGACGTTTGTCAGCGCGCAAAGGTCGAACAGTTGCCGCCGCTTGGTTTAATGGGTCGCCGGATAATCGAAGAGCCTTGGTCTGTCGTTGCCGCCGATATAATGGGACCGTTACCGGCTAGTAAATCGGGTTTCGCGTACGTTCTCGTGATTCAAGATCTTTTCACAAAATGGGTAGAATGTTGTCCCCTTCGCAAAGCCACGGGGAAAAAGATCGGTGAAGCGTTAGAAGAACTTGTGTTCTCGCGATGGGGAACGCCTCACGTATTGCTTACAGACAATGGTACCGAGTTCGTGAACCAGAGTCTTCGCGTCTTAGCTACCGAGCGAGGGATTTATCACGCGACAACGCCACCGTACCATCCACAGGCGAACCCCGTCGAGCGCGTTAATCGGGTTTTAAAAACAATGATAATTTCATATCTCGTCGATAATCACCGGGATTGGGACGAGCATCTAGCGGAGTTTCGATTCGCGTTTAATACCGCGTGGCACTCTTCGATTCAGAGTTCTCCCGCGTTTTTGAATCTCGGTAGAGAGCCCAGGCCACATAATTTCTTTCGTCGGCGAGTCGAAGACGCTATCGAGATCGAGCCGTTACCGCGCGAAGATTGGTCGGAACGCATGAAAAATTTAGACGTGATTCGCGAACGCGTAACTCATGATTTAGAAGAGGCTTATCAGCGACAATCAGCTCAATATAATAAGCATCGGCGTGAGCAAGAATTTCGCGTAGGGGATCTCGTGTTGAAAAGACAGAGAATTTTATCATCGTCTACCGATCATATCGCGGCAAAGTTAGCAAAGAAATTTCATGGTCCGTTTCGCATACATCGTGTATTGTCTCCCGTAGTCTACGAGCTCGAAGATCCGAGTACTCGCAAAATGGTGAAAGTGTCAATTAAAGATTTACGGAGGTATCTTCCTCCGTTACAACAGGACGCTCCAGACGACGACGCTTCTACCGAGAGCGACACGGAGAAAGACGCTGAAGGGCTCGAGGAAGCTAGCGTTACCGAGAACGGTCACGAGCGCTCAGAGGACGAAGATCGGGACGATGCACCCACACCGCCCAGACGAGGACGTTCACGAGCACTCGAGCGGCGAGAATAACGAAGACACGGGAGCGAGTCGCCAAACTCAAGCTCTGGAATCGCCAGTGCCGGCAGTACAACGGCCGAGTTTACCTAGGGTGACCAAAGTTCGGATCTACCTTAGCTCGGGGTGCTCGTATCTCGTCAACGTTCCCGACAGTCCGCGTCGAGAGGAGCATTCGACGTCCGAGCCATTGAGCGCCTCCGCTGCTTGGCTAGAAGCGGCACGAGAGACCGCTCGGCGCGTAGCAGACGCCGTTTACCGAGCCCGAGAGCCAGCGCCGGAACCAAGGAAGGAATAGCTGCTACGTACCGCTCTCGTTCTCGCCGCGCGTAGCGGGGAGAAAGAGGGGCGCGCGGGGTACGGGCCAGGCGCCACGCTGCGTGCTTGCCGCTCACCGGCATACGAGAACTATCCTGGCTACTGCGCGCACGTGCTCTCGAAGAATAGGAAGGAAAGGAAAATTGTTGTGAGGTGTACACGAGGCTCCCGAGACAACGGCAAGATAGAAGGATTTTGTGGTGTAAACTATCATCCTCGAACATAAGGTAAGTCGTTTTATTTCGTTCAACGTAGTAAGATATTACAAGGGAAAAGACGAGAGCGAAGTCTAACGTGGATTCCCGTCCCATCGTTCTCGCGCACGTTCGAGCGTGTCGAGGCGTCGCTCTCGCTCCCTCGTTCACTCTCCTTGTACGCTTGTCCTATCCTAAATTTTATTTCGGTCTGTATTAATGTCTTCCCAATCCTATGTCCTTCGTGGTCATGCTTTTCGGGATCGACAAAGTTCTGAATTGCGTTGCTAGGCCGTTCCCGTGATGGCCGTACTTTATTCCCGATTGTGTTAATTTATTTTCGTCTATTGCATCATTTTTACTATCAGTCGATGAGTTTCCTTTTATATTTCGGACCTACGTCATTTATTTATTAGTTTTCTTTTACTCATCCTTGTTGACTTTATTTTATTTTATGAGGTTAAATTTAGCTTCGCGACTGTATTCTCATGTATTCGTCCATTCGTTTTACTTACTAACTTTATTTGATTCGTTGGGACTTTCGTTTCGCTGGGTTGGAATTTCGAGACATCCCGTGAGCGCGTGTTGGTTTTAGTCAACGGATTCGACAATTTTGTTTTCTTTGTGAACCACTTTTATCTCGTTCGATTCGGTACTTGTTTCTTTCGCCTTTGGGTCTCATTTATTCGTTGTTTCGTTCGTCCGATGAGAGGCAGGGGGAGACCGTTAACGACCGTAAAAGAAAAAAAAAAAGAAAGAGAATAAGTATACTTTTCCTCGACGATCAGGAGGCTCGAGTCTCGGCTACCGAGGGAGAGGGGCGTCCGGCCGGTATCGGCGTCTCTCTCCAAACACAGCCGCGAGTCACCTCGCTCGAGGCTCTCGGTAATCCCCGGGAGCTCGGCTAGCGGGGGAAAATACTATTTTTCTTTCTCGAGTAATGTTTTTTGTTCCGGAAAATAATATGTCGTTCTCGCGTAAAGTCTCGTGGGTCTCTCTATTCCCTATAAATTTTCATAGTTCCTTCTTCTGATTCGTCTGGTTTTCCTTGTCTTCCTGTTCCCGTTTCGCGTGCCTGGTTTACCTCCGCCTCGCTTACAAAAAAAAAAAAAAAAAAAATTTTTTTAAATTAATTATGGTGTGATTAACCCTTGACAGATGCTGACCCGTGGGTGCATGCGAGGACGGCGGGTAATCGCGGCGGGAAGGCCACCGGTTACCGTCGAGAGCCGCGAAGCTGCCTCGCTGCGCGAAGGGGAGGGGGAGCTTTTGGGTCCCTTGTGGCAGGAAGCCGCCGCCCTTATGATCCTGCGGGAGCCATCGCTCCAGGGAGCCGTCGAGGAGGGGCCGGAAGAGGCACAGGCGCCTGCGGAAGCGGAGGTCGCTCTCGATACGAGACGGGTGCGCCTCGTAACAGTGTACCCGGGAGGCGGGCGACCCCCGTACGTCGAGGAGGAAACAGTGCCTGAGAGGCCAGTGACGGAGCGCGCCACCAGGTCACCGGTGGCCCGGGTTATCCCGCGTGGTAGAGAGCGTCCTCGAGAGCCGCCAGCTCCCGTGCTACCGAGGCCCGCGCGGGCCTGCAACGACGATGCTTGCTGGAACTGCGGAACGAGAGGGCATTATCGCTCCGACTGTCCCACGCCGCCGCGTACGGACTTCACATTATGCTATGTGTGCGGGCTACCGGGTTGCACCGTGAAGAACTGCCCGCGCTGTGCGGACTACTGGCGCAGCCTGGGCTCGCTGGAAGTACAGCGGCGTCGGGTGGCCGAAGGTTACCGCCGGGTGAGGGAAGAAGCGACCGACGATATGCGCTTCCGCCGTCGCGCGTCGTCGGCGTCGACAGAGGGCTAGAGGCTGGCCTAAGGAGCTCGGAATGCACAGGAGGCTCGGGAGCGTCGAATCGACACCAATACCCGCATTACTTTTTCGTTTCCCCTGTCATTTCCTTTTTTTTTTTTGTTGTGTATTATTTTCAGTCACTGATCTTTCTTTTTTTTGTTTGTCGCTTTTCTTTTCTTATCTTTTGTTTTTTTTGTCCTCGCCCCTGCGTTAGCCTCGCCGAATACTTTGTCGAGGTACCCTAATTATCTAGTAATAAGAAACTAAATACCTGTGAAATTTGGAAAAAAAAAAAAAAAAAAATGATTATGGATTGTATCGAGTCGTAAGAAAAAAAAGGGTACCGTAAGAACCCAAACAATTATTTTCTTAGTTTTGTACGCCGCTATCGCGGAAGATAAGGGTCGAGAGCCAAGGGGGAAAACGGACCCCAAATAAAATGTAAGCTGAAACTCGTTTTTTCCCTGTGATTCTCCTTCCTCCGTGCAGAAAGATTCTCCCACGCTCTCGCGGCAAATAAACGGGTGCGGCCCGAAAGTTTCGGCAATACAAAAGTAAGAGAAGCATCGTACGTTGATTGGGGGGGGGTCTCGAATTGTTTTTGATCTCGGTAAGCTCAATTTCTTTTCCTCTCGTACCTTTTACCCTGCTCCCAGACGGTTATCCACGGTAGCATCGGGAAGAATTCTTTTGGTTTGTCTTGACTGGTATATGGTAGTGGGTGCGGACGTTAGTCGTTTACTGTCGGGTAATTATTCATCGGGTAGTTATTGAATCTCTCTCTGCAAACAGACGAAAGAGGAAAAGGGAAAAAAAATATAATAATAAGCAAAACAAAAACGAAACACCTGTTGAATTGCCATGAGGAGAAGCGAACCGTCGTGGTAAAGTTTAACAATTCTCTTAGAACTTGAAACGGAACGACGGTCTTATTCGGTCGAGGGCGACCTGAGTCTAAGGGGGGAGGAGTTGTGACGTGGATTTTTCGCTCCCGTCACAAAGCCCAGTAATTCAAAGGGCGTAAGAGACAGCACGGCACAGCGGTCGACGTTCTGGCTCTCGGTACCCTCTCTCTCGGCAATTCAACAGGGCGATAGCTAGCTACTCGAATATTAGTTTAATTATTTTTGATTATTTTTCCTTTCCGGCAACGAGCGCTGAGCTTATCGCGTACTCAACGACAACATCGTCAACGCTGGAACCGACGTTACCGACGCAACCGAGAGCGTCAAGGCGGCTCTCGACATTGGCAAGGGCAGCGGCGAGTCCACGCTCTCGCTGGCAGCATCGGTGGTCTCCACGCAGCGAGAGAGAGCCTAACCAGCGCTACGGCCACGCAGCAGCAACGGAGAGCGCGACGGGAACCTACCGCGCGCTCCAAAAGCATCGACTCTCTAGCTCTCGCCTGAGCGCTGTACAGCACCGTCTAACCAAGAGCCTCGAGGAAGCTAGCTGTTACTCGAGTATCGTTCTCGCACTATAGGACGGGTGATCGACTCGAAGCCTCACCCCTCGCTTTAATGATAAAGCCTCGTCTTCCGGAGGAACGCAGCATCGCTATCGCATCGCTCTCCGGAGAACACGCAAGACTCTGCGTCATCGGGACCCTAGCGCCATCCGCTCTCGCCGTGGATCGCCTATCCACGACCACGGCGAACGTACGCAAGAACGCGCGCTCTCGTTAATTGAATTGGCGCGCGAGGAGTTACGAAAATCGTCTCCGAATTCGGCTAGGGGGCCTAACGTTAGAATAGGCAGGGGTGGGGGGTCGCTGACCGTTTCCGCGAAATCGCGAACGATCTCGAGGACTCGAGCGTGAACCACCGAAGAAGCAGGACGTTGCTACCGTGGCCGACCGTGCTGTCCAGCGAGAACCGACGCCTATCCACCCGCGATTTCGAGGTCTCGGCGAGGAATTTCCCGAGGGGCTTCGATTACGGCAAAAATTACCCGGTAAGGCCGTCGTTCGTTTCCGGACAGGCTTTTTGTTCAAGTTCCGTTAGCATCTTAGTTTTGGGCCAAAAAGATCCCGAGCGATATTGCCGGGCGGTGCGTTATCGTGCATGGCAGTTCACGTCTTGTAAAATCACGCGAAAAGACAAGCTATCGCCGGTGTTGTGGGGGGATTTTATTATCTGGGTCTTATTGAGAAGTTAAGAGAATCGCCGAGAGGGATTCAATTAGTCTATTGTATCATTTTCGTTTTATTTTATAAAATTGCCAAACGCGCGAGAGTCCTTAGTTTTAAGTAGTTTGTAAACTTCGGGAAAACGCGATCGTCATCCGCTCTCGAGAACCGTTACCATTTTAGTCGCCATCTTTTGTTTTATTGTTATCACCAGACGCGTCTCGTTATTGTAATAATTCTCTTATCGTTTGTTTGTATAATTCTGACTATTCTTCGATATTAATTTTGACTCCAATTTTATTCCGTGACTTATTGTTATTTTATTTTTCTGACTCCGTTTCTCTTATTTTCTTTTTATTGTAATGATTAATTGATTATTGTATTTTGTGACAACGAGGCGCGTGTCCTTTTCTTTTACTGTCCGTCGTACTTTTGTTCTCGAGAGCCCGCGTATTGTGGAAAAGGTCGACTCGACCTCTAACTGTTTGTCGCGTGAACCAACGTCGAAACCGAAATATGGGAAACCGGTAATAATTTTGAAATCACGGAAATACTGTTGTTATGTTACATCGTTCATTGGCTACCGAGACTTGGAATAAATTAAAAATTGTTAACATTGGTTCCCGAATTTGAGAGTGTTGGTTAATTCGTCGCCTTTCGCTAATTAGAACCACCCCCTCTACCATTCCCCCATGGCTGCTTGCTAGCCGAGCAAATATCTCGCTCACGATTCCTTCGATAAAAATTTGTATCGAGAGCCTAGCTCTCGAGACTGGCGCCCAGAAGGATCGCTCAGTCCGGCGGGATTTGGTTTGTCCTCGGGAAATAGCGTGACAAATTTTGGCGCCCAACGTGGGGCCGAATTTCGACTTACAATTTACGCTACAGACGGACGCGAGTACGACTGGATTAGGAGCCGTATTAACGCAAAATATCGACGGTGTTGAACACCCTATCGCGTACGCGAGTAGAACGCTCTCGTCGGCGGAGAAGAAATACACGACGACTGAGCAGGAATGTTTAGCCATCGTTTGGTCCATTAAAAAATTCAGAGCGTATCTCGAGGGGTACCAGTTTAAAGTGATTACCGATCACCATAGTTTACGGTGGCTGCAAAAACTGAAAGATCCGGCAGGTCGGTTAGGTCGATGGGCGTTACAACTCTCCCAATACGATTTTGAGATAGGCTATCGAAAAGGTGCGCTTAATTACGTTCCCGATGCTTTATCTCGGATGTATGAAGACGTCCCATCGAGCGAGGTGGAAGCGCCTACCGAGTTACCGGACGACGATTTTCTTTGCCCTATCCTCGGGGATAATAAAGGTCAAGTGCCTCGAGAACCTGTCGCGTTTAAAATGGACCGATGGTATGCGAAAAAGATGCGCGACGTGGCTGAATTTCCTCGCCGGTTCCCGTCGTGGAAAATAATCGAGAACAGACTCTATCTTCATCGTCGTACGACGAGACGAGCGCTATCGGAAGGCGAAGGTTCGGAGTGGAAACTGGTCGTACCACGCTCGTATCGTATCGAAGTTTTACGCGAAAATCATGACGATCCTCAAGCTGGTCACTTCGGTATCGACAAAACTTATAAACGCATTTTTAGCTCATATTTTTGGCCTGGCTTATTGAAGGAAGTTGTGCGTTATGTTCGTCATTGCGACGTTTGCCAACGCGCAAAGGTCGAACAGCTACCGCCTCTTGGTTTGATGGGTCGCCGAATTATCGAAGAGCCATGGTCTGTCGTAGCCGCCGATATTATGGGGCCGCTACCGCCTAGTAGATCGGGTTTCGCGTACCTTCTCGTGATTCAAGATCTCTTCACGAAATGGGTAGAATGTTGTCCGCTTCGCAAAGCTACGGGTAAAAAGATCGGCGAAGCCTTGGAAGAACTGGTGTTCTCGCGATGGGGAACGCCTCAAGTGTTGCTCACGGACAACGGCACGGAATTCGTGAATCAGAGTCTTCGCGTATTAGCTACCGAACGAGGGATACATCACGCGACGACGCCGCCGTATCACCCACAGGCGAATCCCGTCGAGCGCGTTAATCGTGTCCTAAAAACCATGATTATCTCGTATCTCGTCGACAATCACCGGGATTGGGACGAACATTTGGCGGAGTTTCGATTCGCGTTCAATACCGCGTGTCACTCTTCGATTCAGAATTCGCCCGCGTTCTTAAATTTCGGGCGGGAGCCGAAACCGCACAATTTCTTCCGTCGACGAGTGGAAGGAGCTATCGAGATCGAGCCGTTATCGCGCGAAGACTGGTCGGAGCGCATGAGAAATCTAGAAGAGATTCGAGAACGAGTGACTCACGATTTAGAAGAGGCCTTCCAACGTCAGTCGGCCCAATACAATAAACACCGTCGTGAGCAAGAATTTCGAGTAGGAGATCTCGTGCTGCGAAGGCAGAGAATTTTATCCTCGTCAACGGATCATGTCGCGGCTAAACTAGCCAAGAAATTTCACGGTCCGTTTCGCGTAAAGCGTGTAATGTCTCCCGTAGTATACGAGTTAGAAGATCCGAGTACTCGTAAATTATTCAAAGTATCGGTCAAAGACTTACGAGTGTATCTTCCTCCGTTACAACAGGACGCTCTCGACGACGACGATTCGACTGAGAGCGACACGGAGGAAGACGCCGAAGAGCTCGAAGGAGCTAGCGCTGCCGAGAACGGTCGCGAGCGCACCGAAGAAGAAGATCGGGACGATGCAACCTCCGCGCCAAGACGAGGACGTTCGCGAGCAATCAAATAGTGAGAGGATCGCGGCTATTTCGCACTGTTTTTTTAAAAAGAACGCTTGGCTTTGGACAAGACGTTTCCTTCCCTCGCGTACCGGTGATGCCTCTCCCGAATCGTCATCAACGATAGCAAAAATATTAAATGTTATTTTATGGTGGTCGTGGGTGTAGTTTGTATTGTCCTGGTATTGTCGGGTAATTATTTATTGTGCATTTATTGAATCTCTCTCCGAAAACACAACAAAAGCGCTGTTGAATTGCCATGCTGAGAAGCGTACCGTCGTGATCAATTCCTTATTTTTTCGAATGGAAACGGAACGACGGTCTTATTCGGTCGAGGGCGACCTGAGTCTAAGGGGGGAGGAGTTGTGACGTGGATTTTTCGCTCCCGTCACAAAGCCCAGTAATTCAAAGGGCGTAAGAGACAGCACGGCACAGCGGCCGACGTTCTGGCTCTCGGTACCCTCTCTCTCGGCAATTCAACAGGGCGATAGCTAGCTACGCGAATATTATTTTAATTATTTTTGATTATTTTCCCTTTCCGGCAACGAGCGATGGTCTTATCGCGTACTCAACGACAACATCGTCAACGCTGGAACCGACGTTACCGACGCAACCGAGAGCGTCAAGGCGGCTCTCGACATTGGCAAGGGCAGCGGCGAGTCCACGCTCTCGCTGGCAGCATCGGTGGTCTCTGCGCAGCGAGAAAGAGCCTAACCAGCGCTACGGCCACGCAGCAGCAACGGAGAGCGCGACGGGAACCTACCGCGCGCTCCAAAAGCATCGACTCTCTAGCTCTCGCCTGAGCGCTGTACCGCACCGTCTAACCAAGAGCCTCGAGAGCTAGCTGTTACTCGAGTATCGTTCTCGCACTATAGGACGGGTGATCGACTCGAAGCCTCACCCCTCGCTTTAATGATAAAGCCTCGTCTTCCGGAGGAACGCAGCATCGCTACCGCATCGCTCTCCGGAGAACACGCAAGACTCTGCGTCATCGGGACCCTAGCGCCATCCGCTCTCGCCGTGGATCGCCTATCCACGACCACGGCGAACGTACGCAAGAACGCGCGCTCTCGTTAATTGAATTGGCGCGCGAGGAGTTACGAAAATCGTCTCCGAATTCGGCTAGGGGGCCTAACGTTAGAATAGGCAGGGGTGGGGGTCGCTGACCGTTTCCGCGAAATCGCGAACGATCTCGAGGACTCGAGCGTGAACCACCGAAGAAGCAGGACGTTGCTACCGTGGCCGACCGTGCTGTCCAGCGAGAACCGACGCCTATCCACCCGCGATTTCGAGGTCTCGGCGAGGAATTTCCCGAGGGGCTTCGATTACGGCAAA
Organism: Ischnus inquisitorius; assembly: GCA_963924025.1. Lineage (NCBI taxonomy): Eukaryota > Metazoa > Arthropoda > Insecta > Hymenoptera > Ichneumonidae > Ischnus > Ischnus inquisitorius. Next base: position 10,880,541 of record OZ001253.1, read on the forward strand.
AATTACCCGGTAAGGCCGTCGTTCGTTTCCGGACAGGCTTTTTGTTCAAGTTCCGTTAGCATCTTAGTTTTGGGCCAAAAAGATCCCGAGCGATATTGCCGGGCGGTGCGTTATCGTGCATGGCAGTTCACGTCTTGTAAAATCACGCGAAAAGACAAGCTATCGCCGGTGTTGTGGGGGGATTTTATTATCTGGGTCTTATTGAGAAGTTAAGAGAATCGCCGAGAGGGATTCAATTAGTCTATTGTATCATTTTCGTTTTATTTTATAAAATTGCCAAACGCGCGAGAGTCCTTAGTTTTAAGTAGTTTGTAAACTTCGGGAAAACGCGATCGTCATCCGCTCTCGAGAACCGTTACCATTTTAGTCGCCATCTTTTGTTTTATTGTTATCACCAGACGCGTCTCGTTATTGTAATAATTCTCTTATCGTTTGTTTGTATAATTCTGACTATTCTTCGATATTAATTTTGACTCCAATTTTATTCCGTGACTTATTGTTATTTTATTTTTCTGACTCCGTTTCTCTTATTTTCTTTTTATTGTAATGATTAATTGATTATTGTATTTTGTGACAACGAGGCGCGTGTCCTTTTCTTTTACTGTCCGTCGTACTTTTGTTCTCGAGAGCCCGCGTATTGTGGAAAAGGTCGACTCGACCTCTAACTGTTTGTCGCGTGAACCAACGTCGAAACCGAAATATGGGAAACCGGTAATAATTTTGAAATCACGGAAATACTGTTGTTATGTTACATCGTTCATTGGCTACCGAGACTTGGAATAAATTAAAAATTGTTAACATTGGTTCCCGAATTTGAGAGTGTTGGTTAATTCGTCGCCTTTCGCTAATTAGAACCACCCCCTCTACCATTCCCCCATGGCTGCTTGCTAGCCGAGCAAATATCTCGCTCACGATTCCTTCGATAAAAATTTGTATCGAGAGCCTAGCTCTCGAGACTGGCGCCCAGAAGGATCGCTCAGTCCGGCGGGATTTGGTTTGTCCTCGGGAAATAGCGTGACAAACGTTACGCAAAACTCTGGTGCACGCACTGAGCGAAGCTCAACACCAGCAAGCCCATTATTATAATCTTCGACACCGCGACCGGGAATACGACGTCGGCGATATGGTCCTGCGCCGCGCCCATCCCCTATCAAACGCTGCCAAACGCTTTTCAGCCGCCTTAGCGAAACCTTTCGACGGTCCATTCGTAATATCGAAGAAGTTATCGCGCGTAAGGTATGAATTGATGGATCTCGCCGGTCGCCCCCAAGGCACCATCTCGATCCAGGACCTTAAACCCTATCTTCTCCCAAGGTGATCCCGTATATTGGAGATAACGTGTTACCGAGTTATCGCGAATTCGCCCGTGTTATCGATACCGTAATTAGGAGTTGGTGAATATTCTGATCTCGAATACCGTAGCTAATGGATCTGCTATCCTTGCTAAAGTCTTGAACTGCTGGGCCTTCGGCCGAATTCTGGCAACAACAAAGAAAAAACAAGGAGAGTTCGAAGGTATCGTAACAAGTGTCTTACCCTATGAATATATACGACTGGTTACAGAAATGACGAGCCCGAGGCCGATGCTTTCGTCAACCGAACGAATCGTTCAAGCCATTCTTGCCGCCCTCGACGACTTGGGATCCCCATTAACCCTTCCGGAAGCGTCATCACTCCTATTGGCCGACGACGCAGCTTCCATACTGGGACCAACGTCCGACAATGTTTGGGAACATCTCCAACCGTATGCTAGGGCGATCGGGTGCGCCAACCGTCGAGCCCCGGGGCTGATTGCAGCCATTGAAGAAACGGTACGACATGCCCGGCGTACATACCCACGAGATGTACTGTCCCCGCTGCCGCCGTTCCCAGGTCCACCAGAGGGTGACGATACGAGCAGTTCGAGTGGTAGCAGTTCCTCGAGTTCGTCCAGCAGCTCGAACAACTCCGCTGACACCGTTATTACTCGACCGCCTCGTAGAGACGAGACCACTCCATCGGCAAAACCGACGATCCGGGCTATCGAAACAATAGAGGGACGAGTACAAATGCAGGAGGATCCTAACCTCGGCGATTACCTAGAAATGGACGTAGGTGAAGACACGCTCATCACGGAGCTCGACAATGACGCCGAGGTATCCATGGACACGGCTACCGCACCAACCGCGTCGGTGACCACGGGAAACTCTTTAATCGCAACGACTCCGGTCAGGGCGCCGGCGAACCCCGCGGCGGTCTCCCCACCGACATCCACGCCATGTTCGACGCTGGCGACACCACCTGCGACGCCTACGCCACCGCCGGCTCCGGTCAACGACTCTCGCCCCCAGGGACGACTCTGCCACGATTGCCGCCAGCCGGGGCATATTCGAGCGCACTGCCCGAACCCGACGGGCGACCGCATCTGTTACGGGTGTGGGAGACGCCATGTCACATTACGCACCTGCCCCGATTGCTCGCCGTATTGGGCAAGACGAGGGCCCTACGTCGAATCTCTAGGAAGGAATGTCCCTCGGGAGTTGGTTAGCGAGACGCTGTATCAAGAACAAATGAAGAGAGGAATTCCCGACGATACCTACGACCCGCCGACACCCAGGGTTGAAGATCAGGGCCCGAGACCCGACGATTACGGGGTATACCAGATCCCTCCGACCTGCGGGACAGGATGCCGGGCATGTGTAGCGCACAACGCGGCACAACCTCGAGCCTACGTTACCACGTATGCCCCCTCGACGCACACGTGCGACGGTTGCCATCCTTACAGTACCTATTACACCGGAACCCCGGCCCCGGATTCCTATCAGCCGAGCACCTCATGGCACTAAACCGTCGTACCACTGCGATCATTGACATGGAGTCAATCGTGATACTGCTATTGGTTACCGTTCCTACGCCTCCGATTACGTCATGGTGCCTTCTAGCTATCGTTACCCTGGTGTTATCGGATTTTTGAGATACCGTCTCTTTTGACGACCCTTTTTGGCGACTGTTCTGCTATCGTACGATTAAGAATGTTCGAGTTACCGTATTGTGACAAATCGCCTTGACCTTCCGTCACTGTTTTCGATGCAAGAAGCTTTACGGTGTTATCGAATCCTTTACACACAACGATGAAAAAGAAGGGAGAGAAGAGTCAACAAATCAAAAGTGTAGGGTGTTATCGTGTTAAAAAACCGACGACTGATAAAGGTGTTATCGAGAAGATTGTATCGAACTGATTGGTGGTATCGGATATTTATGTTACCGGAAATCCGTGAGAAAAGTACCTGAATGTTAGTACAATTTCCGGTGTTATCGCATAAATAAGATAGGTACGATTACCGACCCGAACCGGGTGTTATCGAAAAAAATGAGACGCACAGCCTTTGAATTACCGACTCTAGTATTGTTATCGAGTCAGTACCGTCCCTCATAATGATTACTATCGAGACCTGAATAAAATAACTTGAGAGATCTGCTATCGTATGAACCGCCGTTAAACGTTTGGTGTTCTCGGACTAAGTTCGGAAAAGGTTACCGATTGTTATGAGTTTCAGGCCCAGGCCTACGACCAAATATATGCTTTATCCAACTCATGTTATCGGGTTACTGACTTCTACCGTATCTCAGGTGTGGGTTCGAGTTACCGACTCAGGTAAAGTGGTCTCCTTATGACCGATATGTACCAGTCATGGTGGGGGGTCTGTGACGCTATTTTCTCGAAAATCCCGTCACAGGTCGTCTCGACCAGGGCTCCGCTGAGACTAAGTATCGCGTAAGAGTTCCCGTCCGTTTTTCGGGTTATCGCAATCGTTGAGTCGTGGGCAAGCGCGGGGAGTAACGCGGTTCAGGGCCGACATATCGTGCCACCCGTTACATTTCCCGGCGTTGCTCGGTTCGTCGCGAGAGACAACACGAAGGTGCGAGTGCGACTCTCGACGTTTCAGTCACGGGACATTGGAGGAAATACGGGTCACGCCACCCCGCAGGGTGGGTTAAGGTTTCATTTCGGTTTTCGGGTACGTATGGAAGGCCGCTGGCGCTTGGGCCCGCGATCACCCAACCGTCACGGATCGCCGGATCGCAAGCTATCGTTCGTTATCGTATAGTCCAGTAAAACCCAATGTCCTCGAAAAGTGTGTCTCCGCGATGACTCCCGCGTGAGCATCGGCAATCCTATACGTGGTCGCCGACCGGTGTTATCGTCCGGTTAAGATGAGGTATCGTCGTGTCTACGTTCTACCGTTCGGTGTTCTCGAGTTTGAAGTTAACGAATAGGGTCCGAGGTTACGAATGACGCTCCTGGTCGCGTCGGACTGACGTCATCGGTAGAGGGGCAAGGTTCCTGATTTTCGGCTACCGGTACGAAGATCTCTCTCTCGGGTTCCAGCTCTCGATGAGCGCGGAGCTCTCCGGGGCTCCCGCGCTCATGCACAGGTATCACTATGCTCTCGTCCAAAGTTCTCGGATTGTCCGAAGTTCTCGTTTATTTTTCGAAGTTCTCGTTATTTTTCGAAGTTCTCGTTATTTTTCCGAAGTCTCGTTATTTTTCGAAGTTCTCGTTGTTTTTCGAAGTTCCCGTTTATTTCCGAAGTTCCCGTTTATTTTCGAAGTTCCCGGTATTTCTCGAAGTTCTCGTTCATCCTCGGGGGTCTCGTTACCTTGCGTTGTCGATCACGAACTAACTATCGACTGGCGTTATCGTAATTTTGCCGATTATCGATTGGAGTAATCGGGAGTATTTGTTCCGAGCCTATGTGCCGTTTCGACGCTACCGATCTGACTCGGGGATACCGTCGCTATCGTGTGAATGGGATGTTATAGGCGTTATGATACTCAGTGATACCGATACCGCGGCTATTTATCGTGTTTTCGGATTTGATTATCGGGTCCGCAGGGTTCCGTTCTGCGGGATATCGTAGTACTAGTGGCGTTCTCGTGCTGTGTTACCGTGATACCGGGTTGGGAAAGATATTCGAATAAATCGCGAGCCTCTCTAAACCATACGCGTATTCGACTTCTTTTTATTTCTTTTCCTCCTTCTCTTACTATACTAGATTACGCGTCAGGCCGTGTTCGTTTGTCGGGTCGCCACCCACCCCCTCTCTCCACGACCTAGCCCACTGAGCGAGCCAGGGATTTCCGCTACCCGACTCTGCTTTTCTCGCCACCGCCGGTTAGAACTTAGGTTCGAGTTAGTTTCGTTTACGTTCGCGGTTTGACCCTTCCGCCGAATAATCAAAAATGGTCTGGCGCCCAAAAAGCTCTCGCGGCGACGAGAACGGCATAGTGTGGGCCGAAGGTAACCGATGCGCAGGCATCACGGTTATAAATGGCGCCCAACGTGGGGCCAACGAGAACGAGAAATTAAATGATCGTCGAACGCCCGGCTAGCTCAGTCGGTAGAGCATGAGACTGGAAGTCTCACCGAGACAGCGGTTGAGTGCGCATCGATCTGGATCCGCTCCGCGTTTACCAGTATACAGCCGCATAAATCCGCAACGTCGTTCGACGAAAAGTGTCTTAATAGCTAAACAAAGTTTCGTAAATCATATGGAGCTCATTGCATCTCTAATTAATCATTAAATTAGTGAGTATTGCGTGCAATAAACACCTCGCCAGCGCTGGGCTACCGCGCGCGACATGGGCCAAGATGGCCGACGCCAATGGAAATCATCGCGACACGCCGCTAGGCGCGCAAGCTAACACAGCGAATGCCGGCACCGCGCTGCGCGCCCGCAATCAGCCGTACACGAAGCTTAACTCGATGCAATTCGAAAGACTATACAAACAATCGCTAAAAGAGTACAGTGGGAAACCAACAAATGAAAAAGAAAAAATAACGCCGAACCTCGCATTAGCGCGTAAGCGTAAGACTACGACGTCGCCGTCAGCGAATGATGGAGCAACGCCTAGCACAAGCGCCGCCGGCACGGCACGAGACGAGTGGGAATTCCCGAAGAGAACCGTCAAGAAAAGAAACAAAAAAGCAGACGAGAACGCGTTACTTGCCGACGAAAATCAGTTCAATCCGATTTCTGGCGAAAGTGATCTCGAAGACGATAAGGAAAACGAAATGGACACCGAGATAGCCCTAAAGAAGCGAGAGCGTCCACCGCCAATTTATACGAAGACAGCAAAGATCCGTGATCTGATACAGATAATCGTCGATCTCGGAATTACGAAAAATGAATTCTCGATACGTAATATTGAATCAGAAGACAACGCCGAGCAGCTTCATTCAATATTCACTGCAAAAAACGAGCACTACGCGAAGGTCAAAAAAGCAATCACTGACAAACAAATTCCCTTCTATACGTACACGCCGAGAGAGCTCAAACCAAAGTCGCTCCTCGTAAAAGGAATTAAGGGAGATTTTACAACAGAGGAAATCAAAAAGGAATTACTCGAGCTTGAGCTACCGGGTGTCGAGATCATCGAGGTAGGAGAATTCTCCTTTAACAAAAAGTTTCCTCACAAGCATCATCACATCGTGCAAATTTCAAGCAGCAGCCCGACAGCCGAGATTTTCAAAATAAAATCTCTGGCCTACCAAAAGATTCGATGGGAAAGGCTCAGGAAGCCCGACGTATTCCAATGCAAGAAATGTCAGCGAATCGGCCACTCCAGTTCGAACTGTTTCCTCGAGTTTCGATGCGTTAAATGCGCGCAACCGCACGGACCGAACCAGTGCACAATCAACGCAACGATGGATAAAGCGACACTTAAGTGTGCTAACTGCGGTTCCGAAGGCCATCCGGCATCGTACAGAGGATGTCCCTATCTTAAGCTCGCGAGAGGGCTTAAAAAACAACAATCACAACAACAACGAGTTATCTCGCAGAAAAGAGTCAACCACATCGCGTCGTTTATCAACGCAAATAAATCATTTGCACAAGCTACGAAGAAATTCCCCGAGGGATTCCCTTCGTTGCCATCGAGAGCCAGGGCTTACTCTCCAACGGAGCCGCCCTTCTCACGTCAGCACAACGCAACTCAGCCTCCACCACGTCAGCATCCGCAGCAACAACCGGACCAGCCCCCGTCACAACAACCTACATGGCTCAGCGACTTGAAAGATGATCTCGCAAGTATAATTGCGAGTCAGCTTAAATCCATCTCGTCCCAAGTGGCGGCAAATACGGCCAAAATAGATTTCATTCTTTCCTCCTTGTACCAACATAATGCATAATCACGAAAATAACATAATTCACCTCAACATTGCCGCTATAAACGTAAATTCAATAATCGCAAATTACAGAAGATTAGAATTATCAGAATTTTTGAAAAAATACAACCATGATATTATATTACTTTCCGAAACAAAACTAAATCCAAAATATAAAGTCTATTTTCCAAACTATCATGTAATCCGAACTGACAGGCCCAACTCAACGCAAGGAGGGGGTACTGCGATTCTAATTAAAAAAGAAATTCCTTACGAATTAGTAACGTTTCCGTCCTCAACGAATAATAGTATCTTAGAATATACCATTATCAAAATAGTAACAACGAGAGCAAAAAAACTATTTATTGGAGCTGTATATGCCACAAATGATAACCGTCGACTGTTCATCGATGAGCTAAATTACCTCTTCGACAAACTAAGACTAAGACAGGCTAACGCTTATTATTTATTTGCAGGCGACCTTAACGCGAGAAGGAAATCCTGGGGAGATTATGCCTCTAATCAACGAGGCAGATACGTCGAGCAATGGGAAAATAATCAGGGAATTGAATTTCGACTGAGGATAATAACACCAGACCATCCAACGTTTAAGCCCGCAGGCTCCTTTCTGGACATCTGCCTCCTTGATTCGAGGCTTAAGGCTCTAAACCTAGATAATAATAATAGAATGCGAACTCTTCCGTACGACAGCGACCATTCGGCGATCACGATGGAATTAAAATTCAGAAATGACTCAGTTTCATTGACAAACCAATCAATTGAACCGCGAAGGCGTGACTTCCGAGCGACTAAATGGCCGAGCTTTCTCAGAAAACTGGACAATTCATTTGACATTAACATCCCCGCAGATCGGAATCTCTCTATAGAAGAAATAGACTCAAGCTTAACTTCCATCAATGAAAAAATAATTGAGACTATCATTCACACGGTACCGGTCATCAAACCAAAAGATGGTTTAATGAAATTTATGAACAGAAAAATCAAAAAACTACAGAAAGATAGATCATACCTCGTTTCGTTGCTACATTCGCTAAGATTTGCTGATCCCGTTACTAGATTCGATTTGACAAGAAACACAAAAAAAACTTTAGATCAGGTAAGGAAAGCCCTGCAAAAAGAATTTAGTAAAGTCACTGAAAATTTTTGGAAAAACCAAATTAAACAAATAAATTACCGCAAAGCCGAAGACTTTTTCCCTAAAATAAACAGACTATTACGCAAAAAAACACCATTGAGTATAGACAGTATGCATGTTGACGAAAATAATTTAACACTACTAAGACGCAGTTCTTGCAATCTAGATACAGCACAGAAAAATAATAATAACTTCATCTTTTCAAACCCTGCAGACAAACTCAATGTAATAGGAGCTTTCTATGAATCGATAAACTCTCCCCGTCATCTTAACACAGGCTCACGACTAGAGAACATTGTAAACAATACAGCAGATAACATCAAACGAGAGTTCACGAGACGCAGGGTTAACGGATTAACGCACACTACATTCTCATATTTAAACAGAGCAACTCTACCCAAAGAAAATGATCCACAGCTAAACATTTTTTGTAATTTTAGAACTGTCAGCAAAATCCTTAAATTCCTACCAAACAAAACATCGTGTGGGTTAGATAATATTCCTCCCATTGCGTTAAAACATCTGCCGGAAAAAGTAATAATGGCCTACACTATACTATTTAACAACGCGATCAATAGATCATATTTTCCAAAAATCTGGAAAACAGCTAAAGTTCTCCCGATCCAAAAAAAAGGGAAAAGCCCGAACGATCCCTCCAGCTATCGTCCTATCAGCCTTACGCCGGCCATTAGTAAAGTGTATGAATCGATCATCAATACAAAAATAGTAACATTCTGCAACCTTCACAGCATAATTCCCGATTCACAATTTGGTTTTAAACATAAACATTCCACAACTCATGCAATACATAAACTTTTATCTGATCTTAATAAGCAAGTAAGCAATAGCCAGCTGGTCGGCGCTGCGCTACTTGATCTCGAGAAAGCATTTGATTCGGTGTGGCTCGATGGCCTACTGTTCAAATTAAAAAAGAAAAACTTCCCGGATTGGCTAATATATTCTATATGGGATATGATTGTCGGTAAGAAATTTTACACGTGGGACGGAATACTGCTGTCGACGGAAGAGTTCAATATTTTAGAAGGATTACAGCAAGGAACTGTAAACTCGCCAATTCTTTTTAATATTTTTACGAGCGATATATTATCGATGTTCAATATTAACAGCAACTCGAATATATCGGCAATTGCGTTCGCAGATGATCTGATCGTCTATGTTACAAGTAACCGAGCAGCACTGGTACGCCAAGAGCTTGAAGAAATAGTCGAAAAGATTAACAAGTATTACAGTGCCTGGAATCTGCGACTCAATCCTACTAAATGCGAAACAATTTTATTCAGAAAGCCATTACGCTATCTGTCTTCGAAACATAAAAAAGGTAGTAGTGATTTCCAGATTGAGACGTCGATTCCCGGCACAAACGATAAGGCTATAGTTCCACATAAAAAAACTGTAAAATACTTAGGAGTTTATCTGGACTATCTGTTGCGAGGCAATATTCACTTACAACTACAAATGGATAAAGCAAAAAAGGCCCTACAAGCGAATAACGCAATATTTCACAACAAATATTTAACCAACAGGACAAAAATAATTCTCTACATACTATTAATAAGACCGATTATTTCATATGCCGCACCAATTTGGTGGAACACGAGTCAATCTGTAATGGAAAAAATAAGGGCCTTTGAAAGAAAATGTCTCAGAATTTGCCTGAAGCTTTATCGCTCGCAACATACGGACTTTAGTCACTACATTAAAAACTCTATAATATATAATCAAAGTAATATCCCGAGATTTGATAACTTTATCATTAAATTAGTTAGAAATTATTTTAGTAACATCCCAAAAGTGGGAAATGCCATTTTAGATGAAATTCATGATCAAAATGATGCTCTATCCCAAAGACAAATAACAATAGGGTATCCCTCCCCCCAATGTTTTATATTCTGTGATAAAAGAGGCCTTCTACAAAACGCGCATAATGTTCCACTTCTATATCATTGGAGACGGAACAAGGCCGATAAACGTATCTCGCTAAAATGGAACGATATTGTCACGAACACCGAAAAATTCACAGGCTCCATAGCGATTCCCGACTGTGATATGAATAACTTCCATAGACTAAAGTTTGACAAATACACGTGGCTCAATGCAAACTGCCCTCATATGCGAGAATTATCACAAAGAAAATCTAGCCTTATGCAAAGACGCTTGCTAAGGAGAATGAGAGAAGCAAGAAACTAGTTTTTTAAGCGACGACAGACTATAGGTCTTATTTGTATATTTGTAAATAGTCCTTATATGTAAGTTAGTTATTAAGTCTGACAACACAAACGTAAAAAGGGTTTTTCTGAAAGTTAAATGTTTTTCCCTTCACCCCAGCGTAGTCAGAACGCTCAGTCCGTTAGACATATTACTGTCTCTATTCGTTGTTACTTACCCATTAATACCAGAGTTAGTCTATGTGCGAGACCTGAACGCCTTCAGGCATGCCCGTAAAAAAAAATAAGATTGTTTGGTTTTTTTTTGTTAGTATTTTGTAACCAAGTTCACAACCGAATGTACTTGCTAAAACAATAAAACATTTCTAAAAAAAAAAAAAAAAAAAGTAGAGCATGAGACTCTTAATCTCAGGGTCGTGGGTTCGAGCCCCACGTTGGGCGCCATTTATAACCGTGATGCCTGCGCATCGGTTATCTTCGGCCCACACTATGCCGTTCTCGTCGCCGCGAGAGCTTTTTGGGCGCCAGACCATTTTTGATTATTCGGCGGAAGGGTCAAACCGCGAAACGTAAACGAAACTAACTCGAACCTAAGTTCGAACCGGCGGTGGCGAGAAAAGCAGAGTCGGGTAGCGGAAATCCCTGGCTCGCTCAGTGGGCTAGGTCGTGGAGAGAGGGGGTGGGTGGCGACCCGACAAACGAACACTGCCTGACGCGTAATCTAGTATAGTAAGAGAAGGAGGAAAAAGAAATAAAAAGAAGTCGAATACGCGTATGGTTTAGAGAGGCTCGCGCTTTATTCGAATATCTTTCCCAACCCGGTATCACGGTAACACAGCACGAGAACGCCACTAGTACTACGATATCCCGCAGAACGGAACCCTGCGGACCCGATAATCAAATCCGAAAACACGATAAACAGCCGCGGTATCGGTATCACTGAGTATCATGACGCCTATAACATCCCATGCACACGATAGCGACGGTATCCCCGAGTCCGATCGGTAGCGTCGAAACGGCACATAGGCTCGGAACAAATACTCCCGATTACTCCAATCGATAATCGGCAAAATTACGATAACGCCAGTCGATAGTTAGTTCGTGATCGACAACGCAAGGTAACGAGACCTCCGAGGATGAACGAGAACTTCGAAAAATACCGGGAACTTCGAAAATAAACGGGAACTTCGGAAATAAACGGGAACTTCGAAAAACAACGAAAACTTCGAAAAATAACGAGACTTCGGAAAAATAACGAGAACTTCGAAAAATAAACGAGAACTTCGAAAAATAAACGAGAACTTCGGAAAAATAACGAGAACTTCGAAAAATAAACGAGAACTTCGAAAAATAAACGAGAACTTCGAAAAATAAACGAGAACTTCGGACAATCCGAGAACTTTGGACGAGAGCATAGTGATACCTGTGCATGAGCGCGGGAGCCCCGGAGAGCTCCGCGCTCATCGAGAGCTGGAACCCGAGAGAGAGATCTTCGTACCGGTAGCCGAAAATCAGGAACCTTGCCCCTCTACCGATGACGTCAGTCCGACGCGACCAGGAGCGTCATTCGTAACCTCGGACCCTATTCGTTAAATTCAAACTCGAGAACACCGAACGGTAGAACGTAGACACGACGATACCTCATTTTAACCGGACGATAACACCGGTCGGCGACCACGTATAGGATTGCCGATGCTCACGCGGGAGTCATCGCGGAGACACACTTTTCGAGGACATTGGGTTTTACTGGACTATACGATAACGAACGATAGCTTGCGATCCGGCGATCCGTGACGGTTGGGTGATCGCGGGCCCAAGCGCCAGCGGCCTTCCATACGTACCCGAAAACCGAAATGAAACCTTAACCCACCCTGCGGGGTGGCGTGACCCGTATTTCCTCCAATGTCCCGTGACTGAAACGTCGAGAGTCGCACTCGCACCTTCGTGTTGTCTCTCGCGACGAACCGAGCAACGCCGGGAAATGTAACGGGTGGCACGATATGTCGGCCCTGAACCGCGTTACTCCCCGCGCTTGCCCACGACTCAATGATTGCGATAACCCGAAAAACGGACGGGAACTCTTACGCGATACTTAGTCTCAGCGGAGCCCTGGTCGAGACGACCTGTGACGGGATTTTCGAGAAAATAGCGTCACAGACCCCCCACCATGACTGGTACATATCGGTCATAAGGAGACCACTTTACCTGAGTCGGTAACTCGAACCCACACCTGAGATACGGTAGAAGTCAGTAACCCGATAACATGAGTTGGATAAAGCATATATTTGGTCGTAGGCCTGGGCCTGAAACTCATAACAATCGGTAACCCTTTCCGAACTTAGTCCGAGAACACCAAACGTTTAACGGCGGTTCATACGATAGCAGATCTCTCAAGTTATTTTATTCAGGTCTCGATAGTAATCATTATGAGGGACGGTACTGACTCGATAACAATACTAGAGTCGGTAATTCAAAGGCTGTGCGTCTCATTTTTTCGATAACACCCGATTCAGGTCGGTAATCGTACCTATCTTATTTATGCGATAACACCGGAAATTGTACTAACATTCAGGTACTTTTCTCACGGATTTCCGGTAACATAAATATCCGATAACACCAATCAGTTCGATACAATCTTCTCGATAACACCTTCATCAGTCGTCGGTTTTTTAACACGATAACACCCTACACTTTTGATTTGTTGACTCTTCTCTCTCTTCTTTTTCATCGTTGTGTGTAAAGGATTCGATAACACCGTAAAGCTTCTTGCATCGAAAACAGGGACGGAAGGTCAAGGCGATTTGTCACCATACGGTAACTCGAACATTCTTAATCGTACGATAGCAGAACAGTCGCCAAAAAGGGTCGTCAAAAGAGACGGTATCTCAAAAATCCGATAACACCAGGGTAACGATAGCTAGAAGGCACCATGACGTAATCGGAGGCGTAGGAACGGTTTGCAGCGTGAACGGTAACTCGAAACGCGGGCACGCTAAGACGGGAGCGGACACGAGATGATTTTTTAATTCGTCGAACGCGAGTTGCTGTTCGGTATCCCACGTCCACGTTTGGTTCTTCTTGGTGAGGCGGGTGAGGGGTTCCGCGACGGTAGCGAATTCCGGAATGAACCGACGGTACCAAGATGCCATGCCTAAAAATCGACGTACCTGTTTTAGGGTTCGTGGCGTCGGATAATCGATAACAACGGCCATCTTATCGGGATCTACCAACAATCCGTCGCGGTTAACGAGGAACCCGAGATAACGAACTTGAGAACAACAAAACTCGCTCTTTTCGCGATTAATCGAGAGCCCCGCTTTCCGAATCCTATCGAGAACGCACTTCAGCCAAATTAAATGATCGTCGAACGTCCGGGTAGTGATAATTATGTCGTCGAGATAGACGAACACTTGAGGATATAGGTCCGTGCCCACGAGACGATCGAGAAGTCGCTGGAAAGTCGCGGGAGCGTTTGTTAAGCCGTAAGGCATCCGTAGGAAGTGAAATAACCCCCGACCCGGAACAATGAATGCCGTGATTTCACGCGACTCGGGTGTAAGCGGTACCTGGAAATACGCTTGGCTCAGATCGAGCGTTGTGATGTAGTGAGCCTGTCTTAGTTCGTCGAGGATCCCTGTCATATTCGGTATGGGGTACGCGTCGCGTTTAGTAATGGCGTTAACCTTCCGGAAGTCAATACAGAAACGATATTTTCCGTTCGGTTTTTTAACCATAACGATTGGGCTCGACCATCCGCTCTGTGATCGCTCGATAATTTTCTCGCGTAACATGGTGTCGACCTCCTCCCAGATTTTTTCGCGTATCGCGGGCGTAACATGATACGGTTTTTGTCGGATGGGCGGATGGCCTTCGACGTCGATATGATGGGTCGTTAACTCGGTAACACCTGGCTTCCCGGAAGAAGACGGTAACTCGATAGCTAAAAATTCGGTAAGTCGTCGGAATTCCGATCCCTCGAGGGAGCGAAGTCCGTAACACCGTAATATTCGCGAGTCCACATCAGCTGGAACGAACTTGAACATCTCGTCGGGTTTCTCACGGTAATGCCACGTCTCGTCAAAAAAATCGACGACCATGTGGGCGGCGTGAAGGAAGTCCAACCCGAGGATGAACCCTTCGGTAAGCGTGGGCATCCAGTACGCGGTAATTTCGACTTCGCGTCCGTGTAAACCCGCGAGGAAGGTAGAAGCTAAATGAACCGTTTCCGTTGGTCCCGTTGCCGGAACGACTCGTCGAGCCGGAACTTCGGATGGGGATATTCCCACTCGAGAGAATAGCTTCATACCCGCTCCACCGGCAAAGGTTCGCGTCGCCCCAGAATCAACTAACGCACGTACGGTTTCTCCCTTAATGACGATATCGAGGTAAAACGCTAAAGGACAACGATCCTTAGCGGCGGTAACGGCGATAACTCGTCCGATGTCCGGTAGTGGTTGAGTCGGTGGCCTGCCTACCGGCGTTGCAGGCCTCACTTCCCGTTTCCCGGATTGCAGTACGGACAATTTTGAGTAGTGACTCCCGAAAAGCTACATCGATAGCAGAAAACTCTACGCGCTTCGGGGCAATCCCGATGTCTGTGACCTGGCTTATGGCAATTCCAACAGACCGGTTCGCCCGAAGCGTTTGCTCGCGGTGGGGTGTCACGACCCGATTGAGTCGGTTTGGATGGAGGAGTCTCCGGGGTCGTTTTATTCGGCGAGGCCGGTGAGACCGTTCCTCCCGGCTTTGGCAACACGGCTCGCCATGCGAGAGCGGTTGCGGGGTTGTTCGCGTATGTCGGCGGCCGCGAATCTTTAAACTTCCCTCGGGAGTGGCGTGACTCCTTAATCACGTCTAACGCTTCGACTTCTTCGGTAATGGTCTCGTAGTCGGGTCCTTCTTCGTTTCCCTCGTGTTCGAGGACCACCCGAGCCTTCAGATAAGGTGGTCGGTTTGAGCGCAGTGTCGACGTATTGCCTCGGAAGGCAAAACTTGGACACAAGGAGTGCTCGGGTTTCGGGGGGGGTCGCCGCGTCCCGAGGCTATCGAGAATTTTACCGTGTCTAATAGCCACGATTTCAAGCTGGTCCATCGTGGTGTGGTCCAGTAACGGAAGCACGACGCGATATTCGGGCAACAAGTTGCGGTGCGTGTACCGGACTTGTTCCTGCTCGGTCCATCGGGGCGAGGTTCGCGAGAATAACCCCCTCATGCACGCGATATAGTCGCCGACTTGTTCCCCTTCGGCTTGGGTTCGGTCGGCGATCTCCTCTCGCAACGCGATTTGGTAATCTGGGTCCGCATAATATTGACGGAATGCGGTCTTCGCGTCTTCCCAGGTACCAAACTCGTAGGCGTGGCCACGATACCAGACGAGAGCGGCGTGTTTCAAGAAAAACGGAATAGCTTTTAGCAATTCCGCGTCCCGAATCGGTATAAATCCGCGTCCCTCGTCGATGCGCGTCAGAAAATCTTCCACGTCCTCCCCTTTACGTCCGGAAAAGGATAGATCCCACCTCTTCATAGTATTTAATAGCGCGGCCGCGGTTAAGGGTCGGCTCGTTCGCGGGTCAAAATCGTCATCTGATAGCTGAAAATCACTATGATGCGGTACCACGCGGTGACGGGAAGCACGGGTAGGTTCGTCGATCGCGGCGGGTTCGGTACCGAGATTCGCGAGACGGGGTTCGTTGGCATTCGGTGCCAACGAGGCGTAACTGGACGCGATCGAGCGCGCATCCCCCGGTTGTTGATCGATAACTTGACGCGGTAGCGATTGGAGATTTTCATACTCGACGGGGGTAGTTCGCGTCACGATTATGTTCGGTAACGGGGTTCGCGTCCGTCGAACGCTCGGCCGCTTCTTCGGTATCGCTGCAGGGGTCAAAACTTCCTCCCAGGGTTCGGTCTGTACATATTGGGTTTGCCTGGGTGGCTCACCGAGTCGGAAATCATTCGTGACTAACCCCGTCCTTACCGTGGGGTCGACAGTGTCGGTTCGGTTTGGCTTGGACACCTCGCCAGGGTGAGGATCGCTCGAGGCGGATCCTGTTAGTACCGCGGGATCGGGGTTATCGGTGAGATTTAATTCCGACCGTCCGGTGGTCTTAGGAATCGCCCCCTTGGACTCTTGCGTTTCCGGTAGGCTCATTCTGACTCCCGAGTGACGGTAACAAGGGGACGCAGGCCGAGAAGGCAAAGGTAGTAAAGCAACGGAAAAGAGGAAACAAAAGAAAAAAAGAAACAAATCCGAGAACTAGCCGGTAGCACGAGAACGAATTTCCCCACGCGTTGACCCGAGAACGTAACGACGATAAATCGGTAACGAGAGGATGGGTTGACTAACCGACGTAGTCCCTCGATCGCGCGAGCCGATAAGTCACTCACAAAAAAAAAGATAGTCAAAGAACGGTAGCATTCAGACGATAGCACGAGAGCGAGAGCAATTGATCATTTCCCGATAACGATAAAGAACGATAGAGGCATACTTTTGATACTCATACGATAACGCCGGTAGAATCGCCAGGGTGAGTATCGTAATGCGGGGGTCACGACAAGTACTATCGGGGCCGGAATGTATTGCGGGGCGACCCCGGTGGGTAACGGAAAACGAAAATTGTGCGGAAATTTTTTTTTTTTTCTTTCGTTTTTTTTTTCTTTTCCCGCTCGCGAACACCACGAGTTCTCGCGCACTGATTCACGGCTCTAACGGTGGCCTCGTAATAATGAGAGGTAGCGTACTCACTGTCTCACGGTGGATTCGTTCGCTGTTGATTGTCCACCCTTTATCCGTCGGAGGCGATACACTCACTTCTCGATAGCACTCGGCAGCGTAGTACTCGGTAACACTCGTCGATGGAACACTCGCGAAAATGTGTCACTCGGTAGATGCGGTAGCTGACTCTTCGAAGATTCGATGAACAATGACCAAGTCGGCGCACTGTCCGGGCCTTCTTGGTTTAACGTATAGTACTAGTAAGAGGGAGGGGGGGGTTTTCCTCCCAATCAAAATTCGGGAATTTCCCCTCCCGCCGCCATAGTCCCTTTTGCGATTTCCTCGTGCGAATACTTGTGCCTAGCGGCGGATGCCGGTCTCAGCGCGCGATGTTTACGCGCTTGCCCTTGACGTTACTCGCCGGGCTCGAGCGGGCGACCGCAAGAACTATACTCACGATAGACGTACCTACCCGTGCTTCCCGTCACCGCGTGGTACCGCATCATAGTGATTTTCAGCTATCAGATGACGATTTTGACCCGCGAACGAGCCGACCCTTAACCGCGGCCGCGCTATTAAATACTATGAAGAGGTGGGATCTATCCTTTTCCGGACGTAAAGGGGAGGACGTGGAAGATTTTCTGACGCGCATCGACGAGGGACGCGGATTTATACCGATTCGGGACGCGGAATTGCTAAAAGCTATTCCGTTTTTCTTGAAACACGCCGCTCTCGTCTGGTATCGTGGCCACGCCTACGAGTTTGGTACCTGGGAAGACGCGAAGACCGCATTCCGTCAATATTATGCGGACCCAGATTACCAAATCGCGTTGCGAGAGGAGATCGCCGACCGAACCCAAGCCGAAGGGGAACAAGTCGGCGACTATATCGCGTGCATGAGGGGGTTATTCTCGCGAACCTCGCCCCGATGGACCGAGCAGGAACAAGTCCGGTACACGCACCGCAACTTGTTGCCCGAATATCGCGTCGTGCTTCCGTTACTGGACCACACCACGATGGACCAGCTTGAAATCGTGGCTATTAGACACGGTAAAATTCTCGATAGCCTCGGGACGCGGCGACCCCCCCCGAAACCCGAGCACTCCTTGTGTCCAAGTTTTGCCTTCCGAGGCAATACGTCGACACTGCGCTCAAACCGACCACCTTATCTGAAGGCTCGGGTGGTCCTCGAACACGAGGGAAACGAAGAAGGACCCGACTACGAGACCATTACCGAAGAAGTCGAAGCGTTAGACGTGATTAAGGAGTCACGCCACTCCCGAGGGAAGTTTAAAGATTCGCGGCCGCCGACATACGCGAACAACCCCGCAACCGCTCTCGCATGGCGAGCCGTGTTGCCAAAGCCGGGAGGAACGGTCTCACCGGCCTCGCCGAATAAAACGACCCCGGAGACTCCTCCATCCAAACCGACTCAATCGGGTCGTGACACCCCACCGCGAGCAAACGCTTCGGGCGAACCGGTCTGTTGGAATTGCCATAAGCCAGGTCACAGACATCGGGATTGCCCCGAAGCGCGTAGAGTTTTCTGCTATCGATGTAGCTTTTCGGGAGTCACTACTCAAAATTGTCCGTACTGCAATCCGGGAAACGGGAAGTGAGGCCTGCAACGCCGGTAGGCAGGCCACCGACTCAACCACTACCGGACATCGGACGAGTTATCGCCGTTACCGCCGCTAAGGATCGTTGTCCTTTAGCGTTTTACCTCGATATCGTCATTAAGGGAGAAACCGTACGTGCGTTAGTTGATTCTGGGGCGACGCGAACCTTTGCCGGTGGAGCGGGTATGAAGCTATTCTCTCGAGTGGGAATATCCCCATCCGAAGTTCCGGCTCGACGAGTCGTTCCGGCAACGGGACCAACGGAAACGGTTCATTTAGCTTCTACCTTCCTCGCGGGTTTACACGGACGCGAAGTCGAAATTACCGCGTACTGGATGCCCACGCTTACCGAAGGGTTCATCCTCGGGTTGGACTTCCTTCACGCCGCCCACATGGTCGTCGATTTTTTTGACGAGACGTGGCATTACCGTGAGAAACCCGACGAGATGTTCAAGTTCGTTCCAGCTGATGTGGACTCGCGAATATTACGGTGTTACGGACTTCGCTCCCTCGAGGGATCGGAATTCCGACGACTTACCGAATTTTTAGCTATCGAGTTACCGTCTTCTTCCGGGAAGCCAGGTGTTACCGAGTTAACGACCCATCATATCGACGTCGAAGGCCATCCGCCCATCCGACAAAAACCGTATCATGTTACGCCCGCGATACGCGAAAAAATCTGGGAGGAGGTCGACACCATGTTACGCGAGAAAATTATCGAGCGATCACAGAGCGGATGGTCGAGCCCAATCGTTATGGTTAAAAAACCGAACGGAAAATATCGTTTCTGTATTGACTTCCGGAAGGTTAACGCCATTACTAAACGCGACGCGTACCCCATACCGAATATGACAGGGATCCTCGACGAACTAAGACAGGCTCACTACATCACAACGCTCGATCTGAGCCAAGCGTATTTCCAGGTACCGCTTACACCCGAGTCGCGTGAAATCACGGCATTCATTGTTCCGGGTCGGGGGTTATTTCACTTCCTACGGATGCCTTACGGCTTAACAAACGCTCCCGCGACTTTCCAGCGACTTCTCGATCGTCTCGTGGGCACGGACCTATATCCTCAAGTGTTCGTCTATCTCGACGACATAATTATCACTACCCGGACGTTCGACGATCATTTAATTTGGCTGAAGTGCGTTCTCGATAGGATTCGGAAAGCGGGGCTCTCGATTAATCGCGAAAAGAGCGAGTTTTGTTGTTCTCAAGTTCGTTATCTCGGGTTCCTCGTTAACCGCGACGGATTGTTGGTAGATCCCGATAAGATGGCCGTTGTTATCGATTATCCGACGCCACGAACCCTAAAACAGGTACGTCGATTTTTAGGCATGGCATCTTGGTACCGTCGGTTCATTCCGGAATTCGCTACCGTCGCGGAACCCCTCACCCGCCTCACCAAGAAGAACCAAACGTGGACGTGGGATACCGAACAGCAACTCGCGTTCGACGAATTAAAAAATCATCTCGTGTCCGCTCCCGTCTTAGCGTGCCCGCGTTTCGAGTTACCGTTCACGCTGCAAACCGTTCCTACGCCTCCGATTACGTCATGGTGCCTTCTAGCTATCGTTACCCTGGTGTTATCGGATTTTTGAGATACCGTCTCTTTTGACGACCCTTTTTGGCGACTGTTCTGCTATCGTACGATTAAGAATGTTCGAGTTACCGTATGGTGACAAATCGCCTTGACCTTCCGTCCCTGTTTTCGATGCAAGAAGCTTTACGGTGTTATCGAATCCTTTACACACAACGATGAAAAAGAAGAGAGAGAAGAGTCAACAAATCAAAAGTGTAGGGTGTTATCGTGTTAAAAAACCGACGACTGATGAAGGTGTTATCGAGAAGATTGTATCGAACTGATTGGTGTTATCGGATATTTATGTTACCGGAAATCCGTGAGAAAAGTACCTGAATGTTAGTACAATTTCCGGTGTTATCGCATAAATAAGATAGGTACGATTACCGACCTGAATCGGGTGTTATCGAAAAAATGAGACGCACAGCCTTTGAATTACCGACTCTAGTATTGTTATCGAGTCAGTACCGTCCCTCATAATGATTACTATCGAGACCTGAATAAAATAACTTGAGAGATCTGCTATCGTATGAACCGCCGTTAAACGTTTGGTGTTCTCGGACTAAGTTCGGAAAGGGTTACCGATTGTTATGAGTTTCAGGCCCAGGCCTACGACCAAATATATGCTTTATCCAACTCATGTTATCGGGTTACTGACTTCTACCGTATCTCAGGTGTGGGTTCGAGTTACCGACTCAGGTAAAGTGGTCTCCTTATGACCGATATGTACCAGTCATGGTGGGGGGTCTGTGACGCTATTTTCTCGAAAATCCCGTCACAGGTCGTCTCGACCAGGGCTCCGCTGAGACTAAGTATCGCGTAAGAGTTCCCGTCCGTTTTTCGGGTTATCGCAATCATTGAGTCGTGGGCAAGCGCGGGGAGTAACGCGGTTCAGGGCCGACATATCGTGCCACCCGTTACATTTCCCGGCGTTGCTCGGTTCGTCGCGAGAGACAACACGAAGGTGCGAGTGCGACTCTCGACGTTTCAGTCACGGGACATTGGAGGAAATACGGGTCACGCCACCCCGCAGGGTGGGTTAAGGTTTCATTTCGGTTTTCGGGTACGTATGGAAGGCCGCTGGCGCTTGGGCCCGCGATCACCCAACCGTCACGGATCGCCGGATCGCAAGCTATCGTTCGTTATCGTATAGTCCAGTAAAACCCAATGTCCTCGAAAAGTGTGTCTCCGCGATGACTCCCGCGTGAGCATCGGCAATCCTATACGTGGTCGCCGACCGGTGTTATCGTCCGGTTAAAATGAGGTATCGTCGTGTCTACGTTCTACCGTTCGGTGTTCTCGAGTTTGAATTTAACGAATAGGGTCCGAGGTTACGAATGACGCTCCTGGTCGCGTCGGACTGACGTCATCGGTAGAGGGGCAAGGTTCCTGATTTTCGGCTACCGGTACGAAGATCTCTCTCTCGGGTTCCAGCTCTCGATGAGCGCGGAGCTCTCCGGGGCTCCCGCGCTCATGCACAGGTATCACTATGCTCTCGTCCAAAGTTCTCGGATTGTCCGAAGTTCTCGTTTATTTTTCGAAGTTCTCGTTTATTTTTCGAAGTTCTCGTTTATTTTTCGAAGTTCTCGTTATTTTTCCGAAGTTCTCGTTTATTTTTCGAAGTTCTCGTTTATTTTTCGAAGTTCTCGTTATTTTTCCGAAGTCTCGTTATTTTTCGAAGTTTTCGTTGTTTTTCGAAGTTCCCGTTTATTTCCGAAGTTCCCGTTTATTTTCGAAGTTCCCGGTATTTTTCGAAGTTCTCGTTCATCCTCGGAGGTCTCGTTACCTTGCGTTGTCGATCACGAACTAACTATCGACTGGCGTTATCGTAATTTTGCCGATTATCGATTGGAGTAATCGGGAGTATTTGTTCCGAGCCTATGTGCCGTTTCGACGCTACCGATCGGACTCGGGGATACCGTCGCTATCGTGTGCATGGGATGTTATAGGCGTCATGATACTCAGTGATACCGATACCGCGGCTGTTTATCGTGTTTTCGGATTTGATTATCGGGTCCGCAGGGTTCCGTTCTGCGGGATATCGTAGTACTAGTGGCGTTCTCGTGCTGTGTTACCGTGATACCGGGTTGGGAAAGATATTCGAATAAAGCGCGAGCCTCTCTAAACCATACGCGTATTCGACTTCTTTTTATTTCTTTTTCCTCCTTCTCTTACTATACTAGATTACGCGTCAGGCAGTGTTCGTTTGTCGGGTCGCCACCCACCCCCTCTCTCCACGACCTAGCCCACTGAGCGAGCCAGGGATTTCCGCTACCCGACTCTGCTTTTCTCGCCACCGCCGGTTCGAACTTAGGTTCGAGTTAGTTTCGTTTACGTTTCGCGGTTTGACCCTTCCGCCGAATAATCAAAAATGGTCTGGCGCCCAAAAAGCTCTCGCGGCGACGAGAACGGCATAGTGTGGGCCGAAGATAACCGATGCGCAGGCATCACGGTTATAAATGGCGCCCAACGTGGGGCTCGAACCCACGACCCTGAGATTAAGAGTCTCATGCTCTACCGACTGAGCTAGCCGGGCGTTCGACGATCATTTAATTTCTCGTTCTCGTTGGCCCCACGTTGGGCGCCATTTATAACCGTGATGCCTGCGCATCGGTTACCTTCGGCCCACACTATGCCGTTCTCGTCGCCGCGAGAGCTTTTTGGGCGCCAGACCATTTTTGATTATTCGGCGGAAGGGTCAAACCGCGAACGTAAACGAAACTAACTCGAACCTAAGTTCTAACCGGCGGTGGCGAGAAAAGCAGAGTCGGGTAGCGGAAATCCCTGGCTCGCTCAGTGGGCTAGGTCGTGGAGAGAGGGGGTGGGTGGCGACCCGACAAACGAACACGGCCTGACGCGTAATCTAGTATAGTAAGAGAAGGAGGAAAAGAAATAAAAAGAAGTCGAATACGCGTATGGTTTAGAGAGGCTCGCGATTTATTCGAATATCTTTCCCAACCCGGTATCACGGTAACACAGCACGAGAACGCCACTAGTACTACGATATCCCGCAGAACGGAACCCTGCGGACCCGATAATCAAATCCGAAAACACGATAAATAGCCGCGGTATCGGTATCACTGAGTATCATAACGCCTATAACATCCCATTCACACGATAGCGACGGTATCCCCGAGTCAGATCGGTAGCGTCGAAACGGCACATAGGCTCGGAACAAATACTCCCGATTACTCCAATCGATAATCGGCAAAATTACGATAACGCCAGTCGATAGTTAGTTCGTGATCGACAACGCAAGGTAACGAGACCCCCGAGGATGAACGAGAACTTCGAGAAATACCGGGAACTTCGAAAATAAACGGGAACTTCGGAAATAAACGGGAACTTCGAAAAACAACGAGAACTTCGAAAAATAACGAGACTTCGGAAAAATAACGAGAACTTCGAAAAATAACGAGAACTTCGAAAAATAAACGAGAACTTCGGACAATCCGAGAACTTTGGACGAGAGCATAGTGATACCTGTGCATGAGCGCGGGAGCCCCGGAGAGCTCCGCGCTCATCGAGAGCTGGAACCCGAGAGAGAGATCTTCGTACCGGTAGCCGAAAATCAGGAACCTTGCCCCTCTACCGATGACGTCAGTCCGACGCGACCAGGAGCGTCATTCGTAACCTCGGACCCTATTCGTTAACTTCAAACTCGAGAACACCGAACGGTAGAACGTAGACACGACGATACCTCATCTTAACCGGACGATAACACCGGTCGGCGACCACGTATAGGATTGCCGATGCTCACGCGGGAGTCATCGCGGAGACACACTTTTCGAGGACATTGGGTTTTACTGGACTATACGATAACGAACGATAGCTTGCGATCCGGCGATCCGTGACGGTTGGGTGATCGCGGGCCCAAGCGCCAGCGGCCTTCCATACGTACCCGAAAACCGAAATGAAACCTTAACCCACCCTGCGGGGTGGCGTGACCCGTATTTCCTCCAATGTCCCGTGACTGAAACGTCGAGAGTCGCACTCGCACCTTCGTGTTGTCTCTCGCGACGAACCGAGCAACGCCGGGAAATGTAACGGGTGGCACGATATGTCGGCCCTGAACCGCGTTACTCCCCGCGCTTGCCCACGACTCAACGATTGCGATAACCCGAAAAACGGACGGGAACTCTTACGCGATACTTAGTCTCAGCGGAGCCCTGGTCGAGACGACCTGTGACGGGATTTTCGAGAAAATAGCGTCACAGACCCCCCACCATGACTGGTACATATCGGTCATAAGGAGACCACTTTACCTGAGTCGGTAACTCGAACCCACACCTGAGATACGGTAGAAGTCAGTAACCCGATAACATGAGTTGGATAAAGCATATATTTGGTCGTAGGCCTGGGCCTGAAACTCATAACAATCGGTAACCTTTTCCGAACTTAGTCCGAGAACACCAAACGTTTAACGGCGGTTCATACGATAGCAGATCTCTCAAGTTATTTTATTCAGGTCTCGATAGTAATCATTATGAGGGACGGTACTGACTCGATAACAATACTAGAGTCGGTAATTCAAAGGCTGTGCGTCTCATTTTTTTCGATAACACCCGGTTCGGGTCGGTAATCGTACCTATCTTATTTATGCGATAACACCGGAAATTGTACTAACATTCAGGTACTTTTCTCACGGATTTCCGGTAACATAAATATCCGATAACACCAATCAGTTCGATACAATCTTCTCGATAACACCTTTATCAGTCGTCGGTTTTTTAACACGATAACACCCTACACTTTTGATTTGTTGACTCTTCTCTCCCTTCTTTTTCATCGTTGTGTGTAAAGGATTCGATAACACCGTAAAGCTTCTTGCATCGAAAACAGTGACGGAAGGTCAAGGCGATTTGTCACAATACGGTAACTCGAACATTCTTAATCGTACGATAGCAGAACAGTCGCCAAAAAGGGTCGTCAAAAGAGACGGTATCTCAAAAATCCGATAACACCAGGGTAACGATAGCTAGAAGGCACCATGACGTAATCGGAGGCGTAGGAACGGTTTGCAGCGTGAACGGTAACTCGAAACGCGGGCACGCTAAGACGGGAGCGGACACGAGATGATTTTTTAATTCGTCGAACGCGAGTTGCTGTTCGGTATCCCACGTCCACGTTTGGTTCTTCTTGGTGAGGCGGGTGAGGGGTTCCGCGACGGTAGCGAATTCCGGAATGAACCGACGGTACCAAGATGCCATGCCTAAAAATCGACGTACCTGTTTTAGGGTTCGTGGCGTCGGATAATCGATAACAACGGCCATCTTATCGGGATCTACCAACAATCCGTCGCGGTTAACGAGGAACCCGAGATAACGAACTTGAGAACAACAAAACTCGCTCTTTTCGCGATTAATCGAGAGCCCCGCTTTCCGAATCCTATCGAGAACGCACTTCAGCCAAATTAAATGATCGTCGAACGTCCGGGTAGTGATAATTATGTCGTCGAGATAGACGAACACTTGAGGATATAGGTCCGTGCCCACGAGACGATCGAGAAGTCGCTGGAAAGTCGCGGGAGCGTTTGTTAAGCCGTAAGGCATCCGTAGGAAGTGAAATAACCCCCGACCCGGAACAATGAATGCCGTGATTTCACGCGACTCGGGTGTAAGCGGTACCTGGAAATACGCTTGGCTCAGATCGAGCGTTGTGATGTAGTGAGCCTGTCTTAGTTCGTCGAGGATCCCTGTCATATTCGGTATGGGGTACGCGTCGCGTTTAGTAATGGCGTTAACCTTCCGGAAGTCAATACAGAAACGATATTTTCCGTTCGGTTTTTTAACCATAACGATTGGGCTCGACCATCCGCTCTGTGATCGCTCGATAATTTTCTCGCGTAACATGGTGTCGACCTCCTCCCAGATTTTTTCGCGTATCGCGGGCGTAACATGATACGGTTTTTGTCGGATGGGCGGATGGCCTTCGACGTCGATATGATGGGTCGTTAACTCGGTAACACCTGGCTTCCCGGAAGAAGACGGTAACTCGATAGCTAAAAATTCGGTAAGTCGTCGGAATTCCGATCCCTCGAGGGAGCGAAGTCCGTAACACCGTAATATTCGCGAGTCCACATCAGCTGGAACGAACTTGAACATCTCGTCGGGTTTCTCACGGTAATGCCACGTCTCGTCAAAAAAATCGACGACCATGTGGGCGGCGTGAAGGAAGTCCAACCCGAGGATGAACCCTTCGGTAAGCGTGGGCATCCAGTACGCGGTAATTTCGACTTCGCGTCCGTGTAAACCCGCGAGGAAGGTAGAAGCTAAATGAACCGTTTCCGTTGGTCCCGTTGCCGGAACGACTCGTCGAGCCGGAACTTCGGATGGGGATATTCCCACTCGAGAGAATAGCTTCATACCCGCTCCACCGGCAAAGGTTCGCGTCGCCCCAGAATCAACTAACGCACGTACGGTTTCTCCCTTAATGACGATATCGAGGTAAAACGCTAAAGGACAACGATCCTTAGCGGCGGTAACGGCGATAACTCGTCCGATGTCCGGTAGTGGTTGAGTCGGTGGCCTGCCTACCGGCGTTGCAGGCCTCACTTCCCGTTTCCCGGATTGCAGTACGGACAATTTTGAGTAGTGACTCCCGAAAAGCTACATCGATAGCAGAAAACTCTACGCGCTTCGGGGCAATCCCGATGTCTGTGACCTGGCTTATGGCAATTCCAACAGACCGGTTCGCCCGAAGCGTTTGCTCGCGGTGGGGTGTCACGACCCGATTGAGTCGGTTTGGATGGAGGAGTCTCCGGGGTCGTTTTATTCGGCGAGGCCGGTGAGACCGTTCCTCCCGGCTTTGGCAACACGGCTCGCCATGCGAGAGCGGTTGCGGGGTTGTTCGCGTATGTCGGCGGCCGCGAATCTTTAAACTTCCCTCGGGAGTGGCGTGACTCCTTAATCACGTCTAACGCTTCGACTTCTTCGGTAATGGTCTCGTAGTCGGGTCCTTCTTCGTTTCCCTCGTGTTCGAGGACCACCCGAGCCTTCAGATAAGGTGGTCGGTTTGAGCGCAGTGTCGACGTATTGCCTCGGAAGGCAAAACTTGGACACAAGGAGTGCTCGGGTTTCGGGGGGGGTCGCCGCGTCCCGAGGCTATCGAGAATTTTACCGTGTCTAATAGCCACGATTTCAAGCTGGTCCATCGTGGTGTGGTCCAGTAACGGAAGCACGACGCGATATTCGGGCAACAAGTTGCGGTGCGTGTACCGGACTTGTTCCTGCTCGGTCCATCGGGGCGAGGTTCGCGAGAATAACCCCCTCATGCACGCGATATAGTCGCCGACTTGTTCCCCTTCGGCTTGGGTTCGGTCGGCGATCTCCTCTCGCAACGCGATTTGGTAATCTGGGTCCGCATAATATTGACGGAATGCGGTCTTCGCGTCTTCCCAGGTACCAAACTCGTAGGCGTGGCCACGATACCAGACGAGAGCGGCGTGTTTCAAGAAAAACGGAATAGCTTTTAGCAATTCCGCGTCCCGAATCGGTATAAATCCGCGTCCCTCGTCGATGCGCGTCAGAAAATCTTCCACGTCCTCCCCTTTACGTCCGGAAAAGGATAGATCCCACCTCTTCATAGTATTTAATAGCGCGGCCGCGGTTAAGGGTCGGCTCGTTCGCGGGTCAAAATCGTCATCTGATAGCTGAAAATCACTATGATGCGGTACCACGCGGTGACGGGAAGCACGGGTAGGTTCGTCGATCGCGGCGGGTTCGGTACCGAGATTCGCGAGACGGGGTTCGTTGGCATTCGGTGCCAACGAGGCGTAACTGGACGCGATCGAGCGCGCATCCCCCGGTTGTTGATCGATAACTTGACGCGGTAGCGATTGGAGATTTTCATACTCGACGGGGGTAGTTCGCGTCACGATTATGTTCGGTAACGGGGTTCGCGTCCGTCGAACGCTCGGCCGCTTCTTCGGTATCGCTGCAGGGGTCAAAACTTCCTCCCAGGGTTCGGTCTGTACATATTGGGTTTGCCTGGGTGGCTCACCGAGTCGGAAATCATTCGTGACTAACCCCGTCCTTACCGTGGGGTCGACAGTGTCGGTTCGGTTTGGCTTGGACACCTCGCCAGGGTGAGGATCGCTCGAGGCGGATCCTGTTAGTACCGCGGGATCGGGGTTATCGGTGAGATTTAATTCCGACCGTCCGGTGGTCTTAGGAATCGCCCCCTTGGACTCTTGCGTTTCCGGTAGGCTCATTCTGACTCCCGAGTGACGGTAACAAGGGGACGCAGGCCGAGAAGGCAAAGGTAGTAAAGCAACGGAAAAGAGGAAACAAAAGAAAAAAAAGAAACAAATCCGAGAACTAGCCGGTAGCACGAGAACGAATTTCCCCACGCGTTGACCCGAGAACGTAACGACGATAAATCGGTAACGAGAGGATGGGTTGACTAACCGACGTAGTCCCTCGATCGCGCGAGCCGATAAGTCACTCACAAAAAAAAAGATAGTCAAAGAACGGTAGCATTCAGACGATAGCACGAGAGCGAGAGCAATTGATCATTTCCCGATAACGATAAAGAACGATAGAGGCATACTTTTGATACTCATACGATAACGCCGGTAGAATCGCCAGGGTGAGTATCGTAATGCGGGGGTCACGACAAGTACTATCGGGGCCGGAATGTATTGCGGGGCGACCCCGGTGGGTAACGGAAAACGAAAATTGTGCGGAAATTTTTTTTTTTTTCTTTCGTTTTTTTTTTCTTTTCCCGCTCGCGAACACCACGAGTTCTCGCGCACTGATTCACGGCTCTAACGGTGGCCTCGTAATAATGAGAGGTAGCGTACTCACTGTCTCACGGTGGATTCGTTCGCTGTTGATTGTCCACCCTTTATCCGTCGGAGGCGATACACTCACTTCTCGATAGCACTCGGCAGCGTAGTACTCGGTAACACTCGTCGATGGAACACTCGCGAAAATGTGTCACTCGGTAGATGCGGTAGCTGACTCTTCGAAGATTCGATGAACAATGAC
Source organism: Ischnus inquisitorius (assembly GCA_963924025.1). Taxonomy (NCBI): domain Eukaryota; kingdom Metazoa; phylum Arthropoda; class Insecta; order Hymenoptera; family Ichneumonidae; genus Ischnus; species Ischnus inquisitorius. Next base: position 10,909,939 of record OZ001253.1, read on the forward strand.
CAAGTCGGCGCACTGTCCGGGCCTTCTTGGTTTAACGTATAGTACTAGTAAGAGGGAGGGGGGGGTTTTCCTCCCAATCAAAATTCGGGAATTTCCCCTCCCGCCGCCATAGTCCCTTTTGCGATTTCCTCGTGCGAATACTTGTGCCTAGCGGCGGATGCCGGTCTCAGCGCGCGATGTTTACGCGCTTGCCCTTGACGTTACTCGCCGGGCTCGAGCGGGCGACCGCAAGAACTATACTCACGATAGACGTACCTACCCGTGCTTCCCGTCACCGCGTGGTACCGCATCATAGTGATTTTCAGCTATCAGATGACGATTTTGACCCGCGAACGAGCCGACCCTTAACCGCGGCCGCGCTATTAAATACTATGAAGAGGTGGGATCTATCCTTTTCCGGACGTAAAGGGGAGGACGTGGAAGATTTTCTGACGCGCATCGACGAGGGACGCGGATTTATACCGATTCGGGACGCGGAATTGCTAAAAGCTATTCCGTTTTTCTTGAAACACGCCGCTCTCGTCTGGTATCGTGGCCACGCCTACGAGTTTGGTACCTGGGAAGACGCGAAGACCGCATTCCGTCAATATTATGCGGACCCAGATTACCAAATCGCGTTGCGAGAGGAGATCGCCGACCGAACCCAAGCCGAAGGGGAACAAGTCGGCGACTATATCGCGTGCATGAGGGGGTTATTCTCGCGAACCTCGCCCCGATGGACCGAGCAGGAACAAGTCCGGTACACGCACCGCAACTTGTTGCCCGAATATCGCGTCGTGCTTCCGTTACTGGACCACACCACGATGGACCAGCTTGAAATCGTGGCTATTAGACACGGTAAAATTCTCGATAGCCTCGGGACGCGGCGACCCCCCCCGAAACCCGAGCACTCCTTGTGTCCAAGTTTTGCCTTCCGAGGCAATACGTCGACACTGCGCTCAAACCGACCACCTTATCTGAAGGCTCGGGTGGTCCTCGAACACGAGGGAAACGAAGAAGGACCCGACTACGAGACCATTACCGAAGAAGTCGAAGCGTTAGACGTGATTAAGGAGTCACGCCACTCCCGAGGGAAGTTTAAAGATTCGCGGCCGCCGACATACGCGAACAACCCCGCAACCGCTCTCGCATGGCGAGCCGTGTTGCCAAAGCCGGGAGGAACGGTCTCACCGGCCTCGCCGAATAAAACGACCCCGGAGACTCCTCCATCCAAACCGACTCAATCGGGTCGTGACACCCCACCGCGAGCAAACGCTTCGGGCGAACCGGTCTGTTGGAATTGCCATAAGCCAGGTCACAGACATCGGGATTGCCCCGAAGCGCGTAGAGTTTTCTGCTATCGATGTAGCTTTTCGGGAGTCACTACTCAAAATTGTCCGTACTGCAATCCGGGAAACGGGAAGTGAGGCCTGCAACGCCGGTAGGCAGGCCACCGACTCAACCACTACCGGACATCGGACGAGTTATCGCCGTTACCGCCGCTAAGGATCGTTGTCCTTTAGCGTTTTACCTCGATATCGTCATTAAGGGAGAAACCGTACGTGCGTTAGTTGATTCTGGGGCGACGCGAACCTTTGCCGGTGGAGCGGGTATGAAGCTATTCTCTCGAGTGGGAATATCCCCATCCGAAGTTCCGGCTCGACGAGTCGTTCCGGCAACGGGACCAACGGAAACGGTTCATTTAGCTTCTACCTTCCTCGCGGGTTTACACGGACGCGAAGTCGAAATTACCGCGTACTGGATGCCCACGCTTACCGAAGGGTTCATCCTCGGGTTGGACTTCCTTCACGCCGCCCACATGGTCGTCGATTTTTTTGACGAGACGTGGCATTACCGTGAGAAACCCGACGAGATGTTCAAGTTCGTTCCAGCTGATGTGGACTCGCGAATATTACGGTGTTACGGACTTCGCTCCCTCGAGGGATCGGAATTCCGACGACTTACCGAATTTTTAGCTATCGAGTTACCGTCTTCTTCCGGGAAGCCAGGTGTTACCGAGTTAACGACCCATCATATCGACGTCGAAGGCCATCCGCCCATCCGACAAAAACCGTATCATGTTACGCCCGCGATACGCGAAAAAATCTGGGAGGAGGTCGACACCATGTTACGCGAGAAAATTATCGAGCGATCACAGAGCGGATGGTCGAGCCCAATCGTTATGGTTAAAAAACCGAACGGAAAATATCGTTTCTGTATTGACTTCCGGAAGGTTAACGCCATTACTAAACGCGACGCGTACCCCATACCGAATATGACAGGGATCCTCGACGAACTAAGACAGGCTCACTACATCACAACGCTCGATCTGAGCCAAGCGTATTTCCAGGTACCGCTTACACCCGAGTCGCGTGAAATCACGGCATTCATTGTTCCGGGTCGGGGGTTATTTCACTTCCTACGGATGCCTTACGGCTTAACAAACGCTCCCGCGACTTTCCAGCGACTTCTCGATCGTCTCGTGGGCACGGACCTATATCCTCAAGTGTTCGTCTATCTCGACGACATAATTATCACTACCCGGACGTTCGACGATCATTTAATTTGGCTGAAGTGCGTTCTCGATAGGATTCGGAAAGCGGGGCTCTCGATTAATCGCGAAAAGAGCGAGTTTTGTTGTTCTCAAGTTCGTTATCTCGGGTTCCTCGTTAACCGCGACGGATTGTTGGTAGATCCCGATAAGATGGCCGTTGTTATCGATTATCCGACGCCACGAACCCTAAAACAGGTACGTCGATTTTTAGGCATGGCATCTTGGTACCGTCGGTTCATTCCGGAATTCGCTACCGTCGCGGAACCCCTCACCCGCCTCACCAAGAAGAACCAAACGTGGACGTGGGATACCGAACAGCAACTCGCGTTCGACGAATTAAAAAATCATCTCGTGTCCGCTCCCGTCTTAGCGTGCCCGCGTTTCGAGTTACCGTTCACGCTGCAAACCGTTCCTACGCCTCCGATTACGTCATGGTGCCTTCTAGCTATCGTTACCCTGGTGTTATCGGATTTTTGAGATACCGTCTCTTTTGACGACCCTTTTTGGCGACTGTTCTGCTATCGTACGATTAAGAATGTTCGAGTTACCGTATGGTGACAAATCGCCTTGACCTTCCGTCCCTGTTTTCGATGCAAGAAGCTTTACGGTGTTATCGAATCCTTTACACACAACGATGAAAAAGAAGAGAGAGAAGAGTCAACAAATCAAAAGTGTAGGGTGTTATCGTGTTAAAAAACCGACGACTGATGAAGGTGTTATCGAGAAGATTGTATCGAACTGATTGGTGTTATCGGATATTTATGTTACCGGAAATCCGTGAGAAAAGTACCTGAATGTTAGTACAATTTCCGGTGTTATCGCATAAATAAGATAGGTACGATTACCGACCTGAATCGGGTGTTATCGAAAAAATGAGACGCACAGCCTTTGAATTACCGACTCTAGTATTGTTATCGAGTCAGTACCGTCCCTCATAATGATTACTATCGAGACCTGAATAAAATAACTTGAGAGATCTGCTATCGTATGAACCGCCGTTAAACGTTTGGTGTTCTCGGACTAAGTTCGGAAAGGGTTACCGATTGTTATGAGTTTCAGGCCCAGGCCTACGACCAAATATATGCTTTATCCAACTCATGTTATCGGGTTACTGACTTCTACCGTATCTCAGGTGTGGGTTCGAGTTACCGACTCAGGTAAAGTGGTCTCCTTATGACCGATATGTACCAGTCATGGTGGGGGGTCTGTGACGCTATTTTCTCGAAAATCCCGTCACAGGTCGTCTCGACCAGGGCTCCGCTGAGACTAAGTATCGCGTAAGAGTTCCCGTCCGTTTTTCGGGTTATCGCAATCATTGAGTCGTGGGCAAGCGCGGGGAGTAACGCGGTTCAGGGCCGACATATCGTGCCACCCGTTACATTTCCCGGCGTTGCTCGGTTCGTCGCGAGAGACAACACGAAGGTGCGAGTGCGACTCTCGACGTTTCAGTCACGGGACATTGGAGGAAATACGGGTCACGCCACCCCGCAGGGTGGGTTAAGGTTTCATTTCGGTTTTCGGGTACGTATGGAAGGCCGCTGGCGCTTGGGCCCGCGATCACCCAACCGTCACGGATCGCCGGATCGCAAGCTATCGTTCGTTATCGTATAGTCCAGTAAAACCCAATGTCCTCGAAAAGTGTGTCTCCGCGATGACTCCCGCGTGAGCATCGGCAATCCTATACGTGGTCGCCGACCGGTGTTATCGTCCGGTTAAAATGAGGTATCGTCGTGTCTACGTTCTACCGTTCGGTGTTCTCGAGTTTGAATTTAACGAATAGGGTCCGAGGTTACGAATGACGCTCCTGGTCGCGTCGGACTGACGTCATCGGTAGAGGGGCAAGGTTCCTGATTTTCGGCTACCGGTACGAAGATCTCTCTCTCGGGTTCCAGCTCTCGATGAGCGCGGAGCTCTCCGGGGCTCCCGCGCTCATGCACAGGTATCACTATGCTCTCGTCCAAAGTTCTCGGATTGTCCGAAGTTCTCGTTTATTTTTCGAAGTTCTCGTTTATTTTTCGAAGTTCTCGTTTATTTTTCGAAGTTCTCGTTATTTTTCCGAAGTTCTCGTTTATTTTTCGAAGTTCTCGTTTATTTTTCGAAGTTCTCGTTATTTTTCCGAAGTCTCGTTATTTTTCGAAGTTTTCGTTGTTTTTCGAAGTTCCCGTTTATTTCCGAAGTTCCCGTTTATTTTCGAAGTTCCCGGTATTTTTCGAAGTTCTCGTTCATCCTCGGAGGTCTCGTTACCTTGCGTTGTCGATCACGAACTAACTATCGACTGGCGTTATCGTAATTTTGCCGATTATCGATTGGAGTAATCGGGAGTATTTGTTCCGAGCCTATGTGCCGTTTCGACGCTACCGATCGGACTCGGGGATACCGTCGCTATCGTGTGCATGGGATGTTATAGGCGTCATGATACTCAGTGATACCGATACCGCGGCTGTTTATCGTGTTTTCGGATTTGATTATCGGGTCCGCAGGGTTCCGTTCTGCGGGATATCGTAGTACTAGTGGCGTTCTCGTGCTGTGTTACCGTGATACCGGGTTGGGAAAGATATTCGAATAAAGCGCGAGCCTCTCTAAACCATACGCGTATTCGACTTCTTTTTATTTCTTTTTCCTCCTTCTCTTACTATACTAGATTACGCGTCAGGCAGTGTTCGTTTGTCGGGTCGCCACCCACCCCCTCTCTCCACGACCTAGCCCACTGAGCGAGCCAGGGATTTCCGCTACCCGACTCTGCTTTTCTCGCCACCGCCGGTTCGAACTTAGGTTCGAGTTAGTTTCGTTTACGTTTCGCGGTTTGACCCTTCCGCCGAATAATCAAAAATGGTCTGGCGCCCAAAAAGCTCTCGCGGCGACGAGAACGGCATAGTGTGGGCCGAAGATAACCGATGCGCAGGCATCACGGTTATAAATGGCGCCCAACGTGGGGCTCGAACCCACGACCCTGAGATTAAGAGTCTCATGCTCTACCGACTGAGCTAGCCGGGCGTTCGACGATCATTTAATTTCTCGTTCTCGTTGGCCCCACGTTGGGCGCCATTTATAACCGTGATGCCTGCGCATCGGTTACCTTCGGCCCACACTATGCCGTTCTCGTCGCCGCGAGAGCTTTTTGGGCGCCAGACCATTTTTGATTATTCGGCGGAAGGGTCAAACCGCGAACGTAAACGAAACTAACTCGAACCTAAGTTCTAACCGGCGGTGGCGAGAAAAGCAGAGTCGGGTAGCGGAAATCCCTGGCTCGCTCAGTGGGCTAGGTCGTGGAGAGAGGGGGTGGGTGGCGACCCGACAAACGAACACGGCCTGACGCGTAATCTAGTATAGTAAGAGAAGGAGGAAAAGAAATAAAAAGAAGTCGAATACGCGTATGGTTTAGAGAGGCTCGCGATTTATTCGAATATCTTTCCCAACCCGGTATCACGGTAACACAGCACGAGAACGCCACTAGTACTACGATATCCCGCAGAACGGAACCCTGCGGACCCGATAATCAAATCCGAAAACACGATAAATAGCCGCGGTATCGGTATCACTGAGTATCATAACGCCTATAACATCCCATTCACACGATAGCGACGGTATCCCCGAGTCAGATCGGTAGCGTCGAAACGGCACATAGGCTCGGAACAAATACTCCCGATTACTCCAATCGATAATCGGCAAAATTACGATAACGCCAGTCGATAGTTAGTTCGTGATCGACAACGCAAGGTAACGAGACCCCCGAGGATGAACGAGAACTTCGAGAAATACCGGGAACTTCGAAAATAAACGGGAACTTCGGAAATAAACGGGAACTTCGAAAAACAACGAGAACTTCGAAAAATAACGAGACTTCGGAAAAATAACGAGAACTTCGAAAAATAACGAGAACTTCGAAAAATAAACGAGAACTTCGGACAATCCGAGAACTTTGGACGAGAGCATAGTGATACCTGTGCATGAGCGCGGGAGCCCCGGAGAGCTCCGCGCTCATCGAGAGCTGGAACCCGAGAGAGAGATCTTCGTACCGGTAGCCGAAAATCAGGAACCTTGCCCCTCTACCGATGACGTCAGTCCGACGCGACCAGGAGCGTCATTCGTAACCTCGGACCCTATTCGTTAACTTCAAACTCGAGAACACCGAACGGTAGAACGTAGACACGACGATACCTCATCTTAACCGGACGATAACACCGGTCGGCGACCACGTATAGGATTGCCGATGCTCACGCGGGAGTCATCGCGGAGACACACTTTTCGAGGACATTGGGTTTTACTGGACTATACGATAACGAACGATAGCTTGCGATCCGGCGATCCGTGACGGTTGGGTGATCGCGGGCCCAAGCGCCAGCGGCCTTCCATACGTACCCGAAAACCGAAATGAAACCTTAACCCACCCTGCGGGGTGGCGTGACCCGTATTTCCTCCAATGTCCCGTGACTGAAACGTCGAGAGTCGCACTCGCACCTTCGTGTTGTCTCTCGCGACGAACCGAGCAACGCCGGGAAATGTAACGGGTGGCACGATATGTCGGCCCTGAACCGCGTTACTCCCCGCGCTTGCCCACGACTCAACGATTGCGATAACCCGAAAAACGGACGGGAACTCTTACGCGATACTTAGTCTCAGCGGAGCCCTGGTCGAGACGACCTGTGACGGGATTTTCGAGAAAATAGCGTCACAGACCCCCCACCATGACTGGTACATATCGGTCATAAGGAGACCACTTTACCTGAGTCGGTAACTCGAACCCACACCTGAGATACGGTAGAAGTCAGTAACCCGATAACATGAGTTGGATAAAGCATATATTTGGTCGTAGGCCTGGGCCTGAAACTCATAACAATCGGTAACCTTTTCCGAACTTAGTCCGAGAACACCAAACGTTTAACGGCGGTTCATACGATAGCAGATCTCTCAAGTTATTTTATTCAGGTCTCGATAGTAATCATTATGAGGGACGGTACTGACTCGATAACAATACTAGAGTCGGTAATTCAAAGGCTGTGCGTCTCATTTTTTTCGATAACACCCGGTTCGGGTCGGTAATCGTACCTATCTTATTTATGCGATAACACCGGAAATTGTACTAACATTCAGGTACTTTTCTCACGGATTTCCGGTAACATAAATATCCGATAACACCAATCAGTTCGATACAATCTTCTCGATAACACCTTTATCAGTCGTCGGTTTTTTAACACGATAACACCCTACACTTTTGATTTGTTGACTCTTCTCTCCCTTCTTTTTCATCGTTGTGTGTAAAGGATTCGATAACACCGTAAAGCTTCTTGCATCGAAAACAGTGACGGAAGGTCAAGGCGATTTGTCACAATACGGTAACTCGAACATTCTTAATCGTACGATAGCAGAACAGTCGCCAAAAAGGGTCGTCAAAAGAGACGGTATCTCAAAAATCCGATAACACCAGGGTAACGATAGCTAGAAGGCACCATGACGTAATCGGAGGCGTAGGAACGGTTTGCAGCGTGAACGGTAACTCGAAACGCGGGCACGCTAAGACGGGAGCGGACACGAGATGATTTTTTAATTCGTCGAACGCGAGTTGCTGTTCGGTATCCCACGTCCACGTTTGGTTCTTCTTGGTGAGGCGGGTGAGGGGTTCCGCGACGGTAGCGAATTCCGGAATGAACCGACGGTACCAAGATGCCATGCCTAAAAATCGACGTACCTGTTTTAGGGTTCGTGGCGTCGGATAATCGATAACAACGGCCATCTTATCGGGATCTACCAACAATCCGTCGCGGTTAACGAGGAACCCGAGATAACGAACTTGAGAACAACAAAACTCGCTCTTTTCGCGATTAATCGAGAGCCCCGCTTTCCGAATCCTATCGAGAACGCACTTCAGCCAAATTAAATGATCGTCGAACGTCCGGGTAGTGATAATTATGTCGTCGAGATAGACGAACACTTGAGGATATAGGTCCGTGCCCACGAGACGATCGAGAAGTCGCTGGAAAGTCGCGGGAGCGTTTGTTAAGCCGTAAGGCATCCGTAGGAAGTGAAATAACCCCCGACCCGGAACAATGAATGCCGTGATTTCACGCGACTCGGGTGTAAGCGGTACCTGGAAATACGCTTGGCTCAGATCGAGCGTTGTGATGTAGTGAGCCTGTCTTAGTTCGTCGAGGATCCCTGTCATATTCGGTATGGGGTACGCGTCGCGTTTAGTAATGGCGTTAACCTTCCGGAAGTCAATACAGAAACGATATTTTCCGTTCGGTTTTTTAACCATAACGATTGGGCTCGACCATCCGCTCTGTGATCGCTCGATAATTTTCTCGCGTAACATGGTGTCGACCTCCTCCCAGATTTTTTCGCGTATCGCGGGCGTAACATGATACGGTTTTTGTCGGATGGGCGGATGGCCTTCGACGTCGATATGATGGGTCGTTAACTCGGTAACACCTGGCTTCCCGGAAGAAGACGGTAACTCGATAGCTAAAAATTCGGTAAGTCGTCGGAATTCCGATCCCTCGAGGGAGCGAAGTCCGTAACACCGTAATATTCGCGAGTCCACATCAGCTGGAACGAACTTGAACATCTCGTCGGGTTTCTCACGGTAATGCCACGTCTCGTCAAAAAAATCGACGACCATGTGGGCGGCGTGAAGGAAGTCCAACCCGAGGATGAACCCTTCGGTAAGCGTGGGCATCCAGTACGCGGTAATTTCGACTTCGCGTCCGTGTAAACCCGCGAGGAAGGTAGAAGCTAAATGAACCGTTTCCGTTGGTCCCGTTGCCGGAACGACTCGTCGAGCCGGAACTTCGGATGGGGATATTCCCACTCGAGAGAATAGCTTCATACCCGCTCCACCGGCAAAGGTTCGCGTCGCCCCAGAATCAACTAACGCACGTACGGTTTCTCCCTTAATGACGATATCGAGGTAAAACGCTAAAGGACAACGATCCTTAGCGGCGGTAACGGCGATAACTCGTCCGATGTCCGGTAGTGGTTGAGTCGGTGGCCTGCCTACCGGCGTTGCAGGCCTCACTTCCCGTTTCCCGGATTGCAGTACGGACAATTTTGAGTAGTGACTCCCGAAAAGCTACATCGATAGCAGAAAACTCTACGCGCTTCGGGGCAATCCCGATGTCTGTGACCTGGCTTATGGCAATTCCAACAGACCGGTTCGCCCGAAGCGTTTGCTCGCGGTGGGGTGTCACGACCCGATTGAGTCGGTTTGGATGGAGGAGTCTCCGGGGTCGTTTTATTCGGCGAGGCCGGTGAGACCGTTCCTCCCGGCTTTGGCAACACGGCTCGCCATGCGAGAGCGGTTGCGGGGTTGTTCGCGTATGTCGGCGGCCGCGAATCTTTAAACTTCCCTCGGGAGTGGCGTGACTCCTTAATCACGTCTAACGCTTCGACTTCTTCGGTAATGGTCTCGTAGTCGGGTCCTTCTTCGTTTCCCTCGTGTTCGAGGACCACCCGAGCCTTCAGATAAGGTGGTCGGTTTGAGCGCAGTGTCGACGTATTGCCTCGGAAGGCAAAACTTGGACACAAGGAGTGCTCGGGTTTCGGGGGGGGTCGCCGCGTCCCGAGGCTATCGAGAATTTTACCGTGTCTAATAGCCACGATTTCAAGCTGGTCCATCGTGGTGTGGTCCAGTAACGGAAGCACGACGCGATATTCGGGCAACAAGTTGCGGTGCGTGTACCGGACTTGTTCCTGCTCGGTCCATCGGGGCGAGGTTCGCGAGAATAACCCCCTCATGCACGCGATATAGTCGCCGACTTGTTCCCCTTCGGCTTGGGTTCGGTCGGCGATCTCCTCTCGCAACGCGATTTGGTAATCTGGGTCCGCATAATATTGACGGAATGCGGTCTTCGCGTCTTCCCAGGTACCAAACTCGTAGGCGTGGCCACGATACCAGACGAGAGCGGCGTGTTTCAAGAAAAACGGAATAGCTTTTAGCAATTCCGCGTCCCGAATCGGTATAAATCCGCGTCCCTCGTCGATGCGCGTCAGAAAATCTTCCACGTCCTCCCCTTTACGTCCGGAAAAGGATAGATCCCACCTCTTCATAGTATTTAATAGCGCGGCCGCGGTTAAGGGTCGGCTCGTTCGCGGGTCAAAATCGTCATCTGATAGCTGAAAATCACTATGATGCGGTACCACGCGGTGACGGGAAGCACGGGTAGGTTCGTCGATCGCGGCGGGTTCGGTACCGAGATTCGCGAGACGGGGTTCGTTGGCATTCGGTGCCAACGAGGCGTAACTGGACGCGATCGAGCGCGCATCCCCCGGTTGTTGATCGATAACTTGACGCGGTAGCGATTGGAGATTTTCATACTCGACGGGGGTAGTTCGCGTCACGATTATGTTCGGTAACGGGGTTCGCGTCCGTCGAACGCTCGGCCGCTTCTTCGGTATCGCTGCAGGGGTCAAAACTTCCTCCCAGGGTTCGGTCTGTACATATTGGGTTTGCCTGGGTGGCTCACCGAGTCGGAAATCATTCGTGACTAACCCCGTCCTTACCGTGGGGTCGACAGTGTCGGTTCGGTTTGGCTTGGACACCTCGCCAGGGTGAGGATCGCTCGAGGCGGATCCTGTTAGTACCGCGGGATCGGGGTTATCGGTGAGATTTAATTCCGACCGTCCGGTGGTCTTAGGAATCGCCCCCTTGGACTCTTGCGTTTCCGGTAGGCTCATTCTGACTCCCGAGTGACGGTAACAAGGGGACGCAGGCCGAGAAGGCAAAGGTAGTAAAGCAACGGAAAAGAGGAAACAAAAGAAAAAAAAGAAACAAATCCGAGAACTAGCCGGTAGCACGAGAACGAATTTCCCCACGCGTTGACCCGAGAACGTAACGACGATAAATCGGTAACGAGAGGATGGGTTGACTAACCGACGTAGTCCCTCGATCGCGCGAGCCGATAAGTCACTCACAAAAAAAAAGATAGTCAAAGAACGGTAGCATTCAGACGATAGCACGAGAGCGAGAGCAATTGATCATTTCCCGATAACGATAAAGAACGATAGAGGCATACTTTTGATACTCATACGATAACGCCGGTAGAATCGCCAGGGTGAGTATCGTAATGCGGGGGTCACGACAAGTACTATCGGGGCCGGAATGTATTGCGGGGCGACCCCGGTGGGTAACGGAAAACGAAAATTGTGCGGAAATTTTTTTTTTTTTCTTTCGTTTTTTTTTTCTTTTCCCGCTCGCGAACACCACGAGTTCTCGCGCACTGATTCACGGCTCTAACGGTGGCCTCGTAATAATGAGAGGTAGCGTACTCACTGTCTCACGGTGGATTCGTTCGCTGTTGATTGTCCACCCTTTATCCGTCGGAGGCGATACACTCACTTCTCGATAGCACTCGGCAGCGTAGTACTCGGTAACACTCGTCGATGGAACACTCGCGAAAATGTGTCACTCGGTAGATGCGGTAGCTGACTCTTCGAAGATTCGATGAACAATGACCAAGTCGGCGCACTGTCCGGGCCTTCTTGGTTTAACGTATAGTACTAGTAAGAGGGAGGGGGGGGTTTTCCTCCCAATCAAAATTCGGGAATTTCCCCTCCCGCCGCCATAGTCCCTTTTGCGATTTCCTCGTGCGAATACTTGTGCCTAGCGGCGGATGCCGGTCTCAGCGCGCGATGTTTACGCGCTTGCCCTTGACGTTACTCGCCGGGCTCGAGCGGGCGACCGCAAGAACTATACTCACGATAGACGTACGAGCGCGTAAACCATTACTCTTTGTTCGCTCTAGGCTTCTCGTATATTCTTGAGTTAGCATTTATCTCGACTGCTCTCGAAGACTACGGCACATATCGAATATCGTGTCGGGCCTCGAATACGTCACAGCCACTCGAGAATAAAAGGCGAGTCCGCAGGCATTAGGAACTGATCCTTTTGCCGATGCAAATTAAAAAATTATGACAATGGATAATAATAATAAAAAAAAATAGAATAATTAAGAAAAAAATATAAGATGACCAAGCATAAAATAATGATAATAATAATAGAAAAGGGAAAAAAAAAACAATTAGCTAGCCGTCGTCAATCCGGCTCGGAAGGAATGAGTAGCAGAGCCTCTGGTTCCGCTAGGGTCTTCGCGTATCTCAGCCGCGTCTCAGCATCACAATAGCCACGCGAGTAAACAGTGACGCCGTATACGAGTTAGTCCGCCGTTCGCATCGGTAACGCCGGAGAGAGACATACGCTATATATATATATATTCTGTTCTTTTCGAAAAGAGATTATTCGATACCGGTAACGAGAGGTCCGATAACGACGAGAGACTGTCTACAACGGAAATACAAACAAAAGAAGCGAAACATTTTTTTTTTCGGAATTATACGATAACGTCATCCAAAATTCCCATATTCACTCTAAACCATGGCGCATCCCGAAGTAACCCCAACCGAAATATAAGTTGTTCGTTTGCCAGAGCCCCACGTTGGGCGCCATTTATAACCGTGATGCCTGCGCATCGGTTATCTTCGGCCCACACTATGCCGTTCTCGTCGCCGCGAGAGCTTTTTGGGCGCCAGACCATTTTTGATTATTCGGCGGAAGGGTCAAACCGCGAAACGTAAACGAAACTAACTCGAACCTAAGTTCGAACCGGCGGTGGCGAGAAAAGCAGAGTCGGGTAGCGGAAATCCCTGGCTCGCTCAGTGGGCTAGGTCGTGGAGAGAGGGGGTGGGTGGCGACCCGACAAACGAACACTGCCTGACGCGTAATCTAGTATAGTAAGAGAAGGAGGAAAAAGAAATAAAAAGAAGTCGAATACGCGTATGGTTTAGAGAGGCTCGCGCTTTATTCGAATATCTTTCCCAACCCGGTATCACGGTAACACAGCACGAGAACGCCACTAGTACTACGATATCCCGCAGAACGGAACCCTGCGGACCCGATAATCAAATCCGAAAACACGATAAACAGCCGCGGTATCGGTATCACTGAGTATCATGACGCCTATAACATCCCATGCACACGATAGCGACGGTATCCCCGAGTCCGATCGGTAGCGTCGAAACGGCACATAGGCTCGGAACAAATACTCCCGATTACTCCAATCGATAATCGGCAAAATTACGATAACGCCAGTCGATAGTTAGTTCGTGATCGACAACGCAAGGTAACGAGACCTCCGAGGATGAACGAGAACTTCGAAAAATACCGGGAACTTCGAAAATAAACGGGAACTTCGGAAATAAACGGGAACTTCGAAAAACAACGAAAACTTCGAAAAATAACGAGACTTCGGAAAAATAACGAGAACTTCGAAAAATAAACGAGAACTTCGAAAAATAAACGAGAACTTCGGACAATCCGAGAACTTTGGACGAGAGCATAGTGATACCTGTGCATGAGCGCGGGAGCCCCGGAGAGCTCCGCGCTCATCGAGAGCTGGAACCCGAGAGAGAGATCTTCGTACCGGTAGCCGAAAATCAGGAACCTTGCCCCTCTACCGATGACGTCAGTCCGACGCGACCAGGAGCGTCATTCGTAACCTCGGACCCTATTCGTTAAATTCAAACTCGAGAACACCGAACGGTAGAACGTAGACACGACGATACCTCATTTTAACCGGACGATAACACCGGTCGGCGACCACGTATAGGATTGCCGATGCTCACGCGGGAGTCATCGCGGAGACACACTTTTCGAGGACATTGGGTTTTACTGGACTATACGATAACGAACGATAGCTTGCGATCCGGCGATCCGTGACGGTTGGGTGATCGCGGGCCCAAGCGCCAGCGGCCTTCCATACGTACCCGAAAACCGAAATGAAACCTTAACCCACCCTGCGGGGTGGCGTGACCCGTATTTCCTCCAATGTCCCGTGACTGAAACGTCGAGAGTCGCACTCGCACCTTCGTGTTGTCTCTCGCGACGAACCGAGCAACGCCGGGAAATGTAACGGGTGGCACGATATGTCGGCCCTGAACCGCGTTACTCCCCGCGCTTGCCCACGACTCAATGATTGCGATAACCCGAAAAACGGACGGGAACTCTTACGCGATACTTAGTCTCAGCGGAGCCCTGGTCGAGACGACCTGTGACGGGATTTTCGAGAAAATAGCGTCACAGACATAGGGTCATAGAACAACGTTCGAATATCGTCGTGATTAGAACAACGTTGGCCACGTTGGGCGCCATTTATAACCGTGATGCCTGCGCATCGGTTATCTTCGGCCCACACTATGCCGTTCTCGTCGCCGCGAGAGCTTTTTGGGCGCCAGACCATTTTTGATTATTCGGCGGAAGGGTCAAACCGCGAAACGTAAACGAAACTAACTCGAACCTAAGTTCGAACCGGCGGTGGCGAGAAAAGCAGAGTCGGGTAGCGGAAATCCCTGGCTCGCTCAGTGGGCTAGGTCGTGGAGAGAGGGGGTGGGTGGCGACCCGACAAACGAACACTGCCTGACGCGTAATCTAGTATAGTAAGAGAAGGAGGAAAAAGAAATAAAAAGAAGTCGAATACGCGTATGGTTTAGAGAGGCTCGCGCTTTATTCGAATATCTTTCCCAACCCGGTATCACGGTAACACAGCACGAGAACGCCACTAGTACTACGATATCCCGCAGAACGGAACCCTGCGGACCCGATAATCAAATCCGAAAACACGATAAACAGCCGCGGTATCGGTATCACTGAGTATCATGACGCCTATAACATCCCATGCACACGATAGCGACGGTATCCCCGAGTCCGATCGGTAGCGTCGAAACGGCACATAGGCTCGGAACAAATACTCCCGATTACTCCAATCGATAATCGGCAAAATTACGATAACGCCAGTCGATAGTTAGTTCGTGATCGACAACGCAAGGTAACGAGACCTCCGAGGATGAACGAGAACTTCGAAAAATACCGGGAACTTCGAAAATAAACGGGAACTTCGGAAATAAACGGGAACTTCGAAAAACAACGAAAACTTCGAAAAATAACGAGACTTCGGAAAAATAACGAGAACTTCGAAAAATAAACGAGAACTTCGAAAAATAAACGAGAACTTCGGAAAAATAACGAGAACTTCGAAAAATAAACGAGAACTTCGAAAAATAAACGAGAACTTCGAAAAATAAACGAGAACTTCGGACAATCCGAGAACTTTGGACGAGAGCATAGTGATACCTGTGCATGAGCGCGGGAGCCCCGGAGAGCTCCGCGCTCATCGAGAGCTGGAACCCGAGAGAGAGATCTTCGTACCGGTAGCCGAAAATCAGGAACCTTGCCCCTCTACCGATGACGTCAGTCCGACGTGACCAGGAGCGTCATTCGTAACCTCGGACCCTATTCGTTAACTTCAAACTCGAGAACACCGAACGGTAGAACGTAGACACGACGATACCTCATCTTAACCGGACGATAACACCGGTCGGCGACCACGTATAGGATTGCCGATGCTCACGCGGGAGTCATCGCGGAGACACACTTTTCGAGGACATTGGGTTTTACTGGACTATACGATAACGAACGATAGCTTGCGATCCGGCGATCCGTGACGGTTGGGTGATCGCGGGCCCAAGCGCCAGCGGCCTTCCATACGTACCCGAAAACCGAAATGAAACCTTAACCCACCCTGCGGGGTGGCGTGACCCGTATTTCCTCCAATGTCCCGTGACTGAAACGTCGAGAGTCGCACTCGCACCTTCGTGTTGTCTCTCGCGACGAACCGAGCAACGCCGGGAAATGTAACGGGTGGCACGATATGTCGGCCCTGAACCGCGTTACTCCCCGCGCTTGCCCACGACTCAACGATTGCGATAACCCGAAAAACGGACGGGAACTCTTACGCGATACTTAGTCTCAGCGGAGCCCTGGTCGAGACGACCTGTGACGGGATTTTCGAGAAAATAGCGTCACAGACCCCCCACCATGACTGGTACATATCGGTCATAAGGAGACCACTTTACCTGAGTCGGTAACTCGAACCCACACCTGAGATACGGTAGAAGTCAGTAACCCGATAACATGAGTTGGATTCAGCATATATTTGGTCGTAGGCCTGGGCCTGAAACTCATAACAATCGGTAACCTTTTCCGAACTTAGTCCGAGAACACCAAACGTTTAACGGCGGTTCATACGATAGCAGATCTCTCAAGTTATTTTATTCAGGTCTCGATAGTAATCATTATGAGGGACGGTACTGACTCGATAACAATACTAGAGTCGGTAATTCAAAGGCTGTGCGTCTCATTTTTTTCGATAACACCCGGTTCGGGTCGGTAATCGTACCTATCTTATTTATGCGATAACACCGGAAATTGTACTAACATTCAGGTACTTTTCTCACGGATTTCCGGTAACATAAATATCCGATAACACCAATCAGTTCGATACAATCTTCTCGATAACACCTTTATCAGTCGTCGGTTTTTTTAACACGATAACACCCTACACTTTTGATTTGTTGACTCTTCTCTCCCTTCTTTTTCATCGTTGTGTGTAAAGGATTCGATAACACCGTAAAGCTTCTTGCATCGAAAACAGTGACGGAAGGTCAAGGCGATTTGTCACAATACGGTAACTCGAACATTCTTAATCGTACGATAGCAGAACAGTCGCCAAAAAGGGTCGTCAAAAGAGACGGTATCTCAAAAATCCGATAACACCAGGGTAACGATAGCTAGAAGGCACCATGACGTAATCGGAGGCGTAGGAACGGTAACCAATAGCAGTATCACGATTGACTCCATGTCAATGATCGCAGTGGTACGACGGTTTAGTGCCATGAGGTGCTCGGCTGATAGGAATCCGGGGCCGGGGTTCCGGTGTAATAGGTACTGTAAGGATGGCAACCGTCGCACGTGTGCGTCGAGGGGGCATACGTGGTAACGTAGGCTCGAGGTTGTGCCGCGTTGTGCGCTACACATGCCCGGCATCCTGTCCCGCAGGTCGGAGGGATCTGGTATACCCCGTAATCGTCGGGTCTCGGGCCCTGATCTTCAACCCTGGGTGTCGGCGGGTCGTAGGTATCGTCGGGAATTCCTCTCTTCATTTGTTCTTGATACAGCGTCTCGCTAACCAACTCCCGAGGGACATTCCTTCCTAGAGATTCGACGTAGGGCCCTCGTCTTGCCCAATACGGCGAGCAATCGGGGCAGGTGCGTAATGTGACATGGCGTCTCCCACACCCGTAACAGATGCGGTCGCCCGTCGGGTTCGGGCAGTGCGCTCGAATATGCCCCGGCTGGCGGCAATCGTGGCAGAGTCGTCCCTGGGGGCGAGAGTCGTTGACCGGAGCCGGCGGTGGCGTAGGCGTCGCAGGTGGTGTCGCCAGCGTCGAACATGGCGTGGATGTCGGTGGGGAGACCGCCGCGGGGTTCGCCGGCGCCCTGACCGGAGTCGTTGCGATTAAAGAGTTTCCCGTGGTCACCGACGCGGTTGGTGCGGTAGCCGTGTCCATGGATACCTCGGCGTCATTGTCGAGCTCCGTGATGAGCGTGTCTTCACCTACGTCCATTTCTAGGTAATCGCCGAGGTTAGGATCCTCCTGCATTTGTACTCGTCCCTCTATTGTTTCGATAGCCCGGATCGTCGGTTTTGCCGATGGAGTGGTCTCGTCTCTACGAGGCGGTCGAGTAATAACGGTGTCAGCGGAGTTGTTCGAGCTGCTGGACGAACTCGAGGAACTGCTACCACTCGAACTGCTCGTATCGTCACCCTCTGGTGGACCTGGGAACGGCGGCAGCGGGGACAGTACATCTCGTGGGTATGTACGCCGGGCATGTCGTACCGTTTCTTCAATGGCTGCAATCAGCCCCGGGGCTCGACGGTTGGCGCACCCGATCGCCCTAGCATACGGTTGGAGATGTTCCCAAACATTGTCGGACGTTGGTCCCAGTATGGAAGCTGCGTCGTCGGCCAATAGGAGTGATGACGCTTCCGGAAGGGTTAATGGGGATCCCAAGTCGTCGAGGGCGGCAAGAATGGCTTGAACGATTCGTTCGGTTGACGAAAGCATCGGCCTCGGGCTCGTCATTTCTGTAACCAGTCGTATATATTCATAGGGTAAGACACTTGTTACGATACCTTCGAACTCTCCTTGTTTTTTCTTTGTTGTTGCCAGAATTCGGCCGAAGGCCCAGCAGTTCAAGACTTTAGCAAGGATAGCAGATCCATTAGCTACGGTATTCGAGATCAGAATATTCACCAACTCCTAATTACGGTATCGATAACACGGGCGAATTCGCGATAACTCGGTAACACGTTATCTCCAATATACGGGATCACCTTGGGAGAAGGTAGGGTTTAAGGTCCTGGATCGAGATGGTGCCTTGGGGGCGACCGGCGAGATCCATCAATTCATACCTTACGCGCGATAACTTCTTCGATATTACGAATGGACCGTCGAAAGGTTTCGCTAAGGCGGCTGAAAAGCGTTTGGCAGCGTTTGATAGGGGATGGGCGCGGCGCAGGACCATATCGCCGACGTCGTATTCCCGGTCGCGGTGTCGAAGATTATAATAATGGGCTTGCTGGTGTTGAGCTTCGCTCAGTGCGTGCACCAGAGTTTTGCGTAACGTTTCGAGTCTTTTCATACGCTCGACCCATTCGCTCGGATCTCGGGCTTCAATTTCGACTTCGCCTTCGACTTCCCGCTTCATGGAACCCGCGGCCTGTGGTTCTCGACCAAAGTTGGCAAAAGCTGGGGTGGTCTGAAGGGACGAATGGTGAGCGGAGTTGTAGGCGAATCTAAACTCGTGCAAGTGCCGATCCCATTCCCGCTGATCAGTATCGATATACGCTCGCAACATCATTTTTAAAACTCGGTTTACCCTCTCTACCGGGTTGGCTTGGGGGTGGTACGGAGGGGTGGTATCGTGTCGGATTCCCGTGCGTTGTACGAGGTCGCGGATGTCTCTGTTTACAAATTCCGTACCGTTATCGGTCAGAAGTACGCGAGGGGCCCCCCAGCGAGAGATGACAAAATCGTCGATAGCAGCACTAATGCTCTTCCCGGTAGCGCGACGTAAAGGAATAGTTTCGACCCATTTGGTGAACATATCCTGCACGACGAGAAGATACGAATATCCGGCTTTACTTCGCGTTACCGGTCCCATAATATCTGCTGCAATCGTAGTCCACGGTTCCTCGATGACTCGACGACCCATCAGGCCTGCCGAAGGGCGTTGTTCCACCTTGCATCGCTGACAAGTGTCGCAACGTTTCACAAAAACGGTAACATCCCGGAGCATACTGGGCCAATAATACCGGTTACTCAACCGGCGATACGTTTTGTCGATTCCCAGATGACCTGCTTGTGGGAGCGCATGGGATTCAACGATAGCTCGAGAACGCAACTCGCGAGGCAATACGAGCTTCCACGCATCGAGATCGTCCAATTCTACTGAAATAAAGTCGTACGGACGGTGGTGATACAATTCATCGTTGACAATTTGCCAATCTGGGAACCGATCAGGCGCGTGCTTAATGTCTCGATACCGACGGACATACCATCGATCTTCGGTCGCCTGCATTCGGTTACACCTTATTATCTCGTTAGCGAACTCTTCCGGTATACGCGACAGGGCGTCGGGCACGTGATGAAGCGCACCTTTACGATGAACGATCGTTACGTCGTACTCCAATAGTTCGAGAGCCCATCGGGCTAGCCGACCGGTGGGGTTCTTCAGGTTGTGAAGCCACCGAAGGCTACTATGGTCGGTAACAACGGTAAAGGCATATCCTTCCAGATAACAGCGGTACTTTTTGATTGCCCAGATAACGGCAAGGCATTCCTGTTCGGTAACGGTATATTTCTTTTCGGGATCGGTAAGAGAGCGACTAGCATAAGCGATAACGCGTTCTTGGCCGTCGATAACTTGGGTTAGAACCGCTCCTAACCCTACGCTACTTGCGTCGGTTTGCAGCGTGAACGGTAACTCGAAACGCGGGCACGCTAAGACGGGAGCGGACACGAGATGATTTTTTAATTCGTCGAACGCGAGTTGCTGTTCGGTATCCCACGTCCACGTTTGGTTCTTCTTGGTGAGGCGGGTGAGGGGTTCCGCGACGGTAGCGAATTCCGGAATGAACCGACGGTACCAAGATGCCATGCCTAAAAATCGACGTACCTGTTTTAGTGTTCGTGGCGTCGGATAATCGATAACAACGGCCATCTTATCGGGATCTACCAACAATCCGTCGCGGTTAACGAGAAACCCGAGATAACGAACTTGAGAACAACAAAACTCGCTCTTGTCGCGATTAATCGAGAGCCCCGCTTTCCGAATCCTATCGAGAACGCACTTCAGCCAAATTAAATGATCGTCGAACGTCCGGGTAGTGATAATTATGTCGTCGAGATAGACGAACACTTGAGGATATAGGTCCGTGCCCACGAGACGATCGAGAAGTCGCTGGAAAGTCGCGGGAGCGTTTGTTAAGCCGTAAGGCATCCGTAGGAAGTGAAATAACCCCCGACCCGGAACAATGAATGCCGTGATTTCACGCGACTCGGGTGTAAGCGGTACCTGGAAATACGCTTGGCTCAGATCGAGCGTTGTGATGTAGTGAGCCTGTCTTAGTTCGTCGAGGATCCCTGTCATATTCGGTATGGGGTACGCGTCGCGTTTAGTAATGGCGTTAACCTTCCGGAAGTCAATACAGAAACGATATTTTCCGTTCGGTTTTTTAACCATAACGATTGGGCTCGACCATCCGCTCTGTGATCGCTCGATAATTTTCTCGCGTAACATGGTGTCGACCTCCTCCCAGATTTTTTCGCGTATCGCGGGCGTAACATGATACGGTTTTTGTCGGATGGGCGGATGGCCTTCGACGTCGATATGATGGGTCGTTAACTCGGTAACACCTGGCTTCCCGGAAGAAGACGGTAACTCGATAGCTAAAAATTCGGTAAGTCGTCGGAATTCCGATCCCTCGAGGGAGCGAAGTCCGTAACACCGTAATATTCGCGAGTCCACATCAGCTGGGACGAACTTGAACATCTCGTCGGGTTTCTCACGGTAATGCCACGTCTCGTCGAAAAAATCGACGACCATGTGGGCGGCGTGAAGGAAGTCCAACCCGAGGATGAACCCTTCGGTAAGCGTGGGCATCCAGTACGCGGTAATTTCGACTTCGCGTCCGTGTAAACCCGCGAGGAAGGTAGAAGCTAAATGAACCGTTTCCGTTGGTCCCGTTGCCGGAACGACTCGTCGAGCCGGAACTTCGGATGGGGATATTCCCACTCGAGAAAATAGCTTCATACCCGCTCCACCGGCAAAGGTTCGCGTCGCCCCAGAATCAACTAACGCACGTACGGTTTCTCCCTTAATGACGATATCGAGGTAAAACGCTAAAGGACAACGATCCTTAGCGGCGGTAACGGCGATAACTCGTCCGATGTCCGGTAGTGGTTGAGTCGGTGGCCTGCCTACCGGCGTTGCAGGCCTCACTTCCCGTTTCCCGGATTGCAGTACGGACAATTTTGAGTAGTGACTCCCGAAAAGCTACATCGATAGCAGAAAACTCTACGCGCTTCGGGGCAATCCCGATGTCTGTGACCTGGCTTATGGCAATTCCAACAGACCGGTTCGCCCGAAGCGTTTGCTCGCGGTGGGGTGTCACGACCCGATTGAGTCGGTTTGGATGGAGGAGTCTCCGGGGTCGTTTTATTCGGCGAGGCCGGTGAGACCGTTCCTCCCGGCTTTGGCAACACGGCTCGCCATGCGAGAGCGGTTGCGGGGTTGTTCGCGTATGTCGGCGGCCGCGAATCTTTAAACTTCCCTCGGGAGTGGCGTGACTCCTTAATCACGTCTAACGCTTCGACTTCTTCGGTAATGGTCTCGTGGTCGGGTCCTTCTTCGTTTCCCTCGTGTTCGAGGACCACACGAGCCTTCAGATAAGGTGGTCGGTTTGAGCGCAGTGTCGACGTATTGCCTCGGAAGGCAAAACTTGGACACAAGGAGTGCTCGGGTTTCGGGGGGGGTCGCCGCGTCCCGAGACTATCGAGAATTTTACCGTGTCTAATAGCCACGATTTCAAGCTGGTCCATCGTGGTGTGGTCCAGTAACGGAAGCACGACGCGATATTCGGGCAACAAGTTGCGGTGTGTGTACCGGACTTGTTCCTGCTCGGTCCATCGGGGCGAGGTTCGCGAGAATAACCCCCTCATGCACGCGATATAGTCGCCGACTTGTTCCCCTTCGGCTTGGGTTCGGTCGGCGATCTCCTCTCGCAACGCGATTTGGTAATCTGGGTCCGCATAATATTGACGGAATGCGGTCTTCGCGTCTTCCCAGGTACCAAACTCGTAGGCGTGGCCACGATACCAGACGAGAGCGGCGTGTTTCAAGAAAAACGGAATAGCTTTTAGCAATTCCGCGTCCCGAATCGGTATAAATCCGCGTCCCTCGTCGATGCGCGTCAGAAAATCTTCCACGTCCTCCCCTTTACGTCCGGAAAAGGATAGATCCCACCTCTTCATAGTATTTAATAGCGCGGCCGCGGTTAAGGGTCGGCTCGTTCGCGGGTCAAAATCGTCATCTGATAGCTGAAAATCACTATGATGCGGTACCACGCGGTGACGGGAAGCACGGGTAGGTTCGTCGATCGCGGCGGGTTCGGTACCGAGATTCGCGAGACGGGGTTCGTTGGCATTCGGTGCCAACGAGGCGTAACTGGACGCGATCGAGCGCGCATCCCCCGGTTGTTGATCGATAACTTGACGCGGTAGCGATGGGAGATTTTCATACTCGACGGGGGTAGTTCGCGTCACGATTATGTTCGGTAACGGGGTTCGCGTCCGTCGAACGCTCGGCCGCTTCTTCGGTATCGCAGCAGGGGTCAAAACTTCCTCCCAGGGTTCGGTCTGTACATATTGGGTTTGCCTGGGTGGCTCACCGAGTCGGAAATCATTCGTGACTAATTTAAATGATCGTGATCGACAACGCAAGGTAACGAGACCCCCGAGGATGAACGAGAACTTCGAGAAATACCGGGAACTTCGAAAATAAACGGGAACTTCGGAAATAAACGGGAACTTCGAAAAACAACGAAAACTTCGAAAAATAACGAGACTTCGGAAAAATAACGAGAACTTCGAAAAATAACGAGAACTTCGAAAAATAAACGAGAACTTCGGACAATCCGAGAACTTTGGACGAGAGCATAGTGATACCTGTGCATGAGCGCGGGAGCCCCGGAGAGCTCCGCGCTCATCGAGAGCTGGAACCCGAGAGAGAGATCTTCGTACCGGTAGCCGAAAATCAGGAACCTTGCCCCTCTACCGATGACGTCAGTCCGACGCGACCAGGAGCGTCATTCGTAACCTCGGACCCTATTCGTTAAATTCAAACTCGAGAACACCGAACGGTAGAACGTAGACACGACGATACCTCATTTTAACCGGACGATAACACCGGTCGGCGACCACGTATAGGATTGCCGATGCTCACGCGGGAGTCATCGCGGAGACACACTTTTCGAGGACATTGGGTTTTACTGGACTATACGATAACGAACGATAGCTTGCGATCCGGCGATCCGTGACGGTTGGGTGATCGCGGGCCCAAGCGCCAGCGGCCTTCCATACGTACCCGAAAACCGAAATGAAACCTTAACCCACCCTGCGGGGTGGCGTGACCCGTATTTCCTCCAATGTCCCGTGACTGAAACGTCGAGAGTCGCACTCGCACCTTCGTGTTGTCTCTCGCGACGAACCGAGCAACGCCGGGAAATGTAACGGGTGGCACGATATGTCGGCCCTGAACCGCGTTACTCCCCGCGCTTGCCCACGACTCAATGATTGCGATAACCCGAAAAACGGACGGGAACTCTTACGCGATACTTAGTCTCAGCGGAGCCCTGGTCGAGACGACCTGTGACGGGATTTTCGAGAAAATAGCGTCACAGACCCCCCACCATGACTGGTACATATCGGTCATAAGGAGACCACTTTACCTGAGTCGGTAACTCGAACCCACACCTGAGATACGGTAGAAGTCAGTAACCCGATAACATGAGTTGGATAAAGCATATATTTGGTCGTAGGCCTGGGCCTGAAACTCATAACAATCGGTAACCCTTTCCGAACTTAGTCCGAGAACACCAAACGTTTAACGGCGGTTCATACGATAGCAGATCTCTCAAGTTATTTTATTCAGGTCTCGATAGTAATCATTATGAGGGACGGTACTGACTCGATAACAATACCAGAGTCGGTAATTCAAAGGCTGTGCGTCTCATTTTTTCGATAACACCCGATTCAGGTCGGTAATCGTACCTATCTTATTTATGCGATAACACCGGAAATTGTACTAACATTCAGGTACTTTTCTCACGGATTTCCGGTAACATAAATATCCGATAACACCAATCAGTTCGATACAATCTTCTCGATAACACCTTCATCAGTCGTCGGTTTTTTAACACGATAACACCCTACACTTTTGATTTGTTGACTCTTCTCTCTCTTCTTTTTCATCGTTGTGTGTAAAGGATTCGATAACACCGTAAAGCTTCTTGCATCGAAAACAGGGACGGAAGGTCAAGGCGATTTGTCACAATACGGTAACTCGAACATTCTTAATCGTACGATAGCAGAACAGTCGCCAAAAAGGGTCGTCAAAAGAGACGGTATCTCAAAAATCCGATAACACCAGGGTAACGATAGCTAGAAGGCACCATGACGTAATCGGAGGCGTAGGAACGGTTTGCAGCGTGAACGGTAACTCGAAACGCGGGCACGCTAAGACGGGAGCGGACACGAGATGATTTTTTAATTCGTCGAACGCGAGTTGCTGTTCGGTATCCCACGTCCACGTTTGGTTCTTCTTGGTGAGGCGGGTGAGGGGTTCCGCGACGGTAGCGAATTCCGGAATGAACCGACGGTACCAAGATGCCATGCCTAAAAATCGACGTACCTGTTTTAGGGTTCGTGGCGTCGGATAATCGATAACAACGGCCATCTTATCGGGATCTACCAACAATCCGTCGCGGTTAACGAGGAACCCGAGATAACGAACTTGAGAACAACAAAACTCGCTCTTTTCGCGATTAATCGAGAGCCCCGCTTTCCGAATCCTATCGAGAACGCACTTCAGCCAAATTAAATGATCGTCGAACGTCCGGGTAGTGATAATTATGTCGTCGAGATAGACGAACACTTGAGGATATAGGTCCGTGCCCACGAGACGATCGAGAAGTCGCTGGAAAGTCGCGGGAGCGTTTGTTAAGCCGTAAGGCATCCGTAGGAAGTGAAATAACCCCCGACCCGGAACAATGAATGCCGTGATTTCACGCGACTCGGGTGTAAGCGGTACCTGGAAATACGCTTGGCTCAGATCGAGCGTTGTGATGTAGTGAGCCTGTCTTAGTTCGTCGAGGATCCCTGTCATATTCGGTATGGGGTACGCGTCGCGTTTAGTAATGGCGTTAACCTTCCGGAAGTCAATACAGAAACGATATTTTCCGTTCGGTTTTTTAACCATAACGATTGGGCTCGACCATCCGCTCTGTGATCGCTCGATAATTTTCTCGCGTAACATGGTGTCGACCTCCTCCCAGATTTTTTCGCGTATCGCGGGCGTAACATGATACGGTTTTTGTCGGATGGGCGGATGGCCTTCGACGTCGATATGATGGGTCGTTAACTCGGTAACACCTGGCTTCCCGGAAGAAGACGGTAACTCGATAGCTAAAAATTCGGTAAGTCGTCGGAATTCCGATCCCTCGAGGGAGCGAAGTCCGTAACACCGTAATATTCGCGAGTCCACATCAGCTGGAACGAACTTGAACATCTCGTCGGGTTTCTCACGGTAATGCCACGTCTCGTCAAAAAAATCGACGACCATGTGGGCGGCGTGAAGGAAGTCCAACCCGAGGATGAACCCTTCGGTAAGCGTGGGCATCCAGTACGCGGTAATTTCGACTTCGCGTCCGTGTAAACCCGCGAGGAAGGTAGAAGCTAAATGAACCGTTTCCGTTGGTCCCGTTGCCGGAACGACTCGTCGAGCCGGAACTTCGGATGGGGATATTCCCACTCGAGAAAATAGCTTCATACCCGCTCCACCGGCAAAGGTTCGCGTCGCCCCAGAATCAACTAACGCACGTACGGTTTCTCCCTTAATGACGATATCGAGGTAAAACGCTAAAGGACAACGATCCTTAGCGGCGGTAACGGCGATAACTCGTCCGATGTCCGGTAGTGGTTGAGTCGGTGGCCTGCCTACCGGCGTTGCAGGCCTCACTTCCCGTTTCCCGGATTGCAGTACGGACAATTTTGAGTAGTGACTCCCGAAAAGCTACATCGATAGCAGAAAACTCTACGCGCTTCGGGGCAATCCCGATGTCTGTGACCTGGCTTATGGCAATTCCAACAGACCGGTTCGCCCGAAGCGTTTGCTCGCGGTGGGGTGTCACGACCCGATTGAGTCGGTTTGGATGGAGGAGTCTCCGGGGTCGTTTTATTCGGCGAGGCCGGTGAGACCGTTCCTCCCGGCTTTGGCAACACGGCTCGCCATGCGAGAGCGGTTGCGGGGTTGTTCGCGTATGTCGGCGGCCGCGAATCTTTAAACTTCCCTCGGGAGTGGCGTGACTCCTTAATCACGTCTAACGCTTCGACTTCTTCGGTAATGGTCTCGTGGTCGGGTCCTTCTTCGTTTCCCTCGTGTTCGAGGACCACACGAGCCTTCAGATAAGGTGGTCGGTTTGAGCGCAGTGTCGACGTATTGCCTCGGAAGGCAAAACTTGGACACAAGGAGTGCTCGGGTTTCGGGGGGGGTCGCCGCGTCCCGAGACTATCGAGAATTTTACCGTGTCTAATAGCCACGATTTCAAGCTGGTCCATCGTGGTGTGGTCCAGTAACGGAAGCACGACGCGATATTCGGGCAACA
Organism: Ischnus inquisitorius; assembly: GCA_963924025.1. NCBI lineage: Eukaryota > Metazoa > Arthropoda > Insecta > Hymenoptera > Ichneumonidae > Ischnus > Ischnus inquisitorius. The sequence goes on from OZ001253.1 coordinate 10,937,302, forward strand.
AGTTGCGGTGTGTGTACCGGACTTGTTCCTGCTCGGTCCATCGGGGCGAGGTTCGCGAGAATAACCCCCTCATGCACGCGATATAGTCGCCGACTTGTTCCCCTTCGGCTTGGGTTCGGTCGGCGATCTCCTCTCGCAACGCGATTTGGTAATCTGGGTCCGCATAATATTGACGGAATGCGGTCTTCGCGTCTTCCCAGGTACCAAACTCGTAGGCGTGGCCACGATACCAGACGAGAGCGGCGTGTTTCAAGAAAAACGGAATAGCTTTTAGCAATTCCGCGTCCCGAATCAGTATAAATCCGCGTCCCTCGTCGATGCGCGTCAGAAAATCTTCCACGTCCTCCCCTTTACGTCCGGAAAAGGATAGATCCCACCTCTTCATAGTATTTAATAGCGCGGCCGCGGTTAAGGGTCGGCTCGTTCGCGGGTCAAAATCGTCATCTGATAGCTGAAAATCACTATGATGCGGTACCACGCGGTGACGGGAAGCACGGGTAGGTTCGTCGATCGCGGCGGGTTCGGTACCGAGATTCGCGAGACGGGGTTCGTTGGCATTCGGTGCCAACGAGGCGTAACTGGACGCGATCGAGCGCGCATCCCCCGGTTGTTGATCGATAACTTGACGCGGTAGCGATGGGAGATTTTCATACTCGACGGGGGTAGTTCGCGTCACGATTATGTTCGGTAACGGGGTTCGCGTCCGTCGAACGCTCGGCCGCTTCTTCGGTATCGCAGCAGGGGTCAAAACTTTCTCCCAGGGTTCGGTCTGTACATATTGGGTTTGCCTGGGTGGCTCACCGAGTCGGAAATCATTCGTGACTAACCCCGTCCTTACCGTGGGGTCGACAGTGTCGGTTCGGTTTGGCTTGGACACCTCGCCAGGGTGAGGATCGCTCGAGGCGGATCCTGTTAGTACCGCGGGATCGGGGTTATCGGTGAGATTTAATTCCGACCGTCCGGTGGTCTTAGGAATCGCCCCCTTGGACTCTTGCGTTTCCGGTAGGCTCATTCTGACTCCCGAGTGACGGTAACAAGGGGACGCAGGCCGAGAAGGCAAAGGTAGTAAAGCAACGGAAAAGATGAAACAAAGAAAAAAAAGAAACAAATCCGAGAACTAGCCGGTAGCACGAGAACGAATTTCCCCACGCGTTGACCCGAGAACGTAACGACGATAAATCGGTAACGAGAGGATGGGTTGACTAACCGACGTAGTCCCTCGATCGCGCGAGCCGATAAGTCACTCACAAAAAAAAAGATAATAAAATTTAAAAAAAAATAGAAACGGAAAACAAGGAAGAAAAAAAAATTGGAAAGGAGAAAAGAAAAAGGGGGGAATAAAAAAAAAAATAAAAAAAATAAAAAGGAATTTTAATACTGATAATTCGAACGATAATAGTCAAAGAACGGTAGCATTCAGACGATAGCCCGAGAGCGAGAGCAATTGATCATTTCCCGATAACGATAAAGAACGATAGAGGCATACTTTTGATACTCATACGATAACGCCGGTAGAATCGCCAGGGTGAGTATCGTAATGCGGGGATCACGACAAGTAGTATCGGGGCCGGAATGTATTGCGGGCGACCCCGGTGGGTAACGGAAAACGAAAATTGTGCGGAAATTTTTTTTTTTCGTTTTTTTTTCTTTTCCCGCTCGCGAACACCACGAGTTCTCGCGCACTGATTCACGGCTCTAACGGTGGCCTCGTAATAATGAGAGGTAGCGTACTCACTGTCTCACGGTGGATTCGTTCGCTGTTGATTGTCCACCCTTTATCCGTCGGAGGCGATACACTCACTTCTCGATAGCACTCGGCAGCGTAGTACTCGGTAACACTCGTCGATGGAACACTCGCGAAAATGTGTCACTCGGTAGATGCGGTAGCTGACTCTTCGAAGATCCGATGAACAATGACCAAGTCGGCGCACTGTCCGGGCCTTCTTGGTTTAACGTATAGTACTAGTAAGAGGGAGGGGGGGGTTTTCCTCCCAATCAAAATTCGGGAATTTCCCCTCCCGCCGCCATAGTCCCTTTTGCGATTTCCTCGTGCGAATACTTTTGCCTAGCGGCGGATGCCGGTCTCAGCGCGCGATGTTTACGCGCTTGCCCTTGACGTTACTCGCCGGGCTCGAGCGGGCGACCGCAAGAACTATACTCACGATAGACGTACGAGCGCGTAAACCATTACTCTTTGTTCGCTCTAGGCTTCTCGTATATTCTTGAGTTAGCTTTTATTTCGACTGCTCTCGAAGACTACGGCACATATCGAATATCGTGTCGGGCCTCGAATACGTCACAGCCACTCGAGAATAAAAGGCGAGTCCGTAGGCATTAGGAACTGATCCTTTTGCCGATGCAAATTAAAAAATTATGACAATGGATAATAATAATAAAAAAAAATAGAATAATTAAAAAAAAAAAAAAAAAAAAAATAAATATAAGATGACCAAGCATAAAATAATGATAATAATAATAGAAAAGGGAAAAATAAAAAAAACAATTAGCTAGCCGTCGTCAATCCGGCTCGGAAGGAATGAGTAGCAGAGCCTCTGGTTCCGCTAGGGTCTTCGCGTATCTCAGCCGCGTCTCAGCATCACAATAGCCACGCGAGTAAACAGTGACGCCGTATACGAGTTAGTCCGCCGTTCGCATCGGTAACGCCGGAGAGAGACATACGCTATATATATATATATTCTGTTCTTTTCGAAAAGAGATTATTCGATACCGGTAACGAGAGGTCCGATAACGACGAGAGACTGTCTACAACGGAAATACAAACAAAAGAAGCGAAACCTCTTTTTTTTTTTCGGAATTATACGATAACGTCATCCAAAATTCCCATATTCACTCTAAACCATGGCGCATCCCGAAGTAACCCCAACCGAAATATAAGTTGTTCGTTTGCCAGAGCCCCACGTTGGGCGCCATTTATAACCGTGATGCCTGCGCATCGGTTATCTTCGGCCCACACTATGCCGTTCTCGTCGCCGCGAGAGCTTTTTGGGCGCCAGACCATTTTTGATTATTCGGCGGAAGGGTCAAACCGCGAAACGTAAACGAAACTAACTCGAACCTAAGTTCGAACCGGCGGTGGCGAGAAAAGCAGAGTCGGGTAGCGGAAATCCCTGGCTCGCTCAGTGGGCTAGGTCGTGGAGAGAGGGGGTGGGTGGCGACCCGACAAACGAACACTGCCTGACGCGTAATCTAGTATAGTAAGAGAAGGAGGAAAAAGAAATAAAAAGAAGTCGAATACGCGTATGGTTTAGAGAGGCTCGCGCTTTATTCGAATATCTTTCCCAACCCGGTATCACGGTAACACAGCACGAGAACGCCACTAGTACTACGATATCCCGCAGAACGGAACCCTGCGGACCCGATAATCAAATCCGAAAACACGATAAACAGCCGCGGTATCGGTATCACTGAGTATCATGACGCCTATAACATCCCATGCACACGATAGCGACGGTATCCCCGAGTCCGATCGGTAGCGTCGAAACGGCACATAGGCTCGGAACAAATACTCCCGATTACTCCAATCGATAATCGGCAAAATTACGATAACGCCAGTCGATAGTTAGTTCGTGATCGACAACGCAAGGTAACGAGACCTCCGAGGATGAACGAGAACTTCGAAAAATACCGGGAACTTCGAAAATAAACGGGAACTTCGGAAATAAACGGGAACTTCGAAAAACAACGAAAACTTCGAAAAATAACGAGACTTCGGAAAAATAACGAGAACTTCGAAAAATAAACGAGAACTTCGAAAAATAAACGAGAACTTCGGAAAAATAACGAGAACTTCGAAAAATAAACGAGAACTTCGAAAAATAAACGAGAACTTCGAAAAATAAACGAGAACTTCGGACAATCCGAGAACTTTGGACGAGAGCATAGTGATACCTGTGCATGAGCGCGGGAGCCCCGGAGAGCTCCGCGCTCATCGAGAGCTGGAACCCGAGAGAGAGATCTTCGTACCGGTAGCCGAAAATCAGGAACCTTGCCCCTCTACCGATGACGTCAGTCCGACGCGACCAGGAGCGTCATTCGTAACCTCGGACCCTATTCGTTAACTTCAAACTCGAGAACACCGAACGGTAGAACGTAGACACGACGATACCTCATCTTAACCGGACGATAACACCGGTCGGCGACCACGTATAGGATTGCCGATGCTCACGCGGGAGTCATCGCGGAGACACACTTTTCGAGGACATTGGGTTTTACTGGACTATACGATAACGAACGATAGCTTGCGATCCGGCGATCCGTGACGGTTGGGTGATCGCGGGCCCAAGCGCCAGCGGCCTTCCATACGTACCCGAAAACCGAAATGAAACCTTAACCCACCCTGCGGGGTGGCGTGACCCGTATTTCCTCCAATGTCCCGTGACTGAAACGTCGAGAGTCGCACTCGCACCTTCGTGTTGTCTCTCGCGACGAACCGAGCAACGCCGGGAAATGTAACGGGTGGCACGATATGTCGGCCCTGAACCGCGTTACTCCCCGCGCTTGCCCACGACTCAACGATTGCGATAACCCGAAAAACGGACGGGAACTCTTACGCGATACTTAGTCTCAGCGGAGCCCTGGTCGAGACGACCTGTGACGGGATTTTCGAGAAAATAGCGTCACAGATTGGTCTGTGACAGATTGGTCTGTGACGCTATTTTCTCGAAAATCCCGTCACAGGTCGTCTCGACCAGGGCTCCGCTGAGACTAAGTATCGCGTAAGAGTTCCCGTCCGTTTTTCGGGTTATCGCAATCATTGAGTCGTGGGCAAGCGCGGGGAGTAACGCGGTTCAGGGCCGACATATCGTGCCACCCGTTACATTTCCCGGCGTTGCTCGGTTCGTCGCGAGAGACAACACGAAGGTGCGAGTGCGACTCTCGACGTTTCAGTCACGGGACATTGGAGGAAATACGGGTCACGCCACCCCGCAGGGTGGGTTAAGGTTTCATTTCGGTTTTCGGGTACGTATGGAAGGCCGCTGGCGCTTGGGCCCGCGATCACCCAACCGTCACGGATCGCCGGATCGCAAGCTATCGTTCGTTATCGTATAGTCCAGTAAAACCCAATGTCCTCGAAAAGTGTGTCTCCGCGATGACTCCCGCGTGAGCATCGGCAATCCTATACGTGGTCGCCGACCGGTGTTATCGTCCGGTTAAGATGAGGTATCGTCGTGTCTACGTTCTACCGTTCGGTGTTCTCGAGTTTGAATTTAACGAATAGGGTCCGAGGTTACGAATGACGCTCCTGGTCGCGTCGGACTGACGTCATCGGTAGAGGGGCAAGGTTCCTGATTTTCGGCTACCGGTACGAAGATCTCTCTCTCGGGTTCCAGCTCTCGATGAGCGCGGAGCTCTCCGGGGCTCCCGCGCTCATGCACAGGTATCACTATGCTCTCGTCCAAAGTTCTCGGATTGTCCGAAGTTCTCGTTTATTTTTCGAAGTTCTCGTTATTTTTCGAAGTTCTCGTTATTTTTCCGAAGTCTCGTTATTTTTCGAAGTTTTCGTTGTTTTTCGAAGTTCCCGTTTATTTCCGAAGTTCCCGTTTATTTTCGAAGTTCCCGGTATTTCTCGAAGTTCTCGTTCATCCTCGGGGGTCTCGTTACCTTGCGTTGTCGATCACGAACTAACTATCGACTGGCGTTATCGTAATTTTGCCGATTATCGATGGGAGTAATCGGGAGTATTTGTTCCGAGCCTATGTGCCGTTTCGACGCTACCGATCTGACTCGGGGATACCGTCGCTATCGTGTGAATGGGATGTTATAGGCGTTATGATACTCAGTGATACCGATACCGCGGCTATTTATCGTGGTTTCGGATTTGATTATCGGGTCCGCAGGGTTCCGTTCTGCGGGATATCGTAGTACTAGTGGCGTTCTCGTGCTGTGTTACCGTGATACCGGGTTGGGAAAGATATTCGAATAAATCGCGAGCCTCTCTAAACCATACGCGTATTCGACTTCTTTTTATTTCTTTTCCTCCTTCTCTTACTATACTAGATTACGCGTCAGGCCGTGTTCGTTTGTCGGGTCGCCACCCACCCCCTCTCTCCACGACCTAGCCCACTGAGCGAGCCAGGGATTTCCGCTACCCGACTCTGCTTTTCTCGCCACCGCCGGTTAGAACTTAGGTTCGAGTTAGTTTCGTTTACGTTCGCGGTTTGACCCTTCCGCCGAATAATCAAAAATGGTCTGGCGCCCAAAAAGCTCTCGCGGCGACGAGAACGGCATAGTGTGGGCCGAAGGTAACCGATGCGCAGGCATCACGGTTATAAATGGCGCCCAACGTGGGGCTCTGGCAAACGAACAACTTATATTTCGGTTGGGGTTACTTCGGGATGCGCCATGGTTTAGAGTGAATATGGGAATTTTGGATGACGTTATCGTATAATTCCGAAAAAAAAAAAGAGGTTTCGCTTCTTTTGATTGTATTTCCGTTGTAGACAGTCTCTCGTCGTTATCGGACCTCTCGTTACCGGTATCGAATAATCTCTTTTCGAAAAGAACAGAATATATATATATATAGCGTATGTCTCTCTCCGGCGTTACCGATGCGAACGGCGGACTAACTCGTATACGGCGTCACTGTTTACTCGCGTGGCTATTGTGATGCTGAGACGCGGCTGAGATACGCGAAGACCCTAGCGGAACCAGAGGCTCTGCTACTCATTCCTTCCGAGCCGGATTGACGACGGCTAGCTAATTGTTTTTTTTATTTTTCCCTTTTCTATTATTATTATCATTATTTTATGCTTGGTCATCTTATATTTATTTTTTTTTTTTTTTTTTTTTTAATTATTCTATTTTTTTTTATTATTATTATCCATTGTCATAATTTTTTAATTTGCATCGGCAAAAGGATCAGTTCCTAATGCCTACGGACTCGCCTTTTATTCTCGAGTGGCTGTGACGTATTCGAGGCCCGACACGATATTCGATATGTGCCGTAGTCTTCGAGAGCAGTCGAAATAAAAGCTAACTCAAGAATATACGAGAAGCCTAGAGCGAACAAAGAGTAATGGTTTACGCGCTCGTACGTCTATCGTGAGTATAGTTCTTGCGGTCGCCCGCTCGAGCCCGGCGAGTAACGTCAAGGGCAAGCGCGTAAACATCGCGCGCTGAGACCGGCATCCGCCGCTAGGCAAAAGTATTCGCACGAGGAAATCGCAAAAGGGACTATGGCGGCGGGAGGGGAAATTCCCGAATTTTGATTGGGAGGAAAACCCCCCCCTCCCTCTTACTAGTACTATACGTTAAACCAAGAAGGCCCGGACAGTGCGCCGACTTGGTCATTGTTCATCGGATCTTCGAAGAGTCAGCTACCGCATCTACCGAGTGACACATTTTCGCGAGTGTTCCATCGACGAGTGTTACCGAGTACTACGCTGCCGAGTGCTATCGAGAAGTGAGTGTATCGCCTCCGACGGATAAAGGGTGGACAATCAACAGCGAACGAATCCACCGTGAGACAGTGAGTACGCTACCTCTCATTATTACGAGGCCACCGTTAGAGCCGTGAATCAGTGCGCGAGAACTCGTGGTGTTCGCGAGCGGGAAAAGAAAAAAAAACGAAAAAAAAAAATTTCCGCACAATTTTCGTTTTCCGTTACCCACCGGGGTCGCCCGCAATACATTCCGGCCCCGATACTACTTGTCGTGATCCCCGCATTACGATACTCACCCTGGCGATTCTACCGGCGTTATCGTATGAGTATCAAAAGTATGCCTCTATCGTTCTTTATCGTTATCGGGAAATGATCAATTGCTCTCGCTCTCGGGCTATCGTCTGAATGCTACCGTTCTTTGACTATTATCGTTCGAATTATCAGTATTAAAATTCCTTTTTATTTTTTTTATTTTTTTTTTTATTCCCCCCTTTTTCTTTTCTCCTTTCCAATTTTTTTTTCTTCCTTGTTTTCCGTTTCTATTTTTTTTTAAATTTTATTATCTTTTTTTTTGTGAGTGACTTATCGGCTCGCGCGATCGAGGGACTACGTCGGTTAGTCAACCCATCCTCTCGTTACCGATTTATCGTCGTTACGTTCTCGGGTCAACGCGTGGGGAAATTCGTTCTCGTGCTACCGGCTAGTTCTCGGATTTGTTTCTTTTTTTTCTTTGTTTCATCTTTTCCGTTGCTTTACTACCTTTGCCTTCTCGGCCTGCGTCCCCTTGTTACCGTCACTCGGGAGTCAGAATGAGCCTACCGGAAACGCAAGAGTCCAAGGGGGCGATTCCTAAGACCACCGGACGGTCGGAATTAAATCTCACCGATAACCCCGATCCCGCGGTACTAACAGGATCCGCCTCGAGCGATCCTCACCCTGGCGAGGTGTCCAAGCCAAACCGAACCGACACTGTCGACCCCACGGTAAGGACGGGGTTAGTCACGAATGATTTCCGACTCGGTGAGCCACCCAGGCAAACCCAATATGTACAGACCGAACCCTGGGAGGAAGTTTTGACCCCTGCTGCGATACCGAAGAAGCGGCCGAGCGTTCGACGGACGCGAACCCCGTTACCGAACATAATCGTGACGCGAACTACCCCCGTCGAGTATGAAAATCTCCCATCGCTACCGCGTCAAGTTATCGATCAACAACCGGGGGATGCGCGCTCGATCGCGTCCAGTTACGCCTCGTTGGCACCGAATGCCAACGAACCCCGTCTCGCGAATCTCGGTACCGAACCCGCCGCGATCGACGAACCTACCCGTGCTTCCCGTCACCGCGTGGTACCGCATCATAGTGATTTTCAGCTATCAGATGACGATTTTGACCCGCGAACGAGCCGACCCTTAACCGCGGCCGCGCTATTAAATACTATGAAGAGGTGGGATCTATCCTTTTCCGGACGTAAAGGGGAGGACGTGGAAGATTTTCTGACGCGCATCGACGAGGGACGCGGATTTATACCGATTCGGGACGCGGAATTGCTAAAAGCTATTCCGTTTTTCTTGAAACACGCCGCTCTCGTCTGGTATCGTGGCCACGCCTACGAGTTTGGTACCTGGGAAGACGCGAAGACCGCATTCCGTCAATATTATGCGGACCCAGATTACCAAATCGCGTTGCGAGAGGAGATCGCCGACCGAACCCAAGCCGAAGGGGAACAAGTCGGCGACTATATCGCGTGCATGAGGGGGTTATTCTCGCGAACCTCGCCCCGATGGACCGAGCAGGAACAAGTCCGGTACACACACCGCAACTTGTTGCCCGAATATCGCGTCGTGCTTCCGTTACTGGACCACACCACGATGGACCAGCTTGAAATCGTGGCTATTAGACACGGTAAAATTCTCGATAGTCTCGGGACGCGGCGACCCCCCCCGAAACCCGAGCACTCCTTGTGTCCAAGTTTTGCCTTCCGAGGCAATACGTCGACACTGCGCTCAAACCGACCACCTTATCTGAAGGCTCGTGTGGTCCTCGAACACGAGGGAAACGAAGAAGGACCCGACCACGAGACCATTACCGAAGAAGTCGAAGCGTTAGACGTGATTAAGGAGTCACGCCACTCCCGAGGGAAGTTTAAAGATTCGCGGCCGCCGACATACGCGAACAACCCCGCAACCGCTCTCGCATGGCGAGCCGTGTTGCCAAAGCCGGGAGGAACGGTCTCACCGGCCTCGCCGAATAAAACGACCCCGGAGACTCCTCCATCCAAACCGACTCAATCGGGTCGTGACACCCCACCGCGAGCAAACGCTTCGGGCGAACCGGTCTGTTGGAATTGCCATAAGCCAGGTCACAGACATCGGGATTGCCCCGAAGCGCGTAGAGTTTTCTGCTATCGATGTAGCTTTTCGGGAGTCACTACTCAAAATTGTCCGTACTGCAATCCGGGAAACGGGAAGTGAGGCCTGCAACGCCGGTAGGCAGGCCACCGACTCAACCACTACCGGACATCGGACGAGTTATCGCCGTTACCGCCGCTAAGGATCGTTGTCCTTTAGCGTTTTACCTCGATATCGTCATTAAGGGAGAAACCGTACGTGCGTTAGTTGATTCTGGGGCGACGCGAACCTTTGCCGGTGGAGCGGGTATGAAGCTATTTTCTCGAGTGGGAATATCCCCATCCGAAGTTCCGGCTCGACGAGTCGTTCCGGCAACGGGACCAACGGAAACGGTTCATTTAGCTTCTACCTTCCTCGCGGGTTTACACGGACGCGAAGTCGAAATTACCGCGTACTGGATGCCCACGCTTACCGAAGGGTTCATCCTCGGGTTGGACTTCCTTCACGCCGCCCACATGGTCGTCGATTTTTTCGACGAGACGTGGCATTACCGTGAGAAACCCGACGAGATGTTCAAGTTCGTCCCAGCTGATGTGGACTCGCGAATATTACGGTGTTACGGACTTCGCTCCCTCGAGGGATCGGAATTCCGACGACTTACCGAATTTTTAGCTATCGAGTTACCGTCTTCTTCCGGGAAGCCAGGTGTTACCGAGTTAACGACCCATCATATCGACGTCGAAGGCCATCCGCCCATCCGACAAAAACCGTATCAGGTTACGCCCGCGATACGCGAAAAAATCTGGGAGGAGGTCGACACCATGTTACGCGAGAAAATTATCGAGCGATCACAGAGCGGATGGTCGAGCCCAATCGTTATGGTTAAAAAACCGAACGGAAAATATCGTTTCTGTATTGACTTCCGGAAGGTTAACGCCATTACTAAACGCGACGCGTACCCCATACCGAATATGACAGGGATCCTCGACGAACTAAGACAGGCTCACTACATCACAACGCTCGATCTGAGCCAAGCGTATTTCCAGGTACCGCTTACACCCGAGTCGCGTGAAATCACGGCATTCATTGTTCCGGGTCGGGGGTTATTTCACTTCCTACGGATGCCTTACGGCTTAACAAACGCTCCCGCGACTTTCCAGCGACTTCTCGATCGTCTCGTGGGCACGGACCTATATCCTCAAGTGTTCGTCTATCTCGACGACATAATTATCACTACCCGGACGTTCGACGATCATTTAATTTGGCTGAAGTGCGTTCTCGATAGGATTCGGAAAGCGGGGCTCTCGATTAATCGCGACAAGAGCGAGTTTTGTTGTTCTCAAGTTCGTTATCTCGGGTTTCTCGTTAACCGCGACGGATTGTTGGTAGATCCCGATAAGATGGCCGTTGTTATCGATTATCCGACGCCACGAACACTAAAACAGGTACGTCGATTTTTAGGCATGGCATCTTGGTACCGTCGGTTCATTCCGGAATTCGCTACCGTCGCGGAACCCCTCACCCGCCTCACCAAGAAGAACCAAACGTGGACGTGGGATACCGAACAGCAACTCGCGTTCGACGAATTAAAAAATCATCTCGTGTCCGCTCCCGTCTTAGCGTGCCCGCGTTTCGAGTTACCGTTCACGCTGCAAACCGACGCAAGTAGCGTAGGGTTAGGAGCGGTTCTAACCCAAGTTATCGACGGCCAAGAACGCGTTATCGCTTATGCTAGTCGCTCTCTTACCGATCCCGAAAAGAAATATACCGTTACCGAACAGGAATGCCTTGCCGTTATCTGGGCAATCAAAAAGTACCGCTGTTATCTGGAAGGATATGCCTTTACCGTTGTTACCGACCATAGTAGCCTTCGGTGGCTTCACAACCTGAAGAACCCCACCGGTCGGCTAGCCCGATGGGCTCTCGAACTATTGGAGTACGACGTAACGATCGTTCATCGTAAAGGTGCGCTTCATCACGTGCCCGACGCCCTGTCGCGTATACCGGAAGAGTTCGCTAACGAGATAATATGGTGTAACCGAATGCAGGCGACCGAAGATCGATGGTATGTCCGTCGGTATCGAGACATTAAGCACGCGCCTGATCGGTTCCCAGATTGGCAAATTGTCAACGATGAATTGTATCACCACCGTCCGTACGACTTTATTTCAGTAGAATTGGACGATCTCGATGCGTGGAAGCTCGTATTGCCTCGCGAGTTGCGTTCTCGAGCTATCGTTGAATCCCATGCGCTCCCACAAGCAGGTCATCTGGGAATCGACAAAACGTATCGCCGGTTGAGTAACCGGTATTATTGGCCCAGTATGCTCCGGGATGTTACCGTTTTTGTGAAACGTTGCGACACTTGTCAGCGATGCAAGGTGGAACAACGCCCTTCGGCAGGCCTGATGGGTCGTCGAGTCATCGAGGAACCGTGGACTACGATTGCAGCAGATATTATGGGACCGGTAACGCGAAGTAAAGCCGGATATTCGTATCTTCTCGTCGTGCAGGATATGTTCACCAAATGGGTCGAAACTATTCCTTTACGTCGCGCTACCGGGAAGAGCATTAGTGCTGCTATCGACGATTTTGTCATCTCTCGCTGGGGGGCCCCTCGCGTACTTCTGACCGATAACGGTACGGAATTTGTAAACAGAGACATCCGCGACCTCGTACAACGCACGGGAATCCGACACGATACCACCCCTCCGTACCACCCCCAAGCCAACCCGGTAGAGAGGGTAAACCGAGTTTTAAAAATGATGTTGCGAGCGTATATCGATACTGATCAGCGGGAATGGGATCGGCACTTGCACGAGTTTAGATTCGCCTACAACTCCGCTCACCATTCGTCCCTTCAGACCACCCCAGCTTTTGCCAACTTTGGTCGAGAACCACAGGCCGCGGGTTCCATGAAGCGGGAAGTCGAAGGCGAAGTCGAAATTGAAGCCCGAGATCCGAGCGAATGGGTCGAGCGTATGAAAAGACTCGAAACGTTACGCAAAACTCTGGTGCACGCACTGAGCGAAGCTCAACACCAGCAAGCCCATTATTATAATCTTCGACACCGCGACCGGGAATACGACGTCGGCGATATGGTCCTGCGCCGCGCCCATCCCCTATCAAACGCTGCCAAACGCTTTTCAGCCGCCTTAGCGAAACCTTTCGACGGTCCATTCGTAATATCGAAGAAGTTATCGCGCGTAAGGTATGAATTGATGGATCTCGCCGGTCGCCCCCAAGGCACCATCTCGATCCAGGACCTTAAACCCTATCTTCTCCCAAGGTGATCCCGTATATTGGAGATACCGTGTTACCGAGTTATCGCGAATTCGCCCGTGTTATCGATACCGTAATTAGGAGTTGGTGAATATTCTGATCTCGAATACCGTAGCTAATGGATCTGCTATCCTTGCTAAAGTCTTGAACTGCTGGGCCTTCGGCCGAATTCTGGCAACAACAAAGAAAAAACAAGGAGAGTTCGAAGGTATCGTAACAAGTGTCTTACCCTATGAATATATACGACTGGTTACAGAAATGACGAGCCCGAGGCCGATGCTTTCGTCAACCGAACGAATCGTTCAAGCCATTCTTGCCGCCCTCGACGACTTGGGATCCCCATTAACCCTTCCGGAAGCGTCATCACTCCTATTGGCCGACGACGCAGCTTCCATACTGGGACCAACGTCCGACAATGTTTGGGAACATCTCCAACCGTATGCTAGGGCGATCGGGTGCGCCAACCGTCGAGCCCCGGGGCTGATTGCAGCCATTGAAGAAACGGTACGACATGCCCGGCGTACATACCCACGAGATGTACTGTCCCCGCTGCCGCCGTTCCCAGGTCCACCAGAGGGTGACGATACGAGCAATTCGAGTGGTAGCAGTTCCTCGAGTTCGTCCAGCAGCTCGAACAACTCCGCTGACACCGTTATTACTCGACCGCCTCGTAGAGACGAGACCACTCCATCGGCAAAACCGACGATCCGGGCTATCGAAACAATAGAGGGACGAGTACAAATGCAGGAGGATCCTAACCTCGGCGATTACCTAGAAATGGACGTAGGTGAAGACACGCTCATCACGGAGCTCGACAATGACGCCGAGGTATCCATGGACACGGCTACCGCACCAACCGCGTCGGTGACCACGGGAAACTCTTTAATCGCAACGACTCCGGTCAGGGCGCCGGCGAACCCCGCGGCGGTCTCCCCACCGACATCCACGCCATGTTCGACGCTGGCGACACCACCTGCGACGCCTACGCCACCGCCGGCTCCGGTCAACGACTCTCGCCCCCAGGGACGACTCTGCCACGATTGCCGCCAGCCGGGGCATATTCGAGCGCACTGCCCGAACCCGACGGGCGACCGCATCTGTTACGGGTGTGGGAGACGCCATGTCACATTACGCACCTGCCCCGATTGCTCGCCGTATTGGGCAAGACGAGGGCCCTACGTCGAATCTCTAGGAAGGAATGTCCCTCGGGAGTTGGTTAGCGAGACGCTGTATCAAGAACAAATGAAGAGAGGAATTCCCGACGATACCTACGACCCGCCGACACCCAGGGTTGAAGATCAGGGCCCGAGACCCGACGATTACGGGGTATACCAGATCCCTCCGACCTGCGGGACAGGATGCCGGGCATGTGTAGCGCACAACGCGGCACAACCTCGAGCCTACGTTACCACGTATGCCCCCTCGACGCACACGTGCGACGGTTGCCATCCTTACAGTACCTATTACACCGGAACCCCGGCCCCGGATTCCTATCAGCCGAGCACCTCATGGCACTAAACCGTCGTACCACTGCGATCATTGACATGGAGTCAATCGTGATACTGCTATTGGTTACCGTTCCTACGCCTCCGATTACGTCATGGTGCCTTCTAGCTATCGTTACCCTGGTGTTATCGGATTTTTGAGATACCGTCTCTTTTGACGACCCTTTTTGGCGACTGTTCTGCTATCGTACGATTAAGAATGTTCGAGTTACCGTATTGTGACAAATCGCCTTGACCTTCCGTCACTGTTTTCGATGCAAGAAGCTTTACGGTGTTATCGAATCCTTTACACACAACGATGAAAAAGAAGGGAGAGAAGAGTCAACAAATCAAAAGTGTAGGGTGTTATCGTGTTAAAAAACCGACGACTGATAAAGGTGTTATCGAGAAGATTGTATCGAACTGATTGGTGTTATCGGATATTTATGTTACCGGAAATCCGTGAGAAAAGTACCTGAATGTTAGTACAATTTCCGGTGTTATCGCATAAATAAGATAGGTACGATTACCGACCCGAACCGGGTGTTATCGAAAAAAATGAGACGCACAGCCTTTGAATTACCGACTCTAGTATTGTTATCGAGTCAGTACCGTCCCTCATAATGATTACTATCGAGACCTGAATAAAATAACTTGAGAGATCTGCTATCGTATGAACCGCCGTTAAACGTTTGGTGTTCTCGGACTAAGTTCGGAAAAGGGTACCGATTGTTATGAGTTTCAGGCCCAGGCCTACGACCAAATATATGCTTTATCCAACTCATGGTATCGGGTTACTGACTTCTACCGTATCTCAGGTGTGGGTTCGAGTTACCGACTCAGGTAAAGTGGTCTCCTTATGACCGATATGTACCAGTCATGGTGGGGGGTCTGTGACGCTATTTTCTCGAAAATCCCGTCACAGGTCGTCTCGACCAGGGCTCCGCTGAGACTAAGTATCGCGTAAGAGTTCCCGTCCGTTTTTCGGGTTATCGCAATCGTTGAGTCGTGGGCAAGCGCGGGGAGTAACGCGGTTCAGGGCCGACATATCGTGCCACCCGTTACATTTCCCGGCGTTGCTCGGTTCGTCGCGAGAGACAACACGAAGGTGCGAGTGCGACTCTCGACGTTTCAGTCACGGGACATTGGAGGAAATACGGGTCACGCCACCCCGCAGGGTGGGTTAAGGTTTCATTTCGGTTTTCGGGTACGTATGGAAGGCCGCTGGCGCTTGGGCCCGCGATCACCCAACCGTCACGGATCGCCGGATCGCAAGCTATCGTTCGTTATCGTATAGTCCAGTAAATCCCAATGTCCTCGAAAAGTGTGTCTCCGCGATGACTCCCGCGTGAGCATCGGCAATCCTATACGTGGTCGCCGACCGGTGTTATCGTCCGGTTAAGATGAGGTATCGTCGTGTCTACGTTCTACCGTTCGGTGTTCTCGAGTTTGAAGTTAACGAATAGGGTCCGAGGTTACGAATGACGCTCCTGGTCGCGTCGGACTGACGTCATCGGTAGAGGGGCAAGGTTCCTGATTTTCGGCTACCGGTACGAAGATCTCTCTCTCGGGTTCCAGCTCTCGATGAGCGCGGAGCTCTCCGGGGCTCCCGCGCTCATGCACAGGTATCACTATGCTCTCGTCCAAAGTTCTCGGATTGTCCGAAGTTCTCGTTTATTTTTCGAAGTTCTCGTTATTTTTCGAAGTTCTCGTTATTTTTCCGAAGTCTCGTTATTTTTCGAAGTTTTCGTTGTTTTTCGAAGTTCCCGTTTATTTCCGAAGTTCCCGTTTATTTTCGAAGTTCCCGGTATTTCTCGAAGTTCTCGTTCATCCTCGGGGGTCTCGTTACCTTGCGTTGTCGATCACGAACTAACTATCGACTGGCGTTATCGTAATTTTGCCGATTATCGATGGGAGTAATCGGGAGTATTTGTTCCGAGCCTATGTGCCGTTTCGACGCTACCGATCTGACTCGGGGATACCGTCGCTATCGTGTGAATGGGATGTTATAGGCGTTATGATACTCAGTGATACCGATACCGCGGCTATTTATCGTGTTTTCGGATTTGATTATCGGGTCCGCAGGGTTCCGTTCTGCGGGATATCGTAGTACTAGTGGCGTTCTCGTGCTGTGTTACCGTGATACCGGGTTGGGAAAGATATTCGAATAAATCGCGAGCCTCTCTAAACCATACGCGTATTCGACTTCTTTTTATTTCTTTTCCTCCTTCTCTTACTATACTAGATTACGCGTCAGGCCGTGTTCGTTTGTCGGGTCGCCACCCACCCCCTCTCTCCACGACCTAGCCCACTGAGCGAGCCAGGGATTTCCGCTACCCGACTCTGCTTTTCTCGCCACCGCCGGTTAGAACTTAGGTTCGAGTTAGTTTCGTTTACGTTCGCGGTTTGACCCTTCCGCCGAATAATCAAAAATGGTCTGGCGCCCAAAAAGCTCTCGCGGCGACGAGAACGGCATAGTGTGGGCCGAAGGTAACCGATGCGCAAAATTAATTAATTAATTAACCAAACGTGGACCAAACCACGGAGTACCAAACGTGGACGTGGGATACCGAACAGCAACTCGCGTTCGACGAATTAAAAAATCATCTCGTGTCCGCTCCCGTCTTAGCGTGCCCGCGTTTCGAGTTACCGTTCACGCTGCAAACCGTTCCTACGCCTCCGATTACGTCATGGTGCCTTCTAGCTATCGTTACCCTGGTGTTATCGGATTTTTGAGATACCGTCTCTTTTGACGACCCTTTTTGGCGACTGTTCTGCTATCGTACGATTAAGAATGTTCGAGTTACCGTATGGTGACAAATCGCCTTGACCTTCCGTCCCTGTTTTCGATGCAAGAAGCTTTACGGTGTTATCGAATCCTTTACACACAACGATGAAAAAGAAGAGAGAGAAGAGTCAACAAATCAAAAGTGTAGGGTGTTATCGTGTTAAAAAACCGACGACTGATGAAGGTGTTATCGAGAAGATTGTATCGAACTGATTGGTGTTATCGGATATTTATGTTACCGGAAATCCGTGAGAAAAGTACCTGAATGTTAGTACAATTTCCGGTGTTATCGCATAAATAAGATAGGTACGATTACCGACCTGAATCGGGTGTTATCGAAAAAATGAGACGCACAGCCTTTGAATTACCGACTCTAGTATTGTTATCGAGTCAGTACCGTCCCTCATAATGATTACTATCGAGACCTGAATAAAATAACTTGAGAGATCTGCTATCGTATGAACCGCCGTTAAACGTTTGGTGTTCTCGGACTAAGTTCGGAAAGGGTTACCGATTGTTATGAGTTTCAGGCCCAGGCCTACGACCAAATATATGCTTTATCCAACTCATGTTATCGGGTTACTGACTTCTACCGTATCTCAGGTGTGGGTTCGAGTTACCGACTCAGGTAAAGTGGTCTCCTTATGACCGATATGTACCAGTCATGGTGGGGGGTCTGTGACGCTATTTTCTCGAAAATCCCGTCACAGGTCGTCTCGACCAGGGCTCCGCTGAGACTAAGTATCGCGTAAGAGTTCCCGTCCGTTTTTCGGGTTATCGCAATCATTGAGTCGTGGGCAAGCGCGGGGAGTAACGCGGTTCAGGGCCGACATATCGTGCCACCCGTTACATTTCCCGGCGTTGCTCGGTTCGTCGCGAGAGACAACACGAAGGTGCGAGTGCGACTCTCGACGTTTCAGTCACGGGACATTGGAGGAAATACGGGTCACGCCACCCCGCAGGGTGGGTTAAGGTTTCATTTCGGTTTTCGGGTACGTATGGAAGGCCGCTGGCGCTTGGGCCCGCGATCACCCAACCGTCACGGATCGCCGGATCGCAAGCTATCGTTCGTTATCGTATAGTCCAGTAAAACCCAATGTCCTCGAAAAGTGTGTCTCCGCGATGACTCCCGCGTGAGCATCGGCAATCCTATACGTGGTCGCCGACCGGTGTTATCGTCCGGTTAAAATGAGGTATCGTCGTGTCTACGTTCTACCGTTCGGTGTTCTCGAGTTTGAATTTAACGAATAGGGTCCGAGGTTACGAATGACGCTCCTGGTCGCGTCGGACTGACGTCATCGGTAGAGGGGCAAGGTTCCTGATTTTCGGCTACCGGTACGAAGATCTCTCTCTCGGGTTCCAGCTCTCGATGAGCGCGGAGCTCTCCGGGGCTCCCGCGCTCATGCACAGGTATCACTATGCTCTCGTCCAAAGTTCTCGGATTGTCCGAAGTTCTCGTTTATTTTTCGAAGTTCTCGTATATTTTTCGAAGTTCTCGTTTATTTTTCGAAGTTCTCGTTATTTTTCCGAAGTTCTCGTTTATTTTTCGAAGTTCTCGTTTATTTTTCGAAGTTCTCGTTATTTTTCCGAAGTCTCGTTATTTTTCGAAGTTTTCGTTGTTTTTCGAAGTTCCCGTTTATTTCCGAAGTTCCCGTTTATTTTCGAAGTTCCCGGTATTTTTCGAAGTTCTCGTTCATCCTCGGAGGTCTCGTTACCTTGCGTTGTCGATCACGAACTAACTATCGACTGGCGTTATCGTAATTTTGCCGATTATCGATTGGAGTAATCGGGAGTATTTGTTCCGAGCCTATGTGCCGTTTCGACGCTACCGATCGGACTCGGGGATACCGTCGCTATCGTGTGCATGGGATGTTATAGGCGTCATGATACTCAGTGATACCGATACCGCGGCTGTTTATCGTGTTTTCGGATTTGATTATCGGGTCCGCAGGGTTCCGTTCTGCGGGATATCGTAGTACTAGTGGCGTTCTCGTGCTGTGTTACCGTGATACCGGGTTGGGAAAGATATTCGAATAAAGCGCGAGCCTCTCTAAACCATACGCGTATTCGACTTCTTTTTATTTCTTTTTCCTCCTTCTCTTACTATACTAGATTACGCGTCAGGCAGTGTTCGTTTGTCGGGTCGCCACCCACCCCCTCTCTCCACGACCTAGCCCACTGAGCGAGCCAGGGATTTCCGCTACCCGACTCTGCTTTTCTCGCCACCGCCGGTTCGAACTTAGGTTCGAGTTAGTTTCGTTTACGTTTCGCGGTTTGACCCTTCCGCCGAATAATCAAAAATGGTCTGGCGCCCAAAAAGCTCTCGCGGCGACGAGAACGGCATAGTGTGGGCCGAAGATAACCGATGCGCAGGCATCACGGTTATAATGGCCCGGCTAGCTCAGTCGGTAGAGCATGAGACTCTTAATCTCAGGGTCGTGGGTTCGGGCCCCACGTTGATTTATAACCGTGATGCCTGCGCATCGGTTACCTTCGGCCCACACTATGCCGTTCTCGTCGCCGCGAGAGCTTTTTGGGCGCCAGACCATTTTTGATTATTCGGCGGAAGGGTCAAACCGCGAACGTAAACGAAACTAACTCGAACCTAAGTTCTAACCGGCGGTGGCGAGAAAAGCAGAGTCGGGTAGCGGAAATCCCTGGCTCGCTCAGTGGGCTAGGTCGTGGAGAGAGGGGGTGGGTGGCGACCCGACAAACGAACACGGCCTGACGCGTAATCTAGTATAGTAAGAGAAGGAGGAAAAGAAATAAAAAGAAGTCGAATACGCGTATGGTTTAGAGAGGCTCGCGATTTATTCGAATATCTTTCCCAACCCGGTATCACGGTAACACAGCACGAGAACGCCACTAGTACTACGATATCCCGCAGAACGGAACCCTGCGGACCCGATAATCAAATCCGAAAACACGATAAATAGCCGCGGTATCGGTATCACTGAGTATCATAACGCCTATAACATCCCATTCACACGATAGCGACGGTATCCCCGAGTCAGATCGGTAGCGTCGAAACGGCACATAGGCTCGGAACAAATACTCCCGATTACTCCCATCGATAATCGGCAAAATTACGATAACGCCAGTCGATAGTTAGTTCGTGATCGACAACGCAAGGTAACGAGACCCCCGAGGATGAACGAGAACTTCGAGAAATACCGGGAACTTCGAAAATAAACGGGAACTTCGGAAATAAACGGGAACTTCGAAAAACAACGAAAACTTCGAAAAATAACGAGACTTCGGAAAAATAACGAGAACTTCGAAAAATAACGAGAACTTCGAAAAATAAACGAGAACTTCGGACAATCCGAGAACTTTGGACGAGAGCATAGTGATACCTGTGCATGAGCGCGGGAGCCCCGGAGAGCTCCGCGCTCATCGAGAGCTGGAACCCGAGAGAGAGATCTTCGTACCGGTAGCCGAAAATCAGGAACCTTGCCCCTCTACCGATGACGTCAGTCCGACGCGACCAGGAGCGTCATTCGTAACCTCGGACCCTATTCGTTAACTTCAAACTCGAGAACACCGAACGGTAGAACGTAGACACGACGATACCTCATCTTAACCGGACGATAACACCGGTCGGCGACCACGTATAGGATTGCCGATGCTCACGCGGGAGTCATCGCGGAGACACACTTTTCGAGGACATTGGGTTTTACTGGACTATACGATAACGAACGATAGCTTGCGATCCGGCGATCCGTGACGGTTGGGTGATCGCGGGCCCAAGCGCCAGCGGCCTTCCATACGTACCCGAAAACCGAAATGAAACCTTAACCCACCCTGCGGGGTGGCGTGACCCGTATTTCCTCCAATGTCCCGTGACTGAAACGTCGAGAGTCGCACTCGCACCTTCGTGTTGTCTCTCGCGACGAACCGAGCAACGCCGGGAAATGTAACGGGTGGCACGATATGTCGGCCCTGAACCGCGTTACTCCCCGCGCTTGCCCACGACTCAACGATTGCGATAACCCGAAAAACGGACGGGAACTCTTACGCGATACTTAGTCTCAGCGGAGCCCTGGTCGAGACGACCTGTGACGGGATTTTCGAGAAAATAGCG
Source organism: Ischnus inquisitorius (assembly GCA_963924025.1). Taxonomy (NCBI): domain Eukaryota; kingdom Metazoa; phylum Arthropoda; class Insecta; order Hymenoptera; family Ichneumonidae; genus Ischnus; species Ischnus inquisitorius. Next base: position 10,958,691 of record OZ001253.1, read on the forward strand.
TCACAGACCCCCCACCATGACTGGTACATATCGGTCATAAGGAGACCACTTTACCTGAGTCGGTAACTCGAACCCACACCTGAGATACGGTAGAAGTCAGTAACCCGATAACATGAGTTGGATAAAGCATATATTTGGTCGTAGGCCTGGGCCTGAAACTCATAACAATCGGTAACCTTTTCCGAACTTAGTCCGAGAACACCAAACGTTTAACGGCGGTTCATACGATAGCAGATCTCTCAAGTTATTTTATTCAGGTCTCGATAGTAATCATTATGAGGGACGGTACTGACTCGATAACAATACTAGAGTCGGTAATTCAAAGGCTGTGCGTCTCATTTTTTTCGATAACACCCGGTTCGGGTCGGTAATCGTACCTATCTTATTTATGCGATAACACCGGAAATTGTACTAACATTCAGGTACTTTTCTCACGGATTTCCGGTAACATAAATATCCGATAACACCAATCAGTTCGATACAATCTTCTCGATAACACCTTTATCAGTCGTCGGTTTTTTTAACACGATAACACCCTACACTTTTGATTTGTTGACTCTTCTCTCCCTTCTTTTTCATCGTTGTGTGTAAAGGATTCGATAACACCGTAAAGCTTCTTGCATCGAAAACAGTGACGGAAGGTCAAGGCGATTTGTCACAATACGGTAACTCGAACATTCTTAATCGTACGATAGCAGAACAGTCGCCAAAAAGGGTCGTCAAAAGAGACGGTATCTCAAAAATCCGATAACACCAGGGTAACGATAGCTAGAAGGCACCATGACGTAATCGGAGGCGTAGGAACGGTAACCAATAGCAGTATCACGATTGACTCCATGTCAATGATCGCAGTGGTACGACGGTTTAGTGCCATGAGGTGCTCGGCTGATAGGAATCCGGGGCCGGGGTTCCGGTGTAATAGGTACTGTAAGGATGGCAACCGTCGCACGTGTGCGTCGAGGGGGCATACGTGGTAACGTAGGCTCGAGGTTGTGCCGCGTTGTGCGCTACACATGCCCGGCATCCTGTCCCGCAGGTCGGAGGGATCTGGTATACCCCGTAATCGTCGGGTCTCGGGCCCTGATCTTCAACCCTGGGTGTCGGCGGGTCGTAGGTATCGTCGGGAATTCCTCTCTTCATTTGTTCTTGATACAGCGTCTCGCTAACCAACTCCCGAGGGACATTCCTTCCTAGAGATTCGACGTAGGGCCCTCGTCTTGCCCAATACGGCGAGCAATCGGGGCAGGTGCGTAATGTGACATGGCGTCTCCCACACCCGTAACAGATGCGGTCGCCCGTCGGGTTCGGGCAGTGCGCTCGAATATGCCCCGGCTGGCGGCAATCGTGGCAGAGTCGTCCCTGGGGGCGAGAGTCGTTGACCGGAGCCGGCGGTGGCGTAGGCGTCGCAGGTGGTGTCGCCAGCGTCGAACATGGCGTGGATGTCGGTGGGGAGACCGCCGCGGGGTTCGCCGGCGCCCTGACCGGAGTCGTTGCGATTAAAGAGTTTCCCGTGGTCACCGACGCGGTTGGTGCGGTAGCCGTGTCCATGGATACCTCGGCGTCATTGTCGAGCTCCGTGATGAGCGTGTCTTCACCTACGTCCATTTCTAGGTAATCGCCGAGGTTAGGATCCTCCTGCATTTGTACTCGTCCCTCTATTGTTTCGATAGCCCGGATCGTCGGTTTTGCCGATGGAGTGGTCTCGTCTCTACGAGGCGGTCGAGTAATAACGGTGTCAGCGGAGTTGTTCGAGCTGCTGGACGAACTCGAGGAACTGCTACCACTCGAACTGCTCGTATCGTCACCCTCTGGTGGACCTGGGAACGGCGGCAGCGGGGACAGTACATCTCGTGGGTATGTACGCCGGGCATGTCGTACCGTTTCTTCAATGGCTGCAATCAGCCCCGGGGCTCGACGGTTGGCGCACCCGATCGCCCTAGCATACGGTTGGAGATGTTCCCAAACATTGTCGGACGTTGGTCCCAGTATGGAAGCTGCGTCGTCGGCCAATAGGAGTGATGACGCTTCCGGAAGGGTTAATGGGGATCCCAAGTCGTCGAGGGCGGCAAGAATGGCTTGAACGATTCGTTCGGTTGACGAAAGCATCGGCCTCGGGCTCGTCATTTCTGTAACCAGTCGTATATATTCATAGGGTAAGACACTTGTTACGATACCTTCGAACTCTCCTTGTTTTTTCTTTGTTGTTGCCAGAATTCGGCCGAAGGCCCAGCAGTTCAAGACTTTAGCAAGGATAGCAGATCCATTAGCTACGGTATTCGAGATCAGAATATTCACCAACTCCTAATTACGGTATCGATAACACGGGCGAATTCGCGATAACTCGGTAACACGTTATCTCCAATATACGGGATCACCTTGGGAGAAGATAGGGTTTAAGGTCCTGGATCGAGATGGTGCCTTGGGGGCGACCGGCGAGATCCATCAATTCATACCTTACGCGCGATAACTTCTTCGATATTACGAATGGACCGTCGAAAGGTTTCGCTAAGGCGGCTGAAAAGCGTTTGGCAGCGTTTGATAGGGGATGGGCGCGGCGCAGGACCATATCGCCGACGTCGTATTCCCGGTCGCGGTGTCGAAGATTATAATAATGGGCTTGCTGGTGTTGAGCTTCGCTCAGTGCGTGCACCAGAGTTTTGCGTAACGTTTCGAGTCTTTTCATACGCTCGACCCATTCGCTCGGATCTCGGGCTTCAATTTCGACTTCGCCTTCGACTTCCCGCTTCATGGAACCCGCGGCCTGTGGTTCTCGACCAAAGTTGGCAAAAGCTGGGGTGGTCTGAAGGGACGAATGGTGAGCGGAGTTGTAGGCGAATCTAAACTCGTGCAAGTGCCGATCCCATTCCCGCTGATCAGTATCGATATACGCTCGCAACATCATTTTTAAAACTCGGTTTACCCTCTCTACCGGGTTGGCTTGGGGGTGGTACGGAGGGGTGGTATCGTGTCGGATTCCCGTGCGTTGTACGAGGTCGCGGATGTCTCTGTTTACAAATTCCGTACCGTTATCGGTCAGAAGTACGCGAGGGGCCCCCCAGCGAGAGATGACAAAATCGTCGATAGCAGCACTAATGCTCTTCCCGGTAGCGCGACGTAAAGGAATAGTTTCGACCCATTTGGTGAACATATCCTGCACGACGAGAAGATACGAATATCCGGCTTTACTTCGCGTTACCGGTCCCATAATATCTGCTGCAATCGTAGTCCACGGTTCCTCGATGACTCGACGACCCATCAGGCCTGCCGAAGGGCGTTGTTCCACCTTGCATCGCTGACAAGTGTCGCAACGTTTCACAAAAACGGTAACATCCCGGAGCATACTGGGCCAATAATACCGGTTACTCAACCGGCGATACGTTTTGTCGATTCCCAGATGACCTGCTTGTGGGAGCGCATGGGATTCAACGATAGCTCGAGAACGCAACTCGCGAGGCAATACGAGCTTCCACGCATCGAGATCGTCCAATTCTACTGAAATAAAGTCGTACGGACGGTGGTGATACAATTCATCGTTGACAATTTGCCAATCTGGGAACCGATCAGGCGCGTGCTTAATGTCTCGATACCGACGGACATACCATCGATCTTCGGTCGCCTGCATTCGGTTACACCTTATTATCTCGTTAGCGAACTCTTCCGGTATACGCGACAGGGCGTCGGGCACGTGATGAAGCGCACCTTTACGATGAACGATCGTTACGTCGTACTCCAATAGTTCGAGAGCCCATCGGGCTAGCCGACCGGTGGGGTTCTTCAGGTTGTGAAGCCACCGAAGGCTACTATGGTCGGTAACAACGGTAAAGGCATATCCTTCCAGATAACAGCGGTACTTTTTGATTGCCCAGATAACGGCAAGGCATTCCTGTTCGGTAACGGTATATTTCTTTTCGGGATCGGTAAGAGAGCGACTAGCATAAGCGATAACGCGTTCTTGGCCGTCGATAACTTGGGTTAGAACCGCTCCTAACCCTACGCTACTTGCGTCGGTTTGCAGCGTGAACGGTAACTCGAAACGCGGGCACGCTAAGACGGGAGCGGACACGAGATGATTTTTTAATTCGTCGAACGCGAGTTGCTGTTCGGTATCCCACGTCCACGTTTGGTTCTTCTTGGTGAGGCGGGTGAGGGGTTCCGCGACGGTAGCGAATTCCGGAATGAACCGACGGTACCAAGATGCCATGCCTAAAAATCGACGTACCTGTTTTAGTGTTCGTGGCGTCGGATAATCGATAACAACGGCCATCTTATCGGGATCTACCAACAATCCGTCGCGGTTAACGAGAAACCCGAGATAACGAACTTGAGAACAACAAAACTCGCTCTTGTCGCGATTAATCGAGAGCCCCGCTTTCCGAATCCTATCGAGAACGCACTTCAGCCAAATTAAATGATCGTCGAACGTCCGGGTAGTGATAATTATGTCGTCGAGATAGACGAACACTTGAGGATATAGGTCCGTGCCCACGAGACGATCGAGAAGTCGCTGGAAAGTCGCGGGAGCGTTTGTTAAGCCGTAAGGCATCCGTAGGAAGTGAAATAACCCCCGACCCGGAACAATGAATGCCGTGATTTCACGCGACTCGGGTGTAAGCGGTACCTGGAAATACGCTTGGCTCAGATCGAGCGTTGTGATGTAGGTTTCTTCGTCGCGTTCGACGAATTAAAAAATCATCTCGTGTCCGCTCCCGTCTTAGCGTGCCCGCGTTTCGAGTTACCGTTCACGCTGCAAACCGTTCCTACGCCTCCGATTACGTCATGGTGCCTTCTAGCTATCGTTACCCTGGTGTTATCGGATTTTTGAGATACCGTCTCTTTTGACGACCCTTTTTGGCGACTGTTCTGCTATCGTACGATTAAGAATGTTCGAGTTACCGTATGGTGACAAATCGCCTTGACCTTCCGTCCCTGTTTTCGATGCAAGAAGCTTTACGGTGTTATCGAATCCTTTACACACAACGATGAAAAAGAAGAGAGAGAAGAGTCAACAAATCAAAAGTGTAGGGTGTTATCGTGTTAAAAAACCGACGACTGATGAAGGTGTTATCGAGAAGATTGTATCGAACTGATTGGTGTTATCGGATATTTATGTTACCGGAAATCCGTGAGAAAAGTACCTGAATGTTAGTACAATTTCCGGTGTTATCGCATAAATAAGATAGGTACGATTACCGACCTGAATCGGGTGTTATCGAAAAAATGAGACGCACAGCCTTTGAATTACCGACTCTAGTATTGTTATCGAGTCAGTACCGTCCCTCATAATGATTACTATCGAGACCTGAATAAAATAACTTGAGAGATCTGCTATCGTATGAACCGCCGTTAAACGTTTGGTGTTCTCGGACTAAGTTCGGAAAGGGTTACCGATTGTTATGAGTTTCAGGCCCAGGCCTACGACCAAATATATGCTTTATCCAACTCATGTTATCGGGTTACTGACTTCTACCGTATCTCAGGTGTGGGTTCGAGTTACCGACTCAGGTAAAGTGGTCTCCTTATGACCGATATGTACCAGTCATGGTGGGGGGTCTGTGACGCTATTTTCTCGAAAATCCCGTCACAGGTCGTCTCGACCAGGGCTCCGCTGAGACTAAGTATCGCGTAAGAGTTCCCGTCCGTTTTTCGGGTTATCGCAATCATTGAGTCGTGGGCAAGCGCGGGGAGTAACGCGGTTCAGGGCCGACATATCGTGCCACCCGTTACATTTCCCGGCGTTGCTCGGTTCGTCGCGAGAGACAACACGAAGGTGCGAGTGCGACTCTCGACGTTTCAGTCACGGGACATTGGAGGAAATACGGGTCACGCCACCCCGCAGGGTGGGTTAAGGTTTCATTTCGGTTTTCGGGTACGTATGGAAGGCCGCTGGCGCTTGGGCCCGCGATCACCCAACCGTCACGGATCGCCGGATCGCAAGCTATCGTTCGTTATCGTATAGTCCAGTAAAACCCAATGTCCTCGAAAAGTGTGTCTCCGCGATGACTCCCGCGTGAGCATCGGCAATCCTATACGTGGTCGCCGACCGGTGTTATCGTCCGGTTAAAATGAGGTATCGTCGTGTCTACGTTCTACCGTTCGGTGTTCTCGAGTTTGAATTTAACGAATAGGGTCCGAGGTTACGAATGACGCTCCTGGTCGCGTCGGACTGACGTCATCGGTAGAGGGGCAAGGTTCCTGATTTTCGGCTACCGGTACGAAGATCTCTCTCTCGGGTTCCAGCTCTCGATGAGCGCGGAGCTCTCCGGGGCTCCCGCGCTCATGCACAGGTATCACTATGCTCTCGTCCAAAGTTCTCGGATTGTCCGAAGTTCTCGTTTATTTTTCGAAGTTCTCGTTTATTTTTCGAAGTTCTCGTTTATTTTTCGAAGTTCTCGTTATTTTTCCGAAGTTCTCGTTTATTTTTCGAAGTTCTCGTTTATTTTTCGAAGTTCTCGTTATTTTTCCGAAGTCTCGTTATTTTTCGAAGTTTTCGTTGTTTTTCGAAGTTCCCGTTTATTTCCGAAGTTCCCGTTTATTTTCGAAGTTCCCGGTATTTTTCGAAGTTCTCGTTCATCCTCGGAGGTCTCGTTACCTTGCGTTGTCGATCACGAACTAACTATCGACTGGCGTTATCGTAATTTTGCCGATTATCGATTGGAGTAATCGGGAGTATTTGTTCCGAGCCTATGTGCCGTTTCGACGCTACCGATCGGACTCGGGGATACCGTCGCTATCGTGTGCATGGGATGTTATAGGCGTCATGATACTCAGTGATACCGATACCGCGGCTGTTTATCGTGTTTTCGGATTTGATTATCGGGTCCGCAGGGTTCCGTTCTGCGGGATATCGTAGTACTAGTGGCGTTCTCGTGCTGTGTTACCGTGATACCGGGTTGGGAAAGATATTCGAATAAAGCGCGAGCCTCTCTAAACCATACGCGTATTCGACTTCTTTTTATTTCTTTTTCCTCCTTCTCTTACTATACTAGATTACGCGTCAGGCAGTGTTCGTTTGTCGGGTCGCCACCCACCCCCTCTCTCCACGACCTAGCCCACTGAGCGAGCCAGGGATTTCCGCTACCCGACTCTGCTTTTCTCGCCACCGCCGGTTCGAACTTAGGTTCGAGTTAGTTTCGTTTACGTTTCGCGGTTTGACCCTTCCGCCGAATAATCAAAAATGGTCTGGCGCCCAAAAAGCTCTCGCGGCGACGAGAACGGCATAGTGTGGGCCGAAGATAACCGATGCGCAGGCATCACGGTTATAAATGGACCCCCCCCCCCCCCGAGCCTGGGGTCATTATATACTATATAATGTATATAACTATAGGTCGTTATAGTCGAGGATTTATAACCGTGATGCCTGCGCATCGGTTATCTTCGGCCCACACTATGCCGTTCTCGTCGCCGCGAGAGCTTTTTGGGCGCCAGACCATTTTTGATTATTCGGCGGAAGGGTCAAACCGCGAAACGTAAACGAAACTAACTCGAACCTAAGTTCGAACCGGCGGTGGCGAGAAAAGCAGAGTCGGGTAGCGGAAATCCCTGGCTCGCTCAGTGGGCTAGGTCGTGGAGAGAGGGGGTGGGTGGCGACCCGACAAACGAACACTGCCTGACGCGTAATCTAGTATAGTAAGAGAAGGAGGAAAAAGAAATAAAAAGAAGTCGAATACGCGTATGGTTTAGAGAGGCTCGCGCTTTATTCGAATATCTTTCCCAACCCGGTATCACGGTAACACAGCACGAGAACGCCACTAGTACTACGATATCCCGCAGAACGGAACCCTGCGGACCCGATAATCAAATCCGAAAACACGATAAACAGCCGCGGTATCGGTATCACTGAGTATCATGACGCCTATAACATCCCATGCACACGATAGCGACGGTATCCCCGAGTCCGATCGGTAGCGTCGAAACGGCACATAGGCTCGGAACAAATACTCCCGATTACTCCAATCGATAATCGGCAAAATTACGATAACGCCAGTCGATAGTTAGTTCGTGATCGACAACGCAAGGTAACGAGACCTCCGAGGATGAACGAGAACTTCGAGAAATACCGGGAACTTCGAAAATAAACGGGAACTTCGGAAATAAACGGGAACTTCGAAAAACAACGAAAACTTCGAAAAATAACGAGACTTCGGAAAAATAACGAGAACTTCGAAAAATAAACGAGAACTTCGAAAAATAAACGAGAACTTCGGAAAAATAACGAGAACTTCGAAAAATAAACGAGAACTTCGGACAATCCGAGAACTTTGGACGAGAGCATAGTGATACCTGTGCATGAGCGCGGGAGCCCCGGAGAGCTCCGCGCTCATCGAGAGCTGGAACCCGAGAGAGAGATCTTCGTACCGGTAGCCGAAAATCAGGAACCTTGCCCCTCTACCGATGACGTCAGTCCGACGCGACCAGGAGCGTCATTCGTAACCTCGGACCCTATTCGTTAAATTCAAACTCGAGAACACCGAACGGTAGAACGTAGACACGACGATACCTCATTTTAACCGGACGATAACACCGGTCGGCGACCACGTATAGGATTGCCGATGCTCACGCGGGAGTCATCGCGGAGACACACTTTTCGAGGACATTGGGTTTTACTGGACTATACGATAACGAACGATAGCTTGCGATCCGGCGATCCGTGACGGTTGGGTGATCGCGGGCCCAAGCGCCAGCGGCCTTCCATACGTACCCGAAAACCGAAATGAAACCTTAACCCACCCTGCGGGGTGGCGTGACCCGTATTTCCTCCAATGTCCCGTGACTGAAACGTCGAGAGTCGCACTCGCACCTTCGTGTTGTCTCTCGCGACGAACCGAGCAACGCCGGGAAATGTAACGGGTGGCACGATATGTCGGCCCTGAACCGCGTTACTCCCCGCGCTTGCCCACGACTCAATGATTGCGATAACCCGAAAAACGGACGGGAACTCTTACGCGATACTTAGTCTCAGCGGAGCCCTGGTCGAGACGACCTGTGACGGGATTTTCGAGAAAATAGCGTCACAGACCCCCCACCATGACTGGTACATATCGGTCATAAGGAGACCACTTTACCTGAGTCGGTAACTCGAACCCACACCTGAGATACGGTAGAAGTCAGTAACCCGATAACATGAGTTGGATAAAGCATATATTTGGTCGTAGGCCTGGGCCTGAAACTCATAACAATCGGTAACCCTTTCCGAACTTAGTCCGAGAACACCAAACGTTTAACGGCGGTTCATACGATAGCAGATCTCTCAAGTTATTTTATTCAGGTCTCGATAGTAATCATTATGAGGGACGGTACTGACTCGATAACAATACTAGAGTCGGTAATTCAAAGGCTGTGCGTCTCATTTTTTCGATAACACCCGATTCAGGTCGGTAATCGTACCTATCTTATTTATGCGATAACACCGGAAATTGTACTAACATTCAGGTACTTTTCTCACGGATTTCCGGTAACATAAATATCCGATAACACCAATCAGTTCGATACAATCTTCTCGATAACACCTTCATCAGTCGTCGGTTTTTTAACACGATAACACCCTACACTTTTGATTTGTTGACTCTTCTCTCTCTTCTTTTTCATCGTTGTGTGTAAAGGATTCGATAACACCGTAAAGCTTCTTGCATCGAAAACAGGGACGGAAGGTCAAGGCGATTTGTCACCATACGGTGACTCGAACATTCTTAATCGTACGATAGCAGAACAGTCGCCAAAAAGGGTCGTCAAAAGAGACGGTATCTCAAAAATCCGATAACACCAGGGTAACGATAGCTAGAAGGCACCATGACGTAATCGGAGGCGTAGGAACGGTTTGCAGCGTGAACGGTAACTCGAAACGCGGGCACGCTAAGACGGGAGCGGACACGAGATGATTTTTTAATTCGTCGAACGCGAGTTGCTGTTCGGTATCCCACGTCCACGTTTGGTTCTTCTTGGTGAGGCGGGTGAGGGGTTCCGCGACGGTAGCGAATTCCGGAATGAACCGACGGTACCAAGATGCCATGCCTAAAAATCGACGTACCTGTTTTAGGGTTCGTGGCGTCGGATAATCGATAACAACGGCCATCTTATCGGGATCTACCAACAATCCGTCGCGGTTAACGAGGAACCCGAGATAACGAACTTGAGAACAACAAAACTCGCTCTTTTCGCGATTAATCGAGAGCCCCGCTTTCCGAATCCTATCGAGAACGCACTTCAGCCAAATTAAATGATCGTCGAACGTCCGGGTAGTGATAATTATGTCGTCGAGATAGACGAACACTTGAGGATATAGGTCCGTGCCCACGAGACGATCGAGAAGTCGCTGGAAAGTCGCGGGAGCGTTTGTTAAGCCGTAAGGCATCCGTAGGAAGTGAAATAACCCCCGACCCGGAACAATGAATGCCGTGATTTCACGCGACTCGGGTGTAAGCGGTACCTGGAAATACGCTTGGCTCAGATCGAGCGTTGTGATGTAGTGAGCCTGTCTTAGTTCGTCGAGGATCCCTGTCATATTCGGTATGGGGTACGCGTCGCGTTTAGTAATGGCGTTAACCTTCCGGAAGTCAATACAGAAACGATATTTTCCGTTCGGTTTTTTAACCATAACGATTGGGCTCGACCATCCGCTCTGTGATCGCTCGATAATTTTCTCGCGTAACATGGTGTCGACCTCCTCCCAGATTTTTTCGCGTATCGCGGGCGTAACATGATACGGTTTTTGTCGGATGGGCGGATGGCCTTCGACGTCGATATGATGGGTCGTTAACTCGGTAACACCTGGCTTCCCGGAAGAAGACGGTAACTCGATAGCTAAAAATTCGGTAAGTCGTCGGAATTCCGATCCCTCGAGGGAGCGAAGTCCGTAACACCGTAATATTCGCGAGTCCACATCAGCTGGAACGAACTTGAACATCTCGTCGGGTTTCTCACGGTAATGCCACGTCTCGTCAAAAAAATCGACGACCATGTGGGCGGCGTGAAGGAAGTCCAACCCGAGGATGAACCCTTCGGTAAGCGTGGGCATCCAGTACGCGGTAATTTCGACTTCGCGTCCGTGTAAACCCGCGAGGAAGGTAGAAGCTAAATGAACCGTTTCCGTTGGTCCCGTTGCCGGAACGACTCGTCGAGCCGGAACTTCGGATGGGGATATTCCCACTCGAGAGAATAGCTTCATACCCGCTCCACCGGCAAAGGTTCGCGTCGCCCCAGAATCAACTAACGCACGTACGGTTTCTCCCTTAATGACGATATCGAGGTAAAACGCTAAAGGACAACGATCCTTAGCGGCGGTAACGGCGATAACTCGTCCGATGTCCGGTAGTGGTTGAGTCGGTGGCCTGCCTACCGGCGTTGCAGGCCTCACTTCCCGATTCCCGGATTGCAGTACGGACAATTTTGAGTAGTGACTCCCGAAAAGCTACATCGATAGCAGAAAACTCTACGCGCTTCGGGGCAATCCCGATGTCTGTGACCTGGCTTATGGCAATTCCAACAGACCGGTTCGCCCGAAGCGTTTGCTCGCGGTGGGGTGTCACGACCCGATTGAGTCGGTTTGGATGGAGGAGTCTCCGGGGTCGTTTTATTCGGCGAGGCCGGTGAGACCGTTCCTCCCGGCTTTGGCAACACGGCTCGCCATGCGAGAGCGGTTGCGGGGTTGTTCGCGTATGTCGGCGGCCGCGAATCTTTAAACTTCCCTCGGGAGTGGCGTGACTCCTTAATCACGTCTAACGCTTCGACTTCTTCGGTAATGGTCTCGTAGTCGGGTCCTTCTTCGTTTCCCTCGTGTTCGAGGACCACCCGAGCCTTCAGATAAGGTGGTCGGTTTGAGCGCAGTGTCGACGTATTGCCTCGGAAGGCAAAACTTGGACACAAGGAGTGCTCGGGTTTCGGGGGGGGTCGCCGCGTCCCGAGGCTATCGAGAATTTTACCGTGTCTAATAGCCACGATTTCAAGCTGGTCCATCGTGGTGTGGTCCAGTAACGGAAGCACGACGCGATATTCGGGCAACAAGTTGCGGTGCGTGTACCGGACTTGTTCCTGCTCGGTCCATCGGGGCGAGGTTCGCGAGAATAACCCCCTCATGCACGCGATATAGTCGCCGACTTGTTCCCCTTCGGCTTGGGTTCGGTCGGCGATCTCCTCTCGCAACGCGATTTGGTAATCTGGGTCCGCATAATATTGACGGAATGCGGTCTTCGCGTCTTCCCAGGTACCAAACTCGTAGGCGTGGCCACGATACCAGACGAGAGCGGCGTGTTTCAAGAAAAACGGAATAGCTTTTAGCAATTCCGCGTCCCGAATCGGTATAAATCCGCGTCCCTCGTCGATGCGCGTCAGAAAATCTTCCACGTCCTCCCCTTTACGTCCGGAAAAGGATAGATCCCACCTCTTCATAGTATTTAATAGCGCGGCCGCGGTTAAGGGTCGGCTCGTTCGCGGGTCAAAATCGTCATCTGATAGCTGAAAATCACTATGATGCGGTACCACGCGGTGACGGGAAGCACGGGTAGGTTCGTCGATCGCGGCGGGTTCGGTACCGAGATTCGCGAGACGGGGTTCGTTGGCATTCGGTGCCAACGAGGCGTAACTGGACGCGATCGAGCGCGCATCCCCCGGTTGTTGATCGATAACTTGACGCGGTAGCGATTGGAGATTTTCATACTCGACGGGGGTAGTTCGCGTCACGATTATGTTCGGTAACGGGGTTCGCGTCCGTCGAACGCTCGGCCGCTTCTTCGGTATCGCTGCAGGGGTCAAAACTTCCTCCCAGGGTTCGGTCTGTACATATTGGGTTTGCCTGGGTGGCTCACCGAGTCGGAAATCATTCGTGACTAACCCCGTCCTTACCGTGGGGTCGACAGTGTCGGTTCGGTTTGGCTTGGACACCTCGCCAGGGTGAGGATCGCTCGAGGCGGATCCTGTTAGTACCGCGGGATCGGGGTTATCGGTGAGATTTAATTCCGACCGTCCGGTGGTCTTAGGAATCGCCCCCTTGGGATCTTGCGTTTCCGGTAGGCTCATTCTGACTCCCGAGTGACGGTAACAAGGGGACGCAGGCCGAGAAGGCAAAGGTAGTAAAGCAACGGAAAAGAGGAAACAAAAGAAAAAAAGAAACAAATCCGAGAACTAGCCGGTAGCACGAGAACGAATTTCCCCACGCGTTGACCCGAGAACGTAACGACGATAAATCGGTAACGAGAGGATGGGTTGACTAACCGACGTAGTCCCTCGATCGCGCGAGCCGATAAGTCACTCACAAAAAAAAAGATAGTCAAAGAACGGTAGCATTCAGACGATAGCACGAGAGCGAGAGCAATTGATCATTTCCCGATAACGATAAAGAACGATAGAGGCATACTTTTGATACTCATACGATAACGCCGGTAGAATCGCCAGGGTGAGTATCGTAATGCGGGGGTCACGACAAGTACTATCGGGGCCGGAATGTATTGCGGGGCGACCCCGGTGGGTAACGGAAAACGAAAATTGTGCGGAAATTTTTTTTTTTTTCTTTCGTTTTTTTTTCTTTTCCCGCTCGCGAACACCACGAGTTCTCGCGCACTGATTCACGGCTCTAACGGTGGCCTCGTAATAATGAGAGGTAGCGTACTCACTGTCTCACGGTGGATTCGTTCGCTGTTGATTGTCCACCCTTTATCCGTCGGAGGCGATACACTCACTTCTCGATAGCACTCGGCAGCGTAGTACTCGGTAACACTCGTCGATGGAACACTCGCGAAATTGTGTCACTCGGTAGATGCGGTAGCTGACTCTTCGAAGATTCGATGAACAATGACCAAGTCGGCGCACTGTCCGGGCCTTCTTGGTTTAACGTATAGTACTAGTAAGAGGGAGGGGGGGGTTTTCCTCCCAATCAAAATTCGGGAATTTCCCCTCCCGCCGCCATAGTCCCTTTTGCGATTTCCTCGTGCGAATACTTGTGCCTAGCGGCGGATGCCGGTCTCAGCGCGCGATGTTTACGCGCTTGCCCTTGACGTTACTCGCCGGGCTCGAGCGGGCGACCGCAAGAACTATACTCACGATAGACGTACGAGCGCGTAAACCATTACTCTTTGTTCGCTCTAGGCTTCTCGTATATTCTTGAGTTAGCATTTATCTCGACTGCTCTCGAAGACTACGGCACATATCGAATATCGTGTCGGGCCTCGAATACGTCACAGCCACTCGAGAATAAAAGGCGAGTCCGCAGGCATTAGGAACTGATCCTTTTGCCGATGCAAATTAAAAAATTATGACAATGGATAATAATAATAAAAAAAAATAGAATAATTAAGAAAAAAATATAAGATGACCAAGCATAAAATAATGATAATAATAATAGAACAGGGAAAAAAAAAACAATTAGCTAGCCGTCGTCAATCCGGCTCGGAAGGAATGAGTAGCAGAGCCTCTGGTTCCGCTAGGGTCTTCGCGTATCTCAGCCGCGTCTCAGCATCACAATAGCCACGCGAGTAAACAGTGACGCCGTATACGAGTTAGTCCGCCGTTCGCATCGGTAACGCCGGAGAGAGACATACGCTATATATATATATATTCTGTTCTTTTCGAAAAGAGATTATTCGATACCGGTAACGAGAGGTCCGATAACGACGAGAGACTGTCTACAACGGAAATACAAACAAAAGAAGCGAAACATTTTTTTTTTCGGAATTATACGATAACGTCATCCAAAATTCCCATATTCACTCTAAACCATGGCGCATCCCGAAGTAACCCCAACCGAAATATAAGTTGTTCGTTTGCCAGAGCCCCACGTTGGGCGCCATTTATAACCGTGATGCCTGCGCATCGGTTATCTTCGGCCCACACTATGCCGTTCTCGTCGCCGCGAGAGCTTTTTGGGCGCCAGACCATTTTTGATTATTCGGCGGAAGGGTCAAACCGCGAAACGTAAACGAAACTAACTCGAACCTAAGTTCGAACCGGCGGTGGCGAGAAAAGCAGAGTCGGGTAGCGGAAATCCCTGGCTCGCTCAGTGGGCTAGGTCGTGGAGAGAGGGGGTGGGTGGCGACCCGACAAACGAACACTGCCTGACGCGTAATCTAGTATAGTAAGAGAAGGAGGAAAAAGAAATAAAAAGAAGTCGAATACGCGTATGGTTTAGAGAGGCTCGCGCTTTATTCGAATATCTTTCCCAACCCGGTATCACGGTAACACAGCACGAGAACGCCACTAGTACTACGATATCCCGCAGAACGGAACCCTGCGGACCCGATAATCAAATCCGAAAACACGATAAACAGCCGCGGTATCGGTATCACTGAGTATCATGACGCCTATAACATCCCATGCACACGATAGCGACGGTATCCCCGAGTCCGATCGGTAGCGTCGAAACGGCACATAGGCTCGGAACAAATACTCCCGATTACTCCAATCGATAATCGGCAAAATTACGATAACGCCAGTCGATAGTTAGTTCGTGATCGACAACGCAAGGTAACGAGACCTCCGAGGATGAACGAGAACTTCGAAAAATACCGGGAACTTCGAAAATAAACGGGAACTTCGGAAATAAACGGGAACTTCGAAAAACAACGAAAACTTCGAAAAATAACGAGACTTCGGAAAAATAACGAGAACTTCGAAAAATAAACGAGAACTTCGAAAAATAAACGAGAACTTCGGAAAAATAACGAGAACTTCGAAAAATAAACGAGAACTTCGAAAAATAAACGAGAACTTCGAAAAATAAACGAGAACTTCGGACAATCCGAGAACTTTGGACGAGAGCATAGTGATACCTGTGCATGAGCGCGGGAGCCCCGGAGAGCTCCGCGCTCATCGAGAGCTGGAACCCGAGAGAGAGATCTTCGTACCGGTAGCCGAAAATCAGGAACCTTGCCCCTCTACCGATGACGTCAGTCCGACGCGACCAGGAGCGTCATTCGTAACCTCGGACCCTATTCGTTAAATTCAAACTCGAGAACACCGAACGGTAGAACGTAGACACGACGATACCTCATTTTAACCGGACGATAACACCGGTCGGCGACCACGTATAGGATTGCCGATGCTCACGCGGGAGTCATCGCGGAGACACACTTTTCGAGGACATTGGGTTTTACTGGACTATACGATAACGAACGATAGCTTGCGATCCGGCGATCCGTGACGGTTGGGTGATCGCGGGCCCAAGCGCCAGCGGCCTTCCATACGTACCCGAAAACCGAAATGAAACCTTAACCCACCCTGCGGGGTGGCGTGACCCGTATTTCCTCCAATGTCCCGTGACTGAAACGTCGAGAGTCGCACTCGCACCTTCGTGTTGTCTCTCGCGACGAACCGAGCAACGCCGGGAAATGTAACGGGTGGCACGATATGTCGGCCCTGAACCGCGTTACTCCCCGCGCTTGCCCACGACTCAATGATTGCGATAACCCGAAAAACGGACGGGAACTCTTACGCGATACTTAGTCTCAGCGGAGCCCTGGTCGAGACGACCTGTGACGGGATTTTCGAGAAAATAGCGTCACAGACCCCCCACCATGACTGGTACATATCGGTCATAAGGAGACCACTTTACCTGAGTCGGTAACTCGAACCCACACCTGAGATACGGTAGAAGTCAGTAACCCGATAACATGAGTTGGATAAAGCATATATTTGGTCGTAGGCCTGGGCCTGAAACTCATAACAATCGGTAACCCTTTCCGAACTTAGTCCGAGAACACCAAACGTTTAACGGCGGTTCATACGATAGCAGATCTCTCAAGTTATTTTATTCAGGTCTCGATAGTAATCATTATGAGGGACGGTACTGACTCGATAACAATACCAGAGTCGGTAATTCAAAGGCTGTGCTAGGCCACATCTATCGTTCGTTATCGTATAGTCCAGTAAAACCCAATGTCCTCGAAAAGTGTGTCTCCGCGATGACTCCCGCGTGAGCATCGGCAATCCTATACGTGGTCGCCGACCGGTGTTATCGTCCGGTTAAAATGAGGTATCGTCGTGTCTACGTTCTACCGTTCGGTGTTCTCGAGTTTGAATTTAACGAATAGGGTCCGAGGTTACGAATGACGCTCCTGGTCGCGTCGGACTGACGTCATCGGTAGAGGGGCAAGGTTCCTGATTTTCGGCTACCGGTACGAAGATCTCTCTCTCGGGTTCCAGCTCTCGATGAGCGCGGAGCTCTCCGGGGCTCCCGCGCTCATGCACAGGTATCACTATGCTCTCGTCCAAAGTTCTCGGATTGTCCGAAGTTCTCGTTTATTTTTCGAAGTTCTCGTTTATTTTTCGAAGTTCTCGTTTATTTTTCGAAGTTCTCGTTATTTTTCCGAAGTTCTCGTTTATTTTTCGAAGTTCTCGTTTATTTTTCGAAGTTCTCGTTATTTTTCCGAAGTCTCGTTATTTTTCGAAGTTTTCGTTGTTTTTCGAAGTTCCCGTATATTTCCGAAGTTCCCGTTTATTTTCGAAGTTCCCGGTATTTTTCGAAGTTCTCGTTCATCCTCGGAGGTCTCGTTACCTTGCGTTGTCGATCACGAACTAACTATCGACTGGCGTTATCGTAATTTTGCCGATTATCGATTGGAGTAATCGGGAGTATTTGTTCCGAGCCTATGTGCCGTTTCGACGCTACCGATCGGACTCGGGGATACCGTCGCTATCGTGTGCATGGGATGTTATAGGCGTCATGATACTCAGTGATACCGATACCGCGGCTGTTTATCGTGTTTTCGGATTTGATTATCGGGTCCGCAGGGTTCCGTTCTGCGGGATATCGTAGTACTAGTGGCGTTCTCGTGCTGTGTTACCGTGATACCGGGTTGGGAAAGATATTCGAATAAAGCGCGAGCCTCTCTAAACCATACGCGTATTCGACTTCTTTTTATTTCTTTTTCCTCCTTCTCTTACTATACTAGATTACGCGTCAGGCAGTGTTCGTTTGTCGGGTCGCCACCCACCCCCTCTCTCCACGACCTAGCCCACTGAGCGAGCCAGGGATTTCCGCTACCCGACTCTGCTTTTCTCGCCACCGCCGGTTCGAACTTAGGTTCGAGTTAGTTTCGTTTACGTTTCGCGGTTTGACCCTTCCGCCGAATAATCAAAAATGGTCTGGCGCCCAAAAAGCTCTCGCGGCGACGAGAACGGCATAGTGTGGGCCGAAGATAACCGATGCGCAGGCATCACGGTTATAGATGGTACAGGATATTGTACGGCTCTATAGGAGCAGCGTGTTCAGTGACAGCGTGAAAGTTTTGAAAATAGTTCGGGGGCTGATTGGCAGCTCGCGGAACGTTACGCCGAGGGATGTCGCCGCTCTCAATGAGGAAATGGCTCAGTTCGGTAAGAACTACTTTTTTTTGTTTAATTTCAGTGTAGACAAAAAAAATTTGAAAATTCTAAAAAAAATTCCATCTAATGCTGATGCTTGTTTTTTTCTTTTTTACGTGTAGAAGCGCGGAGTCTTACCGCAGAAGCCGAGAGCGCAGCTGCCGCTGTTGCCGCTCTTGATGCGGAAGCTGCGAGGATTGCGGCCGAAGCCGCGGAAATCGCAGCCGTTCGGGAGGAAGCCCGCAGACAAGCTGCGGAATACGCGGAAGCTGCCGCAAAGGCTGTGCGCATTGCAAGCGAGATATCTCGCAACAACAATGCTCGATCCGTCGCGGAGATCAACGATTCGCTATGGGGCAGTGGATTGGAGTGTTCGGCGGCACCGGTGTAGTCCAGTGTCAGCCGCCTAGAGAGGACAACTAGCGATGGTAAGATTTGGCCTTACGTTCGATTTTTACAATAAACAAAGAATATTTATTTCATAAATTTCTTTAATTTGCTTTTTCTTTGTCTAGTGTCGCTTCACTTCGAGGACCTCCTTAATTCGACGTTGAACATGTCGCTTATGGACGAGGACGAAGTCGAGGCTCATGACGCGACGCCGGAAATCTTCTCGCAGAGGTCGCAAATTCCGGCGACATCTTCGCAAGTGGGCTGCGGACTGGCTAGCGAGCCAGGCAGCCAGGGCAACGCCGTTGTCGATGCTGTGAAGACAGTTTCGACGACTTCGAAGTCTCCGCAGAGGGTGCCACCACTATCGGCACGGCTTGTGCCGGATAGTGATAGCGACGGTGACGACGATTTTATACCGTCATCACAGCCTCCGCAATCGGCGGCGCTGCTTGAGAAAATCGTGGCAGGACATTTTCCGAGGCCGCAGCATCATGTGCCAGTGACGTACAGTCCGTCACAGGAGCCTCCAGCTATGGAGCTGTCGAGATCACAGTCTCTGGTCCAGGAGGCTCCGACGGCTCAACTGCTGACACCGCAGCCTCTGATGTCGCACCCTTCGACGTCACAGCCTCCGACGCCAGAACAGCCACTTGATATCTCCGGTGAGTCGAAGATTTTTTATAATGTAGAGAAGCGTCGATACTATAGTAGATTCAAGAGTACGGATTCGACGATTACTTTCAAGATTCGCGAGCCTCAGGCGAATTCGGATGTAGTCGAATGGTTAGAGGCGGTGATGAAAGAAATTCACACTCTTCTAGTGAGTGGCAGCGAGCCTACCGATATGATCGGTGTTGAATTTCGAAGCGCAGCATTTACACGGGGTCCTGCGGCTATTTCGTATAGGCCCGTAAGAGATTTTCATTTCGAGAACCTTTTCGAAAAGATCAGTAGTGTCGCGCAAAGTTCCGCGGGTTTTTGTATCGACGACTCGTTCGCGATCACGAGTAACATAATTTCAATGCCAGCGGGGTCCGGCAGACCGAAAAAACCTATCCGGGGTGACATTTCCAAAAAGTCGATATGATATATCACGAACGCGGACAACCTCTGTCTACCGAGGGCTATTGTGGCGGGAAAAGTATACGCGGAGCGGGGGCATTTACGCGAGGATAATCTCCATCGATTGTGGGTGTCTGTACCGAGAGTACAGAGCATGCCAACGTGGAGATTCCAGAGGGAGGGTGCGGGAGAGTAGAGCTACAAGCGTTTCAGCAAGTGCTAGCCCAAGACGGGATCGCCGTGATAGCTTTCAATCGCGACGGATTTGGTAGCAGTGAGCCGACGTTTTTCGACGGAACGGATACCGTGCTGGCTAGCGTTCCAGACGTTCATCATACAATTTATCTGTTGTACGATAGCGAGGTCCGTCATTATGATCTCATTTTGAAACTACCGCAGACCGCAGGATTCAATTTTTTCTGTGTCCCCTGCGGACTTGCCTACAATCGAGTCACAGCACACAAGTGCACGCAAAAGTGTCCGTACTACAAGAGCAGTCCGCCGTGTAATCCGGAACTGGAAAAAATTCGGTGCGTCGATTACCATCGATTTTTCCGCGGAGTTGACTGTCTCGGAAGGCATAGAGCGATCGGTTCGCACGGTGCGCAGACACGTTTGTGTGACATGCTACAAACGTGTCCGGACTGCTTACGTCAGGTCTACAAGAAAGACAGCGCGGCACACGAGTGCGATAGATATTATTGCAAAACGTGCAAGTGCATCAGGCCTGAAAACCATCAGTGTTTCATGGCCAAACTGCAGCCTGCTAAACCTGCGAATCAACCGGATTTGTTTATTTTTTACGATTTTGAAACCCGCCAGGAGCGCAAAGTCGACGGTACGAACGATGTGTACCTGCACGAGCCAAGTTTGTGTGTCAGTCAGCAGCGTTGTACAACATGTATTAACATGCCGGAAGATGTATGGGCGTGTGACTTGTGCGAGGCTGATGGGGAAAAAATTTTCAAAGAAAATCCTCTCGCGGAGTTTGTCGAATTTCTACTCCGAGAGCGAGAAGTCGGACAGATAGTGTGCATAGCACATAACGCGAAAGGGTTTGATGCCCAGTTCATCCTCGAATATCTCGTCCAGCGTCAGGGTGAAACTCCAAAACTAATCACGAACGGTACGAGCATCATGGAGATGAAAATCGGCAAGCTCAGATTCATAGACAGCTTAAATTATTTCCACATGGCTCTTAGCAAACTCCCAAAAGCCTTTGGCTTAGGAGATAATATTTTCAAAGGTACGTTTCCCCATCTTTTCAACATTACAGCCAATCAGAATTACAAGGGCCCATTACCGCCTCTCGCTACATACTCGCCCGATACAATGACACCGGCAGATCGAAAAGTGCTGATAGACTGGCACGAGAAAACCTCGGCTGCAGGATACGTGTTCCTGCAGGATACGATTTCCAGAAGGAAATCGTATCGTACTGTAGAACCGATGTGGCGATCCTCCGAAAGGCGTGCGTGGCATTTCGCACAATTTTCGTGCGGCGTGGCAGAGTGTGTCCGTTCACAGAGGCCGTCACTATCGCATCTGCGTGCAATAAAGTTTTTCGGCGAAACTTTTTAGCCAAGGATAAAATCGCGGTTTTACCACGAAACGGTTATCGTCGCGCAGATAGGCAATCCGAAGTAGCTATCGAGTGGCTGTTATGGGAAGAGCAGAACTTTGATAAGCAGATCGTTCACGCGGGGCGAGGTCACGAGCACAGGTTACGCGACGGAACACTCCTCGTTGGGTACGTGCAGACCGACGACGGCGTGGAGCACGTTTTACAGTTTCATGGTTGTTTTTTCCATGGCTGTGATAGATGCTACACGACCGCCAGCAAGCGCGACGAAGAATTCTACGGTTGTACGCTCAACGATCGTTTCACGCGCACGTCGGCTATCTCGGAGCGTATCAAAAGTCTCGGATACACTCTCCACGAAATGTGGGAGTGCGATTATAAACGCTTGAAAAGTAGGAATCCGGATATAAATGCGGCTATCGACGGTCACCCGGTTCTTTTGAATAAACCGTTAAATCCTCGCGACGCGTTCTTTGGAGGTCGCACGGGCAATACTCGTAGTTATTACGGTAGCGAGAAAATCCACTACATCGACGTATGCTCGCTTTATCCATACGTCTCGAAGTATGGTCGTTTTCCGGTCGGTCATCCGCAAGTATACACCGAGGATATCTGTAGAGATCTCGTAGGGATGAATAATGATTTACGCGACGTCGAAGGACTCGTACGATGCACCGTACTACCGCCGCGAAATCTTTACCACCCTGTGCTTCCCGTTCGTATGCACAATCGATTAATGTTCGCATTATGTCGAAAATGCTGCGAGGAAATGCATCAGGGTCCGTGTAATCACGAAGCAGAGGTGGATCGAGCTTTCGAGGGTACGTGGGTATCGTGCGAGCTCCAGAAGGCTGTCGAGAAAGGTTATAAGATTCTATCCGTTCACGAGATCTGGCAGTACGAGGTTGAGCTACTGCTAGACTTAGTAAGACTACGCAGACTGCAGGACTCTTTGGTCGGTACATCAACCTCTGGCTAAAGATAAAGCAGGAGGCTAGCGGATGGCCGAGTGAGTGTACCACGCGCGCGAGTCAGGACGCTTACATCGAAAGCTTTCGCAAAGCCGAGGATGTGCAGTTAGACCGCAACTGTATAGAGGTAAATCCGGGACTTAGATCAGTAGCAAAACTATGCTTAAATTCGTTTTGGGGAAAATTCGGTCAGAGGGAAAATTTACCGAAGACAGAGGTTGTCGCGACGCGCCACCGTCTTTTAGAACTTTTGTCGGACCGCAGCTGCGTTGTTTACAAGATTATTCACGTGAATGACGCGATTATGTACGTATCGTGGGAAAAAATTTCGGAAAGTATCGAGGTCAACCCCCATGTAAACGTTGTGATCGCTGCCTATACCACCGCACAAGCGAGACTCAAACTGTACTCGTATCTCAAGCAGCTAGATAAGCGCGTACTGTATTACGACACCGACTCATGTATTGTGACGCGACATTTACCCCCCCTGTGTAATTCTAATAATAAGGAGTAAATGCCGTTACTCCGCGGAGAGAAAAAGATATACACGGCTCGACCCGCGACACCGGTCCGACTCGAGACCGAAGTCAAAATATATTTCGGAACGCCTTAGCGTCGGTGGGCTCCCACAATCACAGGCGAGAATAAGCGAAGACAACCGTTAGATATCGGTTCACGCCCCAAACACCAAGCCCACCGAACGGACTCGACGATTCCAAGCGCAACTTAGCGACATTCAACGGTTGAGCATTTTTCCATTCTTCCCCCTAATTAAAGCATTATGACCGTTGCGGTCCGCCACGGATCACACGACCTCATGACGTCACGTGACGTCATGTAACAGAGCCTATCGTTCCTATAAAAGCAGGAGGCACGATAGCTCAAGCACTTATTCTAATATATTCACTTCGAGACTTCAGTCAGCTATAAAATATTTTCTTTCGCCCCATCGCCGTCGACGGTCATCCGAGAACATCGCTATCAAGGATCACCGCCGATATCACCGAACGAGCTACTCTCTTCTCCTGGGACTTGGAAGGAGTAACTCTTCAATCGCAATATGTAATTCAAGGATTCATTAGAATCACGCTGAGCATCCCCGGCTTCTTGAAGCACGTATTGTGCTTTCTTTTATACGTGAGTGCCATACGGCATAGCGCCGTCGCATTCACGCTCCTGCTAGGCATCCCCGGCCTCCTCAGGTTAGGTTTATCCTCCCTGTTGTACATTTTAATAAAGAAGTCCTTTACCCTCCGTTCCCGATATACTCGTTGTTTCGAACATTGCGTACAGTCACGCTGAGCATCCCCGGCTTCAGGAACTACGCCTGGATTTCGCGCGGTGTTTTAAACGATCGGTACTTTTGGAAAGTAGGCTTTTTCACGTTTTGTTAATATTGCTCACTGCAACGCAGTTTTGAGAATTCGAGTCATTAGCATTCGGTAGCAGATAGATTCAAACAAAGGTACACAAAGTAAATACAAGACATTTAATATTCCGAGAAAACGGTGCAGGCATTCATCAGCCATCGCGCTTGCCGAACACCTGGGCATAAATTCGTAAACAAACACGTCCAAATCGAGTTTCGCGACGGGTAGTTGGAACGCACGCGGAAACGCACAGGCCGACCACACACTCACACGGGCCCGAGGTATCGTTAAGGTGATTAGCGCCAACACACGAAGAAGTCGGAACAATACCTTAAAAGAGACAGACAAGAGAATCGCGTTCAAGAATTCCCACTTACATCGATACAAGCTGATGATGAAATTGTATCTCGATCGTTAGACCAGTGAGAGTTACGCAACCTCTGAAGGCTTCTCGAAAACCAAATAAAAATCGATAAATTCTCCCGCGCAGCCCAGAGGCCGAATTCCACCCGGCACAAAAACAAACATATAATAAAAGGAATTGACCGAAACATCGCTTTCACTCAACGGCAATATTTCGTGCAAATCACAGTATATACGTAAGTACGGGCAACGCAGAGGAGTACGTTCCGCCACTCGGAAATTTTCTCGGCGATATGACAGACGAGTTGACGGGCTATGGTATCGGTAGCTTTATTAAGCACTTCGTGTCGGGTGGGCCTAAATTTTACGGTTATGTTGTGCAGAAGCCTGACGGTACAGAGCTTGAAACATGTAAAGTGAAAGGAATCGGGCTCAATTACAGGATCGGCAGACAAATTAACTTTGATTCGATCTGTAATTTGATCAACGAGCCCGGCACAGCTATCACCGTAGACTTCAGTACCATCCGACGAAACGCTTTTCATCAAGTGTATACGCGAAAAGAGTCGAAAACTTGCAAGCCCACTTTAGTCAAGAGGCGACGATGGGGCGAACACGACTCACTCCCTTACGGATATATAGGTTAAGATCTGTAAATAATTGTATTATATATAAATGGAAAAATAAAAAATAAAAATAAGAATTCGTTTAATTTTAGGCGCCGGTTGCTTGTGGAAGATGTTTCCCGGGCTGTGGTTAGATTTAAAAACGGGTGAACATCACAAAGAGTGTAAATGTATTAGTTGTAAAATATAAAGTGTAAATAAACGAATAATTTTTCTATGTATATGTTCACTTTTCTTGCAACGTACCTCTGCTCCCTATTCTATCATACGCCTGAATAAGCTGCTCGGCGTATGTATACCCGCGGTACACTGTGGAGATTAGCTATACTACACAGTGATAGACCGGAGCTACATACAAAAATGAGCTTATTTTGTATGTAGCCGCGAACGCGGCGGCGGCGGCGGCGGCAGCGGCCCCGGCAGCGACGACTACTTCACGAATGCGAAATAATATTTTATTTATTCTGTTCCAGATCCCGATCTCTCGTTACGGCTATTGAGTAATAGTCTCCCCGAAGATTTGTATGCCGATTTAGCTGACTCGGGCTCCATGGTCAGTCCGTGGTAAAAATGTGTGTTCATTTTCTCGTCACGAAACAAAAAAAATAAAACATATATATATATATATATATGTGACGTTTTTTTGTAAAATGTTTATTTTTGTTCATTTAATAAATTTTCAACAAAAAAGAACATCGTGTGTGTCTGCGTATGTAAATATATATATATAAATACCTTCATTTCCCTACTGCGCATTATTTACAAAAATGGATCCGCGCTGGAAACACCCTTGGACTTCAATCATCGCTGGTCCTACAGGATGCGGCAAAACGTGCTTTGTAAAAAAATTTTTTAAGTACATCTCTCTCATGGCCGACACAGAATTTGCGAGAATACTTTTCTATTATTTCGAATGGCAAGATGGCTATAAAGACTATGGAAAAGAAATAGAATTTTTAGAAGGTTTACCGCAGAATGCTGATATAGCCGGTGATTTTAGACCAAAACTTTTAATTATCGACGATTTAATGCGGGAATCTTCGAATGACGAAATAGTAGATTTATTTACTAAAGGAAGCCATCACAAAAATATTAGCGTAATTTTCATAACGCAGAATATTTTTCATCAAGGACGAGGACAACGCGATATATCTCTCAATACAAATTATATCGTAGCTTTCAAAAATCCGCGTGATCGCGCACAAATTTTCCATCTGGCTCGTCAAGTATACCCGGAAGACCCAAAATTTTTACAAGAAGCGTATTACGACGCAACCTCGAGACCCCACGGTTATTTATTACTAGACCTCAAACAATCTACCCCAGATAATTGTCGCTTCCGTACGTGCATTTTTCCGGATGATGTGCGAAATTTCGTATATGTGCCGAAGCGAGGTAGTGGTGCGCGTGTATAAATAGCAGATTCTGAATTTATGAGAATCATTCGACTCTTTGCTATGGCTCCGACAACAACGGGCAGAACTTCTATTGGAAAAAAAAAATAATCTTACTGCATGCTCTGTGCCATCTCGACAAAACAGCGTTCATCATTATTACGTACAATAGATAGAAACGGTGCGCGGTCGATCTGCGCGTGCGCGTTGAACACGTTGAACGGTGCTGTACCGCTGAAGAAGAGTGAGCGTTTACGTTTGTCTAACCATAAAAAAGTTTTACGTCATCTTGTAAATAAAGCCGGCTGTTGGAAATCGAAGAAGCGCGTGATTGTCCAAAAGGGCGGCGGTTTTCTGCTACCTCTCCTTCTACCTATCATAGGTAGCGTTCTCTCCAGCGTTTTCACAACCAGCTAGTGAGATGCAACACGCAAAGAAAATGATTTTAATGCCTCAAGACGCTGTCATACCGTCACGCGAGCAAATTCAGCAGACAAGAAGCGTGCAAACGCCCGGTACTACGCTCACCAGACTTGACGCTGATATGGATGAAATACTTCAATCCGTAACACCTTCAAATCAGCGCGAAAAGTGGAAAATGTATCAGCAGGTATTACAGCGTTATCAGTTCTTCAGTGATGAGGAGCGACGCCCTAAAATCACTACAAGCGCCGGCGATAAACCACCCGAAAAATCTTTAACCGCAGAGCAAGCGGAGCAAGTAGCCGAGGAACCGGCAAGCCTGCCCGATGTGCTATTTTGTCCAACGTACCGAAAACATGGAGGAAACAGGCCGAGCAACTACTGAAACATCTCCATACAAGTGCCAATAATCGCTTAACATGGGATAAATCGGGGTTGGTCCGAATTAATGGAGAGCCAATAAACAACTCGAACATAGCAGATCTTGTGAACGACGCTATGCGCAATAGAAAAACGGTACGTGCGAGTGGCCGTGAACAGTTTGGAGCTGAACTCCGTCGAATGGGTATCCCTTGTGAATTCATCGGTAATTCAAGTTTATTGAACGAGAATCTGTCGTCGAATTCTCCTACAAAATCTAACATTAATACATCATCGGTGTCAAATGTTCATACGCCAGACACGAGTCAATTTGCTTCGAATTTGTCCGGTAGTAGTGGCGACAGCGCCGGTAGGCGTCGAACGCCCACCAGTGAATTACTAAACAGATCATGGAAAAAATTGAAAATCTAATGACTTTGTTGAAAAAATATTCCTACGACCCTTCACATCCTGCTGGGTATGCAGGTGCACCAAATTTACTCCACACGGCCGAAAATGAAAAAAACCCTCATGATGATATCATCAGCTGGTTGAGAGCACAAGATGCATATACGCTACATCGTCCGATATGCCGAAGATTTCCGCGACGCCACTATTCAGTGGATAATATTGATGATGTATGGGAAGCTGATCTCGTCGATCTACGAGCTCTGAAAGACAACAACGATGGCACGGTTTATCTTCTGGTCGCTATCGATGTCCTTAGCAAATATGCGTGGGTCGAGCCATTGCGTGATAAAACATGTACTGAAACTACGGAAGGGTTCAAGAAAATACTCTCCAAGAGTGGCGGCAGGATTCCTGTATGGCTACAGACAGATCGGGGCAAAGAATTTGTCGGCAGTGTTTTACAGAAATTTCTCAAGACTCGTGGAATACGATTTAGTGTTGCGCGCAATCCCGACATCAAAGCTGCGATTGTAGAACGATTCAACAGAACATTGAAGGAGCGAATGTGGCGATATTTTACCCACAGGAATACACGCCGTTATATTGATGTATTGCAATCTATCGTACAAGCTTATAATGATACAAAACACTCGACGATAAAGATGCGTCCAGCCGCCGTGACACGATACAATGCAAGTATAGCACACGCAAATATGGTGAACCGCTTCACAGCGCATCACAAAGTGCCTAAATACAAGGTCGGCGAGTTTGTACGCATCAGTAAAGCGAAGGCTGCGTTCGAGAAAGGTTACGAATCTCGCTGGACCGATGAGATATTCAAAATTCACAAAATTCTTACAAATAGACAACCGCCCATGTACGAGCTAGTTGATCTGGAGGACGAAGAAATTGACGGTTTTTTCTACGAGGAAGAATTGAGCATTGTTCCAAAGAAGATTGACGCAGACGAATTTGTAATCGACAAGATCCTCAAGACTAAAGGGAGAGGCCGTAACAAGCGCCATTTTGTTAGCTGGCGTGGATATCCAGAAAAATTTAACTCGTGGATTTCGGCGGCCGATATAACAACTAAAAAATGAGAGACCAATTTTATCTCGTCTTACCGAGTAACAGTAGTATGAAATACTATCCCGAAAATACCGTTACCCACTACATTACACAGTTACCAAAACCTCTAAAAATGCCCGGAGAATGGGTCGTGGCTTTAACAGAGATTCAATTCCCTCGCACATTTCTTCATGTAGATGATTCAAACGAATCTATTCGTGCGCCTCGCTCCATTACAGCGTATGCTACTGATAATTTAATTCCTCCTAAGAGTAAGCGTAAGCCTCAATTGCTTACTGTATCATCAGAAAACACCAGTAAAGAAAACAAGCGAGTGCTGTCACATGATTATTATTATTACGGACTCAGCAAGCCTTATAAAATTCACGATGTTGCAATTCCATCGGGTTTGTACACTTCTGTCAAAGCTCTAATTGACACACTTAATGAAACAGAAATATTCAAAAATCATATTCGTTTTGAATATAATGAGAGTATTGGCGGATTAGTCAGTATAAGACGAATCCCGAAAAACTGTATTGCGGGTGAATGTGACAAGCCGCATTTAATACACCTAAACGATAAACTCTCCAGAGCTTTAGGTTTTGTGCCCGGATCACTACTGGATATACATAAGCAACCAAAATTTGTAGCCAACTATCCAGCCAGTCTATCGCTAACTCTTCCGGATAAATTATTTGTGTATACAGACATATGTGAGAATTACATAACAGGCGATGTTCAAACGCCACTTTTGCGCATTGTACCGGTTGACAACACAAATTACATTTACGGCTCCATACAGACGAAATCTTTCTCTCCGCCAATTTACATACCCTTATTGCGCACGGAATTCAATACGATTGAAATAGATATAAGGACCGACACCGGTAAGCCAGTACCATTCCAGAGCGGAACGTTGACTGCTACATTACACTTTAAGCGTGTGCGCTAAAATTAGTACTCATGGATCGCTATATCGATCATTATCCAAGTTGGTGGCGGGGTAGATCGCGTTTTCATGGGCGCCCCGTATCAGAAAGGTCATGGCTTAGGAAGTTTTTTGAGTGGCTTATTTCGCCGTGCGTTACCCATGCTGAGTCGTGGAGCCCGGGCTGTTGGAAAAGAGGCTCTACACACTGGCATGAATATATTAGACGATGTTGCTCACAATACTCCATTCAAAGAGTCCTTTAAAACACGTGTCGTCGAAAGTGGGAGAAATCTTAAACGAAAGTCTAAAGAAACTTTGGAAAATCTCATGAAGGGTTCGGGATATAAAGTACACGGTCGCATGCCCCAGCATCATTCGTTGTTTGGTCACTCGAGCTCGCACATCGCTCCTCCAGCTCTCAAAGCTTTGGAATACACTAAAATTCGTAAGCCCAAGAAGTCTTCGAGGAAAAAGAAGAAAAAGTCTTCGGCTACCAAGCATCGTAAAAAAGAAACAAAAGCAAAGAAAAAAAATCCACCGGCAAAACTAAAAATAGAAAAATTGTTAAACGCAAAAAACGCACCGTTGCCGATATATTTGGATAAATTTTTGTAAGAATGTCTTTTCTACACGCACATTCTTGTAAGTGTTTGAAGTCAGAATTGGATTTATTTACGCTACCGCCAACTCAAACTAGTATAGAAACCGCTCCGGGAGTCCATTATAAACCTATTTCTTCGCTAACCGATGAAGCGCCCATTGAATTTGTTGTACCGGGGCATGGCGATGAATACATTGATCTAGCGCATACGATGCTCAGTTTACGTGTTAAGCTACAGCCCCAAAGTGGCGAAATGTCCAAACACGATAGAGTAGCGCCCGTGAACAATCTGCTACATTCGCTATTCAATCAACTTGACGTTTCGATTAATCAAAAACTTGTGTCACCTTCGAATAATGCCTACGCATATCGAGCATACATAGAAACACTGCTAAATTACAAATCTTCGACGAAAGCACATCAATTGGAAGCCGCTATGTGGGTAGACGATACATCACCAGACTTTGATGCTGCACCTATTTCAACTGCGCCTCCGGCTGCCGAAGAAGATGCTCCAGTCCATAAGAATAAAAGCCTAGCGACTCGTCAGGCCATGATGGCTAATGGAAAATCCGTCGACCTTGTTGGATATTTACATTCTGACATATTCAATCAAGAAAAGTTTTTACTCAATGGCGTCGAGCTACGTCTTCGCCTTGTACGCTCGAGAGATGCTTTTTATATCATGGATGCTTCAGGAAAAGATTATAGTCTAAACATTACCGACGACCGAAGCCTCATAATTCGACGAGTGAAAATTAGTCCGGGTATTTCAGTAGCTCATGCTAAGGCTTTGAGCAGAGGGACTGCCAAATATCCATTTACGCGTGTCGAAGTAAAACCGTTTACTATCCACGCAGGCGTTCACGGTGAACCGCTAGACAATGTTATTCTCGGGCAGCTGCCTAAGCGTATGGTGATTGGCTTTGTTGACAATCGCGCATTCAGTGGGGATAGAAGTTTGAACCCCTTCAATTTTTATCATTCAGGAGTGAATTTCTTGTCTCTCTATATAGATGGTGTACAAGTACCCAGTAAACCATTGCAACCTAATTATTACGCAGATTTGTACACCCAAGCATACCATACTCTGATTTCGGGTACCGGCATACTCTGGGATGACGATAGTTGTGGCATAACCCGTCAGGCGTATCCGTATGGCAATTGCCTATACTGTTTTGATCTGACGCCAGATATGTCTGCTGGCAGATCTGGACATTGGAATCTTGTACGACACGGTAGTGTACGTATAGAAGTACGTTTTGCGACCGCTTTAACGAACACTTTGAATTGTATAGTGTACTCTGAATTCGATAATGTAATAGAGATTGACGCTTCACGACAAGTCGTGGTAGACTTTTCTGGATAAGTTTAGTTTTTTCTATGAAATGTATTTTGTATGTTATCGTATATGTTATATTAAGGGCTTTTAAATTTAAATAAAAAAATGTTAACACAGAAACTGTTTTTTTATTCATTTTTTATTTACCACTCTATTACAACCCTGCTCCAATGCTTTATCAACTCTTGCACAGTTGTACGATGACGCGTCGAAAATAAAGGATGGGGAGGAAATATTTGGGCCTCCGTTCACGTCACAGTTGTAGACTCAGGAGGGGACACATCCCCTCTACATGACCCTTTTTCACGGAGATACATCTCCATCGTCAGACTTCAGTACGCTGCGAGATTTCAGCGAGGCCGAAAGTGTTTAATCTCTGCACACTCCAAATACAAAATGGACTACGTTATCGACGTTCAAGGCTTCTTCGACAAAGAAGATTGTTTTATCGCAAAAGAAGTAGCCGTGATTGCCCTCGACGAGCCCTACACTGGCCATTGGATAGCCGCGCCACCACACGTTTTCGTTGAGCTTCCAAAAGCAGTACGAGCTAAGAATAATTGGGTAACACGACACCATCACGGTATCGAGTGGTTCGAAGGAGATGTACCGCTGAGCACACTACACGCAAATCTTCGTCAGATCACTCGGACGGCTGGCATCATATACGCTAGTGGAGATGAAAAAGCAAAATATTTGCAGAATGTTACTGCACGAGAGATAAAAAACCTTGAAGAGACCGACTGTCCTTCATTCGGCAATCTTCCTTCGGCCGCGGCACAAGCCTGTCTCCATCACGGCCCTTGAAAAGACATATTCATCTATCTGGTGCTTTAAATAATGCCATAAAATTGAAAGAGTGGATTCTCCGTGACGAGCCTCCTACCCGACTCGCATCATTACACTCCTCACCTGGAGTACCAGCTCAAAACAGACCATCCGGTTGTTTCTCTCCAGTCGTATCAAGTAATGAATACGACCCAAATTGGCCAGGCATTGAAGAGTGTGCCCTCAACAGTATCATCAACGGTCACGCTGCGGATCAGATACCAACTCTGCTGACGAGACCGACAGGTCTTGTTGTTGACACTGATGACAACACGCGCCCAGGCACCCATTGGGTCGCCATCTACATCGATGGCCGAGGACGTGGATCGTATTTTGACAGTTACGGTATTCCGCCGCTTATACCAAATCATATCCACCGCTTGCGAAAAAACTGTAAATTCTACCGATGTGTAACAGGTAGCCAGTCGCGGAAATAAATGAACTCGTTTTATTTATCGTGTTGAAAAGAAGTCGAATTTATTAGTCGTAGCAGCCTGTGTTCAAACGTTAATAGATTGACGGGGAGCGTACCGTCTTACACGTGGGGCGGATGATCGTAGACTAATTGTTCGGAGCGTCGAGGCAAAGGGTCTCGACGCTTTTTGTTACGCGCGCGAGGTAATCCTCCGCGCTGATCAGTGTTGCCAGCCCATACTTTGATGATCTCACTAGGTGGCGCATGATATCCCACCAAAAACCGCTAAATTCGTAGGCGTTGTTTCCCGCTAAAAACCACTAACTATGAATATTTTTCCACCATAATTCAACCAACTTGTTATTATTATATTGTTATTATACTATTATTATATTATTGTTATTATACTCCAGCATCAGATAAACCCGAATAAAGCCAAATGGCAAACTTCCAAACGATCAATAAGATAACTGTTTTTGTTTTCATTGAAATATTACATTTTAAGGTACTTTTCATTTGATTAAATATTCTGTCACTCCCATATACTATCGTACAATTTAAACTGTTTTTTCAATTAATAGAAAGCCACGCCGTAAGTTCGCACGTAAACTTTCGCCCGTGGACTTAGAAGCTATATATATGGCAGAGGTAGTAACGTCGCGCCATACCAGCAGGGATAGGTATGAAGTGAGCGATCAGTCGAACCTCGATCCTTCCCTATCGACTTACGGCTCCTTTCGCATGTTACTTCGACTCCATCCCTAAAGACCGTTTTCGAAAAGGGATCGTTGACTCGAGTATTACATTCTCTAGTACAAATTGAATTGAAAACCGCGGATTGCGGAAAAGTTGCTTCGAGATGGGCAAAGACCCAATTAAACGTTATGCCCAAAAATTCAGAGATCAATGGCTCACGGACGTGCAATTGAAAGAATGGATCGTTCAGGTATATATAATATATGTTTTTTTACAGATTATGTCGCGACCGGCGTTTACATTTCCTAACACGCACTTTAATGGCAAAAAACAGGTAGCAGGCAAGGATACGAGGGTCCACTGCAAGTTCTGCAAATGCGAATTAGCAGCGAAATACGTGGATCTGGTGAATCACAGCAAAACATCCAAGCACATAAAAGCTGCAGAACCATTCTCTTCGCAACGGCAACAAAAATTGTCGTTTCGTGATCAATCGCCGAGCTCATCAGCTGCCGAGGGATCGATGGCACTTTTTCTCTGTGCACATAGCGCTATCGTCTCGTGTGATCATTTGGGAGAAGTATGTACACATCACTTCAAGGACAGCGAGGCAGCCAAGGGCATGAGAATGCACAGGACGAAGTGCAGCGAGCTGATACAAAATGTACTCAGTCCTCACTTTCACGACGAGTTACTGACCGATATTGGGGACGGGAAGTACAGTCTACTATTAGACGAGTCCAACGACGTGTCCGTCAATAAATTATTGGGGATCGGTATAATTTACCACAGTGATAAACAGGGGAAAACGATCTCGAGTTTTCTCGCACTTGCAAAATTGGAAGCGTGCGATGCCGAGAGCATCGTTAATGCTTTGAAGAAAGTTCTCGAGGAAATGCGATTGAGTTTGCAAAATTTGATGGCTATTGGAACAGACAACGCATCGGTGATGGTCGGCATAAATAACGGCGTTTATGCAAAGCTAAAAGCAGAAGTTCCGTCGTTGATCTTGATCAGGTGTCTCTGCCACTCGTTGCAGCTCGCGGTTTCACATGCGATGTCAGACACTCTTCCAAGAAATCTCGAATTTCTAATTCACGACACCTATAATTGGTTCTCAAAATCCGCGATGCGGCAGATCAAATACCAGCAGCTTTACGAGAGGATTAACTGTGGTGAACGTCCTTTACAAATTCTCCAGGTTTCGGACACGAGGTGGCTCTCGATAGAGGCGGCTGTCGATAGAACGCTCCACCAATGGCTCGAGTTGAAAACTCATTTTAATATGACGAGACTGTCAGAGAAGTGCTACACTGCGGAGATTCTATACAACATGTATTGCGACGAGAAGAACATGCTGTACTTGTTGTTTCTCAAGCCGATTTTGTCCGAGATACAAGTCGTGAACAAGGGGTTTCAAAGTGAAAAAAACGACCACATGAAACTGTTGAACGATCTCACGATCGTTGTGCAAGGCATTTCGAAGAAACTCCTGTTGCCATCGTGTAGGATAGACCCTCTGCTGAATTCCATCGATGATTACCTTGATCCTAAGCCGTACTTGGGATACTCATTCGAGAAAAAAATAGAGCAGCTGAGGAATGATCGACAACTGAACGCCAACGACGAACATGGGATCCGTGAACGGTGCAAATCATTTCTACTCAGCCTCTTCAAGCAGCTGAAACAACGATTGCCCGAGAATGTTACCATTCTTAAAAAAGTATCGCTGTTGTCGGTGGATAACGTCTTGAAAGCGGTTAAAGAACCAATACAACCATTACTCCAATACGTGGGTGGTTCTAGAGACATCGATGCGATCGAATCGCAACTCTCAAAAATTAATTTGATTGACTGGACAAACAAAACCGATACAATATCGTTTTGGAACGAGGTGAATAAGTACAGGGACGCGTCTGGAAGTAATCCGTTTGGTGATCTAGCGTCTTTTGCTCTGTCGATGCTTATTCTCCCATACTCAAACGCACAAGTTGAGCGCATATTTAGCCAACTCAATCTGGTGAAAAATAAAACGCGGAACAAGATGTGTGTCAGGATGACGAATGCGATCTTGACAATTCGCTTCGGATTAAAAAGAAACGGGAAATGCTGCCACAACTACGTTCTGCCACCGGAAGTTCTACGTCGAATCGGTACCAAAGACGCTTATACAAAAAAAGCGGTCGAGCCGAACTCGCAATCAGCTGTTGGCGGAAACGAAGACATCGTCGATTTTTGTTTCGATGAGCAATAAGATTTAATCGAGTTATTGGGTTAAATTTATCAGAGATAATATAATATATGATACCGTTGACATGTTCAATTTAGATGATTTATAAAAAATGTCGGGAGACCCATCGTATAATAAAACATAGTTTTAGGGCAATTTGAGTTCGCTAATTTCCGTTTACGATTTGAAGCGATTACCATTTGGACGCCTGCGATTCTATTATGATGAGATTTACAGAATTTGAATTTTCTTATAAGAGAATGAATTTTTCGAAAGAGTTCGTAACACCTCAGCTTGGATGTGAATTTGATTTGGAGTATAGTTGAATCGGCACTTGTAACTATATAACTCCACTCCCAGGTTTGGATACCTTTAGATTCTATTAGTTTTCCCATATTACACGTAATAGTACAGTACTCCACGAGGGCGAAAAACGTTTTTGTAACGAGTGCAATCACATGAGTTAGAAAAAGTGTTTCGCACGAGGGATGTACGATATTTTTCATCACAAGGTGCGAAAGTGACGGTTTTACGCACACGAAACGGGCGGAAAAGTAGCCATTTCCACACCGAGTGATGAAAATATACTTCCAGTTTGACAATTCAAATGGAGAACACCTCCGTTTCCCACTTAAACGCTAGATGAATTTGAAATCGCTAATTTTCCCGCCAACCACTTAAAATATAAATCTTCTCACCAAAAAAGTTTCAAACCAGCCAAATTTCCCACCAACCGCTAAACTTATAAATCTTCTCACCAAAAATTTTTCAAAACCACCAAATTTAGCGGGAATACCACCAAGTTGGCAACACTGGCGCTGATAACGGCCACCGCGCGGATGCTGGGCGCGCGGCGGCTCTACCGTTGCCGTGAGACGACGGTAACATCGTCGCTCTCACGGTAAATTTTGCTGAATGCATATATGCATATTGCAATAAAACGTTGAGACATTAAAAAAAGACTATGGGACCGTTACACTGCCCCCCTTGGAAAATTTGTCGATGCTCCTGCATCGTTTTACAAAAAATTTGTGTTTGTGTGTCTCTATACAATTAGCAAATTTTGAATTTTTTTAAATACTGTCATTTCGTGTAAATTTCAGTGTAGTGTATTTAAAATGTGCCGGTTTTTTTTTTTCGAGGTTATTGATTCGGTTCCTTTTTCGTTTTTTAATTTTTCGGATAATGTGGATTCCTGTAACAGTTTAAAAAAACGTTTAGTTGTTCAGGTTAGTAGGGGTAGTTTTGTTATTTTGGATAGGTTAGGATGGAACGAAATTTAAAATTTTTTTTTTTTTTTTTAACTATTGTTGCCTTTTCTGCCTTTCGGTTGACATTACTCGGTTTTTAGTTGTACTTCCATCCTCCCCTTCTTTTTATACTCTTTTTCCTTTTGTTTGCTTCTCTTCTATCGGTTTGTTTTTATTATTATTTTTTTTTGATTCCACATTTTTTCCTTTATAGCTTGTGTTGGCCTGAAACATTCTCGATTCTAATTAGTGTTAGGTTAGTGGGTTGGACCTTATTTGTTGGATGTTATTCAGGAGTTGGTTCGCTTGGTATAGCGTTTCTGGAAAAAGAAGGAATGTAATAAGGTTTTTTTTTTTTTTTTTTTTTTTTAAAACGAGTTTCGGTTACTTGAGGGAAAAGAGATAAGAGAAAAAAAAATTCTCTCTCTTTTTTTTTATTTAAGATTATATATTTTAATAATAGTATATAAAAAAATTAGAAAAAGTAATATAAAAAAAGAAAAGTAATAATAACACTGTTTTTGATATCTGTCTTTGCTTCCGTCTTTATGAGGGGTGAAGGAGTTCCGGGAGGTGTTGTCGGAAAGTAAGTTTTTTCGGGAGAGGATGAGTCCTTGGTTTCGGTCGTCTCGTCTGTATCGTCCGAATCCTCGTCCTCTGTTTCGTCCTCTGTTTCGTCTTGGTCCATTGGTTCGGGTATCGTGTTTGTGTTCGTGTGTAGCCCGAGTTTTTGTTGAAATTCCCATATGGGGAAGTGCGGCAAGAATTCGCCATTCTCTTGGTGCGTAAAATACTCTAAGCACCAGTCAAAGTGTTCAACCATTGTTTTCTTCTCCTTCATGGTTTTGCACAGTGGGCAAAGTTGTTCGGCTGCGCTTGTAACGCCGAACGCCCTAACGCTCGTTGTTGATGTTTCGGGGCAGTTTGCAACGTGGCCTCGGCATTGCTCCGGAACTTCATTTTGCGCTCCACAGATCGGGCAGTTATACATGGTTATACATGGGATGGGCATGATGTTATTGGCTGTTTTAGAAAGGTGCGATTTTGTTAGAATTATTTTGAATGTAATTATTACTATGACCCTTGTTAATACGATTGTTTTGCGTGTGCATGCACGTGCATCCGTGGCTTTGTTAGTCATTATTCCCAACATGTATATAGGAGTATAGATTAGCAGTATATTTATATTTATGAGATTATTATCGTATATTTTCGTATGAATGTGCCTTTATGGCAATTCGTCTCTGTTAAGGTAGGTCAACGCGTAAACTGGTCTGCGTTCTATTTGCGGGGGCTCTTCTGTTATAACCGCTACTTCTCTAGTAGTCGCAACTGCTGGCCTAGGTGTTTCTACCAGTTCTACGGGTTGTCGATAGTACGAAACGACTTTGTTTTGTGCGTCATCAATTAGTTTCGGGTGTTTCCGTTTTCTAAGTTTTCCTGCGCACGACAGCAATTTTCCCAAGGATGAAATTTTGCCAAACAATGAGAATTTCCAAGCGAAGCCTAGTATTGCCAAGATTGCGCCAATGGAGATTCCGCCGAATTTAAGTATCGATTCCAAAGTTGAGACTCTATAATTCAAGTAATGGGATTTTGACAGCTCCTTAGCTTTGGTTATTACAGTTTTCAGCGCTACCTCGTTCTGAGTTAAATCATCGCGAAATGAATCTAAATTTGAGAGTCCTGTGAGTGTTTCTGTTTCGGCTAGAATTTCTGTTATGTTAACGTTCGCTATGTTTGTTATCGATTTTTCGATCATCCCGGTAATATTCAGTACGGGAGTGTGTGGAAAATCTAGATCGATTGATGACGTTATCTCCATCGTCGGTGTTAACATAGTAGATCGTGTTTTGACTTGGCATGATGATTCGATTTGGACAATTCCGGAATTGCGTACTGTTTGTATTACTGAGTCCTGATTATTGCAGAGGAAATACAGTGTTTCGGGTTTCGGTGCGGCAAACAGCCATGCGTTGGTGTTGCGCAGTTTTACCCAATAAGTTTGTTTCAGGGTCTTTAGTCGAATGTCACACGTCTCGAAGTTATCGAATTGATGATTGATTAGTAATTGGACTTCGCACTCAGATTCGTCGTTGATCTGTCTTATCGGATATGTTTGCTTACAAATATATTGATTTCGAGTGAGTATGCATTCGTTTAGGCTTCCCATGTTGAAATATTTGTCGAAGTTTTTGGAAATTGCTGTAAATTGAGTTGCCGGTTTGATATATGCGAATCTCGAATTGTTAGTAGTTGAGATCTGGCGAGTTGGTAACGATAGATGTTGATATAATTTATACGTCGTCAGGTCTAACAACGGGATCTTGATAACGTATACCAGCCTTTCGCCGTTATGGAATACACTCAACTTGGTTGTTTCCATCAATTCGGGTGTATGTTCCGCGTTAATTGGAACCGGAAATTTCGTGTTTGGCGAAGATTTTTTGATTGCTTCGGCACTCAATAAGATTTTCTTTGTTGTTAATAATTTTGGATGGATGTGACCAATTTTTGCGAAAAGAATTGCCTTAGTAAGTGTTTCTATATCGAGTTCTAGTTCGGTCAAATTCTCTTCGATTTGTGTTATGTACTGAGTAGCCCTTTGGTTCATTTCGATGACATGAACTTCTTCTCCGAGTGCAATGACTACTGTGTTTAATTTACGTGTTTCTGTTTTTAACGATTTGGAAAGAGAGTTGATGTTTTTCTCTACTATTTCGAAACCTGATTTTATTATGTGAGTTTGATTTTGCAGTATCTCTGTGATTTCCAGAGTTGTGTGTCCTAGAGTTTCGATTTGTGAGTTTATTCTGTCAGCATCTTCGCTGTCCATTGTTCCGAAAAGAATTTTGTTGATTTTAGCTGCGAACTCGAAAGGTGCTCGTTTTACGCGGTTAACCGTTTGAGTTTGCGAAGAAGGGATTAATTCCTCTAAAATTGTTTCGGTACTTTCGAGAGTGTCCATTCGCGAGAGCACGGATGATAGTTGTTCTTTTATGTGGCATCGCGTTCCTAGCGCGGAGCAAAACTGAGCTGCTGCCAATATGTTCTCCCGAATTTGTAGACGCCTAGTTGAGAGTCCGTGTGTGTTGATGTACGTTACTAGTGTCCATGTTGTATGATATGAACGGAGTCTACCCAATGGTTCCGAGTATAGGCCGGCACTTTCCATAAATGGGGTGATCCTGAAAGCATCGTTCGAGATCGCCCTCACGATAGTGGCGTGACATCTGCAACATATGCCATTTTGATCTTATCTACATGAACTGTCTTATGATTTTTACCGATTTGCAGTGTGACATTACGGTTGTTTTCGTGAATATCTATGATTTTGTATGGGCCTAACCAGTCTTTATCGAATTTACCTTCTTTGTGCTCGTTTTGTATGAATATAAGCTGGCCTATCTCGTAAGTAGGTTCCGTAACCCGTTTATCGTAATATTTTTTGTTGCGTTCTTTCGCTTTTATAGCTTTTTCGAAAGCTAGTTGACTCGCGTCTTTCATGTTTCGATTTAGATCGATCATGTAGTCGTCGTATGTTATGGTTTTCTCGAGTGGTGGGAACTCTGATGGTGTGCGAGCTTTCCTACCAAAAACGAGTTCGTGCGGAGTAAATGCTGTACTTTCGTGAACGCTTGTGTTGTATGAGAATGTTGCGAGAGCTATTACCTCGTCCCATTCTCGATTTGTTGTTACGAAGTGTTTTATGTACTCTTTGAGCGTGTGATGACTACGTTCAATGGCACCATTAGATTGCGGGCGATACGCAGTTGTTCTCTGTTGTTCGATTTGGAAGAGCTGTGCGACGTTTTTAATGGTATCTGACATAAAGTTAGTACCTTTATCCGTCAGTTGTGACGTTTATTTCTAGAATCCGAAACGCGGAACGTTAAACTTAATTTCAGAGTAAAAAGAACGAAATCGAAAACTCAAACCGAACGGGAGTTATACGCGAACGAAACTTAACGCCACCTTCGGCCGCCCACTCTCGCGAATGCATCGATGGTCCCGGGGGCGCCAGTTAATTTTTGTCTCGCCGGTATTAACGAACCGGACTAAACGGGAGATCGGTGGAGTGGCCGATCTCCATGGTTAATTTTTGTTTCACCGGAAATGACCAAACCGGCCCAAAACTCGATGGACGATGCACAAACACACAAAAAAATGATAATTTTGTTTCGCCGGTATTATCAACCGGACTAACCTGGGAGTCGGTGGAGTGAGCCGACTCCCGCATCGAGATCCGCGAGCTAAAGCTCGCATCGATATCCACCGATGACACTCACGAGAGCACACGGTTACGGAAATGCACGGCTACTCAGGATGCGGGTATTGGTAGAAGGGTCGCAATCCGAGGCCAACAGAATAGCGTACACGATCGAGAACGGAATCTCAACACGAGATCGCACCGAAGTGCAGCGGGAAGCGCTCAGCCGATCGAGCGATCGAGGCGAGCAGCTCAATGAATTTCTATTCGCGATCGAGAAAATTATCTAACGATAAACTCACGGAAACGGCAGAACTTAATCCATTATTTTGCGGGATCCGCGTCTTTCGACGTCACGAGAACTTGATCACGAACTGCACTACGAGAGCATTCTTTCGAATGCATCTCGCTCACAAAATTCGGAGATAATTCGTATCGGAATTATCACGAACTGTCACTCTCGACCGTACGCTGAGCGTGAGCGAACGAGAAAGTGACAGGTAGCACGAAACACACGAACACGAGCGAGAGCCGAGTATCGGAGTCCGCGGCAGCGAGAGTGAGACCCACGCTACGCGCGACTCACGACACACACACACACGAGAACACACGATCGGCCGGAGCCGCGGTAACGGGAGCGCGAGAGAGAGCCCGAGTTGCCTCTAGGGCGGCTCTCGGTAGACTGATTTGCCTATGATAAGACTCGTAATCGGTCATTATCATTATTTCGGGAACTTTAACCGATAGCTACTGCCCTCTCAAGGTACTTCGCTACGGGATCTAGACGGTAATCGATAAATGGGCTGTACGGAAGCGGCAATGTTTGAGGATCGTTGCGATCGCTACTCTCCGTTCGGTGCGTGAAAACAAGGCTCTACTCAACTTCTTTACTCAAATACACGGCACAAGGTACTCCTGCCTTGTCCGGACAAAACGAAACCCTCCGCCTGTTCTCCAACACACCGAACCTCACCTTGAGAGTGCCGGACTTGCACCGGACTGTGGCGTATTCGCAACGAAACCTCGTCGAGACTCTCCACTATTCGGGTATCTCAGTACTTCGAGATTCGCACCACCGAATAGCTTCGAGATCTCGACTAACTGTAACTGAACAAAACTGACTGAATGCATGAACTGAATGTTGACGATAACGAAACTGCATCTGAAAGAGCTGAATCGTACTGGAAGTAGCGAGAGACAATAAACGAGATCTATAGAACGGTAATTTGCGGTATTAATGTTGTTTTTGGTTTTTGTGTGACGGTGATTCGAAAAATCACGTCACAACTCCTCACCCCTTAGGGGAGGTTTCGAACTAGAGTTCGAAACGGTAGCCGATCCAAAGATCACGGGACCTGTCACTCAAGTACTTCGGTACTTGGTGTTAACCTGAAGAGGTTACGGGAACGCTTCGAGATCTTGATAGGCGTAGCGCCTATCAACAGCGACACATATTCTCCGTGGTTGATCAGCGATTATTCGCGATTTCTATCGAGGAGAAGCTGTCAACAGCACGAGAGTGTTGTCCTCTCG
Organism: Ischnus inquisitorius; assembly: GCA_963924025.1. Taxonomy (NCBI): domain Eukaryota; kingdom Metazoa; phylum Arthropoda; class Insecta; order Hymenoptera; family Ichneumonidae; genus Ischnus; species Ischnus inquisitorius. The sequence continues at coordinate 11,001,038 of OZ001253.1, forward strand.
GCGCGAGAACCATTACAAGGATCACTGCCCGTATTTCGGTAGCAGCAATCTCTTACTCACCGTTGCCGGTTGAGGACAAATTATCAGTAATTCGTCAGTAATGCGAGAACTTCACGAGAGACTATGTCTCAATCGCGTTACGAGAACTTGGCTTTATTGCCCAAATCACTGCCCGTATTTCGGTCGCAGCGAAGTCTTACCCACCGTTACCAGTCGAGAACAATACATTTTTGGGGGTAAGCGAGAACCTGCGAGAGACCACGTCTCGATCGCGGCACGAGAGTCCAATGAGGGCTCGATCGTGATTCGAGAAAGCAATTCGACAACACAGGAGTCCAAGGACAATCACAAGTAGTCGAATAAATGTTTTACGTTACCGTATTTGCAGCGTCACCCATCGTGAAGCGTGATAACGTTGCGAGATCCACGGCGGGAGCAAAGAGTTGTTCTTTCGGCGAGATCCTAGGCCTTTCGGCCCGTATGGCGAGAACTACAGCATAAGCCGTATACGAGAGCAAAGCGAGATCCTAGGCCTTTCGGCCTGTATGACGAGAGCTACGGCATATGCCGTATACGAGAACTAGTCGAGGTCCGAGGCCCGAAGGCTTGCAAAACGGAAACCACGTCCGAAGTCGGATGCGAAAACTTGACCTCTAGTGACTCAATCACCGAGGCCTAGAAGCCTACAAGGCGAGAGCAACGCGGTGTCACGACTCCCGGCTCTCATATCAGAGCCTGAGGTCCCGGTAGAGCTCGCGACACCCGTCAACTCACGAAAGGGTTGCGAGAGCGTAACTAGGCCGGCGGGAGACGAGTAGGGCCCCTGCAAGATCGCCAAAACCTAGTTGCTACCGTTCGGTAAGCCGGGAAACCGTCGAGCGCCTTCTCGATCGTCTGACACACGATGGTGGTCACGATCGATAATAAAAAAAAATTTTATAAAAAAAAATCAATTAGGGGCTTCGACCGAGAAATAGACCTTTCGGCGAGCCGGGAATCCGTCGTATCCCGGCAAGATCGCCTGGCCACAGTCCTTTTCAAAAGAACATCAATCTATAAACGAAGAATTCAAGGGCGTCAGGCGACGTACCCGAAAGGTGTGCGAGATCCCCCGTGGAGATCGAGGTGCACCGAGTGCACTCCCGTGATCAATCCGGTGGTGGGGCCGATCGGAGTGGAAATCTTCCCACTCGACGATGGATACGAGAGCCTTAATTGGATCGGAGTGAAGGTAAGTTCACTTCGACGATCACTTCGTGAATGCCAATCAGATCGGAGCGAAATAATTCCGCCTCGACGATCGATTCGAGAACTGTTGTCAGATCGGAGTGAAATAAGTTTCTCTCAACGATCAATTCGGGAACAGAAATCGGATCGGAGTGAAAAATAATTTCACCTCAACGATCTATTCGAGACCAATATTCGGATCGGAGTGAGAATGATCTCACCTCAACGATCACTTCGAGATCCCAACAAAAGTCGGATCGGAGTGAAAGAATTTCACTTCAACGATTTATCGAGAACAGTATTGAGATCGGAGTGAAAAATGATTTCCCCTCAACAATCAATTCGAGAACCAAAGCGAGAGCGAGAATTCGTGCGAACGTCGAAAATTAATCCGAGTTCGAGCACGAGAATGGAAATTCGAACGTCGAACATTAATTCGAGTTCGAATTCGAACGTCGAAAAGGATTCGAACTGCGAAAATTAATTCGCGTTCGAAATGCGAGATCGAGAATCATTCGAACTGCGAAAATTAATTCGCGTTCGAAATGCGAGAACAAAATAATTCGAACAGCGAAAGTTAATTCGCGTTCGAATGCGAGATCGAAAATCTCGTCGAACGTCAAGAATAAATTCGAGTTCGAGACGAGAACGAGAATTTGCAACAAAACAACAGACACAAGTAAATAAACAAAACGAACGAATACACAAACGAACAACACAAACAAACAAACAGAACGAACGAACAAAAATCTCATCGAAATCGAAAATCAATTCAAAATCGAGAAATATTCCGAGAGCCCAAATCTCATCGATCTCGAAAATTAATTCGAAATCGATAAATATGACGAGAGCAAAAATCTCATCGAGATCGGAAATTAATCCGAAATCGAGAAATATTCCGAGAGCCAAAATCTCATCGAAATCGAATATTAATCCGAAATCGAGAAATATGACGTGAGCAAAAAAAATCTCATCGAGATCGGAAATTAATCCGAAATCGAGAAATAATCGAGAGCCAAAATCTCACCAAAATCGAAATTTAATTCGACATTGAGAAATGTTGCGAGAGCGTAAATCACTTCGGCATCGAAAATTAATTCGAAGGCGCAAAGTAATTCATACGAGATCCTGTCCCAACGAGAACTTGTGAATACTCCCAATCGAGAGCCTCTCCGAAGAGCGGGAGCTCTCGACCGTTCACGGCGGTAGTCGACGGCGAAGTCGACGAGAATTATCCGAATTCGGTGGTCGGGAGCCTGAAGGGCGAGGAGAAGGGGCTCCTCGAAACTCAGAATTGTTTGTCACAATTCGAGAACCTTCGCGATAACGGCCAAGGCACGGTAACGGTATCTCCCCCCACTCGAACACGCGAGGCGCGCGAGCGTCGGGTGGAGAAAAATTCGGCAATTTCGAAAAATTTCGAATATTGCCGAAATCATGTCTTCCTGGCCTTTCGAGAGCTTGATCTGCAACCCGAAAAATATTACAAATTTTTCAGGGATCCGGGAACTGACAACCCGCAAACAAGAAACGAAAAAAAATGTTTCATGTTCGTTCTTGTCATCGAGAACGAGTGGGTTCGTCCGAACATCCACAACGGTAGAGCGTCAAATTAATGACGCGAGAACAGAGCGAAAAAAAAGAAAATGATTATTTTATTTTATCGCATCAAGATCGGGATCGATCGATGCAACAAAAAAACAAAACGAGAGCACAGTCAAAACTGAACGGGAACTGCTATTCTATTGGCGTGGCCCCACGTTGGGCGCCATTTGTGACGTTTATTTCTAGAATCCGAAACGTGGAACGTTAAACTTAATTTCAGAGTAAAAAGAACGAAATCGAAAACTCAAACCGAACGGGAGTTATACGCGAACGAAACTTAACGCCACCTTCGGCCGCCCACTCTCGCGAATGCATCGATGGTCCCGGGGGCGCCAGTTAATTTTTGTCTCGCCGGTATTAACGAACCGGACTAAACGGGAGATCGGTGGAGTGGCCGATCTCCATGGTTAATTTTTGTTTCACCGGAAATTACCAAACCGGCCCAAAACTCGATGGACGATGCACAAACACACAAAAAAATGATAATTTTGTTTCGCCGGTATTATCAACCGGACTAACCTGGGAGTCGGTGGAGTGAGCCGACTCCCGCATCGAGATCCGCGAGCTAAAGCTCGCATCGATATCCACCGATGACACTCACGAGAGCACACGGTTACGGAAATGCACGGCTACTCAGGATGCGGGTTTTGGTAGAAGGGTCGCAATCCGAGGCCAACAGAATAGCGTACGCGATCGAGAACGGAATCTCAACACGAGATCGCACTGAAGTTCAGCGGGAAGCGCTCAGCCGATCGAGGGATCGAGGCGAGCAGCTCAATGAATTTCTATTCGCGATCGAGAAAATTATCTAACGATAAACTCACCGAAACGGCAGAACTTAATCCATTATTTTGCGGGATCCGCGTCTTTCGACGTCACGAGAACTTGATCACGAACTGCACTACGAGAGCATTCTTTCGAATGCATCTCGCTCACAAAATTCGGATATAATTCGTATCGGAATTATCACGAACTGTCACTCTCGACCGTACGCTGAACGTGAGCGAACGAGAAAGTGACAGGTAGCACGAAACACACGAACACGAGCGAGAGCCGAGTATCGGAGTCCGCGGCAGCGAGAGTGAGACCCACGCTACGCGCGACTCACGACACACACACACGAGAACACACGATCGGCCGGAGCCGCGGTAACGGGAGCGCGAGAGAGAGCCCGAGTTGCCTCTAGGGCGGCTCTCAGTAGACTGATTTGCCTATGATAAGACTCGTAATCGGTCATTATCATTATTTCGGGAACTTTAACCGATAGCTACTGCCCTCTCAAGCTACTTCGCTACGGGATCTAGACGTTAATCGATAAATGGGCTGTACGGAAGCGGCAATGTTTGAGGATCGTTGCGATTGCTACTCTCCGTTCGGTGCGTGAAAACAAGGCTCTACTCAACTTCTTTACTCGAATACACGGCACAAGGTACTCCTGCCTTGTCCGGACGAAACTAAACCCTCCGCCTGTTCTCCAACACACCGAACCTCACCTTGAGAGTGCCGGACTTGCACCGGACTGTGGCGTATTCGCAACGAAACCTCGTCGAGACTCTCCACTATTCGGGTATCTCAGTACTTCGAGATTCGCACCACCGAATAGCTTCGAGATCTCGACTAACTGTAACTGAACAAAACTGACTGAATGCATGAACTGAATGTTGACGATAACGAAACTGCATCTGAAAGAGCTGAATCGTACTGGAAGTAGCGAGAGACAATAAGCGAGATCTATAGAACGGTAATTTGCGGTATTAATGTTGTTTTTGGTTTTTGTGTGACGGTGATTCGAAAAATCACGTCACACAGTATAGCACGCGGTACACCGAATGTTGATATTAGTGATGATGTAACCGCTTTAGCTACGTCTACGGATGTTTGATGTTTTAGCGGAACTGCGATACTGAATTTACTGAACAAATCGATCATTGTTAGTAAATATACGTTTTCGTTTTTCGTAGGATGCAGCGGTCCTACTACGTCGATAGCTACCTTGTCGAACGGCATCGCGGGTGTGTCCGTGATGACCATTGGTGCTTTGTTCCTTACTCTAACGAGTTTGTCGCTTTGACAACCGATACAGTACTTGATATGGTCTTTCACGTCGTTTCTCAATCCTCGCCAGAAGTATTGTGTTAGTTGTTACGTCACGCACTTTCGGGATCTCTTTACGGATTTTCGCGCGGCTCCTCGACCGAACCGAGAAAGGAGCTCAGCTGCACACTCGCGGAGAGGAAAACGAAGACTGAGGAAAAATGTCTCATAATGCTGTGTGGGTGGGGGAAATTTCGAGGGAGACTCGAAAATCGAGAATTGTTTAAAATTCTTCGAGACCCGCCCCACCGAAGCCATTAAAATAATTCTGTCATCGCTCGACAAGACCGAGAAAAATCAACAACATCCACCCGCTCGAGTTGCTCGAGCATTCCAAGAGGCCCTTATCTGAAAGCGAGAAACCACGGCTCGATCATGAACACCGAGCGCGTGGCAGTAACGCAAAGAAAGAAAGGCACCAACACTATCAAGAAGTGCCGGCTCACGTACAAGGGGCCAGCCGACTACCAAGGGATGTGACTGTTGCTAAGACTCGGCGCGCTTGTGTCCGCCGGAGCCCACCAATACTACGAGGCGTCGACGCTCATATACACGAGCGCCCGATGACTTCGCAGCGAGAAAATCAACACCCCGAGCGACGATACCGACGCCTCGGGTCAACTATATGCTTCAGGCCCATTGATGCCGAAAAACTTCCTACTTCCTCCGACGAGTGCAGCACCTCCTGGACAACCCTTACAGCCCCGAAAACGTCCGTTTAAAGAGATTCCCGATAGCTTGCGAATTAATTGATTAACGTAAAATCACGTATGTACGAAAATCTTGGGTCAGGTCATCCTTTACATTATTTTTTATTATATTCTTTATATTTTTCCGCGTAATTTCCCATTTTTTGCGATTTATAGCCGAAATGCCCGGTACCTGCGAACTACCTGGGTATTATCCGAGAACCCTTCTGGTCTTTTCCCGTCATAAAAATTACAATTCGAAAAATCGAATCGCAAGGCATATTGTTCCTTAAAAATTTATCTTCGTATTACTCATAGACTAAACATCTAGCCAAATGACCTCACGCCTCGAAAGATTCGATTTCTTTTAAACATTCAACTCCAAGAAGTCATTGAGCAGTTAGGATAAACAGGAGATGATAAAATTTTAGCGTTCAAAAAGAATATCGCATTGCACAGGAAATGTTCACCCAAACTAGCTCGGAGAGACTCTTCTAAACATTCGAGTTGGAATAAATAAAGTCAAGTGGTCTCCGGGTCGAAACAGAGAGAGATCGTATTGCGTCGCCGATTCATGGCTGACGAAATCGCTACGCTGAGAAAAAGAACAGAGGAGTACACATGGTTGCTATTCAGCAACGACGGAGGGAACCTTTGTATCAGCATAGTCTTCGTGGTAAAGAAAAAGAGAAAAGACAGAGAAAGGCGATCGTGTGCGTGTGGCCCCCGAGAACAAGGAACGCCAAGACTCACCCCTGGAGGGGTAGCGGATGGCTTGGGCTTGGGCTCGCGGGTCAGCACTGCGCACGTGATCACGCCAGGCGAGTAGGAAAGGGACCCGCCACCCACTTGACGCCCGAGGCGACCGGGAAGGCCCACCCTATGGCAATAAATGAATTATCTAGACCAATAGGAGGCAAGCCGAAAAAACCAAGAGGCACGAAGATACTCTCCCAGCTAGGGTAGGGATAGAGAAAGAACAAAGCTTGAACAATTAAAAATTATTAAATAATCCGGAAATTATTATAAAATCAGTAACGACAATACTAAAACGTTATGAATGTTGAAAAACTATAGCCCGAAGTTTGATAGTTCTCTGTCAAATGGAAAGGCTTGTATAAATAAATTAATTAATTAATTAATTAAATTCGGAAATTATCAGGAAAGATTTAAAAACATCAACAAAATCAATTATGAAAGAAATCGGTGAATTTTCTGTTCTTTTATGCGAAATTTAAATTCATTTATATATCGATCTGTCAAGATCGACAGCAATCAAGAATCAATAATTATGTTGAAAAATTAATTGGAAATGCAAGAATGGGAACGTTAATATATAGTACAGTAATGATAAGATTATTTTTATAATTATTTTTGGTTTTGTTAATTAATTACTATTTTTCCGGGAATATTTTCACTAATTAAAATTCTAATTTGCGTAAATTTGCACTTAGAGAGTTCATTCAAATTCGAGACACCTTAGTATTGATCCAGGAAGCAAATTATTAACTAACAAACCAAAAATCCGCACCGAGATCGTTAAATAAAAATTGTAACGAAAAATCGATGGATCGATAGAGAGAACAAGGGAGGCGGGGAAAATCACGCCTAGACTAAGACGCTGCCCCCTCCCATGGCCCATGTGTCATCTTAAGTCAAAGGTATAAAAAGGAGCCCTCTCGGTGCTGGAATACACACAGTACTCAACATTTTTTCCGGTCAGGGTTATTACCTCTCCGGAGTTCACCGACGACGAACCGTTGACAGTTTTTCTGATTTTTCCTTAAAAAGTTGTCTTCGAAAAAGTTATTTTTTTGTGAAGTTGAACTTTTGTTTAGTTCTTTGAAAATTGTATTGTGCTTTGGAGTTTTGCGTTTGTGCTTTAAATAAAAGCCAGCTACTGTGAAAGTTTGTGTGTTCATCGAAAATTATTTGAAAAACCCTTCAACCGCTCGGCAAATTTCCTCGTCACGCCGAGGGTAGTATCGACCAGCGATCCACTGACCAGCCGCAACACCAGCAACCTCTTCAGTTTTTATATTCTCCGGATAGTTATTTCTTTTTCGGTAAGTCAAATATTTTGTTTTTCCGCCTTATTTGCAATTTCCTTCCCTTGTGCAAGTGATCCCTATCCTATTTTGACATGTACGGATATCTCTTTATCCTTTTCACCCTCGTGTTCGGTATAATTTTTTCTATATTCATTAGTCGAGTTACGCGTTCCCTCCAATCGATTCGGATTATCGCGAGTGTCCAAGCTATCGACAGCCCAACTCGTTGTGAGCTATGCCGTCGGTCCCATTAATTTTTCCCGGGGAAAAGTTTAATTAATCGTGATCGAGCTATTCCCGTGTTTAGTTAATTTTTCTGTGCGTGTTAATTAAAATGTTTGAGTCACCGGATTCAAGCAAAATAATTGCTATCATCGTGTTTTTCAATTTTTGTTTTTTCGCGATTGTTGTAATTCTCTTTATTCGGATTTCGGAATATCACATCCGAACGGTGAACAATAGATCGATCTCGGTAGTCCCGAATATCGTAACGCGCGTCGAACTACCCCTTTCGCGTTCGGGACCCCGACGAGTATAAATAGATTACAATCGGCTTAAAGATGAATAGTCTTCTGATCGTTTTGTTCTTTCTCGTGTTTTGTCTCATAGTCTGTTTGGTAGTTGCTACCATTTTATACATTCAATTCTTGAACTTTTTCCGTCGTGTAACCCTTCCGTCGATTCCGGAGCTCGAATCCGAAAGTCCCATCGAGCCAACGGAATATTTTTGTCCCTATTGTCAAGACACCCACCCCCTCGGTGAGGTTGCGTGAACTTTCATAAATTTCAATACGCGAATGTGCTCTAGCCTCTTCCCGAGCAGTTTCCGCGAGGTTAGGCTCAAAACGAGGCATCCGCGAATCGTAGCTGCTTCGATAACGAGTAAATTCATTAAATTGATTGACCGAGATGAGGCGGCTCCTCATGTAAACTCACGATTCGCGACGTAACATAGTATGCGTTTGTATGTTTTTGTTACGCCCATGTGACCTCCTACTGCTGATCCGTGGAGTTCTTTTATGATTTGCTTTCGCTGATCGATTGGCGGGACTGTCACCGTACCTTCGCATAGAGTGATTGTTATATCGGAATTGAATGTTAATGAACGTATGTATGTTTTGATGCTGCTCCACTGGAGTGCATCGATGATTCCTGGATCCTTCGAGATCGTGCAGAATTTTATTTTCCGCTGTTGCAGAATTTTTATGAGTGCTTTCTAACACTTCGCGATCATGTTCGCATTTGTCGTGTCCGACTGTTTCTGTTTGCAAAACATGGTAATACAACATTCCGCTCCGATTTCGGATATTAATATGTTTCCGACACGCGGTTGTTGTTGCAGAAACATATTTTCGTTGATTTTGTTCCGTTCGACCAGTATTTTGGCAACCATTGTGTCCATAGCGCAGTCGGCTGACAAGAAATGTGCCAAAGTATTGTAGGGTTCATATCAATTAAAACCCACGCGCAACATGTTGGGAAACGTCTTTATTCTCCCGCAATCAACAAAAATCTGTCTCTAAGCGACGCGATCGCCTTCTCTTCTTTCCATTTTTCCACTCCGCTCGTCACAACGCACTACATCGATACACATCGCATGACACACACACATATGTATCTATCCCTTTTGGAAACTCTCACAATTCGGCCTTTCCTGACAATTTGTCCGACCACGGACACGGTCTTGCAACAAAATACATATATATTTTTATTTATGATTCACAACAACGGTTTAATCTGAATTCTAATTATCGGTGGATATTCCGTCGTGCCAGGGTCTGATGTCCGCAGCCTCCCACGTTCCTTCATACGGACGTCGCGTTCTGCGAGAGTTCTCAACGTCTCTTACGACGTATCGATCGTTTCTGAGTATTTTAACTATCTCGTAAGGACCCTTGAACTCCGGAATTAGTTTCTTCGGGGCTCCCGGCGTACTATCGAAGTTTTAAACACCGACATAGTCACCCTCTTTGTACTTCCGCGCCGCTTTCCTACTTTGGTCAAAATAGCGCTGATTATATTTTTGGCTTTTTACAATATTTCTTTCGGCTTTACCGCGAATTATTTCGAGATCGCGTTCGAGCGATGTATCTAGTTTCTCTAGGTACTCTTTAACCCCGTCGACGCTCGGACCTCGTTGGCCTACGCCGAACAACAAACGACTCGGAGTGTCGCCTGTGGATTTGCTTATCGTATTGTTAATCGCGAATTCGGCTTCCGAGAGTACCTTGTACCAGTATTTACCCGAAGGATTGTCTACGATTTTCGCAAGTAACGGACCAAGTACTCGATTAACGCGCTCGACTTGGCCGTTCGCTTTCGGTGAACCCGTGGCAACCAATACGTGTCGAATATTATTTTCGTTAAGAAAGTCCTCAAACTCGCTCGAGGTGAAACTGGTTCCTCTATCAGTCACGATAGTCTGAGGGCGACTATAATTCGCAAAGTGTTGCCTCAAGCTCTCGACCGATTCTTTCGACGCCGTCGTTTTCGTCGCATACAACTTCGTAAATTTTGTAAATGCGTCCACAACCACCAAAATGTGTTGTTTAATCAGATGTTTTCTGTCAATCGGCCCAATGTGATCTACGTGAAACGTTTGAAACGGTAGATTGCCCTTGGGTATAGAGTGCAAAAACCCCTCGGCTTTCCCCGCACACGGAGAGAATGCAATACATTTCAGGCAGTTACGAATATAATCCTTAGTCTTATCGCGCATCTTCGGGAACCAATAGATTTGATCTATCGCGTTAAACGTTTTTTCCGGCCCAAAATGGCCTAGCTCGTCATGATATTTTCGGAGCACATGATTTTCCATTTTCGTCGGTACATAAAATCGTAAGTCGGTGCCTTTTTTCCTGTACACGAGACCGTTTCGCATTTCGTACTGCTTATCTTCGGTCGTTTCGAGCTTTTCGCGAAGTTCTCGGGTTACCGGATCGCGGTTCTGACTTATAGCTAGTTCTAATTCGGGTGGGTTGTCCTCGATTACCAAAATATTTGTCGCACGGCTAAGAGCATCGACATGCTGCATCTTGCATCCGTTTCGGTGCTCCAAAACGTAATCATACTCCATAAGTTCGACGGCCTACCTCTCGATACGCGGACTAATTTCCTTTTTGTCTAACGTCATCCGCAGTGACGCGCAGTCCGTAACGATTTTAAATTTAATCCCGTGCAAATAAATGCGGAATCGACGCAACGCGTAGATTACTGCTAGCGTTTCTAGCTCGAAGCTATGATACCGGCTTTCAGTATCGGTCGTCCTCTTTGAGAAATAAAAAACCGGGTGGAACTTTGCGTCCTTTTTCTTTTGCATTAATGCGGCCCCGAAACCGGATATACTCGCGTCTGTATGGAGCTCCGTCTCGTCGTGAGGGCTGTATATACTGAGTACAGGCGCCTCAAGCAACCTTTTCTTCAACTCTACAAATGCTTTTAATTGTTCTTCACCGAATTCAAACTCCACATTCTTACGGAGCAATTCGTGCAACGGTTTCGCGATAACGGAAAAACCCTCAATGAACTTACGAAAGTAAGACGCCATTCCGAGGAAACACTGCAGGCTTTTCACGTTTTGAGGTATCGGATACTTCTCGACGGTTTCGACGCCCGATTTGTGTGGCTGGACTCCGTTCTCGGAAATACGATAGCCTAAAAAGTCGATCTCCGTACACAAAAATGTACATTTATCGATCCGGAGCTCCAACAGATTCTCTACTAGACACTGGAATAATTCTTTCAGCACCTTCAGATGATGCTCCAGTGTTGAGGTAGCAACCAATACGTCGTCCATGTACACGACTATATCTCCCGATTGGATTAGATCAGCTAATGCTTTGTTTACAAATCGTTGGAACCTCGCTGGTCCGACCTTAAGCCCAAATGGCATGTGTAGATACTCGAAAACCCCGAAAGGTGTCGTAAACGCCGTGTACTTTATTGAATCTGGCGCGACTCGAATGTGGAAAAATCCATCTTTCAGATCGAGAGTACTGAAATATTTTTTGTCTCTAAGCACGTCGATCTGGTCTTCTATTAACGGAAGTGGATAATTGTCTCTGCGGATGACTTTATTCAATATCCGATGGTCGACATAGAGACGAAACTCTCCATTTTTTTTCTTTACGAGAATTATCGGTGATGCGTAGTCGGATTTGCTAGGCTGAATTATATTTCTCTCAAGAAGACCGTCAAGGATCTTTCTCAGTTTGTTTTTTTCGACAACAGACAATCGACGCGGATTGAAATAAAACGGTTTTTCTTCCGTAACGTTAAATTTCAATTCCAAGTCGACTTTCGGACAGCTCGGTCTCGCTGGTTCAACGTATTCGGCTCTAAACATTTCCCGCAACTCCGTCTGTACTTGCAGTGGTACTTCGTTATTCACGGTAATCGTGTCGGAAATCGAATCCCGTGACTCGAAATTTATCTCGACGTTCAGAATATCATCGATTGCTTGAGCTTCTATTTTTCTCAACCCCAAACCGAATTTTTTAAGCACATCGCGACCCAATATTATCGGGCTTACCATAGTCGCATCCGGAACGACCAAAACTTTGAAATCATTAACGGTTTCTCTATCCAGAGTGATATTCAGTCGTATGTACCCGATAATTCGCAACGGAGAGCGATTTATACCGTGATAATTTTCCGAATTTTCTATGATTGGCTCTACAGTCTCTTCCGGAACGAGACTTTCTTTTATGAAGCTTATTTTACTTCCGGTATCCATCAACGTACTTAATGTGATTTCATAACACGCGTCGGAACGACTTATCTGATAATCAACGTCTCTGATAAAGGTTTCTTCTTGCTCGGTGTTGCTCGACACGGTGCAGACTTCATCCTCTTCTTCGTCGACGGCGGCAACCAACTTCTCCGATGTCGAATTCGCCGAACACTCCTTGGCCACGTGGCCCATCTCACCACACTTAAAGCACGAGCCCTTTTGATGTTTTGGTTTGTCGCAATCGTTGGCCATGTGCCCCAATTTGTTACAATTGTAACAACGCAGTTTTTTGGATTTCGATTTGTCCTCGTCGGTCGTCGTCTTTTCTTCTCGATTCTCGCTGCTCTTCTGAATGTCAGCTGGTTTTGTATCGTTTTTATTCGCCGGACGCCAATCTCGTTTCGGATTTGATTTTGCGTTCGGTCGCAGTGATACTTTTTCGAAAACTCGAAGCATATCCTCTTTACTCGCAAACTCCTTCATCCGTGCCAAATCTTGCAGGGGCTCGCTCGGAATACCATCGATTAAATAATCGATCATTTCCTCGTCTTCGATAGGAACATCCTTTGCCAGAAGAATTTTTTCGTGGAAGTAATCAGCGAACGATTCGGAAGTTTTCCATTCTCGCGCCTCGAACTTCTTCCTCAGCGCTACTCGTGCTGGTCGATGATCGTACATCGCAGTCATCTTTATGTTGCCTGCTTGGGCGGTCGCTAGCTTTTTCGTCCTCTTCTAGCTCCGTCGAGCTATCCTCTTCCACCGTTAGGACATATCGGCCAGTTATTCCCTCGGTCTTCCAAGTGCGTTTTTTGGTCGTATCGCTCTTGGATGCACTTTTGGTCTGTTCTTTAGTGACCCTGTCCTTTGGTCGCAATCTCCGCGTCCAAAGTTCCAGTTTTTTGCGTTTTACAAAACTTTTGAGTCCTTGCCCTATGTCGTTGTCGGATGTTTCTGATGTTGGTGAGTCGTCATCGATGGATGAGTCAATTAAAGGTTCGCTCCCCTTTATTTTTGTGTCTGTCGGTACTTGTTCGGTTTCCTGTGTAGTCTCTTTCGGTTGTTGCAAAGTCTCTTTCGGCTTAGTCTCCATCGGAACAGCTTTTGGTTGTTCTGGAGTTTCTGACCGTTCTGTCTGTTGATGTGTGGCTTGATTGCCATCTGAGTTGTCTAAAGTCTCCTGTGTAGTTGTTTTTTTTTCGAGGAGCTGGATTGCCAGAACCTTCGTCCGTCGATGAACGATATCTCGGCTGATGTGTTTTGTCCGCTATGATCTTTGGTTTTTTCGAGTCAGGCTTTTCGCAGTCTTCCGACGAATTTTCACGAGGTCTGATCGGCATTATGTCAGTGGGGTTTCTCGACAATGCGTCGGCGACAGTGCTCTATGGCGTCGACTATCGCGAGCAGTTCCTTTTTCATCGTATCGTATGCGATTTCGGTACGTCTAAGGGCTCTCGAGAAAAATCCTACTGGGTGGTCGTAACCGTTTTTGTTTTGGGTAAGGACCGCGCCTATCGCGTAATCCGAGGCATCGGTCGTTAGCGTGTAAGGTTTCTCGAAATCTGGATAAACGAGGATTGGACGTTCTGCGATTTTTTGTTGCAAAGTCTCGAACGCGTGTTGGCATTCGTCTGTCCAGCTGAACTCCTCATTCATCCGTAGCTGTTTCGTTAGTGGAATCGCGATTTTCGCGAAGTCGCGAATAAATCGGCGATAATAACCTGCAAGCGCTACGAACTGCTTTATTGCTTTTTTGCTTTTTGGTTGCGGAAACCATAGCACTGCGGTTACGTTCTTTTGATTTGGTCGTATTCCGTCTTCGGAAATTATGTGACCTAAGTACGTCACTTCTCGGTTGAGGAAGTGGCACTTTTCAGTTTGAAGTGTTAGTCCGGCCGCGGTAAGTCGCTTCGCTAAGCCACTGAATTTTTTACCATGGTCCTCGATATCAGTAGCGTAGATCACTATATCGCCTAGATCCGTAAACGAATAGATCTGTGCCTTGGAGTCCAGAAAGCACTACGTCCATTAATCGCTGGAACGTTGCTGGTGCGTTTCGGAGTCCAAAAGGCATACGCTGATACTCATAGTGCCCGTGAGGTGTAGAAAAAGCTGTTTTGTGTTGATCTTCCGGGTGCATTGGTATTTGATGGAAACCAGATGCTAGATCGAAAGTCCAGAAGTACTTCGCGTTGCCCAACTGGTCCAGAATATCTATGATGTTCGGCAGTGGGTACGCGTCTGGCGTCGTTTTTTCATTCAGTTTCCTGAAATCGATAACCATGCGCCATTGTTCGTTGCCTTTAGCGTCTTCTCTCTTCGGTACTATCCAAACTGGGGAATTGTACGGGGAGAGAGACGGTTTGATTATGCCCTTGTCGAGCAAGTTTCGTACTTGTTTTTGAATTTCGAGTTTGTGAGGTTGAGGGAACCGATATTGCTTCGTATTTACCGGTCTATCATCTGTTGTGGGAATTCTGTGCGAAACTACCGTTGTGGATCCAAGGGTGTTTCCTGGAAGACAGAACAGATGTTGGTATTCCTCTATCAACTGATGTACGTGTTCTCTCTCTGCGTCGTTAAGGTGGTCGAGTTGTAGCAGTTTTTTCAACTCCTCGATCCTACCTTTGCTGTCGGTTTCGACAGAGCAGATTTCTGCGCTGTGAATTTCCGAGACGATGTCGTATGGGAAATCTGAGATTTCCTCAAACGGATGTAAGTGTAGTGGTTGGAGGATGAGATTAACCTCATTTGCGTTTGAATTTATTACGCAGAGGTACGCTAGACCGTTGTTATTTCGGACTACTGCGTTTCCCATGTATATGTTTTTTCCTGCATCGATTTGGGATATGTACCCTTCCTCAAGATCGGTCGGCCTTAACCGAACCGGTATAGCGACTTTCGATCGAGGGGGTAGCGTTACTCGTTCGAAAGTTTCGAACGGTACCGTATGATTTGCGAATTTTATACATGCCTCGCTATAGAGGAGATCCGCGGGAGTGTCTCTAAAGAACACATCACCGAGGATTGCCTCCTGCATAATCGGAAAATTGTCGTCGATTGCATGGAATTCGATTGTGAACTCCTCTATGCGGATGTAACACCGTCCTAGCGTGCGCGCTTTCCCAGAGGTGATGCCAGAGAGAACGTATAACATTGTCTCATCTACCTCGGTACTTTCCGCAAGGCTGGACCTCTTCACGAGATTTATCTCGGCTCTGGTATCTACGAGGAACAGAGTTTCCTTCGTGCGTAGATCGGGCGAGAGGATTGTCACGGTTGGTGGCTTATGCCTTTTCGTTAAACCTAAACTTATTCTAGCTGCCTTAACTATTATTTCTACATTATTTACATGTTTTGCAGTCGTTTCGACTTGCAAAGTTTCTCTCAACTCAAGGTCTTTTGGCGCGCTTAACTCTGGCCTCCCGTCGCGCTGTTCCGAGAGGTGGAGTTCGGGTTTTTTTTCAAAATATGGAGAAGCGCTTGCTCGATGGTTGCGAGACTAAGATCGTTGTTTTGTACGTTACGGTTGCCTCTATCACTTGAATTATGACGATTATCCCGATTTTGAGAGGGGTCGTGTGAATCGTTTCCGTCTCTCGGATTTTGTGAATCCCTTCCATTATTTCGGCCTTGAGAATTATTACGATTGCCTCTACCGCGCCCATTATCTCGTCTGTTACGCGAGTTCGACCGATTACGACCCCGCGAGTTTCCGTTTCCGGATTGCTGGTTTCTTCGGCGATTTTCGAAATATTCGCGAGCGCGTTTCACTTGATTACAATTTGAAGTCCGGTGAGTACGGTTGTTACCGTGAATTTCGCAAAATTTTAACTCAGGATTGTCGATGATATCGACGATCTCGTCAGATACTGTTGCGAATCTAACTTTAGCCTGCGGCGGTGTTTCGACTCTCTTTGCTTGATGGACTTCCTGCCTGCGGAGCAGTTCCATTTCGACCGATTCTGCTGCTGCTATGGCTTCGTCGATCGATTGCCATGTTTTGTGCATAAGTAAATTACCTATCTGGTCGAAAAGTCCGCGGACATACGATTTTATGACTGTTTTGTTTACTTCGTTTAGTCGATTGGTTAAATACTGCGCTTGAGCGGGGGTCTTGTAGACCTCGGCTGAACGCTCATGAATGCGTTTCGCGATTTTACGTGTACGCGCCGAGTATGTTTTTACCGGTTCGCTGTATTTTTGGACGTTAGTTCGCAACTCAAGTTCTAAATCGGATAATTCGATTGGTTTTTCGAAATAGTCCTTAAGATCTCTAAGGAGTGTTTTGATGTCGTTGTATGTTTTTGTATCTACTACGTCGGCTGCTTCGCCTGAAAGTTTCAGGTGAAGCATATCCAGGAAGGATTCCATGTTTTCCGGCGGAACCATTCTTGCTGCGTGCCTACAAGGCCGCGCGAATTGTTCCAGCGGTATGTTCTTTCCGTTTAATGCCGGTATGTTGTTAAAAACATCTCGGAATGTTAAGAAACCCGGAATTTCGAGATTTCGATGCGTTTGGGTTCCGTCGGCGGTCGTCATTGTGACACCGTTTGACGGCGGACGCGCTGATCGTGCGTCGCTCATTAGCAACAGTCGGTAATAGTTGTTGGTTTTTGTGAGATTCCGTTTATGTGGCGAAATTTTTGTAAGCTTATTTTGTATTCCCGAGTTAGTTTTTGTATTATTTTTTGTATAGTTGTTTGGTAAGTTTGTTGTGCATTTTTTTTTTTTTTTTTAATTCAAATGTCGTGAACTGTTTTTTTTTTCTTACTTAAGTGGTTGAGTAAACGTTGTAATTTGTTCAAACGTGAAGAAGGGTTGTTTTTTTTTTTTGTAAAAATTTAAATTATTGTTTGATTGTGAAAAATAAAAGATTATCAAATTATTGCCTCAATGGCAAAAATAACTTTTTATAAAATTTACAAAAATTATTGCCTATATGGCAAAAAATAATTTTTTGCAAAATTTTAAATTATTGCCTTAGTGGTAAAAAATAATTTTTGTAAAATTTTGAATTGTTGCCTTAATGGCAAAAAATAATTTTTTATAAATTTTAAATTATTGCCTAAATGGCAAAAATAATTTTTTGTAAAATTTTAATTATTATCTAAAAATGTTTAGAAGCTTCATTCGTTTTCGCAAAGAGGCGAAATCGTGCCAAGAAAAGAAAACTTGCTGGACGAAACGAGCGAAAAAGCAAAGCGTACCTGTCGCGTGCACGGTCGTACGATTCCGACAAAGGCGTCTCTATACGCCCCTGCGGAACACGCTCGGTTCCCGTTTTTTCGAAGCTCGTTTTTTTTTTTTTCACTTACAGGGAAGTAAATTTGAAGGTACTTACGTTGTCACGATGAGGAGGAGAACGAATTTTTGCATGTAATTGCGGGTTTTTTGTTGTTTTAAATCGTCCTTCCTTCCTTCCTGTCGTGTCGCTTGGATTTTTTTTTCTCTCTCTCTCTCGTTGATGTGCTAGGGGACCTGGTGAGCACGAAATGATACGAAAGCTTTTAGCCAAGGCTAATGTGATGTTCTAGTCGCTTAACTATATCTATATATTTCCACTATATCTATATATCTTCACTATATCTTTCACTATAACTATCTCTTCACTACTTCTATAATTCTGAAACCTACTGTGAATACTTTGTTATATCTATGTTATTGTTACGAACAGACTGTTACTCATTGTATATAGAATTGTTAACATCTGTAAATATGTGCCTTGCGCTTTTAGGGGACTTGTCCCAGAGCGCATAATAAATATCGCTTTCTCTCTCTCTCTCTCTCTCGTCCTTCCTTCGTTTGGGGCTTCGCTTTCTTCTCGGCGTAATCCTTTTTTTTGCACTTCGGCGCTGGTGATGATTTTTTTTTTTAGCTTTCACTGTTTTTTTTGTTTTCACGTTTTCACCGTTTTTTTTGTTTTCACGTTTTCACCGTTTTTTTTTTTTTTTTTCACGTTTTCGCCGTTTTTTTTTCACGTTTTTCACTGTGTTGTTTTTTTTTTTTTTTGTTTTTTTTATATGTCGCGATGATCGCGTCGATTGAGGAGTTTTTTATATTTTTTTTTCGAGAGAAAGAGCGGCAGAATTCGGATAACTATTTTTTTTTTATATCTAGAACACAATAAAAAACGATTTTAATCAAATATCGCGGACGCGGCTTTTAGTTCGGAACTTCTGACACCATGTAACAGGTAGCCAGTCGCGGAAATAAATGAACTCGTTTTATTTATCGTGTTGAAAAGAAGTTAAATTTATTAGTCGTAGCAGCCTGTGTTCAAACGTTAATAGATTGACAGGGAGCGTACCGTCTTACACGTGGGGCGGATGATCGTAGACTAATTGTTCGGAGCGTCGAGGCAAAGGGTCTCGACGCTCTTTGTTACGCGCGCGAGGTAATCCTCCGCGCTGATAACGGCCACCGCGCGGATGCTGGGCGCGCGGCGGCTCTACCGTTGCCGTGAGACGACGGCAACATCGTCGCTCTCACGGCAAATTTTGCTGAATGTGCACAAGTTCTCAGAACGAGAACTTGATGCACAATAAAACGTTGAGACATTAAAAAAAGACTATGGGACCGTTACAGATGGAATACGAAGCAAATTCAGAGCATTTCTTCAAATGTGTGTGGCCAGTTTTGTATTATGTTTCTTTATCATATGTCTCGTGGGGGATCTCTATTACAATTCGGTAATCTTTTCACGGACGACCTCAAACGCAACGACCGGATCGCCGCAAATTTTTACAAACAGTTAATAAAGAAATTACCAGCTCGTTTAAAAAGTGTTGATAGACTTTCTAGACATTCACTTACTGGTCGAGGCGTCTGCATTAGAAAAAATGTCCAATACTGCTGTTCACGGTTAAATAAATTTTAAATTTCATAAAAACAACAAAATTATGTAATATGTATGTATATTTAGATTTAAGAATAAAATGAAAACATTGTAACGAATCATTTTTTCTTTCTTCACCTACCTTTTTTCTCTCCTCGAATAATTTTTAAATTTTCCACTCTGCATCGTTGAAATTTTTTTCTAAAAATGTAAAAAATTCATTAAATAATTCATCGTACTCAGCGCGAGCGCCGTAGCATGCTCAAGGTCTCGCGCAATCCTTGCGCAAGACCTTTTCGTTTTTGTCAGCGGCACCAACACTGGCCTTCGGCCAGCGAGATATCGCCAGCCTCCGGCCGGCAACCTGCGACGCACGTGCTATTACTCGAGCGCCTCCGCGAGGCCCCCGTAGAAAGAGAGAGAGAGAGAGAAAGCGATATTTATTTTGCGCTCTGGGACAAGTCCCCTCAAGCGCTGAAACAGAGACAGGCGCTGAGACAGAGAGAGAAAGAGAGAGAGAGAGAGGACTGCGTCAGCTGACCGTCGGTAGGGCCCGCCATCTTGGTTCAAAGGTACTGATGAAAACTCACCCCCTCCATCGCTCCACCGACGGCGGCCATCTTTGTTCAAAGGTACTGACGTCTACTACCGACCCCTACATCCTCGCTGAGTTTTTCCGTAACCTCCCCTGTCAAGCGCTCCGCGCGGGCGGCGTGAGCACCCACCGATTTCTTTGCGCCCTGCTTTAGTTGGCCGCCCTGTCCTCCAGCTTGCTGCTGCGGACCAGTGCGAAGAGTGTTCCTCGCTCCAGAGGCCTCACCCTGTCCCATACCGCTTCGCAAGACGATCGGAATTCCTCAAGCTTGCCGGGGTTGTTCCCGTCGAAGGGTTTTATGCTCCGGATTGCCAAACTCAGGTCGATGTAGGGAGTTCCATCCTCCCTGGTCGTAGCCGTTTGTTGCTGCTGTTGCCGGGGATGCCCCTCGCCCAACACGCGCTCGACTTCCTCCGCGATGTACTCCCGTATGTCAGCCTGCATTGCGTCGAGTTCCCGATCGCCGCGTGCCAAACGCTTGGATATCCTGGCCTCATTCCGCGCGGTATTATTATCTTTCGCTTCATCCTGTGCGTGCTCCTCCCCCGCCGCCCATAGTTCGGAGTCCAGATTTCGTCGTACCCCGGGGAGATCCACCCCCATCGGGTACAACCGGCTCCCTTCGCCGAATGTTGTCGTCCAATTTCGCCCCCTGGTGAATATCGGGATGTTCGGCTGACGTTCGCCTTGCGTATTGCGAAACTGCGCTCTTAGACGCTCGATCTCCGCGTCCACTGCCCGGGGAGTGAGCATTGTGCCTGCCGTAAGTACCCCTCTAGGCTCGAACAGACTGTGATCTATGTCCTGCAACTCATCGAACTCGGCTCCTCGCCGTGTGTTCACCCCGTTCGTAGGGTGGTTCGGGGATGATTCTGCCCCCGGTGCCTGTGGCGACAGGTCGTCGGCGACCTGTGCGATTCCTGCCAAGGCTGCTCTGAGCCCTGCGGCTACGTGCCCGTCCTCTTGCGCTGACGTCGGTAGGTCCGCTTCTGGAGCACCCTGCCCGCTGGGGGGACCCCTCTGACTCAAGTGGCCTTCCCTCGAGACCTAACCCCCCTTGTGTCTACCCCGCCTGGGTTAGTAGCGCGTCTACTGGTCTCTTCCGTTCTCCGGGGTGTTAGTTTGATGCAATAAGATTTGCTTGTACTTACAGTGTGCCGATGTGCCACATCATAGGTTGCCTCTGAGTTCCCGTGAACGTTTCGGCTTCCTCTCCGACACTGTTCCACGTCCCTGTGCCTAGGTGACGATTCAATGAGGTTCTGCAGTAACCCTCTACGTAACTGGTTGCTCCGTCGATCCCCTGGTGAAGGTTCTCACAGCACGCCCTGTTACAGCGTGGCTCACTTGCGCCCAATCTTGTGCTCACAGCTCGATTGCGTTAGCACCCTTTCCTGGTGATCAGCCAGCGAAGCGTCCTCCCTTCGCTCGGGTTATACACTCACTCTGGTACCCTACCGCTGCAACCAATGTTGTACCGCCGACTCTCGGGTAGCTACTCCGAGCCAGGTGATATTACGCCCTTTACAGAACGCTGTTCGGGAATACCAGTTAAGGGTTGGAACCCTTAGCAAATGTAATAACTCACGAGGAGGTTGTTGAATTAACGTGTCCCTTTATTAAACGTTGAGAACGCTTTCCACTTTTAGAAATACAATGTTTACAGCGCGTCGGACTAGTGTCCGACTTGTTAGGTCTAAACTACGTACAAGACCCTTTGCTCGAGTCTGTCTACTCGCACAACCAGTCACACGGTGTCGGATAACTTTTTGACTGCTGCTGTGAGCTCGCGACCATACTTTATAGTCGATAAAGTAGAGCGAGTGTGTCAGCAGCATCTTTTAAAGATAAACATCATTTCCAAATTTCTTTTTTTTATATTTATCTTTCGGTGCTCTGGATTGGCGTTATTGCGGGATCCGAGCACCGGCCTATAGAATTTGCCAACTCGGCATTCGAGTTGACCGCGATCGAGCGTCGAAGGCTCGATGCGACGGTTGCTTAATTGGTACCGTGCGTCTGGTGACGTAACTAAGCGCTCGTACGCCGTAGTTGGTCTGTCGCAACCTCGATCGTACTCGCGTACGATTTCGGGGTATAACAATTGCCTTGAAGAGGTCCCGAAAGCTTTCCCAGTCGCGAAGTTCTCCCGAAATTCCAATTTTGGAAGCTTACCAGTCAGTGGAGTGACATTGGGAGACGGTGCTGTCTGCTCGTTGGGTCTGGCTTGCAGACTCGTAGGCATCCATGATATGAGGAGCGCTTTCGCATCGAGATAACAGTCTTTCACTGCCGAAAACCTATCGTCGAGCTCGTACTGTGTCATTGACGCGTCCGCTATATCGATGAATTTTAGACAGGTGGTACGGTAATGACTTCAATACTCTTCTAACACTGTCATACGCGACTTCACGAATGAAGGCGTTTGCTTGTCACGTTTCGTCTTCTTCAAATTCAGCTCGAATTTGAGAATTATCTCCGAAGAGGTAGTAGCGTATTTAACAAAGCTTTCATTGTGAATGTCCGTTGAGGACTTTTTAGAACGCGAGAGTTCTCTCCGTGAGAGTGAGAAAAATCGATAGTCGTACGCGACCGCGGTTGGTCCGAAACTGTCAATGTATTGTCAGTTCACTTTAATTCACTTTCCGCGAAACGAGCTTTCGAATGCGGATCGAGACGCCGAACGCGAAGCTACGCGCTTTTACTCGAGTAATGTTCACGGCGATAGAATCCGACGCGAGAGAGATAAGACTCGAACGCGCGACGAGCGATCTCAAAGCGAGCGAGAGAGAGAGAAAACCGAGGCAGTCGTAGCCTCAGTACACCGCGTAACACGACGTTCGGCGATCGAGCACGAAACAGCGCGAACGAAAATGCGAGAACGGTAAGAGAGAGCACTCTCTTCACAGGGCACGAGTCTAGTCACTATTATCGTTACGACGATATATTACGCGGCGCGCGAAATAAAGCAATTCTGCTGCTACGCTGAACGGTAGAGAGAGAGAGCTACGCGAGGCACCTCGGCACAGCGCGAGAACCGGCGAGGGAGAGCGCAAGCCTGAACGCGACGCGAGAGCGAAAGAAGGGCGAGACAAGGTGCGAGAGCCGTGCTGGCTAAGCGAACTCACTCTTTCTCACTGTGCCGAAAATATAGTCCGATTTCGATTATATTGAATAATGCGAGTGCCGGTGGATTGCACGAACAATATGTTGACGACGCACTCGCTCGTGGGGCTCGTCGGCACTTCACTATTTTTTCAACTGCACTGCACTTGCCGTAGTACACTTCGCTACCGGGATCCGGCTCGAAGGACCAGATGTTTTCGCGTAAGCGAACGCGGGTTCAGATCTCAGTAGGAAGGGAAGTAATGATAACGAGAATGCAGTAACAATTAAAATAGTTTCGTTTATTGATTGGCGAAAATCCTGCTCGTGCGAGTCGAGTCTCCCGTGGATACAGCGTGTGCGTCGTTCGAAACACGACGGTAGCCTTTTGTAAACACGGACTGTTGCTCTCTTTTCGAATAGAAGCGTTAAGCCAGAAGATCTAAAAAATGGAGGGTATCGATTGCGGTCAAAACAACATTATCCCGATCTCGCAAGAACATCAGACAAACGTAAGTGAAGAATTCTTCCCACCGCTGTGCTCGCCTGTGCCGAAGGCGACAGGCGAGAAGTCACAGAAACGTTGACGACCCCGTTCGAGAATAAATAAGAATACCGACAGTTCTAAAGGCACACTAACTGCTCTATGGGCGGCTGACAAACGCAAACGGGAAGCTGAAGAAAATCTGGTTAATTTAAACCCAACCACGAAAAATTACGCTGTTTGTACGGATCCGGAAGCGGAGCAAATAAGTTCCGATTCCGAAAGCGACGTAGGATCTGGGCGGGAAGCCTACGCGGAGCCCAGTGATACCGGCGATGTTTCGTCCACTGCCGGAAGCCAAGACTCAAACGGAGATCCCGCTAATAACCCCAGCGAGAGGGACACCAAGATCGGTATTATGAGAAGCAAGAAGGCAATACTGGGAGCAAGAGAGATATATTGTGACCGATTTTCCCAATGACTAACTCCGCGCCACAAAATTACGCGTCCCGACCGTTTTATTTATTTTTCCCCTGGGCGCCAGCCGAGCCATATGCCCGACACGATCGGTAGCAAAGATGGTAACAAAGAAAAAGACGAATAATTGTCCTCGGCTAGGCACAGCATGGATTTGCAGAGCGGGGAGGTCCAGCGAAACTCTTGGCAATAATTAAATAAATAACGCACAGTCCACAACACGAAATCGGGATAATCACAATTAAAATTTATTCATCGAAAAATAAAATGCACACAAATAATTTCGTACCTCGGGCTGGTACCCGGGAATGACTCGACACAAACAAAAGAAAATACCCTGCTAAAATTCTTCTCGGCTACTCGATTTACCGAGTTAAATTTCTACTGAAAATGACCAAGAAATAATTCGCACACTATTTCCCTACTAAAGCCGTCTTCGCTAGTCGGTTCGGAATTTAATCGCGACACAAAAGCACAATGCTAATCGGCGTGGAATACCGGCCCGTACGAGCTCGCATCCCGCTTCCTAAGTCGATCAAAGCTATAAGACGGCGCGAACGAGACCGATTCTCGCACGCCACGACCTTATGGATCTTTCGCGTAATGTTTACAATAAAACAGGCAGTCTCAAGAGCTCAAATGAAGTTACTTTAGAATAAAATCCGGGTGAGCCCGTCCAAACTACACCGAGCTGATTCTCTCGGGGAAGAATTCTTAGTTTGCTCGGGACGGTACTCATCGCCGCGACGAGTGACGCGCACACTCACAATTAACAAGAACGAAATATAAATTGACACGCGAGTCCGATAATCGTGAAGCGGAAGTCTTGCCGGCGAGAGACAGATGTTGCGAGGAAATATTCCGAAATCCTTCCCTCCAACCCTCCGACTATTGTCCATGTCTCGATCGGAACTGGTACCGATGTTTATCACACAATTCGGAGCGGAATAATCCCTCTGGCTATCGCGATCACTCGAGCACACGTCTTCCTTACACAAAAGTTACGACGAGAGTCCCCGAGTGATCTACGCATATCGTTCACGCTGTCTCGCTCCCCCTTCCCCTTTAATAATTTGTCGTAGCCCCGGTACCTACCGACGCCCTACGCTAATCGCGAACTAGGTGATTCGCGCGAAATGAAAATCCAAACGGCAACGGCGCTGACGTGTCGTCTAAAATTTCGCGAGTCGTATCGCCGAACGAGTGCTCGTAGAGGCCGGTCCCGGGGCGCTGACATCGATGCTGATGCTGACACAGCTAAGCTGCGACTTCTCCGTTGCCGGTGCGCCCAGAGCGATGATTTCTAGATGTTAAAAGTGGCAGAAGGAAGCAGCGACGATCCCGAAGCGGTACCGTAGACAGAGGGAACGATCTCGCCATTAAATTCGTCGGGCAAATCCGTCAAATCTGTGCTCTTTCTCTCGCTGACAACCGTTTGTCCCGAAAATCGCCGAAAAGAAATAAATAAAAACAACAAAATTAATCATTTCGATCATCTCAACTAATCTCGAACCCTTGAGACTGCCTGGGACTCCGTCAGTCCCAGGCACGAATCATGCACTGGGACTGCAGATCATGCAGTTTCCCGACTTGCAATCCTTTTCTTCGTGGTTTGGCTCGAGGCATATTCCACAGAGTGCAGCATCCTGTGTCACTTTGATCCTTTTTGCGACGGCAAATTTGGCGAATGTTTCGCATCGATAGATCGTGTGGCTTGTCCTTGCACACTGGACACGATGCCGCGGTCGATGTTACGGACGCTTGTTTTCACGTTTTCTGGTTTCCCTTTCCGTGGTTTGATTGAGAGTTCGTCTTTGTCTGTTGACTGTGCGAACTAGATCCGGATGCTGTAGCCTTCGGACTTTCTCGTTCTGACAATCGCGCCGCGGTTCGGTATAAGAATTCTAGCATGTCGTCGAGCTTCGGGAAGACGCCCCGCTCAAGGGTTTCGTCCCACTTGTCACATGTAGACTTGTGCAACTTTTTTTCGATATTTTGAACGATGATTTCGTCGGTTACGTTAATACCGAGTGACTTTAGTGAGAGCAGATGTTGTTGTGTTGCATCTGCAAATTTTGTGAGACCTTCGGATGTCTCTTTTTCTTGCATCGGAAGTCTTAAAAGAAAGCTTAAATGTTTCCAGATTAAAATGCGTTTGTCCGCGTATGTCCTTTGTAACAGTTCCCTCACGAGCGTATAACTTTCTTCGGTGATGGAGAAAACTTGAATTTTCCGTAACGCTTCTCCCTTGAGCATTGATTTCAGATACGAAGTTTCTCGACATTGTTCAGGTCAGACTGACTATGAATCATTGATGTGAATGCATGTTTGAACGATAGCCATCCTTCGTACCGTCCGTCGAAGGTTGGAAGAGAAGCTTCCGGTCGCTTTATTCTGCGTGGTCGTTGCGCGAAACCTAACACCGATTCTGCGGGAGTGCTGTCGCGGTTAATTACTTCGGGTTGTCTCTCGATGTTCTGAATCGGATTTATTAAATGTTCCGCGTCTACGACAACATCAAAGTACTGTTCTTGAATCTCGTGTATGCCGTCGAATGCTTCGAAAACGGACTTGAGTTTGTTTAACCGAATAGTCAATTTCTTGGTGTTCGGTTCACCTTGACTATATCTTTCGAGAAATGTTGTAAACGCCGTTAACTGTCCTTTAATTGTGTCGTGTGGTGTATTAGGACTTTAATTTGTTCCGCGTTTGTCATCTTTTGTCGATGATTTTGAGGAAAATATGAAGATGGGAGAGAAGAAACGGACGGAGTATGTTCGGTGATAAATTTAAACGAGCTTACCTTGCAGCTGAAGTCGGTCCAGATGTTACATGCGGCGATGCGCTGGCGCACGTGTAACTGGGTTTGCACATTTATTCGTTGACACGGTCAGATCCCCGGCCAGCCGATTTTTGAATAAATCCCCCAAGGTCAGTGATTTGACCAATACACACGTCAACCATTCACACGTTGACGCGGTCAGATCCCCGGCCAGGTGATTTGCGAAAATCCCCCAAGGTCAGTGATCTGCCCAATACACACGTCAATCATTTACACACGTATGCACTCAATCATACAATTATACCGGGGGAAGAAGGCAGAAGTGCCTGGATGATACGGGCGGGGAATTTGGATGACGATTGCGCGAAAACGCAAGAATCGAGAACGAGCAAAAGCGCTACCTTGAGGTGCGCGACAATACGTGAAAAACGCGAGAATCGTCGAGCGAGGGGAACGTGCGAAGCACGAGAATCAGCGAGCGAGAACGCGCGAAGACGCGGGATTCGTCGAGCGAGGGAACTTGCGAAGCACGAGCGAGAACGCGCGAAAGCGCGGGGATCGACGAGCGCGAGAACACACGAGAACGATACCTTCGAGGTACGCGAGAATACGCGAAACCCGGAAATCGGCGAGCGAGGGTGTGCGGTCGCGTCACTTAAGGCGAAGATGGGGAAGATACCCCATTGAAAGTCCTGACGTAATTTTCCGGGGCTGAAAAGACGCTACCCACTTTCCGGCCGGGGTCACGAGGTGTTCGGATCGGTGTGAGGGCGTAAGCCTCGAAATCTGTCAAGATGACGTCCACTCTCCTCAATGGTCCCGAACGCGAGGGAGCTCGAACCGTGGTCGGTTGTGTTACGTCGCGAATCGTGAATTTACGTGAGGAGCCGCCTCATCTTGGTCAATCAACGTAATGAATTTACGCGTTATCTAAGCAACTACGATTCGCGGGTGCTTCGTTTTGAGCCTAACCTCGCAGAAACTGCTCGGGAAGAGGCTAGAGCACATTCGCGTATTGAAATTATACAATACGCATCCTCACCGGGTGGGTGCGTATCTTGACAAGCGGGACAGAAATACTCCGTTGGCTCGATTGGCGTTTCGAATTCAAGCTCTGCAGTCGACGGAAGGGTTTCGCGGCAAAAAATTTCAAAAACTAAATATACAAAATTGTAACGATCGCCAAACAAACTACAAGAAAAAACACGAGGAAAATCAAAACGATCATTGGATTATTCATCTTAATTCGATTTATACCCGTCGGGGTCCTGAACGCGAAAGGGGTACTTCAACGCGCGCGTTGCGATATTCGGGACTACCGAGACCGTTCGATTATTTAATGTACGGACGTGGTATTCCGAAATCCGGATGAAGAGAATCAGTAGAAGACTGAACAGGCAAAAGTTGAAGAAGAGAATAATCGTCACTATTTTGGCTGAGTCCGGTGACTCGAACAAAATTTACCGAACACGAAACAAGCTAACACGGAATTAAACGTTTCACAATAAACTTAATGAAAACGGTGGCAGGAATTGCAACGAAGCGGTCGGGCAACGGCTTGCATAATCGCGTTACGGAAAACCGATCTGAGATACTGCGTGAATCGGCGGAGCGCCACACAGAACACAAACCTGAAAATGAAAGAAAGAAGGGTTAGGAAATAATTGCACATTATTGTACAGGACCAAAAATCACTCGAAAAAGGGGTAGGGTTTTCCACGAAAGAAGGAAAAAATGGAATATTTGGACTTACCGAAGAAACGAATATCCGGAGAGTATAAGATGCGAGGAGGTTGCTGGTGGTGCGGCTGGTCAGTGGATCGCTGATCGATGTTACCCTCAGCGTGATGAGGCAGTGCCCAGCGATCGAAGGATTTTCAAATAATCTCCACACAACACGGAAACTTTTACGATTTTTGGCTTTTATTAAAAAGCTCATACACAAATTCCAAAGTTCAATACAATTTTTGTAAAACTGAACAAAAACTTCAAAGTTCACAAATAAATTTTCGAAGACACAAACTTTTGTTGTATCGCCGGAGCCCGGGTGATCAGTCCATGCTCGGCGGGTCAGATATTATCTCTGAAGATTTTGGGATGTTACCAGTAAGGGGTTGGAACCCCAGTGAGGGCCACAACTCGTAGGCGCAATAGCAATTTATTGACGAAATGGAAAACAGAGTAATAAACAATTTCACTTTACAATTTGCCTCTTTTCCACACAACTTTACAAAGTTACTTCACAAATCAACTTTAACACTTATTTCCGCACTCGGGATCCAGGTCCGACCCTCACCCACCAGTGCCACTTAATACGTTCCCTTGACCGGAACACTCTATGTTACCTTCTGGATTCCTATACCGAATCCCTGGGACCAGACGCACAGTTTCTCGAGTCAAACCAGACTGTCGAATGCTCGCTCGCGTAACATTATATATCGAGCGAGAACATCAGCATTATTTATTAGACAAAACATTATTTCATAAAACTCCGCATTTCATTATTTACTGTTTATTTTCCGTCGCTCCAGATTCCGTACGTCCACGGAATACGGAGGCTCCGCGCTACTTAAACTGCTGATGCGCTGCTCTACTTATCCGCGATCGGGTATCGCTCGATGCGGCGATTGCCCAATCGCCCTCGATGCGCTCGATTTCGGTAATTGTGTTCGCGCTCGGCTCACCCGCTGGTCGCATACCTCGGTTGTTGCGGAATGCATCTTGCGACAACAACCGGCGTACTCGGGGTATGACAGTGTGAAGCTCACCGAGCTTCGTATCTTTGGTTTAGCTTCTGGTTGCTTCGTTGTTAATAGGCAGTGCGTGATCTGATCCGGACGGATAAATGCGATCTTCAAGCGGGTCGTTCCCTTTTTGTATCGAATCGGCGCCTCCTTGGTCCATCCGAGCAGCTCTCTTTGCATCTCAAGATCATCCTGGATGTATCGGAGATATAGCGGTTCCACAATTGATTGCTTGTTCGATACTTTGCCCCGTGGAGGCCTGTTGCGGTCAAATGTGCGCCAGGGCACGTGTGGTCTCGGGGATAGTGCTATTCCCGTATACGGATCTCCCGTTTGTATCTCTACCGACACTTTCGACATGATTGTCTCGATTGCTCACTCAATACTGAGATTTTATTTCGTCGACACATTAGTCCTCGTGAGGCCTCATCGGCGTATTCGACTCAATTCCTTCAAGTTTGGGAAGTGCCTATTCCGTTGCTTCGTTTGCAATTCTCCCTCGTCTCCTACACCTGTGCCTATCTTGATACTCGTTTTATTTTTCTCCTCGGCCGTGTACCCTTTGACTACTGTTGTTGTTGATAGTACGGCCTGAGTTCGCTTACATGATACATGCCTCGCTCTCTATTACTGTGACAGTGAGTCAATTCTTTTCGACGCTGGATTTGAAACATTTAAGGCCCTTGCCAGCACCAGATCGTTCTCGGCGAACTCGGTGTGCTTGTGACTATCGTTGAATTTTTTCGCGCGACGGCCCTTGTTTTTAATCATGCTCTCCTTTGCCATCATGATCAAATTGTTATGACAATCCTCCTGTTTTTTTTTTTTAATCCCAGAGCAATTTCCCATGGTTTCGTCGGTCGCTTGCCTGTATGCAGAAGAATCGGAGTTTGCCCTGTAACCTCGTGATGTGTTTCATTTATACAGCTCTCGATAATCTCCACCCACCGATACCATGTGTTGTGCTACTCGGGCAGAAAGGTACGGAAAAATCGTGACAACTCCCGGTTTGTTCTCTCGACCGGATTCGCCTGTGGATGGCGTATTGACGTCATAATTTTTTTATGTTATTTTCTCTCAGTAGTTGTTCCCACTTTTTACCCGTAAACTGCGTCCCTTGGTCCGAGAGGATCGCTTTTGGTTTACCGAACAGTGGGGAGTAGTTTTTTTCGAGGCATTTCCATGTACTCTCGGCTGTTGCTGCACGGAGTGGAAATATTTTTGTTAATTTAGAGAATACATCGATTACTGCGAGAATGAATTTGTTTCCGTAGCTCGATGTTGGCAGGGGCCCGTAATAATCAAGTGATACTAGTTCATTCGGTTTATCTGGAATTATGTTCTGTATTTCAGCATTTATCCCTTGAGTAAAAACTTTATTCCGTTGACATGAGTCACAGTGTTTTAATTGTTTTCTAATGTAGCGATAGAGATTAGGATAGCAAAAGTCGTCTCGAAGTAGCAGGTAGCATTTCCTCGCTCCGACGTGGCTGTATATTTCGTGGCATTCTTGGATTATCATCGTTGCGTGGGAGGCGGGGACTACAGCGCGTTCAAGCCCCGCCCTTCCTTTGTAGAGTATATTCTCCCTAATGACGTTGTTCACGCTCAAGCATTCCCGTAGCGACGTCTACCAATGACTCCGATTACCCGGCAGTACGCGTGGCGTCTGAGAGCGAGAGTTTGAGCAATTCCGTGCACTACACTGGGTAAACCCCGTAACTTTATTTGTCTCTCAACGTGCCTCTCTAGCCGAGTCAGTAAGGTTCGGGACCTAAGACGAAATACATCGTCTCCCGATTTATCTTCATTCACTTGGCCGTACTCGAAGTTTCATGCAAACTCTCGGTCTCAGTACGACCACGATTACAACTCTGTAATATCTATCAACGCGAATATACTTTGCACAACGGTTAACAAATTCGGTGTTGTTTTACTCGTGGTTTTATATACCCATGAATAAATGTATTATTACGGTTCTTCGTGGTGTACCATGCTTTTCATTTCCCGTGTGATCTCATCCCTTCGAACACGAGTTCTTCGTGTTCAAGCTACTTCAAATGTTCATGCGACGAAGGCGTGGACAGACCCAATCTTTTACCGAATGATCGCCCTCGATGGCGTTTCTTATTGTCATGCAGAATTCGTCTTCCTTTTCGCGCTCCGCGAATCCTTCCAATAGTTGCTCGAATTCTACGCTCATTTTTCTTGCCAATGTTGCGATTATGATTTCCTCCTCCGTTGTTTCTCGTTCAGGTCGACTAAGTGCATCGGCGATCGTATTTCTTTTCCCCGGACAATGCTCTATTGTTGTGTGGTAGTCCTGTATCGCTAGAGACCACCGGGTTAATCGCGCATGCGAAAGTCGACACTCTCGTAGAAATGTAAGTGCCGCGTGGTCGGTAACAATGATTACTTTTGCCCCCTAATAGGTAAGTGCGAAACTTGCCGAGCGCCCAGACTATGGCAAGTAGTTATTTTTCCGTTGTCCCGTAACCTCGCTCAGCTCCGCGCAGTGTTCGACTCGCGAAGTAAAGTACTCGGTGTTCCTGCCCGTCATCCTTATGGTAAAGTACGGCTCCGAGCGCAAAATCACTCGCATCGGTTTGCATTTAAAACGGCTTATCGTTCATAGGGTAGTGCAAAATGACACTCTCACAAAATTTTGATTTTATTTCTTCGAATGCTTGATGTTCTTCATCACCCCATTTCCATTTAGTCCCTTTCTGTAGCAGATACAGCAGTGGAACCGTGGTTTTGCCGTGTTCTCTTGTGAATTTGCTGTAGTAATTGATTAAACCGAGAAATCCTCGGAGTTGCTTTAGATTTTTAGGAGCGGGGAAATTATGGATTGCTTTGATTTTTTCTGGATCCGGGCAAATGCCCTCCCGTGTTAAAATATGTCCTAAAAATCGAGTTTCTTTTCGAAAGAATTGTGATTTCTCTAGGTTTAGTGTTAACCCATGTTCCTTAAACCGAGCGCGTAGCTCGTCTACATTCTCAATGTGTTCATCAAACGTCTCTGATGTGCAGAGAAGGTCGTCTACGAAATTAATAATGTTCCCTAGCCCCCTTAGTACCTTTTCGAGCCCTCTCACCAGACTTGCAGTACTTGAGCTTAGACCAAATGGTGTCACACGAAATTCATAGCAGCGTCCACAATGCATAAATTCCGTATATTTTCGTGAGTCTGGTGTTAATGGTACTTGCCAAAAACTTGTTCGCAAGTCAAACGTTGTTATGTACCTTACGCTCCGACATTCTTGAAATAGCTCGTCCGCTGTCTGCATTCGTTCGTAATCGGGTTCTAATATGCTGTTTATACGGCGTGCGTCAAGGCAAAGTCTGACCCCGCAGTCCTTTTTCTCTACGATTACCAGTGGGCTATTGTATGGACTGGTAGATTTTTGAATTACTCCTTGAAGCACAAGTTTTTCGATCTCTTGATCGACCTTTTCACGGAAGGCTAAGGGGACAGGGTAATTCATCGCTTTAAACGGTACATGGGGTATTACATTCAATTTGTGCGCGTATGAACTCAGCCACCCCGGACGTTTGAGAAACCTCTCGATGTTTTATGATTAGTTTACGAAAAATTCCACATTCCTCCGGCTTTAGCCCTTCCGTGCTCGTAATTTTCTCTTGTATTTCCTCGTCGGAAATGCCATATTCTTGTACATCTGTCTTCGTTATTTCACGTACTACGTTCGCTTGATCTTCGGCCTCGTCATTGGAATCTAATTTAATCTTGAAACGCTCCGATGTTTGTTTTGGCAATGTAAACGTGATTTCGTGTTTTGACAGATCGATTATCGTACCTATTTTTTCCAGAAAGTCTACTCCCAGTATGCATTCGTTAGAGAGGTTCGGAATAATTAGCAACGTATTCGCTTCTCCTTTTCTTTCCAGATTTATCTTTGCAAATATTTGCCTCGTAACTTTGACAGCTCGGCCTGCCGTCGCTCCTCTTACCGACACGTTTGTTAGACGCAATATCGGGGATGTTTTAAGTATTTTTTCGTGATTGACGAAAAACTGTTCTGAGATCGCGCTTATTTCGCTTCCGGTATCAATAAGAGCGCGGATTTCAATGCCGTCGATCGAGATTCGTAGGATGGGGCATTTAATTTTTCTCTTTGGCTCTTTTCCTAGTTCCTCAAGCACTTTTTGTCGCGTATCTTCCCCATATCCTAGCGTCACCTAATTTATTGTGACTTTTGTTAAGGTGACGCTTCCTCGTTTCCCGACTCTTCCGATTCCTCGGGCGCGATTTCTAGGGATTCTTCGTCGCTCTTGTTCTCCTCAATCGACCTTACTTGTTTGACGTCCCGACCCTTGATGAGAGTCTTCTTGTCGTTGTTATTTTTATTGTCACTTTTATTCGGTGTCTTCTTCTCCTCTTTCTTTATTCCCTCCGGTGCCTTACTCTTCGAATCATTATTCGAGGCTACGTGATAGCGCTCACGTTGCAACAGCCTCGTTCGCTCGCGATTGCCCGGCCCTTCCTCATCGTATGAGGATAACAAATCCAATAGTTGTGGAATTGTTCTGATACCTAGCGTGCGAATCGTTGCTCTCACGTCTTCCGTGAAGTGTCGTTTAATTTTGTGTATAATTACCTCGTCCGATAATGGCGGACAGAGATCTCTGGCTAGCCCTATGATTTTCATCGCGTAGCCGAGACGCGATTGTTTTCTGTTGGAGTCATACCAATCGTAGTCCAATTTCATCTTTATATTGTTTTCGATGTCCTCGTTCCAAAATCGACGTCTGAATTGTCTCAAAGTCTCCCCAATCTTGAATCTCGTCACGGGTGATGTCCCACCAATTTCTCGCTAAGCCTTCCATGCACTGATTGATTATTATCTTGAAGTGGTATTTGGGACTGTACTGTGACGTTTTTTTTTTTACGCCACGGTGAAATGGTCGAGAGACGGTCAGAGTGGCGTCCTTCGCCAACTCGGAGTCCCAGGCGATCTCGTGGGCATGGAAATTAGGCTTTTGGATTTTTGTTAATTTCCAGAATTTTCTTTTGTTTTTTTTGGTCCGAGGAACGAGAGAGAGCTGAGCTGTCGCGGGATGACTATCCAATTTCACCGCTTAAAATTAAAGCAACGCCGCATAAAAGAAATTGTCGGCTGCCCTGGGTGCAAGGTTGTAAGTCGCAGGTTGGCAGCGAGACAATGCCAATTGTCCCGGGCGCAGAGGAGTAAGTCGCAGCTCGACAATTGGGAGTCCGGTACCAGGAAAACTATACTCGGATGGGAGGATCTTCGTCGCATCGATTCATCAATAGTTTTATACTGCCGACGTGTGAAATCAAAATCTCTCACGTTCGCGCGCGATTTGCTTGCGAGAATCGTAACGGTAGGCGGCGAGGAGCCAGGTACTGGACTCATCGGTTAAAATGATAAGAGGTGGGGAGAGCGAGAGGGCCGTAGAGCGAGATCGCCGAAAATCGCTCGAGGACTTTCGAGAAATATTTGGTGCCATAAGGACGTGTGCTCTCCCGTTCTCCCGACCAACACGGTTGATTGCGCGGTACCGTGAATATCGGTGAGAGAAAATAACTCGAGGAGATTTCCAAGGCCGGAAGGAGGAAAAAGGGATCTCGTGGTTATTCTCTCGAGGGAAAAATTTCATCATTGTGACGGTAAGGCTTTGCCTCGTAAAATCCTCGGCCACGCGATTTATTGGCGAACTAGAGATTATTTGTGCGAGTATTTCGAGTGATACGCGACTCGCAAGCGTTGGGTTCCGTCGCGGGCAATCTCAGTGTCTTCGCTCTCGTGTTCCGCGTCGATAATCGTTTGATCTTTTCGTTGTGATTTCTGTGTTCGTTTCGAGAGTGAAGTACGGCGTGTAAGATTGACGGCCTCGCGTTTTTCTTTTTTTTTTGATAGCTGAATTTCTTTCGTTCCGAGATCGTCTGAGTAGCTTTAGAAATCGTAAAATCGTCGGAGATAATAAAATTAAACTAAAGCTCGAAAGATCCAATTCAATTAAGTGTGGCGAACGGTTTTCGGGATCGGGAGCGTTCATTTAAGATCGTTGGCTTGCTCGGTGGCTACGGCTGTTCGACTCGCATCGCGAGACTGTACTTCAACCGATCTTCGAGCCCGCTTCGCGCCGTTTTATCACGCGGCTATTTGTTGTGTTTTTCCGGCACACTATTTCGGTACCGTTGGGCGCGACGTGCGTCGACGAGAGAAAATTTAGTAGGGAAATGTTGGCGTTGTTTGAGATGAGAAAAAGAAGCTTTGTTGTAACGTATTGAATTCGAATCGGTGAACTGAGTAGCCGAGGGGAATTGTAGTAGGGACCCTTTGAATAAAATATAATTTGAATCGGTGATGTTTAAATAATTGTGTGGAGTTTATTCATTAAATCTTGTTCCTCTTAAAATTGTGTGTCAAACGAACCGCCCCTCTACCCTTGTGCAGCAGCTAGCTAGCAAAATCAGATTCGTTCTTGTTTTTCAACATCTACTCCGGTCGCGTCGAGCGCGTTGCTCGGCTGGCGTCCTCAAAAATAAAGAGGCGATCGAGACGAATTTTTCGTGGCCGACAGGGTACCGGTTTTTGTCCCTTAATTAATTATTTTGTTTTTTTAATCGAGCGTGAGGGGGCTCTTCAAAATTTCGGTCACAGTATACATCACGATAGGCTTTTAGCCTAGCAAGGAATTGCATCGGTTGTTCCACAGATTTGCCGTTGAATATTGGTAACTCCAATTTTAGGTTTCCACACGTAGCATTGGTGTTTGTTGGTCCGAGCATTGACGCGCATTCTCCCAGAAATGCCACCCCGTAGTTGGTTCTTCCTTGCCCTTCGCTCGCGCCCGCATTGTCTCCCATTCTGGATGCGTACGCGTGTCTCGTCGTTACATGTCGTGCGCCTGGCAGTTGGGGCTCTGAATGCGCGCGTGTCGGCCGGGTTGCCTCCGTTGAGGCGTAGATGGACTGAGGGTTCGGCGGCCACACGATGCTGTTGGCCCCAGTCGCGCCGACGTTCCTCGTGAATTCCATATTCAATGATCGTGAATAATTATGTTCTCCCACGAGGTTCGGCGGTGTTTTGTCCTCTGTTATTTTCTTGCTATTTACTTCTTTAGAGACATCGTTCATCTCCATGTACAGCGTTTTGAGGTTTGTTGTTATGAACTCTTGCATAGCGTTTAGTCGTTTTGAAAAAGTCTCGCTCAGCTCTTGTCTTCTTAAGACCTGTGCTTCTTCATCTATAGCGCGTTGTCGTTGCAGTTGCTTGAATATTTCGTGAATTGATTGCATTTGCAATTGTTGCAAGTGATAATCGGGAACCTCGCTTATGTCGCTTGAATCGTCATTCAGGATGACCGTGTTGTTGATTTCCGTATACGTTTTTTTTTTGCCTCCTCGTCGGCATCCCTCGGTGGTGGATCAGGCACCGGTTCCTTTGAATCCGTGGCCGCTGGCAATTGTGTGTTCTCTCGATTTTCGTCCTCCATTTTCCGCGAGTTAGTTTTCTGATTTTTTGAACTTTTAGTTTGTCGATAACCTTTTCGATTTATTAGAAGTTCTTTGAATTTTCTACGCGATATCTTCTTGTTATCCAGTTTGAGAAAATTTGTTCGAGTCCCTGTTTGGGCACCAATGGAACGAAACCGATTTATTGGACAAGGGCTACCGTTTTTTTCGTTATACTTAGGTCTCCCTTGTTACAAGATCGCGTTTTTAAGTTTTTTTTTTTTTCTGTCGTGGATGATCGGCCACGACACAGAGTTCGTGTGCTGGACTCAAAACAAAATTTCTCACACTGTAATTTTTAGGCACTCACTATAAAAATAAGCAAAGAATGCCTTTTGCAATGACCTGCGATGCCCTCGAGGCACAGCTTTCGATGAAACTCTTCGCAGCGCATGCTCCAAAATGTTAAATTTTGTCAGCATTCACCTCAGATACATTCAGTGTACCTCCAACATCATGCGTAGTCAGTTTTAAGTACTTGCGATGCCTGGAAATATTTATTTTAGCTTGCGGTTCACAAAAAATAGCTTTTTCCCTGAAATTTTGTTCTCGGACGTCCGTATTAGAATGTAACTTTGGATAGTATCAATCAATTTTGCTCTCCTTCGCAGGGAATTTTTAATATACAATACCAAGTATGCACAATACTTTCCGAACCAATATAAGACCTTTAAATATTTTTTCTAAACAATTATTGCTGAAAATTTTCCCCCCGTCAAGTGTCCATACGGTGTGACCATAACGAACTCTACGAACCAATTTTTTTCTCCTTCACAGCATCATTTTGTTTAATCAAAAACACTATGCACAGCAAATTTGAAGACAATCCGACGTCTTTAACTATTTTTTTATTCCAATTTTTCATTAAAAATTCATTTCCTCATAGGGATTGTCCGTACGGTGGCTCTAACTAGAAATCCTGCGAACCAACTTTCCTATTTTGCAGGATTATTTTATTATATCAAAAACACTATGCACACTAAATTTGAAGTCATTCCGACATCAACTTTTAATTTTACAATAATAGAAAGAAAATTCTGATTCGCTAAAAGTTAGGTTATTTTTAATTATCAAATAAAACATTCGAAAAGTAAAACACGAAATATCGTCCACGAATACACAAACATTTCCTTATTTTATTCCTTAAATAATATATTATCACCCAAAGTATTGACAAAATCAGAGTATATATTATTCACATCTGTCACAAAGGTATAAATTTCACGTTTCCAGTTAAAAACTCGTTATCATTTCACAACAAAAATGTATTCAATGTCCAGTATAATTACAATTTACCAAATTACATTGAACATATTATTGAAAACTATCACAACCGTACATATCGTTTTTCTTTTATTACTATCTGTCAAACTTTGGAAGCTGACGACAATTTCGTAGCAGATGCTATCCAGTGTGCACAAGTCGTATCGCAGGTACACGCAGTAGACGAGCGGGCGGGAACATTTGAAATTGGAATAAAAAAATTCTTTCTAATCGTAGGAAACTACAATATCTCGTTTTTGGTGTTTCAAAATTTATTGCAATTATTTTTTCTATTAAACCGTTTTTTTTTTCAAACAGCTATTCACCTATCCTACCTATTATCCTATTATATTTCTATCGTATCAGTTTTCATATTAACATTTAAAAAGAAAACAAGAACATCAACGAGAATCCAAGATGGCTGCAATTGGCTAAAGGAAATGGAAAAAAATCGCGATAGCATATTTGTTTTCCATTTCGAACTATCGGTTAAACTTTGATAGGCAACGAAAATTCCATAGCAGACTCCACCAGTGCGCACGCGCCTCAACGCTGATACTCTGTGGCGGGACCGTTTAAATTTTAATAACAGGTAAAATTTCGTTGAAACTTCGACGAAGCCGGAAATGGAATGCAACAAAATTCATAAAAAAAAAAAAAACAAAGCGAAACCGTAGCTCTTCAGAATCATCTTTATTTAAATATATTTAAATAAAAGAAAAACTTTGAGGCAATATACTACGAAGGCAATACATCCAAGACGTGTGCTCGAAGTAACAGCCACGACGCCAAGCCTAAAAACATCTGGCTTCCCAATGGCTGACAGGCTCGATCAGTCGCGGGAAGCTTTGAAAACTGAAGTCGCCACACTCGGCAGAGTGAGTGAGACACACCGAGAATATATTTCACATCACCTTCAAAATGTAAATCATCTTGAATGAATTTTTCGAAAAATTTGTAAAAAGTGGTAAAAATATTTGGAAGGCCCGCAATAGACTGCAAATTTTTATTTCAGTAACGTGCTACTTCCTCTTCCATGCAACGCAAAAACCATGACGATATCTCATTTCTTACTGGAGTTGGCTTTTTTTACCTTCGACGATGAATATCGACGACATTTCACTAAAAACCGAAGAAAAATAATCAATTTTCTCGAGTTTCTCGAGCCTAGCACGTTGCTCATGGACAAAACGATGACGTTCCGATTCCACGTGGTATCGAAAACGAAATGAAAAGTTTGAGATATTAAAATCGCCTTAAATTATGTAAGGCCTGTCGGAGACTTCGAGACAAATTTTTCGAAAAATTTGTTAAAAGTGGTAAAAATATTTAGATGGCCCGCAAGAGCCTACAAATTTTCATTTCAGTAACGTCCTACTTCCTCTCCCACGCAACGCAAAAACCATGACGATATCTCTCTTCCTACTCGAGTTATCTTTTTAAACCTACGACG
Organism: Ischnus inquisitorius; assembly: GCA_963924025.1. Taxonomy (NCBI): domain Eukaryota; kingdom Metazoa; phylum Arthropoda; class Insecta; order Hymenoptera; family Ichneumonidae; genus Ischnus; species Ischnus inquisitorius. The sequence continues at coordinate 11,040,678 of OZ001253.1, forward strand.
ATGAATATCTACGAAATTTCACTAAAATCCGAAGAAAAAAAAAACAAATTTCTCGAGTTTCTCATGCCTCACACGATGCTGTGACGTTATTTTTCGGAACTAACGTCACAAGGTCTACCGTTACGCTTAGGAATAAATAAAATAAGTTTCGGTTACGCTTTTGTTAATATTTGGTATTTGGATTAAGTTATGGCTGAGGAAAAATATTTGGGTTTACGTGAATAGAGTGTTGATCATGACGAGGATAGCGGCAGACGTTACTTGTCACCCGTCATGCATCAACAACCCGCTCTGACGGCGACTCGTATGGGAAGGTTAAGAAGTTCGGTGGAATCCCGACGCTCCAAAAAGGGTATAGGAAATTTAAGTTACGGTTGAGTTACGGTTTGAGTTGCGGTTCGAGTTACGGTTGGAAGGTCATGACCCGCGGGTAGTGATCAAACCCGACGGCGTGAATTGCCGAATGAATTAGATTCATCTTTTAATTACGATTTGCGGATGGAAGGTCATGGTCAGCGGGTAATGATCGAACCCGTTGGCGTGAATTGCCAAAAATTAGTGTTAGAGATTTTATGTTGCTATCGAATTACGAATTTAGGTTAGCGAATTTTGTTGAGTCCCTTTCTATACCCGTAGAATACCCCCATACGACAGCTACCACACGCATCGAGCCACCCACTGGGCGAACATCTACCCCACTGCGGTTATCGACGTATCGATCTAGGATTGGTCGATTAGGTATAAGAATTCGGTAATGAGTTTACCTGGTAAGGGCCAGAAATTGTGAAATCAGTTATCTTCGCGCTCGCGAGCCGAGCGGTGCTTTCTCTCCCCTAGCTACCTAGTAGCTGTGTTATCTATTCCCCCTATTGCTACCTCTCTCGGTATCGATGTGTCGCCGTCGATCGTCGGAGACGAGTAATCGTCGTCTCCTCTTTGTGCGGACATTCGTAAGTGCCTCGCGCGGTACGTGCTATCTCTCCCGTGTATAAGGCCTATGTCTTGCGCAGCGATCGAATAAGTGCCACGTGTCATATTCGCTGCGTGAATTTATATTTTATTCGATAATTAATCTCGATGCGTTACCTTGGAATTACTGATGAGTTAAGTGTGTGTTCTCTAATAGGAAAAGTGTGCTACCTAGAATCGCGAATTATTATCGTTGCGTATTTTACCCTGGAAAATAATCGATCGCCTAATGTTCTCGTTACGTTCGATATACGCAAAAATGGTTAATTAACATGTGCTCTGTGCGTGACGGATTCCGATCAACGGGACTGTCCCGTCGTAAAGGTTTGTTCTCTGACTTTGCTCCCTTCGTGTTACTGCTATCTGATATCGAATGATTATTACGTTTGCTTCTTTTGTTGTTACCTTCGCGTTCTTTTTAGTGCATAATTTTGTTAACGGTTGATTTCGCGATATGTACGATTCTTTGTTGTTACCTTCGCGTTCGTTCTAGTGCATAATTTTGTTTACTGTTGATTTCGCGCTATGTATGGTTTTGAAGTTTAAGATTTTTCAATAGTGAAACATGTAAGAAGAACTCGAATTTGATTTAGTTATTTTCTACCCTCTCTTTGGTCAAGGCCGTCCACCCCCTCTCTCCACAACCTGGCACCCTGAGAGAACCGAGTATACCGACACCCTTCTTTCTGTTTCCAAGGCCGATTAGTTTTAGAGTTTATGTTTTGTTGTGTCGAATCTTGAGTTTGCGGTTACGTTTTGCGGTTTGTCAATTCCGCCGATAATTAAAAATAGACTGGCGCCCAATGGCTCTTATGGCTACGGAACAGAAAGATCGGGCGAAGTTGAGCGTGACCTCAAAAATCACGTTACAATGCTCATGGACAAAACGATAACGGACTAATTCCACGAGATGTCGGAAACGAAATAAACCGTTTGAAGTCTTAGAATCGCATTTTATTATATAAGGCCTTTCGGAGACTTCCAGACGAATTATTCGAAAAATTTGTAAATTGTAAAAAATGTGGAATTTGAAAAATATTTGTTTTAGGGGGGATTGTCTTTTTTTTCGCGGGACGCTTGAGTCCTCGAGAGACGCGGTGCTCGCAAGCTCGCGGTTAATATTTTCCCCACCCCGGCCTACACGAATTTCTCGCCCTCGACGATAATTGGTCGCGCCTTCTTCGAATGTGCAGACGTCGCGATTCTCCGAACAGCCGCGCGATCTTTTAAATTTCGCGCCCGGCTTGGCGCGACGTTGATATCGCTCCAGGGAGCTTTTCGAGCTCGTCGACAGCGGCCATCAGGGCTCGATGATGAGCGAGGTCGTGGGGACTCCACTTCGTGCTTCGGCACGGGGTGAAGCGGCGAGAAGATTCCTCAGCGGCCGTCGTCTCTCTAGCTGTGGCCGGATGGATGGATGGCCGGGTGCAACTCCTCTTGAAGTTCGCGGCCCTGCCATTCCACGATTCGCGTGATTTCCAGCACTCGTTGCCGATGCTCCTGCTGACGATGATTCGTTGCTGCGCGGCTTCGATCGCCGCGCGCGCCCGGGACTGAATTACAAAAAAAAAAAAAAAATCGGGCAAAAATTATTCACGGACATTAATGCCCTAATCTGCCCTGTCTGTCTGTACTGGAGGGACGCTTCTCGAAGGCAAGATCGTCGCTAATCGCTTCGCTGCGTGCACTTTTGCCGGAACGTTTCATTTTTGTGACGCGGCTGAAAAACCACGTCACAACGTCTACGGAACCAAATTCACCGTAGTAACGGACCACAAACTATTGACACGGCTTTTCAATGTAAAGGATCCAGGATCAAGATTGATGAAATGCAAAATAAAACTGGCAGAGCACGAATTCACCACTGAATACAAGGCAGGAAAAAAGAACACAAATGCCGACGCACTCAGTCGAATATGTGCAATAACGCGAGCGCAAGCAAAAGCGCTAGAAAGTCAAACGAAGACAGTAACGAACAGACCGACGACGACGACGATAGCGACGAAAGCAACGAAACAGAGCCATGCGCAAAAGAGGAAGAGGAAGAAAGCGAAACGACGACGGAGAAAACACAAGCCGAAAAAGCTTGTCCAGAGCCGGAGGATCGAGCCATTATACTACGGGAATACCACGATGCATCACTAGGAGGACACCAGGGGGTCACCAGATCTCTAGAGCGAATACGCAAGTAGTGTAGCTAGGCCGTTTCTAAATCACCTCACTTTTGAGGTTATACATGATGCTTAAATGGGTAATCACCCAGCCTCGTAAAATGTTTCCCGAAGTGAAAAAGTGAGGTTATACATGGGTTCTCCATAAGAAAAAAAATTTCGATTTGCGAAATTTCGTGAGTTTTTTTTTCGACGTAGTAGGTTGAAAAAAGTGAGGTTATGTACGCGGTTCGGCTCATAGTCGGTAAGTAGATTCATCGAACTTTGTTGGTAAATTATCGACTAATGTAGATGTTGATTTTATCAACCGATGATGTGTTGTCGATAAATTAGATTATATGTTGATCACACGTCGATAAAATAGTTATCGATAAAAATCATCTATACTTCATGCGATCAATGAAGTAGTAACATGTAATATTTCTGTTACAACTGTCGATAAAATAGATTATATGTTGATGGTATGTCGATAAATAAGACTGATTCCATACGCTTGGGATCGATAACGTGATAATACGTAATATATATTCAGTTTCACAACGACGTGATAATCGATTTATTGATTCGACAATGTATACATTATGTTGTCAATACAGATTTATAATTGAGTTTTTTTTCATGTATGTGTGTGCATGTGTTTACATATTATATTTTTTCTTATTTATTCCATGATTTTGAATGACGTTGGATTCAGATAAAGTGGTGTAGGAGAATGAGCCAAGAACACTCGACTGCGTTGGAGAACGTGGATAGTGATGTCACTGCCAAAAAATACGTTTGGATTCTTTTCGTCAATATACATTATTGACTTGATGTTTTTCTTCGCGTTGTCTGCTTCATGGTACAGGATCTCCGTGATATGATCGATTGCGCTGAATTGTTTTATAGATGTCGGTGTTTGATTTTTCAGCACATGATTGAGTTCATTCAAAATCGGTTTGAACACGTCTTGATGCGACGATTGAACCATCGTTATCCACAGTTCGTCGCAAATTTTTTTATTCAATGGAATATCGGCTTCGTTGAGTATGATATCTGTAATCTCGCCATCGTACGTAGCTCTTTGCGTTTCCTCTTCGAGTACGTCCGTTTCAAAGAATATATTCTCCGTTAAATCGTCCCAAGCCAATATTGAGGCTATTCGTTGCAAAGTACTGATGAATTTCCTCGGCATCAGATATCGATATCGAACGTGATCTTCACGTTTATTTCGGTTCATCTTCGTTTTATACACAACAGCAATAAGTTCATTTTCTTCATTAAGATTATCCTCGTCCATTATTCCTTATTGTTTTAATCAATTCGCACGGAATAATGAATCGCACAGATATTATATTACTTGATACTATGAAATCGTTCACAATGGTTTCCACACTGTTGTCTGTTCGTTTGAAGTTCGCGATATATACTTTATATTTCTTGTTACAAAACTTCGGCATATCCCCCTCCTCTCATTAATCCGATCGATTGGTGGGGTAAAGTAAATATCCACTACAATCTCCGAGACCATTTATACTCAACTTTTTTCACATTAAACGCAACGTTTTGAATGACGTTGGATTCAGGTAAAGTGCGGTACATGAATTACTCCAGGACATTTGGCATTGATCGAGGATGTGAATAGTGACGTCACTTCCAAAAAATACGTTCGGATTCTTCTTGTCGATATACGTTATTGACTTGATGTTTTTCTTCAAATTTTCCTGGTCATGATGAATGATTTCGAGGACATGTTTCATTGGAAACTGACTTATAGATGTCGGCGTTCGATTTTTCAGAATGTGATTGATTTCACTCAAAATCGGGTGGAACACTTTTTTATGCGATGATTGGACCATTGTCATCCATAGTGCGTCGCAAATTTTCGTATTCAATGGAATATCATCTTCGTTAACGATGATATCCATAATTTCACCGTCGGATATAGCTCTTTGGGATTCGTTTTCAGTTATTGCTGTTTCAACGAAGAAATTATTTTTTGAATCATCGTCACATCCCAATAGTGAGGTGATTCTTCGCAAAACAGAAACGAAACATCTCCGCATCAGATATCGATAACGAAACTGTCTTCCACGATTATTTTCATCCATATTTTTATTATACACAACACAAATAAGTTCATTGTCTCCATACATTATTTGTCAGTGCTTTGATCAATTCACACGGAATAATTTATTGTACAGATATTTTGTAACGAAAGACTATACGATTATTCGGAATGCTTTTGACACTGTTGTCTGACTCGTTTGAAGTTCGTGATACGTATTTTATATTTTTTTTTGTTGTAAACTGTAGCATTAAGACAGAGATGACTATACCGATACGTTATTCGTTTCATTCGTTTATCCCCTTCTCATTAATCGGATCAGGTTGTGGTGGTGGTAGAGTAAATGCCCGCCTTCTCGAGGCGTCGCAAACTGTATATTCCCCTCTTTACTAGACTCAAGTCATTCCTCGTTAGTGTGATTCATGCTGACCTTCGATGTTCCACACTACAGACACATGTTAATTTTCAATGCTTTACGGTAGCGTAAATGTCTGCCTGCTCGCACGCTGCCTCCTCGCCGGCGCCTGCCTCTTCCTTCTCCTCGCCGAGGCATTGCTTATCACACATTCACGCTACACCGGGAAGCTGCAGTGGCTACTGCTCTCGCTAGGCTCAAGCTATGCTGGCAAATGCGAGTTACGCTGACCTTCAATGCTACGTCCGTCAACCGTGGAGGGAGGATACAAAAACAGAGTTTACACAATTATAAAATATCTGTTTTGTTAATCCATGAATTATGTGATGAATCCAAACCCAACCATTTTACATATATTTTATTACCTTTTTTTCGTAAAATTTTTTCAATCAGATAAATATTCGATTGTTTTGTTGATTGAAGTTCTTGCTCATAAAATCCACCTTTAATATCATTTCCATTCGCATCTCGTAATAAATATGTAACTGGATTTGTTTTTTGAATACGCGTGATTTGAAAAATTTCAGTTGTCCAATTAGGTGTATATCCTTTGCTAAATAGATTTTTATATTTGCTAATTCGAACAAAATCATCTATTTTGTACTTAGCAGGTGCAGCAATTTTAACGTTGCTATAGACCGTTGATAATAACTTTTTATTATGTTTAGGTGTCACATCAGCTGATCTCATTTTGATTGTTCTATGAATTTTTTTATTATAGTCATCTACGAGTTTTGGTAATATATTTATCCATTTATAATTTCCATTAAAGGTAAATTCTTTCCACATATTATTCTTGAGAGTTCGATTCCAGCGTTCGACAATTGAGGCTTTCATAACACTATACGTAGAATAATGGTTAATATTCTTTGCTTCCGTAAATTTTTTGAAGTCTTTATTAAAAAATTCTTTTCCATCGTCTGTTTGAATATTTTTCGGCTTTCGTTGCGATGTAGCGATTATGCTGTTGAACGCTTCTACGACGTTTCCAGAACTTTTCGTCTTTAACGGACGCGCCCAAGCAAACTTCGAGAACGTGTCGATAACAGTAAGGATATACTGGTTTCCGGAGTTTAGGGGGCGCTGCGGTGCTGTTTACGAGTTGACACGCGTTATTGTGTGCTCCGGCTTTGAAGCTGTTTTGAGTGTTGTTCTGACTCGAACTTTATAACCGAATTCCGTGAATGGTGAACCTGTCGAGCCAGTGAACTGTTAAGTGTATTTTCTGCCTAATATACACGGGATTTGGCTGGTGAATCATGTCGCAAGAATCGATGGGTGGTCTGGAAGTCAATGTTGCCATAGTGGAAAGACCCGCTGCGAGCGCCGTCTCCGTCTCTCAGGGGAAAACGTCAATCATCGATCGGATAGATCACTACCCAGTCGATTACAAAGGTCTGTCGCACGCCAGTAAAGAGCAATCGGTCAGTTCAACGCCTGTTAAATCAGTTAAAGGTAGACCGTCAACAGTTTTAAAATTGTGTAGAGACCGTAGTAATTCCGAGTGTACATTAAAGGACTTCTACATTGCCAAGCGTAAGAGGGAGTTCGAGGCTTTATTGGAGGAGAAGCTCGCAGACAAATCAGCTAATCCCGTCAAAAGATCAAACAAAACACTCAGATCTCCCGTGACTCCTCCCGTTTCGCCTAGTAAGGGCGAGCCCGCATCTGAGATTATGACTGAGAATTTTCACACCCCTGGTGAAACTGTGGCACGCACGCCGGCCGCGCAGAACGATACAGTACCTGGCGAAGTCGGCGATGACGATGTCTTCGATACCGATCAGCATAAGGCAAGTGGCATACCTTATATACCCCCAGATCAACAATTTCAATGGTTGGCAAAGCAGCTTCTGGATATGAAAATGGATAATAAATCTCAATTCCAAGCTTTAAATTCGAATCTTACAGCTTCAGTCGTAGAAAGAAACGAAAAATTCAAGGAGCTACAGTCTACGATGAAATCCGACAAAGAAGAAACGAAGAAAAGGGAAGCTGCCTTGGAAAATCGACTAAATTCGAGGATGGACATACTGGAAGCCGAAATGCGCAAAATAAAAAATCTGCCTCAGGCCCCGTCGCCACAATCCGCAAATGCAACGGCAGCGGCCGATACAGAAGTTCACGCCAAAATCGATAAACTGAACAGAAAAATCGGAGCGCAAGATAAATCACTCAGAAAATATAACATCATCATTAAAGGGCTAGAATTCGATTCCTCGCGATACAGAGAAGAAATAAAACAGTTTCTTTCCACGAAATTTAATCTGGAGAACATCGATGCCAGTATTCGAGGGATTTGGCTTCTCGGAAAAGCCAGAAAAATTGTGCGTGTAATTTTCGACTCAGAGGAGACAAAAGCAGCCGTGATGAGAGATAAAAATGAAAAGGCCGGGCAAAACGTTTTTATAGAAAACGATTTATACTATGCCGAGAGAGATATTGCCTATAAAATTAGAGCACGCGCCAAAGCCGAGAGACAACTTGGGAAACAAGCGAAGATCGGGCATCACAAACTCCAAATCGACGGCAATGAATATTTCTGGAGCTACAAAGAAAATAAACTGGTCCCACCTGGCGACAAGGAACGAAAAACGAATGGAAAATTGGACGGATCTGATGTTGCTCCGGCTTCAAAAAACGAAAGCTGAAAAAAATCTCTATATCATTCTGGAACGTGCATGGATTCAAGAATTTGGAGACTTCTGACCTCTCTAACAACACGCATATCATCTGCGCCTGTGAGACATGGCTGGAAAAACATCTGGAAAAACTACCTACTAAATTGGCGGAATACAATTGCTGCTGGGTGGACGCTAAGAGAGAATTCTGTACCGGAAGAGCAAGCGGAGGCCTGGCCACTCTGACAAATAAAAATTTGAATTGGACTATTATTGATACAAGCAACTGGTGGATTTTTGGACTCGTGAGCTTTCAAGATTTTAAGTTTATCGTCGGATCTGTGTACTTTAAGCCGAGTTTAAACATGGAAACAATGCTGGAGTTGCTGCAGATGACTCTACTGGATTTACAAGAGCGGCATGATGCCTCTCTTATCATCATCGGCGGCGATTTCAACGCTAGGATCGGCGAAGAGGACGACGGAATACCCGAAGAGCTTTTCGACGGCACAGTGCTCACGCCATCGAGACAGTCGTGTGACAAAATTGTAAACGAACGTGGTTGTAAATTAATAGATTTTATGAAATCTAACGGCTTTATTCTTATTAATGGCAGATCTCCGAACGATCTACCTGGTCAATATACTTTTAGCAGCAAAGTCGGCCATAGCACAGTTGATTTAGTATGGGTAAATGCTCCGAGTATCGAAGTAGTCGCCGATCTTTGGGTGGTAAGCGAAATTTCCTGTTCCGATCATTTTCCGGTTAAATTGGACATTCTTCTCCCTGGGGATGATTTCGAGTTGGAAAGTAAGGATAATTTTGTACCTCAGACGACAGGTGTTAGACTTAAATGGAAACCCGAGTTGGCCGAAACGTTTCAAGCCGCCCTCCTCGCCTCTGACAGAAGTGAGCTGGACTCCGATAATACAACAGTAAATGAACGAAATAAAAATTTTCTTTTGGCTATTTCAGAAGCTGCTAATCTCGCAAACATGGTTTCGGCCTACTCGGGTCGCGGCCGGTTTAATGCGAATAAACGTGACAAATGTTGGGTTGACGGCGAAGTTAAACAGGCCAAAGCTGAAGCTAAAGCTGCACTAAAGGTTTGTCAGCAAGCCAGCTTTAATGCGGTCGAGAAATCGATTTATTTAGCTAGTAAAACCAAATACGAGACACTGCTGCGCAATAAAAAACACAAATTCGATAGTGACGTCAAAAAAAAGTTTGCAGATACTAAAAACAATACTGAGTTCTGGAAAGTGGTGAGAGAATGGCGATTTACAAGGAAACCTTGCGCTAGCTTGAGTGTCGAGCGATGGGAAAATTTCTACTCTAATATCTATCCGCCCAGAGCTATTGATCAGCAGATGATTTTTTCCGGAAACTGCGATCCTTTTCTTGACTCAGACATTTCTCTCGAGGAAATCTATAGAGGCATCAAAAAGTGTAAAACTGGAAAGGCACCTGGTCATGACCAAGTGCCAAACGATTTTTTGAAAAACTTGCCTCTTAAATGGGCATTATACATCAAGGACATGTTTAATAAAATCTTTGAATTAGGCTCGGTTCCGGACGACTGGGCTAAAGTGATGGTAACGATGCTCTACAAGAAAGGGGACAAAACCGACCCGGCAAATTATCGCGGTATTGCTCTTGTCAATAGTACGACTAAATTATTTACACAAATAATATGTGATCGGCTAAATGCCTGGGTTGAACAAAACCACCTGCTGCCGGAAAGTCAATCGGGTTTTAGGAAAGGAAGAGGTTGCCTCGACAATATTTTTTCATTATTCGCGGTGGTCCAAATGCAGCTTAGGTTCGATGGCAACAAGGTACACGCCCTATTTGTCGACTTTAAACGCGCCTTCGACACTGTGCCTCATGTAAAGCTTTGGTGTAAATTGTCGTCACTGGGGATGAGCGCAAGGATAATAAATATCGTCAAGAGTTTGTACGATAAGGCTACTCTTCAAGTCAAAGTTTTCGATAATCTATCTCGCAGCTTTGAAGTGACCGAAGGCGTATTACAAGGGGAAATTTTAAGCCCGTTACTATTTATTCTGTATATTGCGGACATGGAGACATTTTTTGTGAAAAAGGGCCTCCACGGTTTGAATATAAACGGCTTAGACGACCTGTTGATGTTGCTTTACGCGGACGACTCCGTGCTTTTCGCTCACTCCCCTGTCGACTTGAAAAGAAAACTTCGTGCACTCGAAGAATACTGCGATACGAACGGATTGACTGTTAACATTCCGAAAACCAAAGTTATCACATTCCAACGCGGAGGCCGTTCTGAGTCAAATGTTTACAAGTATAAAGGCATACAACTTGAGTCAGTGTCCTCGTATAACTACTTGGGTATCCCGTGCTCTTGCTCTGCACTCGGCTTAAAGGCGACAAATTCGGCAATTGAAAAAGCGAAGCTCGCATCTGGTGTCGTGTTATCTGTGCTATCGAGAGCCAAATCAGATTCCTGGTCTAGCCAATCGAAGCTCTACAGCAGTATGGTCTCGTCGACGTTATTGTATGCGGCACCCGCGTGGGGCTTGGGCTACTTTGATTTATTAGAAAAAGCGCAACTGAGTTTTCTTAAAAGACTGTTTTTGTTACCCAAGAACACGCCGGGCTACGCTCTGAGAATGAAAACTGGTTTATTACATATATCCCATCAAGCCATGAGCCTGACTTGGGGATGGACTAAGAAAATTCTTTTAATGGGTCATGAAAGACTTCCAAAAAAGATCTTTTTAAGACTAGCAGACTTGACAAATAAAAACCTGGGCAATCCAAAATACAATTGGGTGTGGCAGTTAAAAAACATCCTCTCAGAGCTTGGCTTCGGCGAGCTTCTAACTGCACCCAACGCGATCGAATGGGCTCGAGCTGAAACACCTTTTCTTAACGCGTATGAGCAGTATTTGAGAGCTAAGGATTATGAAGACTATTGTAACTCTACATCTTTACAAATCTGGGTCCCGAAAGGCCCTAGCGAAGATACCGCATTCTTTCTGCAAGCGCGCTACCCTCTGGCCATGAAGCGAGTGATTGCCCAAATACGCTTAGCAAATTTTTACGTCTCTTCTGTTGCATTCAACAAATTATTGTATAAATTGGACTCTTATCAACCTTGCAAAATATGTAACTTGAATGAACATGAAACATTGGAACATATTTTTATGCGTTGTCCGATCTACGAGCCATTCAGACGACAGTTTCTGGGACATCCGTTAACTCAGGAAAAGTTAGCCAATTTGCTGCTAGCGCAGAGAATCACCGACATTAAAAACATTTTTTATTTCATTACAAGGGCATTAATGCTACGTGCGTTCGCGCTTGACCTATAATAATAAGTAACTTAGCGAATTATGTATGTATGTTCATTAATTTTGTTTGTCTGTATAGACTCTTCACCCACCCCCACTTGCTATAAGAATCTTTGTATTCTAGTGAAAGCAATAAAATTATCTATCTATCTATCTATCTACTGGTTTCCGGAGTTTACTCGGTAATGAGCTCGCATGTCGACCAAGTCGGCTTGCCACAAATCGTCGTATCCTTTTGTGATTACACGCCGACGACGAAAATTCTTTCGCGCAGAAGAATGAAGTTCCTCGATTATTTGTCTTCGTTCGTTGACGATTTTTTTCGATTCTTGAAGTGATGTTTCCTCTTTTCTTTTCCTCATGATTGAATTATGTTCGATCTGTATTTACCTGTTTTACTCTGATTACGTAAATCGTCGATTGAAGTTTCATGTTTTACTACTGTTTTCATGGTTTTCAGTAGATCCGTTTTGATATTATCTTGATTACTTAATTATTAGATTCGATTTTAGTGATCTTTTTTTTTTGTTCTGTTAGATCTTTTTGAATTTTTTCAATCTCTTGGGTGTTCATTGCGAATATTTTCGCAATGTTATTTTCAATTCGAGTACGCTCTTCTCGAAACTGATTGACATATTCATTTATATTTTTTTGGATTGCTCGATCAAGGTCGATGACTTGTTGATTCACTTTATTCTGATTTTGAATCAAGTTTTCGATTTTTTCCGTTAAATTTTGACATATTTGTCGAAATTCATTGTTTGCCTCATTCGTTATCTTATTTTTCTCCTGTATTATTTTTTTTATTTGTTCATTAGCTTGTTCACTTTCTGTTTTTGTTAGAAATGTAGGAAACATTTTTTTTTTGCAAATCTTGATCAATTTTCATTAAACGATGATCTAAATAATTTTTATTCACTGCACTATCTTTAACCGTTGGATCGGCTAAATGGATGATTGAAGCAAAATCCGCATCGTATGCTGAATCGTCTTTACTCCATTTGAGTGAGTTATATGTCGTATTTGGAGAAATAAGATATTTTGGTTCACTATTATTATTTCCGAATTTATTGATAAACATTTTTTTTCACGAACGAAGCAACTCGCTCTCAATACAGACGAATACTGAATTCTCCGCATCTGTGATTAATATATTTATAGAATGATATTTTCTTCACGTAATTCTTCGAGTATCGACATTATTTCGTTATCATGTCCAGTATTTCCGGCATCTTTAGATGCCATCAATAAACGCAGTCTATCGATGAGCTCGTTAATATTATTCCAGTAAATGTAGTCTGTTACGGAATAGGGTTTGTCGTACATGCACATCGGTAGCTTCGCGTCGCTTTCTGTATGTAGAGAGGCTGCTGCATGCGACGTATAACCACTTCCCGTCGACGTTAGCGTAGGAAACATAGGAGCAATTATTTTTCTATATTTATACCCTTTATTTCCTCTAAGCTGTTGGTCCGATGAATAATTTCGACGATGTGCATTGGTCGCAATCAATATCTGTTTATATTTTTCCATATCCATAGACGTGATAATGTCGTTATCAGGTATTCTCATGAAAATCAATTCAAAGATACCCGATGTTCCTTTATAACGGATTCCATTAATCAGCAGGTTATCGTCCTTGTCCACTTCAAACACCGATTTTGTTTTTTTTGAATCCGTTCCAAAAAATATCCTGATATATTTTTGCGCTAAAGGCCCCAATTGCTCGCTTATTGATCGTGAAACGTCAGGGCGATTGATTACTTCCCGAATAGATTGTTCATGAGGTGAAATTGGTGAAAAAAAAATTTGTCTGCTTGAGGCTGCTTGATCGTTTAACGGTGTACTATGCAACACTCTCTTTTTTTTCGTCGATAGCGAGTTTGTTGGAGTTGCTGATGCGATTGAAGAATGTTCCAATGTTTTATCCAGGTCTTCAGAGGTTTTTTCGTTATAATCGATAATATCGTTAATATCATCATCGATATCATCGTTATCATCATCATTATCATCATCATCATTATCATCATCATCATTATCATCGTAGTCATTCTCGCTGATTTAATTTTTTTTTTTTTTTTTTTTTTGATTACTTTTATCAGTATCGATTTTACGTTTTTTCTTCAATACATTGTCTTGAACCAATTGTTTCAACGGTTCAGTTATCGGTTTATATGATTCTTCCATCAGTTCTTGATTGATAATTTTCCCCATTTTCAATGCCTTATGTTTTTCACGTATAATGTCACTTGTTCGCGCAATTTTTTTTAACACACTTGCCTTTAACAATTTCATTTTTATTTTTTTATTTTTCTCCATGATCGAAAGCGACGTAGGAATACTCTTTCGTCTATTATAGAAATTAAAAGCGACCGTAGTCAACCGTGACTGATTATCGACTGACTGAATCAGATAATTGCAAACTCGTTAAATCCTTTTCGATATCGACCGTTACGTATAGCACTATCTTTATATATCACCAAAAATCCATATTTTTGTTCCCAACATATAGAGCATAATTCGAAAAAATCATCGTATGACATATCTGTATTCACGTGATCATTATATACATGACGCAGATTCATGTTATCTTGTTTGAAAATTATTAGAAGATTTGCATTATCACGTATAAGATGTTTCGGAATTTTTGCATAAGTTTGACAAAGATAGAAACAATCAATTTCAAAATGTCTACCCATTGAAAAATATTCTCTGATCACATCTTGTTTATCGCAAGCTACATCATCAAAAATAAATATTGAATTAATCAATGCATCATCGGGATGAATGACGTCTGAATTATTCGAAAATGTGAAATAGCCAATTTCTGCAATCGATGACAATAGATTCTGAAGATATTGATATTTCGGTTGTTGAAGCGATTTTGAGTAGACATATAAATTTTCAAATCGAACTCCATGCGGACTTTCAATTAGACTGATAATTAAATTAGTTTTTCCACAATTCGACGGTCCACAAATTATAGCTCGTATGGTTGATGGCAACAGTTTACCATGACGATGATTTTTTTTTTTTTTAACGATCTTTCCTTATTACACACGTTAATAGATATTGGTTGCTTAATGAATCGCATATTGTAGCAAGAAAAGAGAAAGAGCGCTCCGTTAATTATGATATCGATAGAATAATTGAACTGAGATTTTTTTTCAATTAATTAAGTTAATATATAACTTTTTCATGAAAAGAGGGAGAGGATGAATTCGTAGTTCGATTAAATGATCATTTTTTATTGATTTTACAAATCTTTTTCGATTGTATTGAGTGATTTTACATTTGGGTTACACTTTGTCACTCTTGTAATATAGATTCACTTCTGTAGTTATATTTATTTTGATTGTTTGTCGTTTTTCTTCTGACGTTGATCCTCGGTTTTTTGAACTGAAAAAAATCGTTTCCTCATTATTCGTATTTATTTTTGAGTATTTCATTTTTTTTTTCTATCGAATATTTTTTTACCTTCGGGAGGATCCGGTACAGTACGAATTTCCGGTACAGTATGAATATTCTCCTCTTCTTCGTTTTTCTTCTTCTTCTTCTGTTTGTCGCTCGACTTTTTTCCTTTTTTCTTCAATTCGAACACCACTACCTCGTCCTCCTCCTCCTCCTGTCCTCCTCCTCCTCCTCCTCCTCCTCCTCCTCCTCCTCCTCCTCCTGCTCCTCCTGCTCCACCTCCTCCTTCTCCTCCTTTTCCTCCACCTGTGGATTCTCGGTTTTTTGAGCTAAAAAAATTGTTTCATCAACATTTGTTTTTACTGTTGACTATTTTTTAATTGAATATTTTTTACCTTCCGGCTGCTTCTGTTTGTTGTCCTCGTTTTTCTTCTGTTGCTTCGGCAGTTTTCTTTTCATTTCGATATAGATATAATCTGCCTCTTCCTCCTGCTCCCCGGCTGCTGCTACTTCCGCCGCTGCCTCCTTTACCAGTTTATAAAATATAGCTTTCTCTTCGATTTTATGAGTCGATAAATCATGATGGTATACCTGTGAGCAGGATTCTTTTCTCATGTTCGACAGTTGTGTTTTCCACGTTGATTCGGGGAGTGTTTCCATGTTCATCACAATGCGTAGATCTTCGTCTTCGAGTACAACACATGTTGGACCACATTTTCGTTCGGCGATTTTTCCGATAACGTTTCGATGTATAAACTTGTACTGACCGCTTGGTACATTGATCAGTATATCATTACGCAGTTCGTACTCAACCGCACGAGTAATCGCTTCTAAGAGAAGGTCGAGTACTTCGTCATTTAACTCTTGCAAAAATGACCATGGAAATTCAATGAATCTGTCTTGAAGTCGCAGATAAAACACCTCAGGTATCATGGTTCGAATAACTCGCTTGTTCGTTTTCAAAAACAATCGTCAACTGTTTTGACAATGTGTTTGATGGCAGTTTATATAGAAATATTAGCCACGCCTCATTACTCTTTACATGCGCGGGAGATTTCTCCTACTTCATCACCCTCGATACTAGTAGCTCTACTACCCTTCCCATTACTCGCTGTTCATTCGACTTCACTGACAACACTATTGCATTATAGGTGGTTTTTTATTTTCCTACTCCACCGCCTCTTAGCAGCATCGCATCTCCCCCACCAGATCTAGTTTGGTCCACTATCAGCATCACATCTCCCCACCAGATCGAGTTTGATCCTCATAATTTCGTTCTGATTCGTTGTATTTTTTTTCTTTGCAGATGTGTCTAAGACATAGAAAGAAAAATATTTTCAAATTTTTATATACTTTCTAATCAGCGACTAATCCCCCGCCTATTTTTCAAAGCTA
The DNA here is from genome assembly GCA_963924025.1 of Ischnus inquisitorius. Taxonomy (NCBI): domain Eukaryota; kingdom Metazoa; phylum Arthropoda; class Insecta; order Hymenoptera; family Ichneumonidae; genus Ischnus; species Ischnus inquisitorius. The sequence goes on from OZ001253.1 coordinate 11,057,039, forward strand.
AGTATATAAACGTACTTTCATTGCATTTCGCGTTTATTCGCAGTTCGGTCACGTTTATACGCTCTATTACGTTTGTCGACACGAGTTCACGGAGTTTTCTTTTCGAAATGTCGTTCCTAGACGCTCTTACTGCCTTGAACGAGGTATCGACGGTTACAAATTCTATCGCGCTGTATCTTCCAAACGTGGCGTTTAATACCCTGAAAATCGATACTGAATATACTATTACCGACATAAGAAACGTGCTGACTCGATACGGTCACAAAATCCGCGTCGACTTGAATGGGGATTGTACAGCATTTGTTCCTGAGCGCATCGGCAATGTTCTACTAAAGAATCCTAATTATTTGGAAGATCTCGCTGCATTGTGCGCGGAAAAAAAATTGAAGATGATGACCAAAGAAAATACAAGTTGTGAGTTTTACGCATCTTCTCCTCTATCACCGCCGCCAGGATCGATGGTTTCGTTGAAGTAAAAAAAAATCCTAAAGGTTTTGACTGAAATGGATCGTTCCACCCGCGAAGAATTGAAAAAAGCACGTACTTCAAACGTGAAAACCTATCAAGATATCAATGACAACGACGACGACGACGACATCGTTAACGACGACGACGACGATGATGAAGTTCACTTTGCGGAACCGTCAGTGCCCTTGTCGCAGAAAAAAAAAAAAGTGAAGCTGATTCGAAGAAAATCGTTCGTTCCGCCGGAGCACAATTGAAGAAAAATTCGATGGCGGCGAATCTACTTGACGAAGACGACGACATCCTCAATGATGAGGAAATAGTGAAGCATCTTAAAACTACATCCACTCCAGAAAAAAAAAAAAAATTCACCGGCGGAGATGGCTCTGAAAAAACGTTTGATGGATACCCCTCGTCGCGGACCGCTGTCGTTGAAAAAAAGAATTATCCGGTAAGTATGCTGCAATAGTATCAATTAACGGATATATTTCCATATGTTTAATTTTTTTCTGTGTGTTTAGATCTCACGAAAATGACATCATTGATGCAGTTCCCGAAGGTGGAGACGAATGAAGTGAATACCGAAGAATAAAAAAAATGAATACAAAAAATATTCTCAAAAAATAATTGTTTGAAATCTATATTGTAATGAACAAACAATTGTATACAATATCAACACTTAAACGATCATGTGCTTTATTAATAAATTAACATGTCGAAATTTGTGTATTTTCTTCGCATCGGAAAAAAGAATCACCGAGTATATAGAGCGAGAGACGAGTGTGCATTGGTGCAGCGAGAGGTGGGAGACGATCGGGGAAGGTGCGTGTAGGCGAGAGAGAAACGAATACGCATAGGCAAAATGATTGGAGCGGGGCAAGCGCGAGTAAGTAGGCGAAAGAGGTGAGGTTGGTGGCAGGTCTCTAACACACTCTGTTTCGTTCGTTTAGTATGCAATGTACTGCGGCAAGCATCGTGTTGGTCTCTAACACGCAAATTCGATTTTTCATTTCACTGATTGAGTCTTAGAAGAGTCGCGAAGTTCTTTCATTTTAGTGATTGAGTCGAGCCGAGCGTGACAGTGCGTTGAGATTGAAATACTCTGTTTCGTTTGTTTAGTTATTAGTGAGTATCTCAAAAGAATTACGAACATGAATATTCATTATTCATTTTTTTTTATCTTCATGATTTCGGAAACTTATTCAACGTTTTCTCCGATTCGATATTTGGAGCGATATGGTTACTTAAACAATATTAATAATTCGTCAATAGAGAACGATGATAAATATCGCGAAGGACTACGAATATTTCAAGAATATTGGAATTTACCAGTTGACGGTACTTTCAATGAATTGACCGAAAAATTAATGCAAAAATCACGATGTGGAATGCCTGATTATGAAAGTGATTATAACGTATCTCAAGAAAAATGGAAAAAGAAGAAACTAACGTGGTATTTTTACGCAGCAACGTCAACACAAATCCATACAGCAAGCGAAGTTTTTAATCAGTGGTCGAAAGTATCAGGATTGAATTTTTCGTATGTATCCGATAAAAATGCAGATATAGTGATCTCCTTTCAATATTCATTACATCGATATGTTTCAACACCCAAATTTTGTCGTTATAGTTTGGAAAAAAGTGTATTAGGTCACGCATTCTTTCCAACGAAAAATTCAACAGTTAGAGAAGTTCATTTAACTAAAAACGAAAATTGGGATTACAACACCGGAGAATTGAATTCTGATAAAATCAGTCTGTATTGGGTATTATTACATGAAATTGGACACATATTAGGAATTCAACATTCATTTATCGAAAACAATATAATGAATCCTTTTTATCAATCTCATAATAATACTTGGGAATCGCCGTTCGGTGAAGATGATATTAAGGCAATCGAATTTTTGTACGAACCAAAATCGACTACTTTCTTTGATTCGCGAAACGTTCCATCGGTAACGGAATCGCCAACAGTGCCACCCGTAACCGAAAAAAGTATCAATAACGACAAGGATATAACTCCTACGGAAGATGATATTTGTCGAATATCTCCGACAGATTTGCAATTTTTCATTTCACGCAAACGAATGTATATTTTATATAAAAAATGGGCTTGGCCATTAAGCTTAGAGAAGAAAAAATATGAAAAACCTCAATTAATTACAGATTGGCTGCCTTTTTTACCAACAAATCTCACAACAATTTCTGCGGTATTTGAGAAACCATCAGGTGATATTGTTTTATTTGTAGATAATAATATTTATCAAGTTGATCGAGATACACTGACACTAAAAAACGGATGGCCGAAAACGTATCAGGAGGTATTTGGAAAGACTTTTACGTATAATTCAGTGAAATCAGCAGTTTTAACGAATACGGGAAAAATTTACATTTTTTATGACCGTTTTTATGTGGTTGAAATGAATGACTGTAATTTCACGCCTCGAAAATATATTTTTTTCAATGATCTCTTTAAAGGCGTTGGTATTCAAACAGGTGCCGATTTTTCAGTTTTCAAATATTCCAATTGTTAAGAAACGCGCCGCGACCACCGCGCGGCAGCACTTCCCGGGCACAGCTCGGCGCTCTCAAGTCAGCAGCGCCGGCAGCAAAATGACTCAGTGTCTTCTTCGGTTGCTTACTGAGTGAACGTGCTCTCTGTACTCTTTTAAAATCAAGTGTCTGCTCACGTGTGCTCATTGTTACTCAAAGGATTTCTCACATTTTTTCTGTCATCTCGCCTTTCTCATCTTTTCGGTTTAACTCAGTGGAATACGCGACACCGCGATAAATATTATCGATCGGTGATCGAGCTCTCGCATACACGTGGCGATACAGCGCGCGTGCTATCGCCATATTCGGACTCTCTCTCGAATCTTCTCAACAGTGTGAAATTAATAAAATTTACCGCTGCGTTAACCATCGTTTTGCTCACCCCCATAAATCTCATCTTGACTAAACTGTATATATTGTGAAATAAACGCTATTTTTCTTTGTTACCTACTTAATCACATTTCGTGTCACCCAATCTCTCTTCCCACCTGTCTCGCCTCGATCCGAAGAACTTCTCACACGATTTCTCAAACATTCTGGTCCTTCGAGCCGGATCGAGGCGACCATTGTGACAGTGAAAAGTGGTTAAGGTTTGTGTGCTCATCGGACATTAGACATTGGCAATCTCAAGTGAATCTCAAGTGAATCTCAAGTGACGCTCAAGCGACAGTTCGCGCAGAAAGTAGTGCGCGAGGCGCGTAGCATCTCGCTCGCTCTCACCGGTGCGTGACGCGGACCGCTCGCTGTATAGTCTCACACGCTATAGTTTCACCGCGCGTCAGTGCTCCGCGGGCGCCTCGTGTTCCCTCGCGATCGAGCTCACCGGTCGATCTCACTCTCGCGTAGTACGACATTTTCTCTTTCACGAACACGTGCACCGGTGTCTCTTGCCGCGCGCTCAGAAAATGACGCCATTGTCGATCGTGCTTGACACGCGGTAACGCTCGACGCGTGCATAATTTACGAACGTTTAAACAATAATTAAAGAAAAAGGTGGAAATAATTGTTGCGACTTTCGAAGTGAAATTTTCAAACGGCTCATTTTTTAATTTCGTAATCTCAAGTGTCAGTGACAAACTATCTCAAATTTTCGAACTACTCATCCGGTGTTCTCAACGCTTCGGTAACCGTGCTACATTATGGCAGACAAAAAGTCTGACACAAAGCCACTCGCGCCGAAGCCTCCTCCACCAGAGGAAGTGACGATTCTGCCGACGATGGAAGGTGCGTCAACGGTGCCAACCGTCAAGCAAACCGCGGCCTTTGCAGGGAAATCGCTCAATATCCCGCCATTCGAGAGCGCTCACGGTCGAACAACGTCGCCGAGCCGTCTCCCTGCCGAACTCACACTCAAGGTAAAAACTCAACAAGACAGAGTCAATCATCTGAGACTCATTTTCGATACGTTGCCGCAATCTCATACTGAAACCTCAATTGAGGAATACACCGCGTGCGTCTCACAAGTGGATGAGCTTCACAAAATGTTCCAACGAGAGCATCAATATTGCGAAGCAAAATGGCCGACATCTCAACTGGATCACCCATATTTTGAAACCAGTGTCTATCAACAAGAGGCTGAGCTCATGTTACAGGTCAAAAGGGCGTTGGGTCGACTCAAGCAAGGTCTCACTCCAGCGCAAGCGTTGTCTCCCGCCATATCCAACGCCGATGACCGCAACACTCTCCGATCGCGACTGCCTGACATTACTTTGCCATCGTTCTCCGGCGATTATGACAAATGGCCGTCATTTCGGGAGCTTTTCACATCGCTCATCCTCAACTGCGAACGATTGGCAAACGTCGAAAAGTTGCATTACTTGCGAGGATGTCTGAAAGGAGCGCCAGCTCAACTCATTGGAAGCCTCCCTCTCACTGGTGACTCGCTGGAGCCCTCGTGGGAGCTCCTCACGTCAAGGTACGAAAACAGACGGCTGCTGATCCAAGCTCACCTCGACCAGCTCATGGGAATCTCAGCTCTCACCTCACGCTCAGCCGCCGGACTCAACAAGCTCATCACGACCGTCTCAGAAGCAAACAAAGCGCTCGAGTCTCTGGGCGTTTCGGCAGACATGTGGGACTGCATCTTGGTGCACCATGTCTCAAAACATTTGGATCGACAGACTCGAGAAGCGTGGGAAACATCCTTGGGTTCATCGATCGAATACCCTCGCTTCTCTCAGCTCGAAAGCTACATCACCGCACGCGCACGGGCGCTTGAGAGGATCGAAAGCGCGCCCGCTCAACAGAACAACTCACCGAAACCTCAACAGAAGAAGGTTGCGACAGCTCATCAAGCATCAACGCAATCCAGTCAATCTCAAGCACCAGCTCAACAGAAGCCTCTGCTCACAGCAAGTTACCAATGCGATTGCTGCAACGGTAATCACTTCATAGTTTCATGCTCATCGTTCAGAGACAAAACTCCAGCGGCACGCAAGCAGCTCGCAGTCGACAAGCGCCTATGTTTCAATTGCCTAGGCCGACATAACGCGCGCGCATGCAGGTCGACTCAAGGATGCAAGCTATGCCAAGCGAAGCATCATACGATGTTGCACGACAGTGCACCTTCGACCAACTCAACGACCACTCAACCATCCTCAGAACCAGCTCAACCCACGACTTCAACTCAAGGTTGAAACGCCGATGCAATCGTCAACACGTCGATCTCATCCAGAAGCACTCATACAACACTCTTAGCAACCGCAATCGCACTCATCAAAACTGACTCAGGATCTCATCGTGCTCGACTGTTAATCGACCCAGGTTCAGAGCTCACCTTCGTCTCGGAAACACTCATCAGACAGCTCAACATCGCACGACAGCACTCAACAATTTCGATCATCGGCATTGGTGGATCCAAGGCCACTCAAACTCGCGGAGTAGCCCCACTCAAACTACAGTCAACTCACACAAAAGAAGAGGTCAGCATATCGGCTCATGTGCTCAGGACAGTAACATCGGTGTTACCGTCATTCGAAGTACAGCCACAGACGTGGCCGCACATCAAGAACCTAAAGCTCGCTGACGCAGAATTCTTCAAGCCACGTCAGGTGGATCTCATCATAGGTGCAGATGCCTACGGGGCAATCATAAAGCCAAATCTCATCAAGGGATCTCCAACAGTTCCAATAGCACAACTTTCGATCTTCGGCTGGCTCATTCTTGGCCCAGTAAACCCAGCTCACTCAACAACAAACGTCGTTCACCACACACACATCAGCACTCAAGACAACTCACTACTCGACCTTCTCACAAAGTTCTGGATCCAAGAAGAAAACCCAAAACAAAGGGAAAGCTCAATAACGCCAGAAGACCAAGAGTACGAAGATCATTTCCTAAGAACTCACTCTCGCGACTCAGACGGAAGATACATAGTTCGGATTCCACTCAAGGCTCCTCTCAACACCCTGGGCAACTCGTACAGCACCGCTCACCACTGTCTCCAACGCACCATAAAACGTCTTTCAAATGACAGCAATTACAAACGACTATACTGTGAATTCCTTGCAGAATACGAACAGCTCGGACACATGACGAGAGCACCGTCCATCGTAAAAAAACCAGGCGAGACTCACTATTACTTACCACACCACGGAGTGCTCAGACCAGACAGTGAAACAACAAAGCTCAGAGTGGTATTCACTGGATCCAGCTCGACTTCAACCGGCATCTCAGCGAACGACATCATGCATACGGGCCCGAACCTCCTGCTCAACATCACCGACGTACTCATCTGGATCCGCTCGCACCGCCACATCTTCTCAACCGACATCACGAAGATGTACAGACAAATTAAGGTGCATCCTGACGACTGGGATTTGCAACGAATCCTGTGGATTGACGACAACTCAAAGGAGGTTCCGTACCATCTTACGACCGTCACTTACGGTACCAAGGCAGCTCCATACCTCGCTTGTCGCGCGCTCCTACAGCTCGGAAAGGACGAAGGCCATCGTTTTCCCTTGGCGATGCCTTCACTCATTCATGGGAGATACGTCGACGATATATTCGGCGGCGCCGACACCATAGAGCAGCTCATCACGATCGCACAAGAACTCAAATCACTCTGCACAGCGGGCGGATTCCCGCTCGCTAAATGGCACGCGACTCATCAAGAACTTCTCAAAGCACTCTCAATAGCCTACTCACAGAGCACAACCATCTCACTCGACGATTGTACATCAAAAATTCTCGGATTAAAATGGAATTCACACGACGACAAATTCTTCTTCTCATCAAAACTCTCAACTCCCTCCTCGAAACTCACGAAGCGCATCATTTTGTCTGAAGTGGCTCAGATCTTCGATCCACTAGGCTTTCTCACTCCAGTTGTCATCCGAGCCAAGATGCTTCTACAGGAACTCTGGCTCTGCAAACTAAGCTGGGACGACCTGCTACCCAAGGAAATCTCATCAAGGTGGCTCACCATCAGAGAAGATCTCAACAGCTTGGCCAAGCTCTCAATACCACGATGGTTCAACACGTGGAGCGACTCAATAGTCGAACTTCACGGCTTCTCTGACGCTTCAAAACTCGCCATGTCGGCAGTTATTTACATCACCGTACGATCACCGTCCACTGGCATTCTCTCATCATCCCTCGTTTGCTCGAGAACGAGAGTAGCTCCACTGAAGCCACTCACCATCAACAAGTTGGAACTCACAGCAGCGCTGCTATTAACAAACCTCACCTCATACGTTCAAGCCACACTCAACATGAACGTCAAGGCGACTCATCTGTGGACGGACTCAAAGTGCACACTCACGTGGATACGATCTCATCCCTCACGCTGGAAGGACTACGTCCGAAACCGAGTCTCAAAGATTCAAGAACTCAGCGAACACTGTCAATGGAGACACGTTCCAGGCAGCTCAAATCCAGCGGACTGCGCTTCCAGAGGCATCACGACATCTCGACTACAAGAACATTCACTCTGGTGGGTGGGTCCGCCATGGCTTACTCTCCCACCGGACTCATGGCCAACTCAAACAACAGAAACGGATTTAAACAGCTCACTTGAGGCTCGCCCTGGCACCTCTCACTTTGTTGCAGCTCAAAACCCTGAGTATCATTGGAATCTCATCAAAAATTGTCATTCTCTTCACAAACTGTTCCGTCTCACAGCTATTTGTTTCAGAATACTGTTCAAGCTCCGCAAGCAACTTGCAATTGCACCAGTCATTTTCATACCTTCCGAGGACTATCAACGAGCTAGACTATTCTGGATAAAAGCTACTCAGGCCATCTTCTTCTCAACCGAACTCAAGGCGATGTTAAGGGGCGAGAAGTTCTCACCATGTCACTCCTTCAGTCGACTCACAGCATTCATCGACGAACATGGAGTCATCCGTGTAGGCGGACGCCTCGCTCACTCAACTTACACTCATGAAGGCAAACATCCAGCGATTCTACCTCGTCACTCACGCTTGACAGAACTCATCATCGAGCAAGCTCACCGGCAAGTTCTACATGGAGGCACTCAATCGACTCTCGCTCACATCCGCCAATCATATTGGATCATTGGCGGGCGAGCCCCGGTAAAGTCTAACATTCTGAGGTGCGTGAAGTGTGCCGGACAGAGGGGGATCCGTGCTCATCAACAGATGAGCCAACTACCTCTCTGTCGAGTCACGCCTTCACGACCTTTCACTCACACCGGCGTTGACTACGCCGGACCTGTAACTCTCAAAACTTGGAAGGGACGAGGAGCGAAAACCTTCAAGGGCTGGATCTGTGTCTTCGTCTGTTTCGCAACGTCTGCAGTTCACTTGGAAGCGGTCAGCGACTACGCCACAGAAGGATTCATCTCAGCATATCGAAGGTTCTCATCAAGACGTGGAATCGCACACACTCTTTACTCAGACTGCGGCACCAACTTCGTCGGTGCAGACAAGGAATTTCGAAAACTCTTCAACCAAGGCTCTCAAGAGAACCTCACGATCGCTTCACTGCTCTCAAAGGATCGCACCAACTGGCGCTTCAATCCACCGGCGGCTCCGCATATGGGTGGAAAATGGGAAGCAGTAGTCAAGTCAATTAATTTCCACCTACGTCGCACAGTAGGAGAGACAGTACTCACATTCGAAGAACTCACCACGATGCTCACCCAGATTGAAGCGATACTCAACTCGAGACCGCTTGAACCGCTGAGTGATGATCCGGAGGACGTTTCAGCGATCACCCCGGGGCCATTTTCTCATCGGCAGCGCACTCACAACAATCCCAGAACCATCCCTCGATGACCTGGCAATCACTCGACTCTCAAGATGGCAATTCATACAACAACGTGTACACCAGTTCTGGACTCAATGGTCAGCTCATTACTTGCAGAGACTACAGTCCATCTCAAAGTGGCACCACCCAACTCACACCGTTAAGGTCGGATCTCTCGTACCACTCACAGACGAGCGGCTGCCTCCATGCAAGTGGCCAATGGCCAGAAGCATCGCTCTGCACCCAGGAGCAGATGGATTGACCAGAATAGTCACGCTCAAAACATCCACATCAACACTCACACGGCCCATCGCGAAGTTAGCCATCTTGCCAGTCACTCAACAGGACCAACTCACCTAGGACACTCAACTAGAAACACTCATCCCAGAGAACATCAACAAATCCCATTGTTGCTGGCGGGCGGAAATGTTAAGAAACGCGCCGCGACCACCGCGCGGCAGCACTTCCCGGGCACAGCTCGGCGCTCTCAAGTCAGCAGCGCCGGCAGCAAAATGACTCAGTGTCTTCTTCGGTTGCTTACTGAGTGAACGTGCTCTCTGTACTCTTTTAAAATTAAGTGTCTGCTCACGTGTGCTCATTGTTACTCAAAGGATTTCTCACATTTTTTCTGTCATCTCGCCTTTCTCATCTTTTCGGTTTAACTCAGTGGAATACGCGACACCGCGATAAATATTATCGATCGGTGATCGAGCTCTCGCATACACGTGGCGATACAGCGCGCGTGCTATCGCCATATTCGGACTCTCTCTCGAATCTTCTCAACAGTGTGAAATTAATAAAATTTACCGCTGCGTTAACCATCGTTTTGCTCACCCCCATAAATCTCATCTTGACTAAGCTGTATATATTGTGAAATAAACGCTATTTTTCTTTGTTACCTACTTAATCACATTTCGTGTCACCCAATCTCTCTTCCCACCTGTCTCGCCTCGATCCGAAGAACTTCTCACACGATTTCTCAAACACCAATGGACGTATATATATCATATCGAATACGATTTATCATGAGTACGATGAATTTTTAGACGTTCTGATAAAATCAGGGCCTTTTGATCTATCTATATTCGGAATCGAATGTCCAATGGAAGATACTATAACAAAATTAGAACATCTAACTACAAAATTATTATATTTTTATGATAAAAATCATAAAAATAAAAATAATACAACAGCACTTCAATTACAAAACAATGAATTATCAAAGTCGTTTCAATCGTTATCTGAATTGAAAGAATATGTGAAAGAATTGTTGGGGGTAGCGATTAAGTATGTGTCACTTCCGTAACCTCTTTCGATTTATCACAAGAAGGGGAGAAAGAAAAAAATCTTAGTAGTGCCCCCTCTTTTTCTGCTCGGATGAAATATATAAGAAACCGACTGCGCTTGCTGTCGTACAGTATGTTAAAAAAAATTTTTTGATCATGCCACTTCGAAATTCGAAGAAAACTGTGAAGACGAAAAACAAAAAAAAAAAAACTATACACGTCATATTATAACGAAGAGTTTATCAAATGCGATTGAAAAAAATTAAAATGATCAGTTACAATTTATTGACAATCAGGAAAAACGACAGAAATGGTTGAATAATTGTAAAGTCACAATTGAACTTTTCACATCACACCTAAACGATATGAAAAAAAAAAATACTTTTCAATTGGTTATAAACAACGAATTCTCGCAATTATCGCTCGACTCAAAAGTTACCTAGAAAATGTGCGATATCAAACGTGGAATGTCAGGAGTGGTAGTGGACTCAAAGAGTCGGTGAAATCTGCTCAATCGTTTCTGAGGTGGCAATTGCTTGAATCAGCATTTAAGTGTCGGATAACAACAGGTTTAATCGTAAACATTCAGCATATTGAGCCGATTCATTTTTTGCGTGACTGTAAATCATTGATTTTGGAAAATATTCGACAACATATCGAAGATCACACATGTATCGAAGTCAACACAATATTCAACGCTGAATTTACCATTTGTCGAACATCAACAAATGAAAACAACGATAGGGTTATTGAAGACGAGACTGATATCAAAAGTTTTACGACATCTAATGTTATACTAAAATCGTCATCAAATCTCGATGAATGGTACGAAGAAAAAATCAGCGCACCAACTCTATCCTCACTCGAAGATTTTCAAGAACGCGACAGCGGCTGGGCATTATCGCGAATTCTAAATATTTTAATCAATATTAATAAATGCGAACTGTTGACTGGATCACACCATATCCGTCTACCCAAAACAATACAAGTGAAACGCGCTGTAGTGAACGTGTGGAGTGACGAATACGATGATTGCTTTGCGGTTGCCGTCGTATCCGCTTTATATCCAACATCAACGAACGCGAACCGAGTCACATCGTATCCTCCCTATGCAAGTGTTCTCAATTTGGATGGAATTTCATTTCCAGTATCATTGAAAGATATATCGATTTTTGAAAAAAACAATCGACTATCGATTAACGTATACACATTGGTGCGAAAACGTAGTTACGTTGTACTACCTCTTCGATTGAGTAATCAAACGGATCTCTATGATAAACACATAAATTTACTGCTATACATCGATCCGAAGACTGAAGAAAGACATTACTGTTGGATTCGAAATCTGTCACGATTAGTATCATCGCAATGCAGTAAACATAAACACATGAAACACATCTGTAAAAGGTAATAATTTTTTTAATTTATGAAAAACATTCTTTTATTTATGAATATTTTGTAAATCCAAAAATGTGTGAATTTTGTTTCAGATGTTTACATTTTTTCAAAACTGTGCAGCAGCTTCTTTCGCATCAAGAATATTGCAATGAAATGAATAATTGCAAAATCAATACACCTGAAGAAGGAACCGCAAAGGAATGGATAAGTTTCAACAACATAAATAGAAAAAAACCGGTACCGTTTGTGATTTACGCTGATTTCGAATGTATTCTAAAAGACATTGTGAACAACGATATCGATGTATCGACTCAGGCTTATCAGCAACACATACCACACAGTGTCGGTTATTATTTGCATTGTAATTTCGATGAAACGCTGTGTACATATCGCTCATATCGCGGAACAAAAAGCTCCGAATGGTTCGTTGATGAATGAAAAAAAATTATTTCAAAGGTTGAACACTTTTTTGTTCGTCCAAGAAACATGATATTGACTGATCAAAATAAAAAACATATAATGGATGCAACGACTTGTCATATTTGTCAAAAACAATTCAGTCGTAATGAAGTGATAGTACGCGATCATTCTCATTTTACCGGTAAATTTAACGGAGTCGCACATGCGAGATGTAATTTGAAGTATAAAGATTTGAGAATCCTCCCAATAATATTTCATAATTTATCCAATTATGATGCTCATTTCTTAATCGAAGAAGTAGCTAATAAAATTAATGGAACAATTAAAGTATTGGCAACCACGATTGAAAAATATATTACGATTATTAAATCTGTACCAATTGGGAATCTAAACCGAAAAGTCAAAACACAAACGAAGTTACAAATTAAATTTATCGACTCGTATCGATTTTTAAACACCGGATTAGAAAATTTAGTTCAAACATTAAATAAAAATGATCTGAAAATTCTTCGATCGAATTTTAACGTCAATAGTGATCAATTCAATTTGTTATCTCGTAAAGGTGTATTTCCATATGAATACATCGATACAATGAGTAAGCTGAACGAAACACAATTACCACCATACGAAGCCTTTTTCAGTAAATTGAATGGTTGTAATATTTCATCTGAAAATTACGTACACGCTCAAAAAGTATGGCAAAATTTTAACATAAAAACGATCGGTGAATATAGCGATTTGTATTTGAAAATAGACGTTCTTTTATTAGCTGATGTGTTCGAAGCATTTCGATTGAATTGTCTCGAAAGTTATGATCTTGATCCACTTTATTATTACACTCTTCCCGGCTATTCGTGGGACGCTATGTTGAAATACACCAAAGTGGAATTACAATTATTATCTGATATCGATATGTTGATGTTTATTGAAAGAGGTATTCGTGGTGGACTCAGTCAATGCTCTCATCGATACGCTTGTGCCAACAATAGATATATGAATGATAAATATGATCAATCAAAAGAAACATCGTATTTAATATATTTCGATGTAAACAATTTATATGGATGGGCTATGTCGCAGGCATTACCGTATCGAAACTTTCACTGGATGGAAAATATTAATAATTTTAACGTTGAAGCAATCCCTCATGATTCAGCTGTCGGTTTCATATTGGAAGTAGACTTAGAATATCCGTCAGATATTCATGACTTTCATGCAGATCTTCCGTTTTGCGTACATAACAGTCAATCACCAAATGCGAAAAGAAACGCTCCATCAAAATTGCTTGCTACGTTGTATGATAAAAACAAATACGTAGTTCATTACCGTGCACTACAGCAATGTTTGCAAGAAGGTTTACGACTACGTAAAATTCACCGCATATTATATTTCGATCAATCGCCCTGGTTAGAAAAATATATTGATCTAAACACAAATCTTCGTAAAACCGCAAAATCTAACTTTGAAGCAAACCTACGGAAACTGATGAATAACGCTGTTTTTGGGAAAACAATGGAAAATCCACGTAAATACACGGACGTAAAGTTAGCTACTCAATGGAAAGGACGATACGGAGCTGCTGCGTACATTGCGAAACCCAATTTTCATAGAAGAGTATTGTTTAACGAAAATTTTGTCGGTATTTATATGCGTCAATTGGAAATTAGCATGTGTAAACCAATATACGTAGGTCTATCAGTGTTGGATATTTCGAAAACATGCTTATACGATTTTCATTATTCTTTCATGAAACCGCTGTTTGACGAAAAATGTAAAATTTTATACACCGATACCGATAGTCTACTCTATGAAATTAAAGACTATGACATTTATAAAATGATGAAAAATAATATAAATCTCTTCGATACAAGTGATTATTCAGAATCGAATAGTTATAATATGCCGCGAAAAAACAAAAAAGTAATTGGATTAATGAAAGATGAAAATAATGGAATCATTGTAAGCGAATTCATCGGTTTGCGATCAAAAATGTATGCTCTCAAATTTTTCGAAGAAAAGTCGTCTGAAGTAAAATAAATCAAAGGTATAAAAAAAAATGTCATACAACATAAAATAAACTTCGAAGATTATCGAAATTGTCTATTCAACGAAGAATATCAAATGTGTACGCAAAATTTAATTCAATCAAAACTTCACAAAGTATATACTGTTCGCGCAAAAAAAATTTCTCTACATCCACACGATGACAAACGATATGTTCAATCTGATTCGATAAACACTCTACCGTGGGGGCATTATTCTATCGACGAAAATAATTTAACCAATAGTGATTAACTTCTGTATTATACTCCAATAATGACGAATTTCTGTATTATACTATAATAAAAATTAATGTATGTCGCAAAAATATTCAGTATGTCTCTTTCATCGATGAGACAAGCATTTACAAAATAGTGTGATTTCCGTCTGATGAAATACGTACAAACAAAATCGATTCATCATCGAGGCGGTGGATTAATAAATAGAGCAATAAATTCTCTTCCCTTTGAACTACATATACCGGGTTATCAATTTTGTGGACCTGGAACACATTTGGAAAAAAGATTAGCACGCGGTGAGCTCGGGATCAATCCCTTGGATGCTGCGTGTCGTGAGCACGACATCGCATATTCACGACATAAAGATCTTACTAATCGCCATAAAGCCGATAAAATATTAGCTCAACGTGCAAAACAACGAATTATTGCTAAAAACGCTACGGTCGGTGAACGAGCAGCGGCTGCTGCAACGTGGGCAATCATGAATGTAAAACGTAAAGTTGGTATGGGTTTCGGTGATAAAAGGAAAAAAAAAAAGAAAAAATAATACGAAAAAAGAGCGAAAATTAATGATCGCCAAACGAGGTGGATTTCTACCAATATTACCAATACTAGGAGCATTAGGATCTTTGATAGGAGGAGCGGCAAGTGTTGCAAACACAGTAAATAGAGCCAAGGCAGCACGAAAACAGATTGAAGAATTTCAACGTCATAATCGTGCAATGGAAGGACGTGGTCTATATTTAAAACCACACTATTCCGGTCGAGGGTTAAGTGGAAACAGTCGGAGAAAAAAAAAAACGTTGCTCAGCGAAAAGAAGAAGAAGTTATAATCCATATATGGTAATAGACCAATGACTAATATTGAGTTGAGTAATGAATGTCAGAAAATTCCATATTTCCGAGGAGTTTTTATGCGGGATACTCTGCCATCTGTCGTTAAATGTAATGAATCGGGGATTGTTAATTTGGATACTACCAAAGGACCGGGTACGCATTGGGTTGCATACAAAAAACGTGGACGTCATATTGAATATTTTGATTCCTTTGGAAATCTAAGACCACCACGAGAATTACGTAAATATTTTGGTATCGGCAACACTGTATCATATAATTATCAACGTATACAAGCCGATAACACTACCAATTGTGGCCAGTTATGCGTAGCGTTTCTTACCGGGAAAGGAAGTTGCGATTAACGTTGGAATTTTCGAGCTGCGGTGTGGAAACGTCGAGAAATACATACACATACACACACACACACACACACACACACCACAGGGGGAGGCTGAAACCCCTACGTGGCGCGTCCCCAGGTGGCGGATAGGGGAACGCCCTCTACATATAGAGGGTAGGAGGGACTTAAAAACACCTCCCGCGGACCAACAGCAGGGGAGTAAACCCCGTCAACAAATCACGATGGAGAGCAGAAAAGAAAAAACGATTACGGTGCAGGGGTTCGGATCCCCAGTACCGGCGTCTGCCAGGGGTGTGCAAGCGGGCCCCGGGACGTCGTCATTAAGCGACCGCAGTACTACGGGAGTGGGCTACTTGGCTCCCGCAGTAGGAAAAGCTACAAGACCAGAGGAAGAACTGGAGCGGATTACCAGCAATGATAGAGGCGAAGCTGCCTTCGAACGACTCGGAGACAAGATCGAACATCTGGCTGCGTTTATCAAGGGCAAAAACAATGTCCACATGGAGATCAGGAGACTCGTGGCAGCGATTAAATCATGCTACGATACCGCCAGCTGCTCGGACAGTCACAAGCCGGTCGCCACAAAGCAAAGCAGTTCTCGGGTGAAAGAAACCCAGACTTCCCCGGTATGGCCGGGGAAGCCAACCCCAAAGAGGCGGATGACTCCATCCCCGCCCAAAGAAGAGCGCGCTTCGAAGAAAAAAAAGGGGACAAACGTTAAGCACTCAGCGGAGACAGCGGTCAGAACACCGCGCGGGCGATCGTCCCTAATGCAGCAGGACCCAACACGGTGGGAAACTGTCGACAAGGCGAGGGCGAGAAATCGGCGACCCGGACCTACACGACCAGACGCGCTGGTCATCAAGGCAACCGGAGATAAATCATATGCCGACATCCTTCGGCAAATGAAGCGCGACCCAGCGATGAAGAAGCTGGGAGAAAGCGTCACGAAAATTCGAAAGATCGCATCCGGAGATATGCTGCTGGAACTTGATCGGTCAGCATCCCAGAGAGCGCCGCAGCTCAAAGAGGTGGTGGAAAACTGCCTAGGCGAGACGGCCGAGGTCAGGACGCTGGCACATGAGATACAATTAGAACTCAAGGACCTGGACGAACTCACGACGGAAGACGACGTAGTGGAAGCCCTTGAAATAGGTCTGGAAGCGTCTGCGCTGACATGTGCCGTGGTAAAATCCATGCGCCAAGCCTACGGGGGCACTCAGACGGCAGTAGTCAGTCTGCCTGCAGATTTGGCAAGGAAAGCCATCCAGCTACAGAAGGTCAAGATCGGTTGGGTCCTCTGCCGCATCCGAGAAAAGACGAGAGTCGCGCGCTGCTTCTGGTGCTGGGGCTTCGGCCACCTAGCAAGAAGTTGCAATGGGGTAGACAGGTCCAACCAGTGTCTCAAATGCGGCGAGGAGGGGCATGTGGCCAAAGGGTGCTCACGTGACCCATGCTGCGTACTCTGTCGAGATAAGGGAAGGAGTGACCACCCGACAGGTAGAGGTAACTGTCCGGCCTATCGGAAGGCCCTTCAGGAGGCAACAAAGAAGAGGTAATGAGAATACTCCAGCTCAACCTCAACCACTGCGAGGCAGCACAGGACCTGCTTACACAGACGGTACGCGAGCTGAAGATCGACGTCGCGATTTTGAGCGAGCCGTACAAAAATACAGGCGGAGCTAGGTGGACAGCCGATGCCTCAAATAGGGCCGCTATCTGGACATGCGGTACAACGGTCATCCAGGAAGTGAGCAAAAGGCCGCACAATGGGTTTGTCTGGGCAAAAGTCGAAGGAATTTTCATCTATAGTTGCTATGCTTCACCTAACGCAGCCACTGGTGAGTTCGAGAGAATGCTCGACCAGCTGGTATCCG
The DNA here is from genome assembly GCA_963924025.1 of Ischnus inquisitorius. Lineage (NCBI taxonomy): Eukaryota > Metazoa > Arthropoda > Insecta > Hymenoptera > Ichneumonidae > Ischnus > Ischnus inquisitorius. The sequence goes on from OZ001253.1 coordinate 11,074,731, forward strand.
ATGCACAGGGCAAGAGCCCTCTAATTATCGCTGGAGACTTCAATGCGTGGGCCACCGAGTGGGGTAGCAGGGAGACAAATCAAAGGGGGGAGACGTTGATGAGGGCGTTTGCCCAACTCAACATCGTCCTCGCCAATACAGGAGCTGATCCGACGTTTACCCGGAGCGGCATCAGCTCAATCGTTGACCTAACCTTCCTGAGCGAAGGACTTAGTAAGCGAAACCCCACATGGGAGGTCTGTGACTGCTACACCCACAGCGACCACCAGGCAATCCTATGCGTGGTTAGGGGAACAGGGAGGCGAAACCGGTCGACGAGGCAGAGCGGTGGCCCAAGATGAAAATCTAAGGCCTTCGATGAGCAACGCTTCGATGCGGCAATGGAACAGCAAGTAGAGCTCTCTGGATCGGCTGGTGACAAAGCCCAGCAGATGATGACCGTCATTATCAGGGCCTGTGATGCAGCGATGCCGCGGAGCTCAAACAGCAGCAGAAGATCACCGGTCTACTGGTGGACGGACGCTATAGCGAAGATTCGGAAGAACTGCCATCGTACGAGGAGATTGTATCAGCGAGCGAGAGATCGCCCGGAGTACCGAGCACTCCAACAACGGTACAAAAGGGCACGGTCAGAACTAAAGCGAGCTATCGAAGCAAGCAAGCGAAAAAGCTGGATGGAGATGTGTCAAGAGGTTAACAGGGACCCGTGGGGCAGGGCCTATAAGACTGTTATGACGAAGCTAAAAGGCGCCCCTGTGGCGATGCCAACTAGCCCAGAGCTATTGCACAGGATTGTCTCGACACTATTCCCAGGCCAGGAAGAAGACACACGCGGCGAAATACGGCTAGCTGCCATTGAAGAGGTTCCACCGATTACGAGAGAAGAGCTACTCGCAGCCTGCAAAAAAGTGGGTGACGGCAAGGCTCCCGGCGTGGATGGGATCCCCAACGTAGCCCTCAAGGCAGTGACAATGGCCCGACCCGACATCTCTCTGGAGGTGTATAACTCGTGCTTACGTGAAGGTAGATTCCCTGACCGATGGAAGAAGCAGCGTCTCGTACTGCTCCCAAAGGGAGAAAAACCGCGGGAGGATCCCTCGGCCTACCGCCCAATTTGTTTGTTGGATACAGCTGGAAAGATTCTAGAGCGAATTATATGTAACCGGCTAGAGGAACTCACGGAGGGACCGAGAGGTCTCTCTGAAAACCAATTTGGTTTCAGAAAGGCACGGTCCACCGTGGACGCCATAAGCCTGGTCGTCGACATAGCACGTGAGGCCATCAAAGGCAAAAGGTGGAAAGGAGGCTCCAAGAAGTACTGCGCTATCGTGACACTAGACGTTAAAAATGCCTTCAACTCCGCGAAGTGGAGTTGCATATTGGCGGCACTCCATAATCTCGGAGTTCCGTTATATATGAAGCACGTAATCTCCGATTACTTCAGGGATAGGATTCTAACGTACAACACAGACGAGGGACAGAAGGAGTATGCAGTAACCGGAGGCGTCCCACAAGGATCAGTACTCGGTCCAGTACTGTGGAACACCATGTACGATGCTGTACTGAGGCTCCAGTTGCCGGACGGAGCCAAGGTTATCGGTTTCGCCGACGACGTCGCCGTGGTCGTCGTCGCGAAACACACCGAAGAAGTTGTGCAAATCGCCAACGAGGCGATCAGAACAATCGGACATTGGATGTCAACAGCGGCGCTGCAACTCGCAAGCCACAAGACCGAAGTTGTTCTCATTACAAGCAGAAAGATAAAGGAGACAATAACGCTCACCGTCGGCGACCAAGAGATAATATCACAACCATCCCTGAAGTACTTAGGAGTCCTAATAGATGAGAGGCTTCGATTTAAAGAACACCTGCAGTACGCCAGTAGTAAGGCAGCCAAAGTGACCTTGGCCTTATCACGGATAATGCCGAATATCGGTGGGCCCAGACAGAATCGAAGAAAGCTGCTGTCCAGCGTGACAGCCTCGATCTTGCTTTATGCCGCCCCAATATGGGCAGGCGCTATGAGTACGGAAGTCTTCGGCCGACAAACCATCTCAGTGTATCGACGAAGCGGACTGCGAGTAACCTGCGTGTTTCGCACAGTGTCGTATCAAGCAGTGGGTGTCGTAGCGGGAATGCTGCCGATAGAACTGTTTGCAGACGAGCGACTGCGGATGTACCGACGAGGGCGCCAGGGAAACCAAGGTACCCAACGTGCGGTGGCATTGGAAGAAAGAGCCAGGTCGATGGAACGCTGGCAGGAATCCTAGGATGTAACATCAAAGGGGCGCTGGACACACCGGCTGGTGCCGAACATCGCGAAGTGGGTCAATCGGGGGCATGGGGAAGTAAATCACTACTTGACACAAATGTTGACTGGGCATGGCTGCTTCCGAGCCTACCAACTGCGCTTCAAAGTAGATGATACGTCAGAGTGCCCAGCTTGTCCCGCAGTGGAAGAAGACGCGGAGCATGTGTTTTTCACCTGGCCCCGATTCCATGACGAGAGGTCTGACCTGAGCGCGTCCTTTGGACAGCAGCTGCTACCGGAGAACATAGTAGACCAGATGCTGATCTCGCAGGAGTGGTGGGATGCAGTTGAGAACTTTGCAACGCACGTGATACAGCGACTCCGTAACGAGGAACGGAGAAGAAGAAACGGAGAGATAACAACAGGTCGTAGTCGCGAACAGTCGCAGTAAGAGAAGGAGCCGTTGCCATCCACCCCCTCGCGAAGTAATGCCTGACGGCGGTGCCGCGGGGAGGAGTTGAAGAATGCGAAGGTGGTTTTTTAGTGGGTAGGGCCTGCAAAGGAGGAGTCCCACACCAGCAGCTGTTTTCTGCTGGTGTGCGTAAATGCATCTTTCCACCTCCAAAAAAAAAAAAAAAAAAAAAAAAAAAAAAAAACACGCACACGCACACGCACACGCACACGCACACGCACACGCACACGCACACGCACACGCACACGCACACGCACACGCACACGCACACGCACACGCACACGCACACGCACACGCACACGCACACGCACACGCACACGCACACGCACACGCACACGCACACGCACACGCACACGCACACGCACACGCACACACACACAGGGGGCGGCTGAAACCCCTACGTGGCGCGTCCCCAGGTGGCGGATAGGGGAACGCCCTCCACATATAGAGGCTAGGAGGGACCTAAAAACACCTCCCGCGGACCAACAGCAGGGGAGTAAACCTCGTCAACAAATCAGGATGGAAGTCGAGTCAAGAAAAACGTTTACGGTGCAGGGGTTCGGATCCCCAGTACCGGCGTCTATCGGGGGCGAGAACGCGGGCCCCGGGACGTCGTCAGCAAGCTACCGCAACGGCACGTCGGAAGTGGGCCACTGGGCCTCTGACGCGCGCCCAGCGTCAAGTGAAGGCAAAGCCAAAAGGCAAGCGGCAGAACCCCAAGAACAAATGGATATCGTTCTTCAAGCAGCGGAAGAGTCTCCCGACCAACGCGACAGGGCTCGTCGTCCTCCGACGTTGGAAGCGCGATCGCACAAGGGAGGTGAAGAAAAAAAGACGCAGGCACTCGAACGGCTAGGAGAGCAAATCACCAAGCTGCACGAGTTCATCAAGGACAAGAAGAACATCCACCATGAAGCTAAGAGAATGGCCGCCTCTGTAAAAAACGCATTCAATAAGCTCTATGAACTGGAGAAGACAATTGGTGATGTGCCCACCCTGGCGACATTTGGCACAACTGTAGGAACAACGCAGACAACGCCTTCTCTCGGAGAGCGCCAGAACCAGAAGCCACGCAAAGAGGACATAACGACACCTGCCCAACAACGCTCACAGGGCAACAAACGGAAGGAAAGGACGCCGCCATCACGAGAAAGGGAAGCGACACGAAAGAAGGAAAAGGGGGACGGACCGAAGCACAACGACGGGCCGAAGCACAGTGACGGGCCGAAGCGTAGCGACGGACCCAAGCGCAGCGACGGACCCGAACAAAGTAACGGACCGAAGCAAAGAAATGGACATGGTGCGCCAAAGGTCACCAAAGGACCAACTGGTGATAGAGAAAGGACCGGAGAGTGGCAAGAGGTACGCCACAAACCCCGAACGCGGCGGAGAAAGCCTACCCTGCCGAATGCTCTGATCATCAAGAAGAAAGGCAATCTCAGCTACGCCGAGATCCTTAACAAAGTCAAAAAGGATCCCAAGCTCGAAGAAGCCGGGAAGAAGGTGCTGAAAACCCGCAGAACAGGTGAGGGGGATCTCATCCTCATTCTCGACAAAGCGAGCCCCGCGGAAACAGCGGAACTGCGCTCAGCTATCACAAGCAGGGTGCAGGAAAAAATCGTCGAAATTAAGGACCTCGACGAAGCAACGACAAAGGAGGAACTCTGCGAATGTCTTGCACAGCAGCTGGGGGTTGCTGGGGGGTCTCTTGCAGACTCTATCAAAAGTATTCGCAAAACCTACGGGGGAACCCAGACGGCGGTCGCAAGACTGGCTGCGGATCAGGCAAAGGAAGTCATCGAAGCAGGGAAGATCCGCATCGGATGGGTAGTGTGCCGTATCCGTGAGCAATTGAAGCCTGATAAGTGCTACAAATGCTGGAATTACGGTCACCTAGCGCGGAACTGCAGAGCAGAGATCGACAGATCCGCCAGCTGCATGAAATGTGGGAAGATCGGTCACAAGATCGGAGTGTGCAAAGGAGAGGCGCACTGCGTGCTATGCGATGAGCAGGGCAGCGCCGCATGTGGGCATATTGCTGGCAGCAACAGATGCCCGGCTTACTCGCGGGCACTCAGGGAGCAAACCCAGAAACGACGATGAGGATCTTGCAGCTCAACCTTAACCACTGCGAAGCCGCGCAGGATCTGCTCATGCAGACTGTGCGGGAGACGAAGACGGATGTGGCGATACTCTCGGAACCCTACAGGAACCTGGACGGGAAACCCTGGGAGGCCGACAGCTCTGGCAAGGCCTCCATATGGTCATGCAGCAAATGCTCCCTCCAGGAGGTGATGAAAGAACGACAAAATGGCTTCGTACGGGCGAAGGTCGGCGGTATACACCTGTACAGCTGCTACGCTCCACCCAGCATGTCAATCGAAGAATTCGAAGAATTCCTGGACAGACTGAGCAACGATGTCCGAGGCCGCGGCCCTGTAGCAATAGCCGGAGATTTCAACGCTTGGGCGGTCGAATGGGGCAGTAAAGAGACCAAACCGAAAGGGAGGGTACTCTTGGACGTTCTGGCGTCATTGGACCTGGTTCTCCTTAACAGCGGTAACTCACCTACATTCTGTAGAGGGGAGGCGACCTCAATCGTAGACCTGACTTTTGTCAGTGGCGGCCTTGCAAAGGACAATGCTAGCTGGGAAGTCACAGAGAGGTACACGCATAGTGACCACCGAGCTATTGTGTGGGAGGTTAACAACCGCAGGAGGACGAAAGGGCGACCAAAAAAAGCGAACGCGATCAGCTGGCGGGCGGACATGTTCGATGAAAACTTGTTTCGCCTAGAACTGAGGACCGACGTAGTCACAGAGGGTGATGCAACCGCAAGAGCGGAAACGGTTATGGAAAGAGTCGCTGACGCATGCGATGCAGCAATGCCGAGAAAAAAAGACACGAGCCAACACAGCCCAGTGTACTGGTGGAACGACAACATAGCCACACTCCGGATGAAATGTAACAAAGCGAGACGCCTAGCCCAAAGGGCCCGGGGGAAAGCTGCATTCCAGGCGCTGGAACGGAAACACAGAGAAATGCAGTCCAGCCTCAACAAGGCCATCAAACGCAGTAAGAAGAAGTGCTGGGAAGAGCTACTCAATGAGGTGGACGGGAATCCTTGGGGCAGGCCGTACAAGGTGGTAATGACACGGCTGAAAGCGCAATCACTGCCGACCCCGACCTGCCCTCAGATGCTAAGGAACATAGTCACAACGCTGTTTCCCCAGCAACCGGAGTGCGAATATCAAATCGAACAAGAGGAAGACACGGCTGTGCCACCAGTAACGCAGGAGGAACTAGCGAAGGCCAGCGCAAAGGTAGGAATAAGCAAAGCACCAGGGATGGACGGCATACCGAATGTTGCCCTCAAGGCAGCCATAGGTACAGCACCAGAGATGTTCGTCGAGTTGTACAACTCGTGCCTAACAGAAGGAGTGTTTCCGGACAGATGGAAATGGCAAAGGCTGGTTCTCCTGCCCAAAGGGAAGAAGCCGCCTGACGAACCCTCGTCCTATCGCCCACTCTGCATGCTGGATACAGTTGGAAAAATCTTCGAGCGCATAATCCACGACAGGCTGGTCATAGCGATGGGCGACTCCCTCGCAGAAAACCAGTACGGATTCCGCAAGTCTCGCTCAACACTCGATGCGGTGAATACCGTGGTAAACACCGCTAAAGAGGCCATAGCTGGAACCCGATGGAAAAGAGGGGCAAAAAAGTATTGCTTGATTGCCACTCTGGACATAAAGAATGCCTTCAACTCGGCACGATGGGACTGCATCTGGGAAGCCCTCAATGCGATGGACGTACCGCAGTATCTGAGAAGGATCGTGAGGAGCTATCTGAGCAACCGTTTCCTGAAGTACGATACAGAAGCTGGCCCACAAGAGTACAGAGTGACGGGCGGCGTACCACAGGGCTCAGTAATCGGGCCGCTCCTATGGAACACTATGTACGACGGGCTCTTAAAGCTGCCACAGCCGGATGGGGTGAAGCTGATTGCTTTCGCATACGACGTAGCGGTGGTAGTAACTGCCAAATACCTGGAAGAAATCGAAACGATCTTCGACTCCACGTTCGCAGGGATTCAACGCTGGATGAGGACGGTTGGACTGACCCTGGCTGAACACAAAACAGAGGCGATCTTGGTGACGAGCAGGGAGACCGCAGAGACAATCACACTCACGGTAGGTGGACACACGATCACTTCGCAACCGTATATTCGGTATCTAGGAGTAATGATTGACTCGAGGCTCAACTTCAAGCACCATATCGAGGTAGCTAGCAGCAAAGCCGCTACCGTCGGGGCAGCACTGTCAAGGCTTATGCCAAACATTGGAGGGCCAAGACAGAAGAGAAGAGCGCTGCTGGCATCAGTGAGCACATCAGTCCTGACATATGCGATAGCCATCTGGGCAGATGCAATGAAGATCAAGGAATACAGGAAAGGCGCAGCCGCGGTGTACTGGCGCAATGCCCTGAGGGTCATATGTGGCTACCGCACTGTATCAGACGACGCCGCGTGCGTAATTGCCGGGATGATACCCATAGAAATATTGGCAGCAGAACGGAAAGCTCTGTACGGGCGGCGACTAACAACCCAGCAGCCAAGCGAGCTACGCACCCAAGAGCGAGGTGTAAGCCTGGAGCGCTGGCAAAATAGATGGAACGAATCCGCCAAGGGACGATGGACGCACCGACTCATCCCCCATGTGAGCGAGTGGGTAAACCGGAACCACGGAGAGGTGAACTTCTACCTAACACAAATGCTGTCGGGGCATGGTTGCTTCCGTGCCTACTTGTACAAGTACAAGCTGGACGAATCCCCGGAATGCCCAACTTGCCGGAAAGTACCCGAAGACGCAGAACATGTCTTCTTTTGGTGCCCACGCTTCAGCGCACTTCGCGGGGAGGCGGAAGCGGCGCTGAACGGTGTCATAACTGCGGAGAACGTGGTAAACGCGATGTCGGCCGCACCGGCATCGTGGGAGGCGGTCAGCACCTTTGCGGCAGCAGTCATGAAGCAGCTGCGAAGAGAGGACCAAGCCAGAAGGGCATGATCGAGAGATCGCGTAAATAGAATAGAGGAAAAGCTACGGCTGTGACCTCCCTACGAAGTAGTGCCGAACGGCGGTCCCGTGGGGAATGAAGGTCAGAGGACAGGGGGTGGTTTTTTAGTGGGTAGGGCCCGAGTCCAGGACGAGTCCCACACTACCGACACGACTGTCGGTGTGCGTAAAATGCATCTTTCCACCTCCTCGCAAAAAAACACACACACACGCACACGCACACGCACACGCACACGCACACGCACACGCACACGCACACGCACACGCACACGCACACGCACACGCACACGCACACGCACACGCACACGCACACGCACACGCACACGCACACGCACACACACATGGCTAATCTGATATCGTCTTCACTCACCATAACATTGTCCGGTACATATCCAAATCTATCAACTGATTTTTTCCCACCGATCGATTTAAGTGATGGGAATTACGAGCTCGGTTTAGTGGATTTTCAAACTTTTCACGTTATTCCAAATGTTGACCATACTAACAATACGTTCTATTATGACGATAAAAAAATAATTATACCTAAAGGATCTTACGAACTAATGGCAATAAACAAATATCTTCAAGATAATATCATTCGAAACCCAAAAGAAGAACCTGAAGATGTAATTTTTTTACGCGCTAACACAAGCACATTGAAAAGTGAAATTAAATGCAAATATATGATTGATTTTAGTCAAGTGAACAATATAGGTAATATTCTCGGATTTTCAAACCGAATTCTCGAACCAAATATATGGCATGAATCAGATATACCTGTTAAAATAATAAAAATTAACATATTTCGCATTGAATGTAATATTACCTCAGGAGCGTATAACAATGGAAGAATCGTTCATGTGATTCATGAATTTTTTCCAAATGTTGAGCCAGGATATAAGATCTCTGAGACTCCCTCGAACGTCATTTACTTGCCAGTCATCGCGAAAATCATTGATCGTCTCACTTTACGAATAGTAGACCAAGATAATAATATCGTTGATTTCGGTGATGAAGAAATTACTGTGCGACTTCATTTGAAAAAATGTTAATCTATAACAACATTAATCATTGGAAAAATATATCTAATAGTAATAGTAGTGGTAGTGATGATAGTGAGGTAGGGGGCGATGGTGGTGATAGTGGTGATAGTGATGATAATACCTGTAGTGGTATTAGTCATATTAATAACAATAAAAACAGCAAATTGAAAGACAATCAAGTTAGTCAACGAACTCTATCGTCATTGTCAACACCATCGGAGTTCAACAAAAAAAAAAAAAATCGAATCAATCGAAAAAACATTCAACTTTTACACTCGTTGGGCTTTGTCGTAAATAAAAAATTCAAGTGAAAAAGTAAAGATAAAGTGAAAAACATGGATCCATTAAATATAACGGAAAAACCGAGATATGATAATCGCATCAGTTGTATTCAACTGCATAGCTATAATCCATATGCAAATTCATCTTATGACTATAACGACGAAATACGCATACCAATACAGCAACAAGATCTCATTGTTCTACCGCATGAAAGTTATTTGTATTTTGAGGGAAAAGTGATCGTAGGTCCAAAAGAAGCTGATGCTACTGCTGACGATACAATTTCAATGGATACCAATGCAATAGCGTTTATGTTCAGTGAAATACGATATGAATTAAACGGTGTAGAAATTGATCGGTGTAAAAATGTTGGTATAACTACTACGCTCAAAAATCTCATTTCTTTGACTGTGGAAAAAAATCAAAAAATGCAAAATGCCGGTTGGAACACTTTTGAATCCATGAAATATTCTGAATTCAATTTTTGTATACCCATGAGTATGTTAATGGGTTTTTTTGAAGATTATCAGCGTGTTATTGCAAACGCACGACATGAATTGATACTGATTAGAGCGCGTGACGATAAAAATTCATTATTTACGTTATCAAACAAAATAAAGCGTTCAACAATTCAAATAAATAAAATTTTGTGGAAAATGCCGCATATTACTCTGGACGATCATTCGAAATTACAATATCTACGCATTCTTAATGAAGATCGCTCTATCGTAATGCCGTTCCGATCATGGGACTTATACGAATATCCAGTACTTCCACTAACACAGCAACATACGTGGTCTGTGAAAACATCCACTCAAACAGAGAAACCGCGATACGTGATAGTCGCCTTTCAAACGAATCGTAAAAATGAGCTTACGTCTACTGCATCGAAGTTTGATCATTGTAAACTGCGTAATATTAAGCTATATTTAAATTCGGAATTTTATCCATATGATGCTCTACATTTGAATTTTGATATCGATGATAAGCGCTATAGCGTTCTTTACGATATGTATCTAAGATTTATCGGTTCATACTATATTAATTCAGAATTAACACCTATGTTAAATCTATCAAGCTTTTTGGCAATTGGGACTATCACCGTGATCGATTGTTCGCACCAGAACGAATCAATCAAAAGCGGTACTGTTGATGTCAAACTTGAATTTGAATTTTCGGAAAATGTGCCTGAAAATACGAGTGCATTTTGTCTCATTATACATGATCGACTCGTTGAATATAAAACTCTATCAAGTACCGTTAAAAAACTCATGTGAAATAGAAATGTAATCACACCCTCCTACCGGATCCGGATATATCAAACCGCTACACTTCCTTTTTCCTCTAATTAAAACAACTACCCTACGATTAACGAATCGCGACTGGAAGAAAGAAATCAGTCACCTAGCAAACTCACTGAGCGAACAGACGTGTTCTTGAATATAACAACGCGTGATTCATCAAGATCGACGCACCATCAAGGGAGGAGCTGATTTTTAAAATAATTGAATGAAAGATAATTCGGTAAGTGTGTTAAATTAAACAAATAATTTCAAAATTAAAAATAACAACTCGAATATCAACTTTTTTGTTCTGCATTACAGAAAATAAATCCAATCAACACCACCCTCAACATGGAACAGAAAATCACTCACATAATCGATATCGAGGGATTCTATGTCGATGGAAAATTCCTTAAAAAGGAATTAGCTATCATCAACTGTAGAACGCGTCGGATATTGCTCACAGGGATTCAAATCGGCAACAACCAAGCGTACAGATACCTGAATGACCGCGATCGCAGAGTTTGCGACCAGCTGTATTTCTACGTTCACGGGATGCACTTCGTAAATACCCCGCGGGATCATTATGGGCAAAACGACATCGGCCAAATTATCGACGGATATTTGAGAAGTGACAATATCGTCACCGATATTGTTTTCGGCTTAACCACCAATGGTTGCGTTGAAAAAGTCATCCTCGATAATAACGGAATTCCAAATGTCAGTTTAGAAGATTTGGGATGTCCTGAACTGGAGCATCTGATAACTGACATCAGGTTCAAATGGATTACCCAACCGCACTGCGATCGTCACACCGTTCAATACACCGACTTCCGAGGATCGTACATGAAGTGTGCGGCCATCAAAGTCCAATTAATGAATAACTGGTTGGATCTCTATAAACTCCAACAGAGTTCCGGAGCTTCTAGCTCCAGCAGCTGGTGCTGGGGACCGAGCTGTTGAATAGCTCGAGCCTAACGAAAATTCAGGTGTGTGTGTGTGCGCGTCTGTTCAATTTTTATAAACTTCAAGTGAGTCTAAAAAAAATTGTCACATATGAATAATGTTCAAAAAAAATATTAATGATCAATCTGGTACTGTAAACATAATGTATTCATTGTCAAATCAATAAATCGATCATTTTTATCGATAACTATTTTATCGACGTGTGATCAACATATAATCTAATTTATCGACAACACATCATCGGTTGATAAAATCAACATCTACATTAGTCGATAATTTACCAACAAAGTTCGATGAATCTACTTACCGACTATGAGCCGAACCGCGTACATAACCTCACTTTTTTCAACCTACTAGGTCGAAAAAAAAACTCACGAAATTTCGCAAATCGAAATTTTTTTTCTTATGGAGAACCAATGTATAACCTCACTTTTTCACTTCGGGAAACATTTTACGAGGCTGGGTGATTACCCATTTAAGCATCATGTATAACCTCAAAAGTGAGGTGATTTAGAAACGGCCTAGCTACACTACTTACGCATAAAATACGAGTGGCCTGGCATGAGGAAAGATGTCGAAAAATACATCGCATCCTGCGACAAATGCCAAAAGAATAAAACTAGGCCGATAGGCAAGGCACCCATGGCACCCATGGCATGGCATGGCACACACCAACGAAAGCCTTTCAAAAATGCGCCATGGACATAGTCGGACCAGTGCCTATCACCACGCAAGCAAACAAATACATACTGACGTTCCAAGATCTGTTGACAAAATTCGGTACAACAAGCGCCATACCGAGCCAAGAAGCGAACGAAGTAACAAGAGCACTAGTGGAAGATATAGTATGCCGGTTCGGAACACCCGAAGCCGTCCTCACCGACCAAGGAACAAACTTCCTTGGCGCGACATTCAAAAACATGTGCAAACTCCTGAGAATTGAACAGATACAAACAACGGCATATCACCCCGAGTCAAATGGAGCACTAGAGAGATCGCATCGAACTCTAGCAGCGTACCTAAAAAATTACGTAAACAACGATCAAAGTGATTGGGACAAATGGTTGTCCCACGCTATGTTCATGTATAATACCACACCCCATAGGGTAACCGGGTATACGCTGTTCGAGTTAGTATTCGGAGAAACAGCCGAATTGCCAACATCATTGAAACAGAAGCCACGAACGATCTACAACTACGACGATTACACGCACGAGTCACGTAAAAAACTACGCGCATCCTAGGTTATAGCACAAGAGAATTTAAGGGCAGCAAAAGAAAAGTCAAAACTGCAATACGACAAAACCGCGCGTGAGGTACAGTACAGAGAAGGGGACAAAGTGTTACTACGCAACGATACAGTAGCACGAGAGAACGTAGCGAAGCTAACCTCGAAATGGATAGGACCTTATGAAATAGTAGAAAAACATTCGGAAGTCAATTACTCGATCACGAAAGGTCGAAAAATGATTAAAGTCCACGCGAACCGACTTCGAGTCCGACGAGGAGCAGCAGGAGAAAGAGACGAGAGATACGAGATACAAACATTCAACACAGCACCGGGGATCTACTACGAAGGACTCGGAACATTAACCGAATATAAAGCTACGTCGAGACTTGCAATACGAATGGATTCAGCACCCATAGCAGTGCGCGAAGGACAGATAAAATATCACCTTGGAAAAGTGCTACGGATATGCGAACAGGAAACCGACACCGACGACCTGTGCACCGCACTCACCGACTCGATAGGCCGAATGATGCAGAAAATCGACGACGGAATGGAAACAGTAATGGACCTAGCAAAAGCAAATCACGATCGAACGCGAAGAGGATTAATATACCGTCTAGGATCAATAATGAAATATATCACGGGAAACACGGACGCTGAGAATGCCGAAAAAATGTACAACGAAATCGGACCCATCCAGTCGAACCAGCGAACACTGAAGGACAGCATGAAAAAACAATTGCAGATCGTAGATTTAACACTGAAAATATTCAACAAAACAGTTAAACGATCTCCAGACAAACGCCAGAATACTGATGAAACTAGTGACGAAAATAGGAAACAGCCTCACTGAGAAAGTAGATGAGCTGACCATACGACAACAGCTAGATGAATGCATAAATGCGATAGGCGCAATAGTGAATACGTTGCATGCCGGCGTAAACGAATTAGTGTGGTCACTAGCCGAAATTTCAAATGGAAAAACAGGACCCGCCGTCCTACCACCGCGAAAACTAACACACTATTTAACGGACGCACTACCACATCTACCGACAGGGTACTCCTTCCCGACGACAATAGAACGAGGAACAGTATCGCGCCTAATGCAACTAGCTGACACAAAAGCTTTCAGTGAAGGAAAAATGATAGTATTAATATTAGAGATACCACTAATCGGGCAGCAAACGTACACAATAAACAAGGCATGCCCGATACCGACTAGAGCCAACGACAACACTTATTACTACCTGGAAACAGCAGAAGATCTAGTATTCTGAGACCAGGAGAATCGAAACTATATCCACATGTCAAGCATAGAATTAAAGAACTGCAAAAGAATTGCAACACGATACATATGCAGTCCGAAGCACCCAACGATGCCACTCGCCGGTGAAGCACCGTGCGAAGTGCTGACGTATGCAAAAATCGAAACACAGTACGGACTGAACTGCCCAAAACAAATAATTAATTTAACACACACAATGCTGAATTAACACACACAGATGCAACAACCGGGCAGATGGCTATATATTGTGTGACGCTATTTTTCGGAATATCGTCACAGGTCGTGCCGACCGGGTTTATTTTGTTTTTTTGAGTTATCGGAATTCATTTCGTTATCGTACGTTGAGTAGGTTTTCGTTGAGTAGCGATCATTTTTAGTATATCGGTTCAGTTGTGGTAGCGCGAGGAATACCGAGGATCAGGGCCGAGATAATTAGCCACCCGGTATATCTTCGCGTTCCGAAATAGTTTGTCGTGAGGGTAAAAAACAAAGGTTCGAGCGAAATTCTCGACGTTTCATTATCGGGATTTGGGATGGATAGTTCACGCCACTCGAAAGAGTGAGTTAAGGCTAGTTATCGTTGAGTTCACGCCACCCCCAGGGGTGAGTTAAGGAAATATTACGTTCAGTTTCAGTTAAGTTGGGAGGCCGTGGCGACTGGATTCGCGACCAACCAGTCCCCACGGATCGCCAGGTCTCTAGTTATTGTTTAGTTATAGTAAGTTGAATCCCAATCTCATCCCAGAAAAGTATAATCCCGCGGTAAACCCACGCTTATCAGACTGGGCAATTATTCCATCAAGCCACCGAGTTCCGCTACCGTTTTGTTGAGATTTGTTATCCATCGAAAGTATTCGTTTTGGAAATTCTAGTTTGGTTCTACAGGTTCTCTGATTTCTTTGTGACGATCCTGGCAACGAGGAATCGGCGTCAGGAGTAGAGGGGACATTCGTTTCGGCTACCCATGGGTAGTCTCTCGGCTTCTCACTATCGTTCGAGAGACTCTCCTTGCTTTTCGTCTCTGGCTGTCGAGCCGAGCGGAGCTCTTCGGAGAAGAGTTTTAGTTGAGATTTGTCACGTTATCGATTACGAGTACCGTTATTTAATTATTATTTTTTTCGCCTTTAGCTATCTTGATATCGTCGTGGTAAGTAAGACTTTACCGGCCCTCGGATATGTTCGGTGTTCTCGACTACGCTCGTTCCGCGAATAATTGACGATTCTCGCGTAATTTTCGTGTTCTCGATTTTGTCTGATATTCCGGAGATAACGAATGTTCCGATGTTCTCGAGAATTTTGTCTTTCCGGTGAGTACCGAGTTATCGAAGTTATCGCTCTGTCGATCCCGTTTCGTTCTCGATTCTCGTTGGTGTTTTCGGAGTTCTCGTGTTTTCGTATTACCGGTGTGAGTTATAGATTAAGGTTCGCGTTATCCAGTTTCCGTGTATTATGGAGTTTTAGTTTGAGTTAATACATTCAATTAATTGTCCACCTGAACCATGCTCGCGTCAAAAATCATTTATTTAGATTGAGTTTCGTTTTCGCGTTCGGTGCTCTTTTGTCAGACCGTCGTCCATGCCCTCTCTCCACAACCAGCACACTGAGCGAATCGGGAATACCGCTACCAGTTCCTGCTGTTCTCGTCGTCGACTCGGTTCGATTTTCGGATTTCGAGTTTACGGTTCGCGGTTTCCCAATTCCGCCGTTTAATGAAAAATGGATGAATTAAGTTTAAGTTCGCGGTTTGTTGATTCCGCCGTACAAATAAAAATTAACTGGCGCTCAACGGCTCTCGTGGCGACGAGAGCAGCAAGGCACGGGCCGAAGGTAGCTGGTGAGAAATCACACGGTTATAATTGTGACCAAAATTCTCAACAAGAAAAAAAAACTTTCCCCAAAACAATTTCGGAATAAAAATCACAGAATTTAAAATTCACAAAAAAAAAAAAAAACTTGTCAAATAATTTAGCCGGTACCCCAAATGGCCACAAAACTCGTTCTCGATCGCTATTTATTTTTAATGGGCGCCAGCCGAGCCACGCGCTTGTGACAGGAAAAAAATAACCGACGTTCCTCGTCGTCATCTCGCTCGCCGAACTCCTCGAGAGCTAGCACAGGCAAAATACTTCGACAAATAATATTGTATTAATTATAATTCTTGTTTGTCGTGTCATCCAGATTATTTGTACGACGGTAACTGTCAACGGCAAAACTCGCCAACAACGGCGTCTCGAGACAAAATATCGACGAGTTCAAAGTACAGTTGAACGACGCGGCTTGCTGATTTGCAGGTTTGACGAAGGGCTCGCGACGCGCCTATGCGAGCGCCGAAATATCGAGCGCTCGCTGAATCATCGTCTCTCAATCGTCACTTGTCCGTCCACCGTATTAGAGTGCGGCAGGTCAGCCCTCGATTAGTCGCGATATTTTGTCTCATTCACAAATAAACTATAAGACAATAGGAAAATTGTCATTCTAAAATATTTTGTCAAACTGTGTGTGTTTTGTGTTCGATATCTTCGGTGATAATTTCACGTAAGTCAATCTATTGAATAAAATCGTATTTCTTGCTCAATTAATTCTGCTGTGATTTCGCAATAACCGGGTCCTCCAATACTACCCGCCTTGTGATCGTCTCTCCTAAAATAATTGCTAGCCGAAATAGAAATAGTCAAAGGTTCGTTGATTCGCCGAAAACCAGCTGGCGCGCAAAAGTGATTCGCTGGTGAAAATTCGCCAAACAGAGCCCCGGCAGCCCTTGACCCAGGCCGCGCCGCGTGTGGCTTCCTTTATTATCAAAATTATTATTCGTCGAAAAAGAAGCCTGTCTCACGCTCGACGCAATCGACTTTCCAAGATTTTCTAACCACGCGAACGAGTAATTCTTCTCCGGCCAGCCGCAGCTGTATTAGGTAGAGGGGAGGGTCCGAAAGTTCTCGGCAATCAGAAATGTTGGGTACGCTCACAAATTGGCTTACAATTACAAAGGGTCCCTACTAAAATTCTCCCCAGCTACTCAGTACACCGGTTCGAATTTATTGCTTTAAAAAAAAAACCTTCACAAAACACTTTCGATAATCAAGTAAATGCAATAAATGTTCCGTACTAAATCTTCCTCAGACTGCCGCTCGCGCACAACGGTACCAAATCAAGTCGGAAACAATAAAACAATGAGCCGCGTGATCAAACGGTGCGAGGCGGGTACAAGGCTCACTTTTTTCTTAATCTCGCGATTCACGGCGAACGACCGTAGTCTTCACACGAGCCAACGAGGATTCGACACGCTCGTGAACCCGTACATCGCTTGCCACACCTAACTGATGCGAACTCCCGAATGAATTTAACGTTACGAATTTTAGGTGATATTACAGGCAATTAAGCGATGAGAATTTAGGCAAGAAAGAAATCTAATCCGCGAGGCCGTCCAATTTTCAAGACCGTCCTCCCGCTCTCACGAAACAAAACTACACAAAATAACATGAACACGATCGAGAGCGGGAGGCACACTATTTTTCCCGGGGACGGCACCCGCGATCATCCGACCTGCGTGTTGCTCGCAATATTGAAACTTTTATAAAAAAAAAACAAACGCGATGCCGATGAACAAAGGCAGAAGCTTTACCGTGAAATAACTCCGAGTTCCGCGTAAAATAAGGTGTCGATCTTTCCTTCTTCCTTCCTTCGAACAATCCTTTTAACAGGAACGGTACGGCGGGTGTTGGAGCGAGAAAGGAGCACACGTGCTTTCGGCACCACGTAATATCCAGGAGTCGCCGAGAAAATTACGGCGTGCGAGCGCGAGGCTTCTCTCTCGCTCCCCACCTCTTACAAATCCAAAGAGGTGTCCGACACCTGGCGCCTCGCGAATAATGAGTGCGATTACGAACTATTAGGACGATCGTAGCGTAGAACACCGCAGCGCGCGCTCCCTTTTGAATTTGGGTCGCGCTCGCTCGTAGTTGCAACTCGGAGACTGTAGTGAAGACGCCTTGAAACTCGGTACCGGACATCGGACCCGTCCGATCGTGCTCGTCGTTTCCGATGTTTTTGTACTGCGTTTCTTCATTTTGGCAATAAGTTTTTTCGCATTGACACGTGCTGCATCTGGGCCGTGTCCAATGTGCTCATTCACATGCAATATTGTACCTAGAAATTGTGATTTTAGTGCTTATGTAGTTTCTGCTAGAGCCGTTCATTTCACTGTAGTATGATACTCCACACATCGCCACACAACTTTGTTGCTGCTTTCACGTAATTTTGTATATAGAAAGCATGCATTCAGAAGCTGAGGTTTCCCCCGCTGGCTTAGAACGAACTTTAGCGGCATCGTTATTCGCGTTATGATCGCCTTAGCAGAACTGACTTCAATATCCAACAATTGATTTTAATAGCGATCGACGCGACTTCGTTCCGATATTTATTAAAATCAATCGACCGTAACTGTCAACTAGTGTGTGTTGAATGGGTGTGTGTCGGATGAGTGCGTGTTGAATGGGTGTGTGTTGAATAGGTGTGTGTTGAACGGGTGTGTGTTGAATAGGTGTGTGTTGAACGGGTGTGTGTTGAATGGGTGTGTGGTGAACGGGTGTGTGTTGAATAGGTGTGTGTTGAACGGGTGTGTGTTGAATGGGTGTGTGATGAACGGGTGTGTGTTGAATAGGTGTGTGTTGAATAGGTGTGTGTTGAATAGGTGTGTGTTGAATGGGTGTGTGATGAACGGGTGTGTGTTGAATAGGTGTGTGTTGAATAGGTGTGTGTTGAAGTGACGTGTTGAATTGACGTTGTGTTATTGAGACATGGAACCAAAACCTAAAGCTCTGGAGAGTTTATCGTTTAGGTGTATTAAATGCGGCTTGGCACATTCACCCGCAATACAGTTTTTCGGGATTCGTCTTATACTGACTAATCCGCCAATACTCTCATTATATTCAAAACGAATATAATTTTTGAATATTTCTGTTTCGTTAAGTGTGTCAAGTAGAGCTTTGACAGAAGTGTACAAACCCGATGGAATTGCAACATCGTGAATTTTATAAGGCTTGCTGAGTCCGTAATAATATTAATCATGTGGCAGCACTCGCTTGTTTTCTTTACTGGTGTTTTCTGAGGATACAGTAAGCAATTGAGGCTTACGCTTACTCTTAGGAGGAATTAAATTATCAGTAGTATACGCTGTAATGGAGCGAGGCGCACGGATAGATTCGTTTGAATCATCTACATGAAGAAATGTGAGAGGGAATTCAATCTCTGTTAAAGCCACGACCCATTCTCCAGCCATTTTTAGAGGTTTTGGTAACTGCGTAATGTAGTGGGTAACGGTATTTTCGGGATAGTATTTCATACTACTGATACTCGGTAAGACGAGATAAAATTGGTCTCTAATTTTTGAGTTGTTATATCGGCCGCCGAAATCCACGAGTTAACTCTTTCTGGATATCCACGCCAGCTAACAAAATGTCGCTTTTCACGGCCTCTCCTTTTAGTCTTGAGGATCTTGTCGATTACGAATTCGTCTGCATCAATCTTCTTTGAAACAATGCTCAATTCTTCCTCGTAGAAAAAACCGTCAATTTCTTCGTCCTCCAGATCAACTAGCTCGTAAATGGGCGGTTGTCGATTTGTAAGAATTTTGTGAATTTTTAATATCTCATCGGTCCAGCGAAATTCGTAACCTTTCTCGAACGAAGCCTTCGCTTTACTGATGCGTACAAACTCGCCGACCTTGTATTTAGGCACTTTGTGATGTGATGTGAAGCGGTTCACCATATTAGCGTGTGCTATACTTGCATTGTATCGTGTCACGGCGGCTGGAGGCATCTTTATCGTAGAGTGTTTTGTATCATTATAAGGTTTGTGACGTGACAACCGTCGTCCCGCACTCACAAGGAGAAGCATTGGCGTCATGGGTCGGATTGACGACCCATCTTTCGTCGCCCATTGAGTCGGTCGCTCACCTCACCTACCTAATCTCCGTTTAGTGCTTAGTGAATATTACTATCTACTATCTTACCTATCAATATTTCTCTTACCTTTTATTATTACCGCTTATTGTTGCCTATGATTATCGTTACTATCTACCTCGCGAAATTGTTATTCACCGTCGGCAATATTTATCTACCTTTCTAGAATTGTCTATCGCGAGTTTCACAGTAATAATATTATGATGACAGAACAGAGAGAGCCTCGAAAAATAAGTCTCGCATAACGTTCGAAGTTCTCTATTTTTCCCGAGCCCGTTGCTACGCGTTGTCGCTGATCGTGCGCGAGGCAGGAACCGTTGATCCTCGGAATTCGAAAGGAGAGCTCAAAATCAAATTACAGGCGAACTCCGAACACCAGGATTCGCGGTAAATGGATGCCTGAGTGAGTTTGGTACAATGGCCAAGATATCGAGTCGCCAACTCACTTCCGACTTATCAGCCTGGAGCTGAACCATCCCAGCGAGAATTTAGAGATTCGCGGTTCGCGTAAAACGACGTCTCGCCAATGGGGCTCGGAGTAGGGAAGATGCAGCGAGGTGCAGTATTGTCGTGTGGGCCCACCGCGAGGAGGTAGGATGCTCCCGCCTCACGAGGGAGGTCTCCCCCCGTTGGCATCACCTATTATCGGGTCCTTCGAGAAAGAGTCTCGAAAATTCTCGAAATAATACTCGCTGTATTTGAGAAGCGCTGCCTGTATCTCGTTTCGCGATCACGTGAACGGGGCGTGGTAGCGGGCAGTCTCTCGCTCTCCCCCCCCCCCCCCCCCCCCCCCCCCCCCCCCGTACCTTTACCTACGCGCGTAGTAAGGTACGCGAAAAACAATATCTATATCTTTCCGTAGTCGAGCCTTGCGTCAGCCGAATCCTTTGTACGCGCTCGCTACGATGTCGCGTGAGAATTGGGGGAGAGTGAGAGCGCGGGCTCGTTGTCTAGCAAAGAGGTGCGAATAATCAGTTCTGGACGCACCGGTGAATAAGTCACACGTTTCTTCTTCGCTCCCGGCTGTGACGAATTACTGGGTGAGCCCGAGACCTCATTGCTCTCTGTGCGAGTCGGTCGGAGCCTCGCGTGTCGCGTTGTGTTTCAAGATGGATCTTGAGTTGTGAATTATTGTGTTAAGAATTCGTGGCGAATCGGTCCGCGCATTTCCGAATTTTAGTGTCTCGGTAATTTAATTCTCGCGCGGGATCCGACCGGCCCGACTCTGGTCGATCATTGATATTTTTGTATTATATTACTCCGTGTTGAATGTGAGTGGTTCGGGATCACTGTGAGGATTCTTCCTGTGAGTACGTTCCGTTATCTAGTATTAATTTCTGATTTATTCTGGCAGTCGCAACAATTATTTTTCGTTTCTTTCGTTCGCCGATTCTCGTGCCGTAAATACTTTCTAGACGCTTGGCTCTTGCCGCCATTATCTTTCGTCCGTGAATTATGATTTCGCGAGTATTACCTATCGATTCTATTACCGTTATCTACCCGTGCGCGTCGTGGACCTGTCTGCCATTACCTTGGTCCAAAACCGGTTTACGTTACAATGCTTTGCAATTATCTATCCCCGATTTGGCGTATCTTGACTGAATTTCTCTATTCTGTTTCTCTAAGTTGACTATCTTCTCCGTTAGCCTGTACTACCTAACCCTATCTACCAGAACTTTGAATTTCTTAAATAAACCAGTTCATTTTATTTTGTTCGGCGTTTCGTTACTCTCCCCGTCCACCCCCCTCTACCATCTTTTTCCCAGGCGGCCTGAGCTAGCCGGTTCTCAGTAGCCGTACGCCCTGCCTCCTCGCGCGGGGTCGCTACCCCTCACTTCGGGACAATAAAAAGCAGATCTTGGATCGGTGGTACACTGTACCTGGCGCCCGGGCTCCCGAGGTGCGGGGTGAACATTTATCTCGTCGTGGGTTCGCGCCCATTTTGTCCCGGCTCGGAGGACGGGGTTATTGGGGCCATTTTGTGAACAGGATCAGGAAAATCCCGTCACAGGTTGTACGATTGATTGCAATACATCGATATAACGGCGTGTATTCCTGTGGGTAAAATATCGCCACATTCACTTCTTCAATGTTCTGTTGAATCGTTCTACAATCGCAGCTTTGATATCGGTATTGCGCACAACACGAAATCGTATTCTACGAGCCTTGAGAAATTTCTGTAAAACACTGCCCACAAATTCTTTGCCCCGATCCGTCTGTAGCCATACAGGAGTTCTGCCGCCACTCTTGGAAAGTATTTTCTTGAACCCTTCCGTAGTTTCAGTACATGTATTATCGCGTAATGGCTCGACCCACGCATATTTGCTAAGGACATCGATAACGACCAGAAGATAACCAGTGCCATCGTTGTTGTCTTTCAGAGCTCGTAGATCGACGAGATCAGCTTCCCATACATCATCAATATTATCCACTGAATAGTGACGTCGCGGAAATCTTCGGCGTATCGCACGGTATAGCGTATATGCATCTTGTGATCGCAACTAACTGATGACATCATCATGAGGAATTTTTTCTTTTTCGGCCGTGTGGAGTAAATTTGGTGCACCTGCATACCCGGCAGGATGCGAAGGTTCGTAATAATATTTTTTCAACAAAGTCATTAGATTTTCAATTTTTTCCATGATCTGTTTAGTGATTCACTGGTGGGCGTTCGACGCCTACCGTTGCTGCCGCCACTACTACCGGACAAATTCGAGGCTAATTGACTTGTGTCTGGCGTATGAACATTTGACACCGATGATGTATTAATGTTAGAGTTTGCAGGAGTATTCAACGACAGATCCTCGTACAATAAACTTGAATTACCGATGTATTCACGAGGGATACCCATTCAACGGAGTTCAGCTCCCAACTGTTCACGGCCACTCGCACGTACCGTTTTTCTATTGCGCATAGAGTCGTTCACAAGATCTGCTATGTTCGAGCAGTGATGCCAGACTCGCGGGCGAAAAAGTCCCGCACGCTCGCCGGGCTCCCCCCACCACGCGCCGCAGGCCGAAGGGTGGGCGGGGCTACGCGCGCCCGAGTCATCGGGCGAGACCGTGACGTCACGTGTGACGATCCACCGCGAAATTGAAATTGCCGTTTAATTCATTCAAACATCAATTAAAAAAATATTTCATTTCTTTACAATACTAAAATTCGCGTTTCAATTGTTTAAACCATCGAAATATGTATTTTAATTGTTTAAACATTCCAAATTCTCGCCTTAATTGTTTAAAAATCTAAACTAACTGTTTTTTGTTTAAAAATGAATAAAACAAAGTTTAATTGCTTAAAAAATCGAAGTTTGAGTGTCAATTGTTTGAACAATCCAAATTCATGTTTAAATAGTTAAAAAATCGAAATTAACATTCCATTCCTTTAAAAATAAATAAAAAAAATGTTTAATTAGTATAAAGAATTGATTTTTGCGTTTCAATTGTTTATAAAATCAAAATTGACATCGAATTTATTTCAAAATAAATGAAAAAAATGTTTAATTTATCTAGATAATCGAAATTCCCGTTTAACTTGTTAAAAAAACAAAAGGTGATGTTAATTTTGTTTAAAAAATCGAAATTCGCGTTTCAATTGTTTAAACAATCAAAATTCATGTTTAAATTGTTAGAAAATCGAAATTGCCATTTAATTAGTTGGAAAATGAATGAAAAAATGTTTAACTTGTATAAATAATCGAAATTTCCGTTTAACTTGTTCAAAAAACAAAAGGTGAGGTAAAATTTGTTTAAAAAATCGAAATTCGCGATTCAGTGCTTTAAACAATCAAAATTCATATTTAAATTGGTAAAAAATCTTAACTAACGGTTTTTCGTCTGAAAATGAATAAAACAATGTTTAATTGCTTCAAACAATCGAAATTCAAGTTTCAATTGTTTAAACAATAAAAATTCTAGTTAATATGTCTTAGAATGGAAATTTGCGTTTTAATAGTTGCAAAAATAAAAATTTACTGTTAAATTGTAAAAAATTACCGTAAATCGTTTAAAACATCGGAATTCACATTTGATTTGTTTAGAAAATGAAAAATAATATTTAATTTCTTCAATACCTCGAAATTTGCGATTTCATTGTTTAAACAATCAAAATTCACGTTTATTTGTTTGAAAATGATTAAGACAATGTTTGATTGGTTTGAATCATCGAAATTTGCGTCTCACTAGTTTAAACAATTGGAATTCACGTTTAAATTGTAAAATAAAAATACATGTACTTGTAAATCGTCAAAAATCCGAAAGTCATGTTGAAATTATTTTGAAAATTAAAATACAAGTTTAATTTGTTCTAAACTTTAAGATTTGCGTCCAACCTGTTTAAAAAATTTTAATTCTATAGAAGTAAAAAAAAATGTATTATAAGTTGAGACGGTCGAAATCACGCCTAAATGAATAAAGATAAAAATCGACGTAGGGTAAAACTAGTGTACAAAGTCATTTACCATACGATAATATGTAAGGTTATCGACCGCGTCATGGATCGACATGAACGGTCGATTGAGGAATTTTTCCGTGGCTCTCGCGTCACGGTGACGCGCGACTTGCATCAGCCGAGTCAGAACGCCCCGGCCTGAGATAACACGGGACGGAAGATCTCGGCGCGCGAATTGCATCATCTGACGCAATTTTGGCGTAACGCGCTCGGGTATAAAAGGCCCGCGCCAGAGCCCGGAAGGGACTTCGATTCGGTCCTATCCTCAGACGAGGACGATACTCATGCGCGGCTCCGGCACGTTTGAACTTGAGTGAAGGATCTACGATCTCGCTAGATAAGCTATCTTTACTAGTCGAGCTCGGACACATTTTTGTTTTCGGATAGAGCGTTGCTCTATTCGACAGAATCCCGACGCTAAGAAGAAGCAAGGGACACATTACCAACGACGAGCCAACCCCAAAGAAGGAAGAATCGTCGGCCATTTCAAAAATTAATTAATTATCTTTTTTCAGCGAACAGCCTACCCTTTATTTAAATATTTTTTTCTATCCGAACCTGACCGCCGACGACTGCCTGGGGGGACCTGGGCGACTGTTTTCGGTCGGAGTTTACCTTTTCCTCAAAACCTAGCGTCGGCAACTGCCTTGGGGGACCTCGGCGACCGCTACCGCGACGGTTACCCATCGATTCCAGATTAATTAATAGAGTCATTTTGATTGCAACGACCCACCAATTCGTAAGACACGCCGGCAACTGCCTTGGGGGACCTCGGCGACCGCTTTCGTGAACGACAGTTGGTGGTGAATCGTTTTAACGTAGAATCGTGAATTGTGCGACTTCTTACTTCGTGGCCGCGCCGGCGACTGCCTTGGGGGACCTCGGCGACTGCTTTCGTGGTTTCTATGATCTAAGAAGGAGCGAGTCGAGTAGAATCGCACATCTCTTCTCCTTTAATAAAATAACCTTTCGACCTGTATCGCAAATCAAATAAAACTCAAATCATATCGAGTCAAATCAAACTTAATCTTGTATTGAACAACGGCATCGACTGAATAAAAATCAATAATTGTTGACATTTCGAATCAACTCCACAGTTTTATAATTTACAGCACCTGCCCTCACACATACGTGAGCAAAGAAACTCACATAACGCCGCTGCGGAGCAAAGTTCCGGACTCCAAAAGCGTACCGTTACAAAGTATTATATAGAAATGTTATGTTAATTACATTTTTTATTCTTTATTTCAAATTTTTTTTGAGTTCATAAACGATATTATCGTGAATGCCGATTTTTAAAACAATTTCAACATGAGTTTTGGTTGTTTAAACAATGCAAACACGAATTTCGGTTTTTTAATTGATTAAGGTTTATTATTTTATTTTAAAACAAATTTAACCTAAATTTTTTTTTTTTTAACAAGTTAAACAAAAGTTTCGATTATTTAAACAAATTAAACATTTTTTAATTTATTTTTAAACGAATTAAATGTCAATTTTGATTTTTTGAAAGTTTAAACTTAACTTTCCATTGTTTAAACAATTGAAACGCAAGTACCAATTTTTAATACTAATTAAACATTTTTTAATTAATTTTTTAACGAATGAAATGTGTATTTCGATTTTTCAACAATTTAAACTGAATTACTATTATTTAAACAAATCAATCGCGTATTTTTATTTTTTTTAACGAACTAAACATTCTTTTATTTATTTTTTAAGCAATTTAACCGCAATTTTGATTTTTCAAATTATTTTAACAGGCATTTTGATTGTTTAAACAATTGAAACAACAATTTCGAATTTTTTAAGCAAAATAAACATTTTTTCAATTCATTTTTGAATAAATTAAACGTGCATTTCGATTTTCAAAACAATTTTAACCCGAATCTTGATTGTTTAAACAATCGAATCCATTTTATTTATTGCACATACAGAATAATGATCATTATGTGTATCCATCTATTCGTTTATTAATTTATTCTTTCGTTACCCATTCATTTACGCCAAGCCAACGTGTCACAACAAGTCTTGTGACGTCACGCGGACGGGAGGCGGGTGCGGGTGAGTAGGCGGGGCTTACGCGCACTAGAGCGAATAAGCAGCGGGTAGCCGGCGGGATTTTTTTCTCCCGCCGGCGTCGGTGAAGGGGTAAAAAAGTCCCGCATGCGAGACTTCTCCCGCCAATCTGGCCTCACTGTGTTCGAGTTGTTTATTGGCTCTCCATTAATTCGGACCAACCCCGATTTATCCCATGTTAAACGATTATTGGCACTGGTATGGAGATGTTTCAGTAGTTGCTCGGCCTGTTTCCTCCATGTTTTTGATACGTTGGACAAAATAGCATCATCGGTCAGGCTTGCCGGTTCCTCGGCTACTTGCTCCGCTTGCTCAGCAGCTGAAGATTTTTCGGAGTGTTTATCGCCGGCGCTTGTAGTGATTTTGGGGCGTCGCTCCTCATCACTGAAGAACTGACAACGCTGTAATACCTGCTGATACATTTTCCACTTTTCGCGCTGATTTGAAGGTGTTACGGATCGAAGTATTTCATCCATATCAGCGTCGAGTCTGGTGAGCGTAGTACCGGGCGCTTGCACGCTTCTTGTCTGCTCAATTTGCTCGCGCGACGGTATAACAGCGTCTTGAGGCATTAAAATCATTTTCTTTGCGTGCTGCATCTCACTAGCTGGTTGTAAAAACGCTGGAGAGAACGCTACCTATGATAGGTAGAAGGAGAGGTAGCAAAAAAACCACCGCCCTTTTAGACAATCACACGCTTCTTCGATTTCCAACAGCCGGCTTTATTTACAAGATGACGTAAAAGTTTTTCATGTTTAGACAAACCCAAGCGCTCACTATTCTTCAGCGGGGGGAGCCATCTTGGCAGTTAGCCAGGCAACAGCGTGCAGACGTCTGTGCGCGTAATTTTCACATAAAACGAAAGTAGGTACAGTACCTATACGGATTTTCGGTCGGCGGTAGGAGACTGTGTAGTGTCTACGGTGCGTGTGTGTGTGTTACCCCCACCACCTCGGGTCGGCGTAGTGGGCCCGGGATGCTGGCTGTGGCTAGGGAGGTCAGGGAACAATGTTGCTCTGGTGGCTGCCGAGTCCCAACCACCCGCCCTTACTCGAACTTTTGGGTACCTTGACCAAACGTGGTATAGTGGGGGCGTGAGGGCCTAGTGGGGATGGTGCGAGGATGATCGCGTGGTAGGTAGCTAGGGTGGGGATGGGTTAGAGTGAGATGCTGCGTTGACGACGGGGATGCAAACGCGTGGGTGTGGGTGTGTATGCGCCTGTTGCACCAAGGTCCCATAGTGGAGGTTTCGCGTACTACGCCGAGTCAACGCTGGGCCGAAGGTCTATGGTGGGGGGCCGTGAGCGTGAACCGAAGGCCAGCGTTATGATCGACGCCGGTGTGTCGCAGGTTCAAGCCTCGCTTTGAACATTTTTTATTTTTTCCTGAATACCAGAATTATGACGCACAAGAAAATGCATATGCTAGATTGGCCTTGCGGTTAAGGCGACGGCATGAAGCGCTGTCTTTCCCCACGGGGGAGTATGGTTCAAAACCCCCATCTAGCATTTTTTTTTTTATTTTTAGTTTGTATTATTCTGTCCGAAACTTCGAAAATAAGCGAGACTGGTTCGGGGGAAGGTAAGTGAGAGAGAAAAATTGTCTTACTCCTTTTTATTTTAATATTCTTAAACCAATGGTGTACATATATAGATATATAGTTTTCGAGTCTTGTTTTTACAATTGTAGTTTTTCTAAGGTTAGTGCTGTGGCTCTATTGCTATCGATTCTTCTTCTTCTTCTTCTTCTTCTACACGTTTCATCACTTTACGAAAAATATATTCATGATGATGACATAGTAACTCCGCGGCGATTAAATAGCGTTTTCTATCAACCGCACCGTACACAGTTTGAATAGTGTCCAGCCCTATGGCTAAGACTTGTTTTTTATAAAGTCCATATTGGGGGCCACTCGCTGTCGTAGTGAACTCCTGTCTAAGCTGCGTACAGATTTTCACGATCAGTGCATCGCTAACTTCGCGTACAAGCTGTAGTTCATCCGAAAGCAGCAGGATTCGGTGATTAATGCAGGGACTCAGCATCTTTACACCGTCAACTGTTTTCCGCTGCATGATGATTTCAGGCGAGAACAGTTTTCTTGCAACTTTTTTCACTGGTTCACTGCTGTCTTTGAGACTCAGGGTAATAGCTTTCTCATGGTAAGCCGTTGTGAGACGCACAGATAGACGGCCCGTTGTCTGTATATGCGTGGAGCCGTGGTCCGTGTCTACCCCCTGCTCATCGTCGAACCAGCATGTAATTGCATTCATCTGGCTGGATAAGTCCCGCCACTCGGCAATACTGATGGAGATTGTACCGGAATTACGGCTGGAGAACTTTACAGCCACTGCAAAATCTTCGTTGTTTATTAACTTAATGCCGATTGTAGCCAGCTTGCTGCACGAAGCGTTCAAGTCGTATGTCGTGGGTGATAGCATGGCTCTGCTCAGAGGTCGCGACATATTAACAGTCACGGAAGAGACTTCTTCTACACGAGGGCGCTTTGCAGTCGCGGAAGAGGTTTCTTCGTCTATACGAGGGCGCTTTGGTACGCGCTGGTTATTTATAACAGAGTCAAACCTGTCCATTGTTTTGTAATTTAAAGTATATTCGGGGGAGATCGACTTCACTCTGTGAGCTTCAGAGGTATAATGAGCCAAGCCCGCGAGTATCGTTGATATGAAGAAGGTGTGATTTTGGAGGGGGAAGGATAGTGGGGGCTGTAGAAAAGTACCCTGGCGCCGCCCTGGCGTCTGTAGAAAAGCATATGTGACTCGTAACAAAAGAATTTGTCAAAGTGTTACGAGAATCCTCGTAGAGTGTTATTTTTAGTTTGAAAAATAATCCAACAGGGAATTTTCTCCCTATTAGGCTTTTGCATTACCGGCCTCTTATGCTCGAATTTTCAAAAATATTTCGCCCGTAGGACTCTGAGGTCACACAGGAAGCTGTTTATCTCACTGGGGTATGAGCAAGTTGTAAAGATATCTCGGAGGGGGCGGAAGATGCGTATACACCGCTGTAGACGAGGCTCGTGACGGCACTTACCGAAATTTTTCATAATGACTCGTGACTGCACTTACTGAAATTTTTTCATAATAGCAGTCCCGTAGACCTCTGATACCGTTAAACCCGCACAGTTGCAAAAAAAAAAAAAGTCGTAAAAGTTTCTCGAGATGCATGTCAGTGATAGCAGGAAGCGGCGACGGGCCACTTTACGACCTACTGACCGCCCGCGCCGATGGAATGTCGTCGCGAGCGCTGAGCACTTGTCACTGTCAAAGTAGCCCCTCAAATCTGAGTACGGTGCTAATGAGGTAGCAAACGATATTATCGGAACTATGCCACCGGAAAATCGCGTAGATCGGTAGGACTTTTCGCGCTGATACTAAGAAGCAGTAAAATTTATCGGAAGTGCAAGCCTTAACAGCAGATAGCTCTCGGAGAGTTTCCCGATTAGGAGAATGGCGTCTGTGGCTAGAGGTGGAGGTAGAAGGGTACATCTATACGACGAGCGTTTTTCACGAAAAACTCCACTGTTACGTCTAGGTCACTGAGCGTAACGTTTCGAAGTGTTCCTGTTTTGATACAACGTGTTTCGCGACCTCCTCTCCCCGTAAAAATGACGGACCGTGTTGTACGTGCGGTTATCAGTGAGGTGGTACAGTTTCTGTCCGCCGACCCCACAGAAGCTGTGAAGTTTCTGTTGGCAAAATCTGCCGATCGCGGAATACGAGGATTTCGCGGCACAGCACTCGGCAGGCGGCTCAGAGCGCTTATGAACCATTTAACGGTTCGTAAGATCCTACGTCTCGCCAGTGCGGGAAAATTCGCAGGCTGCTGTGCGGCGCTACAGACGGCGTGGGTGCGGGTGAAGAATTCCCCGTATGCTACGTCAAGCGAGGCTATTGCATTAGCCTCGGAACTTGCAGAGCTTGGTAAGTGTAAAATTTATTTATAAAATTAAAAAAATGTTATCAATTTTTATTTTATCAACGGTGTCTTTTACAGTCCAGAAGCAGGCTGATCAGCAGTTGGAGGACGCCAGGGCCTTGGCCGAAGCCGCAGTGGTCGATTGGGATAACGAAGGTAGGAAGGACAACATATATCGCGATGCTTCTCGAAGTAATTATTTATACATGTTAATTTTAATATTATGTATTGTCCACAGTTTCGATGACCCTAGTCGATGAGAGTGACACGGATGCGGATACAGCCACGAAGCTCGCCGCTCAAAGGCATCTCGATGCACAGGCGGTATTAGAAGCTGTTCGTGACAATATCGCGAGCGTGGCGAAAATAATATTCGTCGCGTTCTCGGGGACCTCGGACGCTCGGTTCCCCCACTCCGCACGGGTCACTGGCCCTCCGAAAGCGGCAGAGTCTCTGCTACCGTCGATTCGCGAGCACGCGTTTCGGCTATCTCGCTTCTCGCTACTATCTCACGCTTCGCCTTGTGCTTACTTTCGCTTTAATAAACGCTTTATTTGTTATTTGTTAATATTAATACTGTGCTTCGCTTCTAATTATTTCGTGAACCTCCCGACCCTTTCCTGCGGCTATCGCGTCGAAGTTGCCGGCGTTACCTCGCAACAGAAGCCCAGAGCGTTAACTGGGCCGACGAAGGTAAAGCAATGAAAAAATAATAAATTATATAAAAATGATGAACTTATTAAATCCTAATAATTTTTTGCTGTTTCAGTTTCAATGTGTCTGGTCGCGGAGGCGGACCAGGAGGAAGAGAAGGACGATGAGGCGGGGCCGAGTGAGAATAATTCCACAGCGTGGATCCGCAGGTGGGCCCGTGAGCAGGAGACTGCCGAGGAGGCGCCCGGGAGGTCAGCCTCGAATCCTTCATCGAGGTCCCTGAGCTCGAAGGCTCGTTTGAGGAACCTACAACTCCGTTAGCCACCTCCACCCAGTATGGTGCTGGGAGATTCGGCGATATTCTCGACGAGACCGACAAGACCATTGACGAGACTTCGACGCAAAGTCGAACGCTCTCATCCGAAGGGGATATATTTGCCAGCGCTGGAGAGAAAGAAGACGGCGCTGAAGACACCAACGGCCATTCACCGAGCAGCCTCGTGCCCTCGATAGCGTCGCAGTCCGGAGATCGTGCCGCGGACCTGGAGCACCTCCATGAGATGTTTCCTCCGGGAATTCACCCGGAACTCTATGACGACAATATGCCCCAGGGTGAGTAAAAAATCATCCACCGCGTCGAGACTAGTCGATATTTTAATATATTTAAGACAAACGGTGTACTATTAACCGTAAGAATTCGCGAGCCACCAGCGACGGCGAATCTCGTAGAATGGTTAGAGGACGCGATGCGCGAGTTACATGCACTCATCGTGAGTGGCTGCGAGCCGACGGACATGGTGGGGGTGCAATTTCGGTCAAACGCGTTCACAGGGGGTCCAGCCGGAATCTCTTATAGGCCGGTCGCCGATTTTAATTTTGAACATTTATTTGGCGTGATCAGTAGTGTCTCGCAGAGTGCATCAGGGTTTTGCATCGACGATTCGTTTACAATCGAGTCAAATATAGTTTCAATCCCTGTAGGAATGGGCCGGGCGAAAAAAAATTTGGGGGAGCCGCGTTTTGGGCGAAAAAATCGGTCATCGAGTTCAAAAATAGGGATAAACTCTGCTTACCGAGAGCAATCGTAGTGGGTGACGTTTATGCAAAACGCGGCGCGGTACGCGACGATCACCTGCAGAAATTGTGGGACAATGTCCATAGAGATAGGTTGGCGCTGCAGGAAAGCCTAGCAAAAGATTTATGTCGAGATGCGGGTGTAGAGGTGCCGGAAACTGGTTGCAGTATACCGGAGCTTCAGGCGTTCCAGCGACTGCTTGCCCGAGAAGGGATCGCGTTAATTATGTTTGAACGCGAGACTTTTGGTAGTAGTGAGCCAGCCGTCTTTAACGGTACCAACACGGTGTTAAGCTATCACCCAAAAGTTTTGCATAATATCTATCTTTTGCTCGACGGAGCGCATTACGGTTTAATTTTGAATCTCGCGCAAGCAGCCGGCGGATCGATTTTTCTGCACATCCTGCGGGCTAGCGTACAGTAGCGTTGTAGCGCATCGTTGCAGTCAAAAGTGCCCATACTGCAAGCCTAGTCCACCATGCGACTCTGATGCCCAAAAAATTCGCTACAACGACTGTTGGCGTTTCTTTCGGGGTGCGGAGTGTCTACGACACCACAAAGAAGTGGGCTCGCATGGTACACAGTCTCGCTTGTGTGATATGCTACAAACATGTAGAACGTGTTTAAGGCCGATCTACAAAAAGGATCGGAGAAGCCATGAGTGTGGGCACTTTTTTTGTAGAACATGCAACGTGACTAGGTCCAAAAATCATCAATGTTTTATGCCCGCGTTGCGAATACCAAAGGTGTCGGAACGGCCTACGTTGTTCATTTTTTACGATTTCGAGACGAGGCAGGAACGGGAGATCGCGGGGGTAAACAACGTCTATTGTCACGACGTAAATCGGTGTGTAAGCCAGCGGCGCTGCACACAGTGCATAGACATAACCGATGACGCTTGGGAGTGTAATCTGTGCGGCCCCCACGGTGAAAAAATTTTTAAAGAAAATGCTCTCGCGAAATTCGTAGAGTACGTGCTAATGGACCGGCCAGATGTCGGTGCTGTTACCTGCATAGCCCATAACGCAAAGGGTTTCGACGCCCAATTCATTTTAAAGTACATTGTCGAGGAAAAACACGAGACACCGTGATTAATTACAAACGGTACAAGTATTATGGAGATGCGGCTTAAAGGGGTTAGATTCATTGATAGTTAAAATTATTTTCATATGCCTCTCAGTAAACTCCCAAAAGCCTTTGGCTTAGGAGAAGGTGTTTTCAAAGGTCTGTTTCCGCATCTCTTCAATAGAGTGGAAAACGAGCATTACATCGGTCCATTACCGCCTCTCACAGACTACACTCCCGATACAATGTCGGTGTCGGATCGCAAAGAATTTCTGCAGTGGTACGAGAAAATGCGTCGAGAAGAATACGAGTTCGATTTCCAAAAAGAGATCATCGCATACTGCAAAACGGATGTGACGATTCTTCGGAAAGCATGCACCGCGTTTCGTCAAATCTTTGTAGATTGCAGTGAGGTATGTCCGTTTACCGAAGCAGTGACCATAGCCTCCGCATGTCCGCTAGTATATATATATAATAGTTAATGTATACACGATTTAATAATAATAAGAAATTTCTCTGTAAACATTGTTACTTTACTTACCCACCATGCATCTCAATAAGCTCAACTCTGCTGCATGCATAAACGCGATGATGAGCTCACTCGATTACACTGAATATTAGCTAATTCACAGTGTAAGACCCGGACTACATACGCTATTAGCTTATTTCGTATGTACTTTCGCGGTGCATGAGCCAAGTAACGGCGTACGCGGCTGCGGCGGCGGCGGGGAGACACCCTATTTGATAATAATAAAAATGTATTTTGCCTTTTGCTCATGTTTCAGAATCATCTCTTTCACAGCTGTTTAGCGAGGGGGCTGCAGAAATATTATACATAAGTTTAGAAGTCGCTGGGTATGTCGATATTTTGTCGTGATAATGTTACGTCACGAATCGTGAATTTACATGAGGAGTCGCCTCATCTCGGTCAATCAATTTAATGAATTTACTCGTTATCGAAGCAGCTACGATTCGCGGATGCCTCGTTTTGAGCCTAACCTCGCGGAAACTGCTCGGGAAGAGGCTAGAGCACATTCGCGTATTGAAATTTATATAAGTTCACGCAACCTCACCGAGAAGGTGGGTGTCTTGACAATAGGGACAAAAATATTCCGTTGGCTCGATTGGACTTTCGGATTCGAGCTCAGGAATCGACGGAAGAGTTACACGACGGAAAAAGTTCAAAAATTGAATGTATAAAATGGTAGCAACTACCAAACAGACTATGAGACAAAACACGAGAAAGAACAAAACGATCAGAAGACTATTCATCTTTAAGCCGATTGTAATCTACTTATACTCGTCGGGGTCCCGAACGCGAAAGGGGTAGTTCGACGCGCGTTACGATATTCGGGACTACCGAGATCGATCTATTGTTCAACGTCCGCATGTGATATTCCGAAATCCGAATAAAAAGGATTACAATAATCGCGAAAAAAAAAAAATTGAAAAACACGATGATAGCAACTATTTTGCTTGAATCCGGTGACTCGAACATTTTAATTAACACGCACAGAAAATTAATTAAGCACGGGAATAGCTCGATCACGATTAATTAAACTTTTCCCCGGGAAAAATTAATGGGATCGACGGCATAGATCGCACCGAGTTGGGCTGTCGATAGCTTGAACACTCGCGATAATCCGAATAGATTGGAGGGAACGCGTAACTCGGGTAACGATTATGGAGAAAATTATACCAAACACGAGGGTGAAAAGGATAAAGAGATATCCGTACATGTCAAAATAGGATAGGGATCACTTGCACAAGGGAAGGAAATTGCAAATAAGGCGGAAAAACAAAATATTTGACTTACCGAAAAAGAAATAACTATCCGGAGAATATAAAAACTGAAGAGGTTGCTGGTGTTGCGGCTGGTCAGTGGATCGCTGGTCGATACTACCCTCGGCGTGACGAGGAAATTTGCCGAGCGGTTGAAGGGTTTTTCAAATAATTTTCGATGAACACACAAACTTTCACAGTAGCTGGCTTTTATTTAAAGCACAAACGCAAAACTCCAAAGCACAATACAATTTTCAAAGAACTAAACAAAAGTTCAACTTCACAAAAAAATAACTTTTTCGAAGACAACTTTTTAAGGAAAAATCAGAAAAACTGTCAACGGTTCGTCGTCGGTGAACTCCGGTGAATAATAATAAGAAATTTCTCTGTAAACATTGTTACTTTACTTACCCACCATGCATCTCAATAAGCTCAACTCTGCTGCATGCATAAACGCGATGATGAGCTCACTCGATTACACTGAATATTAGCTAATTCACAGTGTAAGACCCGGACTACATACGCTATTAGCTTATTTCGTATGTACTTTCGCGGTGCATGAGCCAAGTAACGGCGTACGCGGCTGCGGCGGCGGCGGGGAGACACCCTATTTGATAATAATAAAAATGTATTTTGCCTTTTGCTCATGTTTCAGAATCATCTCTTTCACAGCTGTTTAGCGAGGGGGCTGCAGAAATATTATACATAAGTTTAGAAGTCGCTGGGTATGTCGATATTTTGTCGTGATAATGTTACGTCACGAATCGTGAATTTACATGAGGAGTCGCCTCATCTC
This sequence comes from Ischnus inquisitorius, assembly GCA_963924025.1. NCBI lineage: Eukaryota > Metazoa > Arthropoda > Insecta > Hymenoptera > Ichneumonidae > Ischnus > Ischnus inquisitorius. The sequence goes on from OZ001253.1 coordinate 11,110,411, forward strand.
GGTCAATCAATTTAATGAATTTACTCGTTATCGAAGCAGCTACGATTCGCGGATGCCTCGTTTTGAGCCTAACCTCGCGGAAACTGCTCGGGAAGAGGCTAGAGCACATTCGCGTATTGAAATTTATATAAGTTCACGCAACCTCACCGAGAAGGTGGGTGTCTTGACAATAGGGACAAAAATATTCCGTTGGCTCGATTGGACTTTCGGATTCGAGCTCAGGAATCGACGGAAGAGTTACACGACGGAAAAAGTTCAAAAATTGAATGTATAAAATGGTAGCAACTACCAAACAGACTATGAGACAAAACACGAGAAAGAACAAAACGATCAGAAGACTATTCATCTTTAAGCCGATTGTAATCTACTTATACTCGTCGGGGTCCCGAACGCGAAAGGGGTAGTTCGACGCGCGTTACGATATTCGGGACTACCGAGATCGATCTATTGTTCAACGTCCGCATGTGATATTCCGAAATCCGAATAAAAAGGATTACAATAATCGCGAAAAAAAAAAAATTGAAAAACACGATGATAGCAACTATTTTGCTTGAATCCGGTGACTCGAACATTTTAATTAACACGCACAGAAAATTAATTAAGCACGGGAATAGCTCGATCACGATTAATTAAACTTTTCCCCGGGAAAAATTAATGGGATCGACGGCATAGATCGCACCGAGTTGGGCTGTCGATAGCTTGAACACTCGCGATAATCCGAATAGATTGGAGGGAACGCGTAACTCGGGTAACGATTATGGAGAAAATTATACCAAACACGAGGGTGAAAAGGATAAAGAGATATCCGTACATGTCAAAATAGGATAGGGATCACTTGCACAAGGGAAGGAAATTGCAAATAAGGCGGAAAAAAAATATTTGACTTACCAAAAGAGAAATAAGTATCCGGGGAATATAAGAACTGAAGAGGTTGCTGGTGTTGCGGCTGGTCGGTGGATCGCTGGTCGATACTACCCTCGGCGTGTCGAGGAAATTGCCGAGCGGTCGAAGGGTTTTCGAATAATTATCGAAGAACACACAAACTTTCACAATAGTTGGCTTTTATTTCAAGAAAGCACACACGCAAAACTCCAAAGCACAATACAATTTTTGAAAGAACTGAACGAAAGTTCAAACTTCACAAAAAATAAATTTTCAAAGACAAACTTTTAAGAAAATCGAAAAAACTGTCAACGGTTCGTCGTCGGTGAACTCCGGAGAGGTAATAACCCTGACCGGAAAAAATGTTGAGTACTGTGTGTATCTCCAGCACCGAGAGGGCTCCTTTTTATACCTTTGACTTAAGATGACACATGGGCCATGGGAGGGGGCAGCGTCTTAGTCTAGGCGTGATTTTCCCCGCCTCCCTTGTTCTCTCTATCGATCCATCGATTTTTCGTTACAATTTTTATTTAACGATCTCGGTGCGGATTTTTGGTTTGTTAGTTAATAATTTGCTTCCTGGATCAATACTAAGGTGTCTCGAATTTGAATGAACTCTCTAAGTGCAAATTTACGCAAATTAGAATTTTAATTAGTGAAAATATTCCCGGAAAAATAGTAATTAATTAACAAAACCAAAAATAATTATAAAAATAATCTTATCATTACTGTACTATATATTAACGTTCCCATTCTTGCATTTCCAACTAATTTTTCAACATAATTATTGATTCTTGATTGCTGTCGATCTTGACAGATCGATATATAAATGAATTTAAATTTCGCATAAAAGAACAGAAAATTCACCGATTTCTTTCATAATTGATTTTGTTGATGTTTTTAAATCTTTCCTGATAATTTCCGAATTTAATTAATTAATTAATTAATTAATTTATACAAGCCTTTCCATTTGACAGAGAACTATCAAACTTCGAGCTATAGTTTTTCAACATTCATAACGTTTTAGTATTGTCGTTACTGTTTTTATAATAATTTCCGGATTATTTAATAATTTTTAATTGTTCGAGCTTTGTTCTTTCTCTATCCCTACCCTAGCTGGGAGAGTATCTTCGTGCCTCTTGGTTTTTTTCGGCTTGCCTCCTATTGGTCTAGATAATTCATTTATTGCCATAGGGTGGGCCTTCCCGGTCGCCTCGGGCGTCAAGTGGGTGGCGGGTCCCTTTCCTACTCGCCTGGCGTGATCACGTGCGCAGCGCTGACCCGCGAGCCCAAGCCCAAGCCATCCGCTACCCCTCCAGGGGTGAGTCTTGGCGTTCCTTGTTCTCGGGGGCCACACGCACACGGTCGCCTTTCTCTGTCTTTTCTCTTTTTCTTTACCACGAAGACTATGCTGATACAAAGGTTCCCTCCGTCGTTGCTGAATAGCAACCACGTGTACTCCTCTGTTCTTTTTCTCAGCGTAGCGATTTCGTCAGCCATGAATCGGCGACGCAATACGATCTCTCTCTGTTTCGACCCGGAGACCACTTGACTTTATTTATTCCAACTCAAATGTTTAGAAGAGTCTCTCCGAGCTAGTTTGGGTGAACATTTCCTGTGCAATGCGATATTCTTTTTGAACGCTAAAATTTTATCATCTCCTGTTTATCCTAACTGCTCAATGACTTCTTGGAGCTCAATGTTCAAAAGAAATCGAATCTTTCGAGGCGTGAGATCTTTTGGCTAGATGTTTAGTCTATGAGTAATACGAAGATAAATTTTTAAGGAACAATATGCCTTGCGATTCGAATTTTGAATTGTGATTTTTATGACGGGAAAAGACCAGAAGGGTTCTCGGATAATACCCAGGTAGTTCGCAGGTACCGGGCATTTTTGGCTATAAATCGTAAAAATGGGAAATTACGCGGAAAAATATATAAAATATAATAAAAAAAATAATGTAAAGGATGACCTGACCCAAGATTTTCGTACATACGTGATTTTACGTTAATCAGTTAATTCGCGAGCTATCGGGAATCTCTTTAAACGGACGTTTTTCGGGCTGTAAGGGTTGTCCAGGAGGTGCTGCACTCGTCGGAAGAAGTCGGAAGTTTTTCGGCATCAATGGGCCTGAAGCATATAGTTGACCCGAGGCGTCGGTATCGTCGCTCGGGGTGTTGATTTTCTCGCTGCGAAGTCATCGGGTGCTCGTGTATATGAGCGTCGACGCCTCGTAGTATTGGTGGGCTCCGGCGGACACAAGCGCGCCGAGCCTTAGCAACAGTCACATCCCTTGGTAGTCGGCTGGCCCCTTGTACGTGAGCCGGCACTTCTTGATAGTGTTGGTGCCTTTCTTCCTTTGCGTTACTGCCACGCGCTCGGTGTTCATGATCGAGCCGTGGTTTCTCGCTCTCAGATAAAGGCCTCTTGGAATGCTCGAGCAACTCGAGCGGGTGGATGTTGTTGATTTTTCTCGGTCTTGTCGAACGATGACAGAATTATTTTAATGGCTTCGGTGGGGCGGGTCTCGAAGAATTTTAAACAATTCTCGATTTTCGAGTCTCCTTCGAAATTTCCCCCACCCACACAGCATTATGAGACATTTTTCCTCAGTCTTCTTTTTCCTCTCCGCGAGTGTGCAGCTGAGCTCCTTTCTCGGTTCGGTCGAGGAGCCGCGCGAAAATCCGTAAAGAGATCCCGAAAGTGCGTGACGTAACAATAAGAAGCAAAGTTATATTTTTTCATAAGTATTATAAAAATAATTTTTTAAATAAAAACCAAAATAGAACATTTTTGAATCAGAGTATTTAATATCCGTGTATTCCGGTCATCCTCTCACTAGCCACTATGGATCCGCGCTGGAAACATCCATGGACTTCGATTATAGCCGGTCCGACAGGCTGCGGGAAAACCGTCTTTGTTAAAAAAGTTTCTGAAGCATATTTCTTGCATGGCCGATGTTAAGTTTGCTCGAATATTATTCTATTATTCAGAGTGGCAAGACGGCTATAAAGATTATGGCAAGGAGATTGCATTTTTGGAGGGTTTGCCCCAAAACTCGGACATTGCTGGTGACCACCGTCCAAAACTCTTAATAATTAACGATTTAATGCGCGAATCTTCAAACGGTGAGATTGTAGATTTATTTACAAAGGGGAGTCACCATAAAAATATAAGTGTGATTTTTATTACCCAAAATATCTTCCACCAAGGCCGCGGTCAGCGTGATATCTCGCTGAATACAAATTATATTGTCGCTTTCAAAAATCCGCGCGATCGCGCTCAGATCGCACATCTGGCTCGTCAGATATATCCGGAAGATGTGAAATTTTTACAAGAGGCCTATCACGATGCAACAGCGAGACCACACGGGTATCTACTTCTCGACCTTAAACAGTCGACTTCTGACAATTGCCGGTTTCGTACATGTATATTTCCGGATGACGCTCATAATTTCGTTTATGTACCAAAGCGAGGTAGTGGCGCTCGCTAGTCAAAGTATAAATCAACGCCACAGGCTACATAATCACCATTCGGTTCTTGGCTATGGCTCCATCAACAACGGCTGTATCTTCTATCGGGAAAAAAACATGATTCTACTGAATACCCTCTGTCATCTGGATAAACAGCAACGCACCTTGCTATTACACTCGATAGATAAAAACGGCGTCAGATCTATCTGCGAATGTGTCTTGAACACTTTGAATGCTACAGTTCCGTTAAAAAAATGTGAAAGACTGCGTCTAGCTAAGCATAAAAAAATTTTAAGGCGACTTGTAATAAAGCAGGTAGCTGGAAAGCTAAGAAGCGCGTGATTGTACAAAAAGGGAGCGGTTTCCTATTACCTCTTCCACTGCCTATCCTAGGCACGGTGCTGTCAAACGTTTTCGCACGTAACTGACACGATGTTGCACGCGAAAAAAATGGTTTTAGTACCTCAAGAGGCTATTGAGAAAGCGCCACACATGCAAACGCGCGAATCACTCGAGCAGGCTAGAACCGTCTAGACGCCCGGTAACACACTCAGCAGACTCTATGCCGAAATGGATGATATACTTCGCTCGGTAACACCTTCGAATCAGCGTGAAAAATGAAAGCTCTATCAACAAGTGCTACAACGTTATCAATTTTTTGCTGATGCGGAACGCAGCCCCAAAATTGTAACAAATCCTGGGGTCCCGAAAAACTTTCCGACCCCGTAGGCGACGGGTTTATGCAATCCACGGGAAATGATCGGGAAAAAATAGTAGCTGGAGTTAGCGATGAGAGTATTTTAGCAACCGTACCGAAAACATATAAAAAGCAGGCCGCGGAGTTGTTGAAACATCTTCACGACAGCGCTGGCCACAGGTTAACATGGGACGAGGCGGGCGTGATTTCAATCAACCATGAGCCGATAAAGGGTTCCAACATAACAGATCTCGTGAATGAGGCGATGCGCGTTAGAAAAACAGTGCGCGCTACAGGTCGTGACCAGTTTGGCGCTGAACTCCGACGGATGGGCATTCCCCGTGAAATTATCGGTAATCCAAATCTACTCTATGAAAATCTTTTATTGGACTCTGCTATAAACTCTAACCCAAGTGGCCTCGACGCAACAATATCGTCAAATACGCCTCATACGCCAGACGCTAGTGAATTCTTGCGCTGGCAGTGATAGCGGCAGGCGTCGGCGAACGCCTACTAGTACGTCATTAAATAGCTCGTGGAAAAAATTGAAGCTTTAATGGCCGGACTGGAAAAATTTTATTATCAACCGTCGCATCCCCCTGGATATGCAGGTGCATCGAACTTACTTCGCGAAGCTGATAAAGAAAAAATCTCCCGAACCGATGCTATTAATTGGCTGAGGGCTCAGGACGCTTACACACTGCACAAGCCAATGCGACGAAGATTCCCTAGGAGGCACTACACGGTGAATAATATTGATGATTTGTGGGAGGCCGATCTCGTCGATTTACGAGCTCTCAAGGATGATAACGATGGCTCCGTTTATCTTTTGGGGGTGATCGATGTTCTTAGCAAATATGTGTGGGTTGAAGCGCTACGTGATAAAACTTGCGCCGAAACTACTGAGGGGTTTAAACGAATACTGACTAGGAGTGACGGGCGAACGCCTGTATGGCTACAGACCGATCGGGGCAAGGAATTCGTCGGTAGTATTCTGCAACAATTTCTGAAGACTCGAGGAATACGCTACCGCGTTGCCCGAAACCCTGATATTAAAGCAACCATCGTCGAACGATTTAACAGAACACTGAAGGAACGAATGTGGCGATATTTCACACACAAAAATACGCGTCGCTATATCGATGTATTACAAGCTATAGTGCAGGCATACAATAACACAAAACATTCGACAATTAAGATGCCTCCCGCCGCCGTGACTCGATACAACGCCTCAATGGCGCATGCAAACATGGAAAAACGTTATAAACCGTGTCACAAAGAAGCTAAATACAAGGTCGGAGAGCTTGTACGTGTCAGTGAAGCGAAAGCTGCGTTCGAGAAAGGATACGAGTCCCGCTGGACAGAAGAAATATTCAAGATTCACAAGGTTCACACAAATGAGCAACCGCCAATGTATGAAGTACTTGACCTCGGAGGCGAAGAAATTGATGGAATTTTCTACGAGGAGGAGTTAGGCATTGTCAACAAAAAGACCGACGAAGAAGAATTTGTAATTGATAAAATTCTAAAAACTAAAGGCAAAGGCCGTAATAAAAAACAATTTGTTAGCTGGCGAGGGTATCCCGAAAAATGCAATTCTTGGATTTCTGCGGTGAATATAGTAAATAAAAAATGAAAGATCAATTTTATCTCGTCCTGCCGAGTAATAGTAGTATGAAGTACTACCCCGAGAATACAGTAGCGCGGTTTACCACGCAGTTACCAAGACCACTGAGAATGACTGGAGAATGGGTCGTGGCTCTGACAGAAATTCAATTTGCACGCACTTTTCTTCATATAGTTCCGCCGGTCGATCAGCATCGCCTGGCTACTCCAATTATAGCATATAGCACTCACGAGGTAACTCAGTCTACATTGAAACGTAAGCTCGAATCATCACCGGCAACTGGTACTCCTGATAAAAACAACAAACGACTGATTAAGCAGGCTAGCATTGACCGTTAAACCAACAAGAAATCGTTACGACACAAAAGCCTCGTGCGGTCGAAAGCCCCTCGGGAGTCTTCGCATCCGTCAAAGCCCTAGTCGACACTATTAACAATACGGAAGTATTACAAAATCATAAAAACAACAAACGACTGATTAGGCAGGCTACCCTTGACCGTGAAAACAAACAAGTAAACGTTACGGCCCAAAAGCCTCATCCGGTCGAAATCCCTTCAGGAGTCTACGCATCCGTCAAAGTCCTAGTCGACACTATTAACAATACGGAGGTATTTAAAAATCATATTCAGATTGAGTACGATGAGAATATTGGCGGCCTGGTGCGTATAATCCGGATACCCGACAGTTGCATTACAGAGGAGTGTAAATTACCTCATGTGCTATATTTAGACCCTAAACTCTGCAAAGCTTTAGGCTTTGCACCTGGAGCGCTCATGGACGTACATCAGTACAAATGAGTTGCCGAGTATCCAGCAAACCTATCCCTGAGTCTCTCTGACAAATTATTCGTATACACAGATATCTGCGAGAACTATATAACCGGAGATGTTCAGACACCTCTGCTACGTATCGTACCTGTGGATAACACAAATTATGCTTATGGTTCGGCGCAGACAAAATTATTCGCGTCGCCAGTCTACATACCGCTATTACGCACTGAATTCAGTACGATCGACATAGATATAAGGACCGACACCGGTACACCAGTACCATTCCAGAGCGGAACGCTGACGGTTACATTACACTTTAAGCGTATACGCTAAAAATGTATCCTTATGGACCGGTATATTGATCATTACGAATCTCAGGCTGGAGGAGGAATAGACCGAGCCTTTATGGGTGCTCCCTATCAGGGGGGCCATGGGCTAGGAAGTTTACTGAGTGGTTTATTTCGACGAGCTCTGCCCTTGCTAACTCGCGGTGCCCGCGCTGTTGGTAAAGAAGCGCTGCACACATGCTTGAATATATCAGGTGATGTTGCGCACAACACACCGTTCAAAGAAGCATTTAAAACACGGCTGACAGAGAGCGGAAGAAATTTGAAGCGAAAGGCCGATGAAACGTTTGAGAACCTCATGAACGGGTCGGGTTATAAACTACACAACAGTGGTCAGCGGTATCAGTCGATGTTTGGCCACCCGAGTTCTCACATCGGCGTCCCGGTCCACGCTGCTGTAAAATATACCCGAAAGAGTCGTCCGAAGAAAAAAGTATCGAAGAAACCGAAGAAAAAAACCTCGGCAGCTAAGCAGCGTGGTAGAAAAAAAAATCGGAAAATCTAAAATGACGAAAAAAATTGTTAAACATAAGAAAAAGAGAACAGTCGCTGATATATTTGGATAATTATTGTAAGCATTGAAAAATGTCTTTCCTACACCCTCACTCCTGCGAGTGCTTAAAGTCTGAGTTGGATCTATTCACTCTTCCACCAACTCAAACAAGTATAGAATCCTCCCAGGGAATACATTACAAGCCTGTTTCATCGCTCACGGACGACGCTCCTATTGAATTTGTTATACCCGGCCATGGCGATGAGTACATTGACTTGGCTCATACTATGCTTAGCATACGAGTTAAGTTAGAAAATGGGAGTGGCACACTTACCGAACACGATAAGGTAGCACCTGTAAACAACCTGCTACATTCATTGTTTAACCAAGTAGACGTGCCATTCAATCAGAAAATTGTATCGCCAGCGAATAATGTTTACGCGTACCGAGCATACATAGAAACACTGCTAAACTACAAGGCGTCAACAAAGGCACACCAGCTAAGTTCCAATATGTGGATAGATGATACATCATCAGAGTTTGACTCTCAACCCGTTTCGACCGAACGTCCAGCCAGTGGCGCAGCAGCCGTGCAGAAGAACAAGGGCCTCGCGGCTCGTCAAGCGCTCATGTCGAACGAAAAAGCTGTGGATCTTCTCGGATATCTACACTCCGATATTTTCAACCAGGAGAAGTTTTTACTCAACGGTGTTGAACTACGTATTCAGCTTATGCGTTCGAGAGATTCTTTTTGTCTTATGGACTCATCAGGGAAAAATTATAAACTACATATTATGGATGCTAGCCTCATTGTCCGCCGTGTCAGGATTAGCCCCAGTATTTTAGTTGCTCCTGCTAAAGCCTTAAGTAAAGGAACTGATAAATACCCTTTTACGCGCGTGGAAGTAAAACCCTTTACCATCCACGCTGGCGCTCATGGCGAGACACACGATAATGTTATACTCGGTCAAATTCCAAAGCGAATGGTAATTGGCTTTGTCGCAAACCGAGCGTTCAATGGTGATAAAGCATTGAACCCATTAAATTTTCATCACTAACAAGTGAATTTCCTCTCACTGTATGTGGATGGCGTTCAAATTCCCAGCAAACCATTGCACCCTGATTACAATCAGGGGCTTGAAACGCATGCCTATCATACCCTAGTTTCTGGAACAGGGATACTCCGGGATGATGACAACTGCGGTATATCGCAAGAGGCTTATTCTAATGGTAATTGTTTGTACTGCTTCGACCTGACGCCTGATATGTCCGCTGGTAGATCTGGCCACTGGAATCTTGTGCGTCATGGTAGTGTGCGTATCGAGGTACGATTTGGGGATGTCTTACCTAGCGCCATAAATTGCATAGTATATTCGGAGTTTGATAATGTTATAAAGATTGACTCGTCTCGGCAAGTAGTCGTAGACTTTTCGGGCTAAGAGTGTGCGCGTGTGAGGACTAGTTTTTAAATAATCTACCATGTGATCATAGCTATAAGAAAAACGATTTTTATAATAAATGAAAACAGTACTCCAAGATTATAGTTTATGTTTCTTTATTCAAAAGCCAACCGGCCGAAAGCGTTCGTCAGCTCCATTATTTCATCATCATCTTCAACATTATTATTCTCCTCTACATTGCTCTCCGCCCGCTTATCCTCCTCGGGCTCCGTCACCATCTCCCTGCATCGTCCATTATGCCTTGCGTTACGTACGGTCTCACAAACTCCTGTCTTCGCACTGCACCCATTCTGCAATAAATAGTGATACATATGTAAAGATGCAGATTAAAATTATAGACGTTGTTCACTACATGTAATCGGTACCTACCCCTGAACGCCGCTGCCTTCGCTTCTCACGCGCTCGAAACTGCCGTCGTCGTATATGCCATATTTTCACACTAGGTTTCGGCTGGCGTTTTCGGCTTCCCAGCCAGACTAAAATGTTGCGCCCCCGCTTCTTAAGGTCTTTACTGGACAGCCATCCCCGAATCTTGGTTTGACCCGTGCGACTCTCTTTAGACTTGGAAGAATTTTCCATATTCGTAGCTGAATCACGTGAAAAGTCTGCCACCGCTGCACTGTCTCCGAGTTGTATATAAAGGGGGTAAAAAAAAAAGTGGGGGTAAAAAGTAGTGGGAATAGTTGGCCATAGGCTTGATTTTTTGGAATAGTTTAAATTAAGAGTGGGGGTAGACGCCACCCCCGCCACTACTGGTAGCCGTTATTTTCAGGGCCCTACGACAGTCGATCTGTAGTATACTTGGAGTTCTTGAAGAGTTTAGAACTGTTTCTATTCACGTCCGACTGAGAAACAAGCCGGAGTAAAATGGACTACGTCGTCGATATTCAGGGGTTCTATGATAAGGATGAACATTTCATTGCCAAGGAGGTAGCCGTGCTTACACTCGATAAAACGTTCGTTGGACATTGGATAACCTCTCCAACCCATGTCTTTACGGATCTTCCAAAACAAGTGAGGGCAAAGAATAATTGGGCGCCTTGTCATCATCACGGTCTGGAATGGTTCGAGGGCGATGTGCCACTCACAACTTTGCACGCGAATCTCCGACAGATTACCAGGAGCGCCGGTAATATCTATACGCGGGGTCGTGAGAAAGCGAAATACCTGCAGAACATCACGGCTCATCAGATTAAAAACCTTGAGGATAGCGATTGTCCGTCATTCCGTGATCTACCGTGCTCTGAAGAAGTCTGTATACATCACGGGCTCTTGAGAAGACCAGAGCTATCCTGCGCATTAAATAACGTTATAAAGCTGAAGGAGTGGATCCGTCGAGACGTGACTTCAACAACGACTGCAGTAAGAACCCCTGCATCACCATCTCTAAACTCTCCAATAAAACCTCTGAATCTGAAAATAAAAGCGCGGAGTTGTTATTCACCAAGCGTATCGGGTGATGAATACGATCCAGATTGGCCAAGCCTTGGAGGGTTTACACTCAGCGGTGTCCAGGAGTGTTCGCGCAGCAGATCAGATACCGACTTTATTGACGAGACCGACGGCCCTTGTTGTTAACACCGATGACCACACACAACCTGGGACCCACTGGGTCGCAATTTACATCGATGCCGAGGGACGCGGATCGTATTTTGATAGTTATGGCATGGCACCGCTTGTACCAAGTCATATCCGCCTCTTGCGGATCAGCAAGAGTCTAGTCTCAAAAACTGGAATGGATCACAAATCATAGGCGTATGCGAAACCTGGATCGTCCACGGACAGCCTGCACTTCCACCGCAACTAGCAAACTTTAAATCAACCTGGTCCTGCGCTGTGAAGGATAAATCGAGGGGTCGCGGCAGCGGAGGTTTGGCAATACTCACAGCACATAATGTAAATAAAATTGAACAACTCGACGTCTCGGACTGCTGGATTTTCGCAAGCACTTTTGTACAAAATATTCGAATAATTACCGAATATTGCTGGCTCACTCGCAAATCGTCCTAAACAGGAAACTGAAAGCTCTCGACGACTATTGCAGTCTGAACGGCCTCACGGTCAACGCCAAAAAAACCAAGGTGGTAATTTATCATGCAGGTGGCAGAGTCAAAGCATACCGAAAAACTCCAGTTCAAGTTTGGCGTAGTAAAATTGGAAATAACGAACAAATACACCTATCTGGGAGTCCCAATATCTAGCTCTACACTCGGCTTGTCTGCGACGACTGAATCGCCATAATTGCGCGATCAAAATGCGACTCCTGGCAAAGTATGACGAAGCTTTACGAAAGTATAACAGTAGTGTAACAAGGCGGGTTCTGAGCCACCGTGTGTGCGTGCACACGTACACGGATCACACGGACGCGCGTACACATAGGCGTCGTAGAGCGCACATGGTGGGGGGTTAGCGTGCGTGTGTGGGGGGCACACGTACGCGGGGTTCACATAGACGCACACATGCGTGCGTGCATGCGTGGGTGGAGTCCTCGGGGGCCCCCCAGCTCGGGTCTTTGATGACGCGAAACGGACTTACGTTTTTGCGGGGGCGCCTGCTACGATCCGTACGTGGGTAGCGTGTTTGTGGGTGTGGGTGCACACGTATACAGCGTCGCATGAATGGGAACGTACATGTGTGGTAGGTTTGGCTGCGTTTCGATCAATCTGATTGATTTTTTTATATATTCGAAGATAAACGAGTAGGAGCCTGAGCATTTTCGCTCTATAAATTAACGCGCAGAAAAGTGTTGGAATCACTCATTCGTATAGTACAAGCTCGATCACGTCGAACGTATTATTTTTAACGCTTGTAAAAAATCTAAGGTATGTATTAAAATTATTATATTATCAAAGTGAAACAATCCTGAAAATATAATTTTTTTTCTTAAACAATCGAAAAATAGATTGATCGCCATGGATCTATCAAAACTCAATGAGGTCAGCAGCTTGCAAACATTCCTACCAACGAAAAAACTTGCTGATCTGGATATTCAAAAGGATTACAAAATTACGAACATGAGATTCGTTACTACGAAATATGGAAAGCAAGTGGTTGCCGATATCAAGGATACCTTCGCAATATTTCTACCTACGAGAACAAGCCAATTTTTGATGGAAAATGAAGATCTCTTCATGACAATGGTGCAAAGATCACGCAACTTCAATTTAGCGCTGCGTTCTCTGGGGGGAAAGTATAATCGGGTTGAATTCGTTGAATTGTGAAATAAAAAAACAAATGAATACATATTTATATATATTCAATAATAATAATAATTAAAAAAATGACAAACATATTTATGTGTATATATATATATATGTTTCAATAATAAAAAAATTAAAAAAATGAATACATGTTTGTGTATATAGACGCTTCAAAAATAATAAAAAAAAATGAATACATATTTATGAATATATATATATATATATATATATGTTTCAATAAAAAAATGGAAAAATGAAAAAAAAAGTGTTGAAAAAACTCTAATCAGATTTTGCGAAATACTAAAATGCCATTCTCGTAATGCGGTTCAGCCGACGTGTTAGATATGGTCAACACGCATCGGAAGTTCGCGGGATTCGAAAAGTCAATGATCCTCATCATCGACGCAAGACTTTCAAGCACCTCGTGTATTACGACGTGCTGAATCCACTCGATTGGGATGAAAACGCGCTTGAAGGCTTCTGCTATAGAAGCATCTGAAATTTAAAAAAAAAAAATTTAATTATTTTTTAACCTTTTTTCTGTCTTATATATATTGATTTAACAAGTACATACCAGAAGTCAGACGATTGTACTGTTGTTGCTGGAGTTGCACCAGCTGTTGTACGGAAACGTCCGTGATTGCGGTTGCTGAAGGCGGTTGCTGCTGTCTCAGCGGTTATCGTTGTCGTTGTCGCTGTCGCTGTCGCTGTCGCTGTCGCTGTCGCTGTCGCTGTCGCTGTCGCTGTCGCTGTCGCTGTCGCTGTCGCTGTCGCTGTCGCTGTCGCTGTCGCTGTCGCTGTCGCTGTCGTTGTCGTTGTCGTTGTCGTTGTCGTTGTCGTTGTCGTTGTCGTTGTCGTTGTCGTTGTCGTTGTCGTTGTCGTTGTCGTTGTCGTTGTCGTTGTCGTTGTCGTTGTCGTCGTCGTCGTTGTATGTGACGCAGCCGCATCGGAGCTCGAAGCACAGACCGTTGCTGCACCACCGGTGGTTGACGTTGCGCCACCTCAGGATCCGGCCGAGGTTCGTTTCGTACGCCACCGCGTCGACAACGACGGAACCCCCCCTTGTCACGACGACGACGATTCGTTGACAAATCCTGCGGTAGCTCATCTTTTTCTTCAATGGTAATGAGCGACGGCAGTGGCCTCTCACTCGACGACGACGACGACGATGGAATCGCTGACGTCGGCGGTGGTGGTAGTGGTGGTGGTGTCGGCGGTTGCATAGCTGTTGCCGGTTGAATCGATGGCATCGGCTGAATTGAGGCTGGATCCGGCTGTATCGGTTCAGCACCCAATACGAGCAATTCGTTGGACGATGAATCCAATAATAAATTAAATTCTTCGGGGTTAAAATCCACCCCCGACGCCGATCGCCATATGTTTTCAATCTCACGATCGAGGTCAACGTCTTCTTCCCACTGAACTGACATATTAAACACTTTTACAGTTGTCAATGCAGTTGAAAATGTCACCCAATTTCACGGTGCACACACCTCACAAAACACCAAAAACTTTCGATGTGACTTGCACGGAACGCGGAGGAGATTGAGCTGCTACGATGGCTCGATCGATAATGACTTGTGCCGCTGGGGCGAAACGTTGATCTCTCGATGGTTGGCATTACCAAATTCTAAGCATTAGATAGAGAGAGATATATATCACTAACGTCTCACAATACCCCTTTATGAAAAAAATAAAATAAAGCTCTCGGCCTCAAAGATCCGTTGACAGTATTATGATGTTAGGGCGTGGCAGGCATACTGTAAATGATCCGTATACCCCATACGAACAATAAGACGAAGGGAAGTATAAAACGTAGAATATACATATCGACTCCGAAAGAGTCTCTCGCCTAAGGTTTCTTGGAATAAACAGAGCAAAACGCTCCATGACCTCTTTATGGACACCGTTCGTCGTCATCTACCGGAAGACGTCGAACTCCGTTGTCGCTTTGTAATTTCTTCACGAACGTGCGGTCGAGGATAAATATATATAAAAATTTTATAGTCTTCATCCCACATTATCGATACGAGAGAAAAAAAGTCATAAAGTAAAGCATCAACAGTGTGTTTTAAATAGGTAACCCGAGCGAGTCGCTTGTATATGTCATAGAATAAACAGCGAATGCAGTACGAGCTTCTCGTGATACACTGCTGCGTGCACACACGGCGATACACACTTAGCGTGGCGCCAGTGCGTCTAGCTCGGCTGCTGCACACACACGCGGTGATACACACTCGGTGTGCCGCCGGTTCGTCTAGCCCTCCTACGCTGACACTTCACAGCTTTTTCAGAAGGTTGTAGTGGAAAATATTAGAGGTATAGTGATTCGTCTCTAATTCGTCGTAAAAAGAATATATTGTGACGAGGCCCCGTACACGAAAATTTCGTCGAAACGTGTCGGGGTCTACCAGCCCAAAATCTTTAATGACACCCTTGTTGGTTTTTCTTTCCCGCTGTCTCACCGTCGTTAGGCGCCAGGTGATTGTACCAGCCCCGTATCACCAAGGGAATTTTCATTAATCGCTCTCTCGTTCTGCACAGCCAGCGTTTCAGGGGAAATAAGGTTCGGGGGCAAACATCAATTCACAATCACAAAATAATATCGAGTATTCGGGCGTTTGGTTTTTCATAAAATAGTCAACAATGTTCTAATTTATTCCAAATAAAAGATCAAACAAAATATAGACGAGTGTGGATCGGAACAACAAAAGAAAATAATGTAGTGCGCGCTGCGCGCGATCTACAAACTCAGCTCTCGCGTGACAGCCAATAAGAGAGAGAGAGTACGCACGATGGCCCCCGGGGAAGCCGGTGGGCACAGCCGTTAGAGCAACGAGATACGATGCGAGACGGACACACTCTACTACCACACGTACGACGATACTCGAGTTCGTATCGACGAAGAAAATATGCATGTTGTGTGCCTACCTTAACAATTCGTCGAGTCCTCGGCTTCCGTCGCACAGCGTTCCTCGGTCTCGTCTATCGCCTATCCTGGTCGCTCACACAGGCTCTCCGTGCTCCTCACACAGTGCACTCAACGGGATTCAGCTTCGCGAACACACCATTCTCTCACACGCTATTTTTCCCTATCCTTTATGATATCGCACGCGGCTCAAGCTATATTTTCTTTTTGTCAAGTTCTACGATCTATCGCTATCGATCTCTCAACCCGAATCTCTTCTGTTCTACGACTCAATCTATTCTCTTCCGCTCGCAAATCTATTCTGCCGGCTCCTTCGTCGCCGGGCCTCGTGGCTCTTCGCTGACTCTCGGGAGGGGGTCGCCCCTTCGACGATCTATCGCTCGATAGACGGCTCGGCCGTCTTCCCCTGTCCCTGCCTCGTCGCTTCGGCCGCTGTTGGTGTCGACCGCCTTTGTTTTGGTTCTCGACTTCTCGGCTCTGTAACTGTCGAAGACCAAGCCGAAATATCGCTCTTTCACACAACCAAATTTCCCTACGGGTGCGAGACGACGCGACTCTCTGCTGCGGACCTTTTCTAATATTCTCTGAATATTCTTCGATTTGCGCTCTCGCACAGCGCGACCTGCGAGTGTGTGACAACGCCTCGTCACATCCCCCCACTAGGCTATTGTCTACCTCGAAATGAGGCAGGCACACGCCGATACATACCTTCGTCGCGCTGCAGCAGAGTCGATGTTCCCCTCGCATCCGCATCCCATCACCAATAACCAATGCCATCATAACTGTTACCAAAAATACTTTTATTATTTTAACGCTATCTTAAACTAAGGAGATCATTCTTATCACGAAGAATACACGGTGGGACATCGCAGACTTTTTCCCGATGTTGCCTCACACCATCAGACAATGAAAACCAAAAATGAAATCACGCGATTCGCGGTTAACACAACAAAAATAAAAACTTTCTTTGAGAACAAAATCTTTCACGATTTCCTCGCGACTCGCAAGTGAAACAAAACAAAAATAATAACTGTCTCTATTCATGTCCTTTTTTTTTTTTTTCTTCTTCTTCGTGCTTCTTGTCATCCTTGTTTTCTTCTCTTCTCCTCATCTAACGACGACGTCGAGGATTGCAGTCAGGGCAATTCTCTCTCGTGTACCCGACACGATAGCACGAGATGCAGTATGGGCGTCTCGGATCCCATGGTTCGGTGCAGTCTCGAGGCCCATGCCCGTCGACCAAACATCTCGGGCACGTCATCGCGAAAGGATACTCCGCTCGTTTCTTCTTCTGCTGTTCGCGTCTTGCGCGCTCAGCTCGGTTCTGGATACCTCGTTCCAATCCGTGTGGACCCGGGCATCGTTGCGTCGTGACTCCATCTCGATGGCACAGCCTGCAGAAGTCCATTCGAAGTGTTCTTGGACAATGCTTCCATGAGTGCTCGAGGGAGCGACAATTCAGGCAACCCCTTCGCGCAGCGTTACGTCGTTGCTGGATCACCTGAGTTGCGATCTCGTCATCGTGTCGCGCTCGGGCTGCTGCTTGTCTTGCCAGATTCACTGGCAGAGGTTCCACAGTCCCCAATGCCAGTCTTCGTTCGCTGTTCATCGTACTGCTCATCGCACGACGTACAACGTTAATCGGCGGCAACGAAGCTCTCGCCTGGCGGTTTGCCGCAGGTTCTTCGTTGCGTGGTTTCTCCACTCGTCGCGGCGTAGCGTGACTCTCGATCGACAGACTTGCAATACTTTCTTCGATCGGCGCCCTCCAGTATTCTCGGCTGGTCGAAGGTTGCGAACCACTCGCCTGATCCATCAGTTCGGCTCGTACAGTTCTCGGTGTCGAATCTCCGGCCACGACAGAGTTTGACGTTTCCGTCGCTGGCTCAGCCTCGGCTACCGGTGCTGACTCTGTCACCGTTTCACTCAACTTCGCTTGCGAGCCCTTCGATTCGCACGTCTCCGCGTAACGCCTTCTCGCTTCTTCGCGCACTGCAGCGAGCTGCTCCTCGGGCGTCATGGCGTGTTGTTCCGTTGACTCGCTCGGTGGTTCCTCCGCTACCTCTCCTCTGTATCGTCGATGAGCTTCCTCGCGTATTTTCCGTAATTGCTCTTGAATCTGTCGAGCAGTCTCGTTGGCTTCGTTGTTTGATGACATTACGCACAGCGCTCTTTTCTTAGGGATAAGACAAAACAAAACAGAAGGGGAATTTATTCTCTACGTCCTGTTACCGTTATACTGCTTTTGTCCTACCGAGCTCTCTGCCGCATGATTATTTGTGACTACCTTTAGATCCTTTACGTGCCAAGTTCCCGCTGGCCGACCGTCCTTATCAGACAGCTCGACTACGTTCGCCGATTTCATTCGCGTAATTACAAACGGTCCCGCGTACTTTTTCGCGAACTTCGAAGTCATATTGTTCGCCGCTTTTGATAATACGCGGTATCGACGATAAACGCGGTCACCGACGTGCAATGGAACGTCCTTGCGACTACGGTTGTAGTATCCCGCCTGTTTCACGGAAGCCTCACGAATTTTACGCGTCACGAGATCTCTCAACTCTACCGGTTTACGCATTCTTTTCAACCAACTCTCTCGATCCGGGACGTTCGGAATATTGCTTTCGGCTATTCGTCTCCAGTATTGCGCTGGTCTAGGTTCTCGACCCAGATTCAAGAACGCTGGACTTACTCCTAGGGACGAATGCACAGCAGTATTGTAAGCGAATTGGAATTCCACGATGTGCAAATCCCACTCGCTATGATCCGCAGAAATGTAGCTTGCTATTATCGTCTTGAGATTTCGGTTGACCCTCTCAACTGGGTTTGCCTGAGCGTGATACGGTGGCGTCGTTACGCGTTCGATCCCGTATTCGTCAGTCAGTTTCTTTACCGTCTGGTTCACGTACTCAGTCCCGTTGTCAGTCAAAAATTTTCGTGGCGTTCCCCATCGATTCAAAACTCTTACACGGAACGCATCTGTTATTGTTTTACCCGTGGCTGCCGATACTGGCACGCATTCGATCCACCGCGTGAACATATCCTCGAATACTATAAGATATCGATTCCCCGCTCTAGATCGCGGATACGGCCCCATTACGTCCGATGCGACGGTATCCCATGGTTGCGCGACAATACACGGCCCCATTATCCCCATGGGTCTAGCCTGATTTGATTTGTGCGTCGCGCATGTGACACACTTCCCTACGTAGCGTTTTACGTCTCGGTACAACCCTGGCCAATAATAGTAAGTAGCTAATCGACGATAAGTTCGTTCGACTCCCGGGTGACCCGATTGTTCCGCATCATGCGCTTGCATCATCAAATTCTCGTGGTCTTCCGATGGTACCACGAGCTTCCACGCGTCAACATCATCACCGATGGTCTCTTGAATCGCGTTCGGACGATAGAAATAGATGGCGCGGCCGTCGACCTGCCAATCCGGAAACTTGCGTGGGTTTCGACGAATAGCGTCAAGCCTCTCCTGATACCAATCGATCTCGAAACATTCGCCTAACGAGTCGACTTGAGCATCATTATCTAACTCTACGTTCTCAAACATACGCGATAAAGCATCTGCCGCTTCATTCTCGGTACCCTTTCTGTACTCGATCTTCATCTTATATCCTGACAATTCAAATGACGATCGCGCCAGTCTACCGATTGGGTCTGCGAGGTTGTACAACCACCGGAGGCTGCTATGGTCCGTCACTACCGTGAACTCATAGCCCTCCAGGTAGGGTCTAAACTTTCGCACAGCCCATATTACCGCGAGACACTCTTTTTCCGTCACGGTATATCGCGTTTCGGGTCCTGTCATCGCGCGACTCGCGCATTCAATCATTCGTTCGGCATCACCATCCCTCTGTGTCAACACAGCCCCGATACCCCGATCGCTAGCGTCAGTGTACACGATGAATGGCAATTCGTAGTTCGGATATGTCAAGATCGCAGCATCGATTATCTCTTTCTTGACTGCTTGGAACGCAGCCTCTTCAACTTCTGTCCAGTCCCAAGTCACAGTCTTGCCGGTCAGCCTGTTCAACGGTCCCGCAACACGCGATATGTTTTTCAAGTGGCGATGGTACCAATTGACCATCCCATTGAATCGTCTCAACTCGGTCGCGTTTCGCGGTCTCGGATACACAACTATCGGACGGATTTTCTCGGGATCCGGGCGCAGCCCTTCGCTGTTTACCAAAAAACCCAGATATCGTACTCCGTTCCTACAGAACTCACTCTTTTCATAATTAATGATGAGTCCCGCTTCCCGAATTATCCCGAGTATTTTTTCAACCCATTCGAGGTGTTTTCGGAACGTCCTATTCACGATGATTATGTCATCTAGGTATGCAAACGCATGAGGCTCAAGCACGGGGCCTATTAACCTATCCATCAGCCTTTGGAATGTGGCTGGCGCGTTACACAACCCATAGGGCATTCTACGAAACTGGAACAACCCTTTTCCCTCTACTATGAACGCAGTAAAGTGCTTGCTGTTTTCCGCCATCAAGATTTGGTGGTATGCAGCACTCATGTCAAGCGTCGTGATATACACGGCTTCCTGGAGTTTGCTTAATATTGTATCCATGCGCGGAAGCGGATACGCCCCTTTTCGCGTCACCTTGTTTAACTCCCGGTAGTCTACACAAAATCTCCACGTACCGTTAGGCTTAGCGACCATCACCGGCGGACTGGCCCATTCGCTTTGCGACGGTTCGATGATGTTAGCGGCTAACATCCTATCTACTTCGGCATGCAATGCTTCTACTACAACGGGCGAGCGTCGATACATCCGTTGTTTTACGGCTTTCTCGGTCGTAACCTCTATCACATGCTGTGTGAGTGGCACAGCAACATTGAAATCTTTCGGCATGGTCGGGATTACCCTCGAGAGCATCTTTTCTAACTGTATCTTTTCGTCCCCCTCAGGCTCCTGCAACCCGAAACACACGCCTACTTCTGCGAGTTTCCCACACGGTTGCGTTATTGGGTGCTCTATCCCTACTTCATCTAACGACCAAACTCCACGTTTACCGAAGATATTTACTCCGAACGCGTGTATGAAATCCATGCCTAGGAGACAGTTCGACTTCAAGTTTTGTACGATTATCGGCGCGAACCATTTCTGAATTCCGTCGATCGAAATCGGAAAGAGCGCTTCCCCAATAACCCGTTCCGCCGTGCCATTAGCCATCGTCACGTAGTCGTGTCTCGTCGGTGGGTATTGTCGGTACGGTAGCCCTAGTTCATTAACGATAACGCCACCGATCCGTCCAAACACTGAGGTTGTCGCGCCGCAATCTATCAATGCGTCAAGACACTTCCCCCCGATTTCCAACTGCACGAATATTCTTTGGCGTCCCGGTTCGCGTTCCCACTCTGCCGGTGGTGGCGGAAATGCAACCGGAAACTTACTACCCGATTCTATCGTGACTTCGGCTTCAATTTCTACTTCTCGCGCCGCGTTTTCGCGATCATCGTTTGCCCGTGCAACGTCTACATCGCGGTCGGTTTCCATCGTCTCGCCGATAACGCGCGCGTTCGGTATTTCTTCATCTGACTCGTCCGATTCGTCGAGTGTCCAAATGCCAATCGGCCCGCGGGTTGACTCACCTGTCTCAACAACTTCCACTCGGACTGTTGCATTTGCTTGCGGAGAGCTCGGGGTTTCAGTACTTATCTTACTTGCTACCTTAACCCTATCAAGCTCGATCCTATCCACACTCGTCGAATTGGGAAGGGAAGTGAGAGGAAGAGGATTTTGGTTCAACTCTTCGCCACTTCTCGGCGGCTTCCCTACTGAGAGCGCTGGCTGTCCCGCTCTGGCCAGGCTCGATTCGCGTTTTTTGATAATGCGCAGCCACACGTCTCGACGTTCACGTTCTTTCGGCCACAGCATACGCAAAGTTGCACTCTCATCTTCGTACATTCCCTGCCGAAGTGTCCTGGGTCGCCACAGTTGAAGCAGAACGGAGGTGTTCGTCGTGTGAAACTTCCCGTTCCTTTTTGCGTTTCGCTACCTCGGTTTCCGCCTCCGCTGCTAGCGTTCCGCCCACCAGACCGTTGCTGCGTCTGGTGTTTCTCGGCGGGCTTCGCTGGAGTCTGTGCTGTCGCCTTGCCGGGCGCTGACGAGGAAGCCTTGTCTTCGACCATCGCTGCTTGCTCGTTGTCGCTCGTACGCCTCTTTCTTCGGCGCTTCTTCAGCGCAGCCTTCTCCACAGCGTTCACGTGCTCGGGTCCACTGTTCGTCACAGCGTTCACCTCGCACACACGAGATCTGTTATCATTGGGCTTCTTTGCCCCTCTCGCCGTCGACGCAGCGTTTGCTTTTCCGACCCAAGCGAACTGTTTTACATGACACTCGTCCTTCGTCGGAGGAGGACGACGTGCTTTCGCACGAGCCCATCGTTGCTCTACTTGCGTAGTTCTCTCGACTAGCTCGGCGTAGGAGTGAACATCATCTCGATCCACTCGATCCCAATACGCTGGTCGCAAACCCTGGTATGCTCGGTCGAGTTGGCTTCTCAGGCTCTTCTTCTTCCGCAGCCTGCTGTACAGCCCCTGAAGGCAAATCAGGTACTCCTTCGCCGTCTCATCCGGTCCTTGAGTACGCTTCCTGATGTCTTCTTTCAGGCTCTGTTGGTCATAGTCAATACCAAACCATGCACGGAAGTCGCTCAGGAAATCGCGCCATTCCACCCAATCGTGGCGATTCGAGCGGTACCATATCACAGCGCGACCCTTCAGGATTTCTGGCAGCACTTGGAGACGCTCGTCGTACTGTACATCTGACGCGATGATCTTCTCGTTCAGTTGCTCGAGAAAGTCCTCACAACCGAAGTCATCGTCTCCAGAAAATTTCAGCTGCCACTTCCGTGCAACTTCTCCGACATCACGCGCTCGACTTCTGCGCGGCCTTGTTGACGTACGACGTTCTTCTCGATCTGAGTGATGGGAGCTCCTTTGAGTGGTACGGCGTTCATCTCGATTCCTGTTCCTCCCTCGTTGGCTCTCGCGCTCACTTCCTCGCTCGCGGGGTTCATCTGATGCACTGTTCGCGTCATCCGATGATAACGACGAGTCGCTGTCGTCCACACGACGTTGTTTCCTCTGCGATGTCACTTGAGTGGACGTTCCTGTAGCTCGCGATGCTTTAGCACAGCTTTGCGTTACCACTTCAGGACGATTTGTCTCCACGCTCATCGCCACTTGCGTCGTTCGTCGCTTCTTTGAATCCTGCGGTCGTCGCTCACGCTCGTCCTGTTGGTTGTCGTCGCTGTCTGTTTGCACGCCGATCTCCTTGGTCTTCGGCTCAGTGCGTGGCACCGCCCCCGTGCTCTCAGCGACACGCATCCCCTCTTGGTCGTCCTCCTGGACTCTTCTCGAGGCCTTGCGTTGTCTCCGAGACACGTGTGCGTCACGCTCTGTGCTCAGCAGCTTCGCAACCATTTGTTGGTCCTTATCGCTCGGCGCTATGGACCTCCTTCCGCTGCTGTCGCGCGTCATCCCGATCGACGAGTTGTCTGCAATCGTCTTCCCTGTGTCGGTTCGAGATGCTCGTAGAGCGCCTGCCGGACTCACGGGCCTCGACCCGCCCTCCTGGCTTGCCGCTCGCGATGCGCTCATAACCCACGCGCGCAATCTGTTCCGTGCTACGGCCGGTACACCCACTGGGTCAATGAACAACGCGCGGAGAGTCTCGCGTATTTTTGACACATCGAATTCGTCGATTTGTGCCAGTTCACTCGCGAATTCGTCCTCCGGTATTATGTCGCACTCGCCCCAAGTTATATTCGAA
Organism: Ischnus inquisitorius; assembly: GCA_963924025.1. NCBI lineage: Eukaryota > Metazoa > Arthropoda > Insecta > Hymenoptera > Ichneumonidae > Ischnus > Ischnus inquisitorius. The sequence goes on from OZ001253.1 coordinate 11,134,089, forward strand.
TAACCCCTTTCGTGGAGCTTGCACCTTCGAAGTCAATCGCGAATTACCGCACTCGAGCCTTCTACACTCGCGCCCGCACCACGCAGCAATAGTTTCACATCGGCCTCGCCGATCGTCTCGATCCATTGCAATGGGTCGATCGCTCGTGGGCCACGCTCGCGTGTATTCACTTTCGAAGTGTCTATTTCAATCTGTTCACTTTGTTCATCGTCCTTTTCAACTTCGGAGTGGGTGGCTGCATTGTTTTCCTGCTCTTCGGCCATTGTCGAATTATTCTCCTCACGATAGTGAAATACTAAATTATTAAATTATTAATACGTTAATTATTGACGCGAATTCATTTTCCGCGTTTTAGATCAATAATATTTTTAACGTATTTACGCGAATTTATTTTTCGCGAATGTGCGAAAATCCTTCGTGTCGCGCGGTCTCCTTTAACCGAACGCGCCCTGTATATTAAAGTTCGCGCGTGGCTGAGTCACACGCATCACCGAAATTCGCGAGAATAATTTTCGTACAACGATTGCTAACCGCGAGGATTATATTCTTCGCGACACTATACCGAGATCTTATTTCTCGTCGTTGTTTACAACCGTTGACCGTTCGAGCGAGCGTCGTGTTTACCGCACGCGCGACGCTCGAGCTCGAGCTTCGACTCTCTACACACGAAATTTCGCTCGCGGCTATCGGCACAGCCACGAGAGTCGAGTACATTCGTAGTGAATACTCGCAACTCAACGAAATTTTGGTGCCGCTGCCCCACGTTGGGCGCCAGAAAATTGTGACGAGGCCCCGTACACGAAAATTTCGTCGAAACGTGTCGGGTTCTACCAGCCCAAAATCTTTAATGACGCCCTTGTTGGTTTTTCTTTCCCGCTGTCTCACCGTCGTTAGGCGCCAGGTGATTGTACCAGCCCCGTATCACCAAGGGAATTTTCATTAATCGCTCTCTCGTTCTGCACAGCTAGCGTTTCAGAGGAAATAAGGTTCGGGGGCAAACATCAATTCACAATCACAAAATAATATCGAGTATTCGGGCGTTTGGTTTTTCATAAAATAGTCAACAATGTTCTAATTTATTCCAAATAAAAGATCAAACAAAATATAGACGAGTGTGGATCGGAACATCAAAAGAAAATAATGTAGTGCGCGCTGCGCGCGATCTACAAACTCAGCTCTCGCGTGACAGCCAATAAGAGAGAGAGAGTACGCACGATGGCCCCCGGGGAAGCCGGTGGGCACAGCCGTTAGAGCAACGAGATACGATGCGAGACGGACACACTCTACTACCACACGTACGACGATACTCGAGTTCGTATCGACGAAGAAAATATGCACGTTGTGTGCCTACCTTAACAATTCGTCGAGTCCTCGGCTTCCGTCGCACAGCGTTCCTCGGTCTCGTCTATCGCCTATCCTGGTCGCTCACACAGGCTCTCCGTGCTCCTCACACAGTGCACTCAACGGGATTCAGCTTCGCGAACACACCATTCTCTCACACGCTATTTTTCCCTATCCTTTATGATATCGCACGCGGCTCAAGCTATATTTTCTTTTTGTCAAGTTCTACGATCTATCGCTATCGATCTCTCAACCCGAATCTCTTCTGTTCTACGACTCAATCTATTCTCTTCCGCTCGCAAATCTATTCTGCCGGCTCCTTCGTCGCCGGGCCTCGTGGCTCTTCGCTGACTCTCGGGAGGGGGTCGCCCCTTCGACGATCTATCGCTCGATAGACGGCTCGGCCGTCTTCCCCTGTCCCTGCCTCGTCGCTTCGGCCGCTGTTGGTGTCGACCGCCTTTGTTTTGGTTCTCGACTTCTCGGCTCTGTAACTGTCGAAGACCAAGCCGAAATATCGCTCTTTCACGCAACCAAATTTCCCTACGGGTGCGAGACGACGCGACTCTCTGCTGCGGACCTTTTCTAATATTCTCTGAATATTCTTCGATTTGCGCTCTCGCACAGCGCGACCTGCGAGTGTGTGACAACGCCTCGTCACAATATATATGATAAAGGGCACACGCTGCTATTCGATAGAGTCGTAACGATGCGTAGCCCGCCTCTTCGCGAATATGCAGTAGGATCAAAATGAAATTTTTTAATATGGATTGGAGAAGGGTAGGAAATGTTCTTCTATATATTACCTAATTCCTTCGTAGGGAGATCATTCGTTGTAGCGTGAGAACATTGAGTTCTTCTCACGCAACGATGGATTCTAATAAGTGTAAAAAACTCGTCCATCTTTTCGAGCAAGCTTATAAGATACTAAAAAATAAATCGACTACCATTGAAATTCAACGCTGGATAAAAACTACCAATCGACATATACAGCTTTTCAGAAAAATCTTGAAAGAGTCTGATTCGATAGGTGAGAAAACGAAATTTCTTACAACCATAGGACTTTTACAATGTGTCACGGAAAAATTCAAAGATCTGCGAAAGAGTGGTAGTGGAGTCGTAAAGAGAAGTGACAGAGTACGATGGGAAGATTCGGAGACAGCGTTTGCATCGAGAATACGAACTGGCGTAATCGTTAATTTACGTCATTAAAACCTCAAACAGTTTCTGTGTGATTCAAAGAAACTCATCGTAAGGAGATTAAAAAATATTTTGCAAGGAGAGACTGGCTTGAAGGTCAATGTGGTACTGGCCTGCAAATATACCATTGCGAGAAGTGATACCGTTGCTGAAGATATAAAATTCTTTAATATGAAGAATGTGGTTGTTCTCAAATCAACAGACTTACATTCATGGTTCAGTGAAAGCGTGTTGGACAAACTGTTGAGCAAAGTTGAAGATTTTCAAGAAAAGGATCCTGGTTGGTCGGTGACAGAGATCGTCAACTTGACGGCGAACATCAATAAATACGTACCACTGCGCGGAGGTCTCTCAACGTACATCGAAATACCCAAAGCAATACAACTCAAGAAAGCCGTCGTAAACATCGTCAATGATGATCCATACTGCTTTGCTTGGTCAGTAACGGCAGCTCTTCACCCAGTTGAGTCTACAAGTCATCGTTATCGCACAAGTTCGTATCCACACTTTCGATCTGCGCTTCAGTGTGAGAGAATTGATTTTCCAATAAGTTTCAAGGACATAACAATTTTTGAAAAACTCAATAATTTGACAATAAATGTTTATGGGATTGAGGGGCGTGATGAAATTGTACCTTTTTACATAAGTAGCCAAAAGTCGGATAAGCCCACGATTCATCTGCTTGCGCTTGAAACTGAAATCGATTTGAATAACGATGACGATTATACTCCGGTGTATCACTTTGCTTGGATCAGTAATCTGTCTCGATTAGTGAGCTCGCAAATCTCGAAACATAACCGTGCTACCTGGATTTGTGACAGATGCGTGTGTCATTTTAATACGGGGAACTCGTTGCGCAAACATAGATCTGATTGTGAAAGCATGAACAAGTGCAAAGAAATTATGCCGAAGCTCAAAGAAAAAATATTGAAATTTCGAAATTATAAGTATAATCTTACTGTTCCATTCGCAATCTATGCTGACCTTGAATGTATTTTGGAGAAAACGGTAACTCTTGACTCTCAAAACACAACACCGTATCAAAAGCATGTCCCTTACAGTATCGCGTATTATATACAGTGTAACCTTAATGATACGATGTCAAAATTCAAAATTCACCGCGGTAAAAAATGTGTTGAGTGATTTATGAGCGAATTAAAAGCATTGGCGGAATCGCTTCACGTTCATTTAACATCAAATGTACGTATGATACCATTGACTGAAGAACAGAAAGAAGAATATTATAATGCTCAAACATGTCATATTTGTGAAGAACCAATCGAGGTATGGCACAAGAAGCATCGCGATCACTGTCATTTTACTGGAAAATATCGCGGGGCAGCACATGAGCATTGCAATTTGAACTATAAAACTTCTTGTACGGTTCCAGTAGTCTTTCATAATTTGTCCGGATATGATTCACACTTTTTAATCGAGGCGCTGGCTAAGTGGTTCGATGGTTCGGTAACACTATTACCTCTGAATAAAGAGAAGTACATATCCTTCACGACGAGTGTCAAGGATACAGTCGTACATTTCAGATTCATTGACTCATTCCGTTTTATGCCGAGCAGTATTGTCAAATTAGCGTCCTATTTGAAGAACGATGAAAAAATAATTACACGAAAACACTGTAAAAGCGTAGAGGAATTTGAATTACTGACAAGAAAAGGTGTTTTTCATACGATTTTGTTGACAGTTGGGAAAAACTCGAAGAAACTGAATTACCTCCACGAGAAAAATTTTATTCTCAATTGCATAACGAAGATATTTCAAACTCTGAGTACTCGCACGCGTGCAACGTGTGGCGTACTTTTAACATAAAAACGCTCGGTGAATATTCGGATTTGAATTTAAAAACAGATGTTCTTCTTTTGGCTGACATTTTCGAAAATTTTCGAAAAAATTGCTCTGGCATGTACGACTTGGATCCTCTACACTATTACACTGCCCCGGGGCTTGCTTTCGATGCTATGCTCAAGTGCACGTGTGTTCAACTTGAGCTTCTTACAGACGTTGATATGCTACTGTTTGTTGAACGAGGTATTCGAGGTGGTGTTGCTCAATGCTCGAACCGATATGCAAAAGCGAATAATCGCTACATGGGAGACGACTTTGATACGAGTACAGAAGAATCGTACCTCATGTACTATGATGTGAATAATTTGTATGGTGCTGCGATGAGTACGTTTTTACCGAGATATTCTTTCGAATGGGAGGAAAATTTCGAAGATTTAGATATTCGCAATATTCCTAATGATTCTCCGACGGGGTATATTCTTGAAGTCGATCTAGACTACCCCAAAGAACTTCACGAGATCCACAAAGATCTCCCCTTGTGTCCGGAGTCGTTTGTACCCCCTTTGCAAAACTGTCATCAGAAAAAATTACTGACAACACTGTACCCTAAAGAGAAATACATAATCCATTATCGGAACTTGAAACAGGGTTTAGAATTGGGTTTGGTGTTGCGAAAAATTTATCGAGTCCTGAACTTTCAGCAATCCCCGTGGTTGCAGAAATACGTTGCTTTAATACTGGACTACGACAAAAATCGAATAATGAATTTGAGAAAAATTTTTATAAACTGATGATTAATGCAGTTTTCGGTAAGACGATGGAAAATGTAAGAAAATATCGAGACGTAAAGCTCATTACGAAATGGGCTGGAAGGTATGGAGCTCGAGCTCTCATCGCCAAACCAAATTTCCATAGCAGTATGATATTCAATGAAAACATGGTCGTAATTGAGATGAAACGTACTCAAATAAAGTTTAATAAACCGATATACGTAGGTTCTTGTATTCTCGATATATCGAAAATATACATTTATGATTTTCATTATAATTATATGAAAAGTAGATTCGGTAAGCGTGCGAAGTTAATGTACACAGCCACAGACAGTTTGCTGTATCACATCACTGCGCCGGATATATATGCGATTATGAAACGCGATATAAATAAGTTTGATACATCGGAGTACGCTCCTGACAATGTCTACGGTATGCCTTTGGCTAATAAGGAGGTTCTAGGTTTAATGAAGGATGAAACGAACGGTGAAATTATACAAGAATTCGTGGGACTAAGAGCAAAGATGTACTGTTTTACAATTCATGGTATTGAAAAAAAACGAGCAAAAGGAGTGAAGTCATCGACCTTGAAAACTATAACATTTGACGACTATAAGCGATGTTTGCTGCAACACGAAAATATTGTAAAAAATCAAAATTTAATTCGAAGTAGAAAGCACAAAGTCGAATCGATCAAACAGAAAAAACTAGCATTAAGTTGGAATGATGATAAACGGATTCTTTGTTCCAATAATATCGATACGCTCCCATGGGGCTATACTGTATAATATGTATATAATAAAGTGAGAACTGTATTCACTTTTTGTTTTTTTCATTTAATAGAAAAAACGCGGTACTACCAAACTTGTTGGAGGAACACTTGGAAAAATTGGGGTCGATCTTTCGATGCCATAAATTGTCGAAAATACGTAGAGTTCGATAACTCCGAGGATGAATGGTTTCAGCATGAAAATCGTCTCTTAAATACGCGATTTCATGGTTCACGAGAGGAATGGGCAGCAAGTCGTACGAATGGTATTAAAAGCGGTGAACTAGAGAAATGGTTGCATAAACGAGAACTCGGAATTGTTGCTCCGCGAAGCGGTTCACAAAGGAGAACAAGCACGAGAATCAACAAATATCCATGGTATTGGCCAATCGCTGCAGACATTGCAATCTCTACGTATACCACTGAGAAATCTCTCCTTTGCCCCTGTATTGTAAAAGACTGTTGGATTAATTCCAAAAAGCAATGCGCATATAGCAAAGAAATTTTTCGAATGCAGCAGGATGTAAAATAACTTTGAAATGAGGGGTGGGTGTATGTACTCAATAAAATATAATGCATCGAGTTGAACACTTTTTCTCTTTATTAAAAAAATATCAGTTTTACAATAAACGGTCAGCTGGTTGGAGTATCCAATTTCTCAACAATTTCACATTTTCACCGGCACAATTCATCTTTGAACCGTGATAATGGTGATGTGGGGGGTATACTGAAGGGGGTGATTCTCGACGGAGCTGTTTCAACGATGGACACTCCAGATCTTCAAGGTTGACGATACGTGCTGAGTCCTCACCTATGAAATTTCTGAGCCACAATTTCTTCTCTGCACCTTTCATGTATATTGTGCGAGTGTGCACGAGTACGTTGGAAATAATTTCTTTGGCTGCTGCGTATGGTGTGTCACCGGAGTCCCAATGAAGTCCATGGAAGTTGCGTGTGAGCCATGAGTTTACGCACTTGTACTTCGCTGGTAGACTATTCCAAGTAGAGGGGGGTTGGAATATAAATGCCAGCGACGGTATTGTTATATCTTGTAGTGGAATAATTGCTAATTCTTTCAACACAAACTCATCGATGGGTCTCTTGAAATCTTGAAGATCAACTACCCACTCCATTTTTTCAGTTTCTTCTATGATAGTAATGAACTTTCGAGGAACTATCCCCCGAGACTAAATTAAAATCTGCGGCGAAGTCCGTTTTTATATCAATTTTTTTACCCCACCACTGATTGGATTATATTCAACTATACGATCATGCAAAATAAGACAATAGGCTGAAGTTTGAGGTGGAAAGGGATTCGCGGATTCGAATTCCAATCGAATATCAACAGGACCAGACTTTAGGAATTCATTTTGTTTAGAACAATCAATGACAATGAGCGGAGCGTACTTAATAAAATCGGCTTGGCTCAACAATGGTTCGGGTTCTTTTCCATAATATGAGGCCTGAAAGTTTGCATACATATCGTATAGTTCGTATAGTATCGTATAGTATATATGAGGTAGTTGGTAACAGTGGATACTCGTACAATTCCCACGTTCGAAAACTCATGGTGATCGATGGATCTTTGGCAATGAAGTTCAGTAGTTGAATTTTTCGTTGATCCGATACCTTGACGTATGGTACCATCCATTCTATTTTCATCAGTGTAATCTTGAATTGCTCCACTGCAATATTTTCTGCCGCAGGTGTTTGTACAATGGCATTAATATCATTGTTCGTTCTTGTGAGAATCAATTCATGCTTCGCATTAACGATGATTCGTTGATAATCCTCAGCGAATCCCAATATAAAATAAAGTGGTATTGATAGGTCAAAGTAACCATTGTCATCGGTCATTTCAGCATCATCATTGTTATCTATGAGCCAACCAGCGTTCTCCATCACAGATTTTTGTCCTGGACTTTAAGAAAGATAATTCTTTATGAGTGTTGTGAGACCGAGATTTTTACATCGATCAATTTCAACAGCATTCAACTCATAACGAATCTCTTCAAAAAGGTGATAGATGGCATTGTTAATTAGTCTCGTACTTTGGACGGCTGTGCTATTGACTTTCGTCAATTTTCCATGCACATGCAATTAACTTTTGCTCGGTAGCAAACATAGATCCTGATGTTGTACAGAGATTCGAATTTCATCGTTGTTGTTAAATGTTGATGATGCAAATGGTTGATATGCATGAGTCTCATAATGTGAGATCGACTCATCGAACACAATTGGTTTTTATATGCTTAGGATTTCTTCCATGGTATGATGCAAACAAAACAGCAAATGCTATTTTTTATTTCCTCGTTCTTTTTGGCGTGACTTTTAGACCCAAATTTCGCAAAAACTGAACGTTTTGTCGTGTTAACTCCTTGCGAGGTGCTCGGCGACTGATTGGCTCGCGGCATGCCGATTCACTCTTATAGCTTCGACCGATTTTGGTTTTAAACACAATACCCATTACGTTGTTTTAACATGCAATCTTATTGTTATAATTTCGCCTCGAAAATTCACCAATTCTCCGTCTTGTTCCACAAGTCTCAATTGCAGATGATCTATTGACTGCACAGTGATCGGAAGGTAAATGACGTGCGATGGCACCTCAACGATCTTATAGCCCGGTGGAACGACCGGAAAAAATTCATGGATAGTGTGCACTCGTTGAGCATTTATATAAGCACCCCCTGTAATATTGCATTCAACTCGCAAAGAGTTGACCTTGAGAATTGCCACTGGTAAATCGGACTTGTGAGTGATATTAGCTTCCAAAATGCGTGGAGTGAACCCCAATAATCGACCTATCGAATCATTCGATGCGAAATTAATCCGTTGATTACACTTGATTTCACTGCATAAAGTATTGTTGTTGGGGTTTAAACTGATGGAAATACCCTTATTGGACAATGCATTTTGCAAATAATTCTCAATATCTTCAATTTCATAACTCCCAGTAGGTATGGTGATTACTTCTGATCCTGCGTAGAACTTATTGTTCCCCACGTCTATATTCGGAATCGAATTGAAGGTAAGTAATTCCACGAGTCCAAGAGTATAATTTTTTAAAGGTGATAATTCAATAGGTGGAAAATAATAAGCCTCCAGTAGCGAGTTTGTGCCTGATATGGTCGATGTCAAAGAATCACCCATGATTGTTGACGTTCAACTGGTGTTGCATCTACCATGGATCGTTTTTTATAGATGCCCCGTGAGAAATCGGAGACACAGATGACCACATACTACTGTATCGTAGTCTTGATATTTTTCATGATTATAATTTACAGTGCCACCAACACCGAAATATTTGATTAAATCTTGTGGTGGTCGATGATTGCCAAAACTGTCAAAATAAATTATTTCTTTATTATTTTTCTTATATGCAACCCAGTGTGTACCCGGACCATCTTTATCATCGAGATTGACAATAGCTGCTTCTCTCTTTCGAGGTCCACTTTTAGGCAATGCATTTCTCATGTAAACACCACGAAAACGTGGAATTTGCATAGCTTTGGCATACTTTGTTATATCGACATCGGTGAGTGCTCGGTGTGGTAGCTTTATACGTTTTTTGGAGATTGTATATGCAAGCCCATACCCGTCTTATAAGGCTTCAAGTAAAGACCTTTACCCAACGCAATGGCTTCCATCGCTTCATTGTGACGTTTACTCTCATTTAATTGTTGCTTCGCAGCGCTCGCATCGTTTACTGCTTTTGCGATACCTGCAGCACCACCAGCTAGAGCTCCGGTGGCACTTAGACCGGCAAAGATGGGTATGAGAAAGGGTAAGAAGCCGCCAACCTTTTTTGGTACAGGTAGAATTCGAGGTAACACCACTTTCCGTTTTCCTCCAGCTTTCTTCACAGCGTCCTGCGCACCCTTGAGTGCTGATTTAATGACCTTACGAGAATCATTGTGCGGCGTCATGGATTTTCTAGCCGCACCGATTACATTTCTCAGTGATATCCACTTTCGAGATTTTTCCACCCCCATACCAAATTTTGTTTTAGCTTTCATAATATTAGCTACACTCCAGGCTGCAGCTTTTTCCGCGAGACTAGCGTCTTTAGCGAAAACTCGTTTCCAAGCTTGCTCAGCGAGCACTTTATCAGAGGTTCGTCGCGTCGCTGGATTTTCTCGGGTTTTCGAGTACGCGATGTCGTGTTCCTTGCAAGCCGCGTCAGGAGGATTTATTCCTGGATCACCGCGAGCAAGACGTTTTGACAAATTCGTGTCTGGTCCACAATACTGATGACCAGGCAGATGAAGCTCAACCGGAAGTTTATTGATAAGTGTGCTCAGTACACCTTTACCCTTCTTTTTAACGTGATTTCTACTTTTAATATCTCTATGAACGATCATACTCGTTCGAAAGACGATTCTCGACTGAGTACTAGTATGGGTGCAGTATTATATTTGTAGAGTAAATTTTTTTTCTGCTACTTGGGTTCCATACAAAAGGATAATTCTCAGCTGAGAAGAAAGTCTTATAAGGATTGTATTTATGTACAATTGTTTAGTTGCAATCGAGTTGAGGTTCAGAACACGTTGCAATATGAAATTCAAAAAACACTCGATAAAGCTGCCAGTTCCAAATTTCGACGAACTTGCACAGCAAAATGTAAAGAAGAGGGGGAAACGTCATGGAGAGCTATTGCCGGATAGTGTGCGTGCAATTATTTGTGGTCCCTCTAATTGCGGCAAGACTACTGTTCTCCTCGCTTTCATAACACACCCGCATGGTTTAAGATTCGAAAATATCTACATTTATTCAAAATCCTTAAATCAACCAAAATATCAGTTTTTACAACAACTATTAAATACAGCACGAGTAGGTGATTATTTTCCTTTCAACGAGCATGAAGAAGTAATCAGACCGGAAGATGCACGTCCAAACTCGATCATGATTTTCGATGATGTTGCGTGTGAGAAGCAAGACAATATTAGAGCTTTCTTCTGCATGGGCAGACATCGAGATGTCGATTGCTTCTATCTCTGTCAATCGTATGCTCGCACCCCCAAACACCTTGTGTTTTTGGACAAGATGAAATGAATCTAAAGCATATCTTTGATGATCATGTTAACACTGATATGACATATGCACAATTTAAGGATTTGTGTTTCGCCTGCTGGAAGTGTGATAAATATGGTTTTATTGTGATTGACAAGGACAGTGAATTACATGAATGTAGATATAGGAAAGGATTTGACTGTTTTATAAATGTACCGCGTGACGTATTTTTCTTGACTCTAAAAACGCGAAACTCTAAACTCAAAATCAACAAAACTAAACCGAAAAAAAGACGAAATTTTAGCTCAAACCAAACGGGAGCAAAACGCGAAAACGAAACTTACGTCACCTTCGGCCGTTTCTCCCGCGGGTGCATCGGCGTCCCGGTGGGCGCCAGTTGATTTTTGTATCGCCGGTATTAACAAACCGGACTAATCTGGAGGTCGATGGAACTCGACCTCCGCAGGGTAGATTTTTGTTTCGCCGGTATCACCGAACCGGACTAATCTGGAGGTCGGTGGAACCCGACCTCCGCAGGGTAGATTTTTGTATCGCCGGTATCACCAAACCGGACTAAACTGGAGGTCGGTGGAACCCAACCTCCGCAGGGTAGATTTTTGTATCGCCAGTATCACTAAACCGGACTAAACTGGAGGTCGGTGGAACGCGACCTCCACAAGGACGAAACGAGAACGAGACACAGAACGAGAACTCAACGAGAACTTAGCGAGAACTTATCGAGAACTCAACGATAAACACCGACGCACGCACGAGAGCGAACGGTTGCGGAAATGCACGGCTGCTCAGGATGCGGTTTTTGGTAGAAGGGTCGCAATCCGAGGCCGATAGAGTAGCAGACGAGATCGCACGCAAGTGCAGCGGGAGGCGCTCAGCCGATCGAACGATCGAGGCGAGCAGCGAGAACGAATTTCTATTCGCGAACGGGAAAATAATCGAAAACGATAAACTCACCGAAAAGCAGAATTTAATCCATGAATTGGCGGGATCCGCATCTTTCGATGCCACGAGAACGTACTCACGAAAACTGCACCTCGAGAGCATTCTTTCGAATACATCTCGATCACACAATCCGGAAATAATTCGTATCGGAAATATCACGAACTGTCGTTCTCAATCGTACGCTGAACGCGAGCGAACGAGAGAAGCGACAAGTAGCACGAAACCCACGAACACGAGCGAGAACACAGTATCGGAGTACGCAGCAGCGAGAGAGAACCCACGCTACGCGCGACTCACGACACACACACGAGAACACACGACAGGCCGGAGCCAACGATAGCGGGAGCGCGAGAGAGACCCGAGTTACCTCTAGGGCAGCTCTCGGTAGACTGATTTGCCTACGACAATACGCGTAATCGTCATTATCATTATTTCGGGAACTTTAACCGATAGCTACTGCCCTCTCAACTACTTCACTACGGGATCTAGACGGTGATCTCTAACTGAACTGTAAGCGGCAATATTTGAGGATCGTTGCGATCGCTACTCTCTGTTTGATGCGTGAAAACAAGGCTCTTCTCTACCCAAACTCCAACTCTTACACAGCACAAGGTGTTCCACCACTTGCCTGGACTCAACACAAAACCTCCGCCTGTTCTCCAACGCATCGAACCTTACCATAATACTCCACGAGAGTGCCGGGCTTGCACCGGACTCGAATAGCGCGGAGATCTCGACTAACGAAACGGTAACTAACTTAATCTGAAACTGAACGTGAAGCTAAACGTGAAAACTATACTTGAAACTCAACGAAACTGCATCTAAAAGAGCTGAATCGGATCGGAAGTAGTGTGGGAGGCAGCAAAACGAGATCGAAAAGCGGTACTTTACGATAATTTCGGTGTATTTGGTTTTTGTGACGTTGATTCCAAAAAATCACGTCACAACCGTCGTCTACAAAATAAACGCATTCAGGTTTCAAACTCAAAAGAGTCAAGATGCAGAGTGCAGAATTTAACAAAGAAAAGAGCTTCTTGAATCAAATTGCAAAGGCAAGTGATGCGATCCGGAAAAAGCACAAAACGCTAAAGTTGGAAAAGATTTCAACTGAGAAGATTCTGAGTGATGTTTTTAAGCCTGTGGTAACTCCTCTGGAAAAACTACTTGATCAGTCAGTAAAACAAGAACCGGTTGTAAAGCAAGAGCCTATTATAAAAAAGGAAGAAACGCACAATTATAATGATTCTATGGATCAATATGATCGCACTTTCGATCGTACTTTTGCGACGGCTTATGGAGATTCATCGGAAGAAGAAGAAGAAGGGGAAGCATTAAATACTACTACACGAGACGCTGAGCCTTCAAAAGTCCATGATTTGACTCAGCGCTATCTCAAAATGTTTAATAGCGCGGCTCAAAAAGATCTGGATATTTCGTATGGGGTACGCAAGCTACGAGGAAATCACTTAATGATTGGTGACTCACCAATTACATTCGACAATAATAACATTCATATTAATGATAAGAATTTTAACCAAAGCGAGGGTTTGCTTGAATTACTCTTTAAAAAAACACCGAATGAAACCCTCGTGAATGCACATGATATAGAAACCTATCGTAAAATTCTTCTCATGACAAATGCACATAGAAAATATTACAACAGTGATAATGCAATACGTGAAGGTAAAAGCGCTAAATTTAGAAATATAATTGCACCTATGTTCGATTCACCGGTAAAGAGATTACAAAATAGAACACCAAAGAGATCATCGCAATCAGGCAAAGGCTTACCAGACTATATGATTGCTAAAAAGCGAAGTAAATAGGACTATGTTTATTGGAATGATCCGAATGAACTAGTGGATCGACTGCGATTACTCCTCGCTTCTCAAACTGCTGGGAATTTCAGTCATTCGAATGAAATAGTCTCTATCATTGAAGAACTGCGCGAAGCCGGGATTATTTATTAATAATAGTGCACAATCGTTAAAGCTCAGTCTTACTCTGACTATTAAAATGAGCGTTGATGTATTTGGACGCCAGTTGACGAGTAAAGGTGGAATTAAGGGTATCAGCGTTGTTTGTGGACCGCCTGGCAATGGATTCAAGATAACAGCTGATGGTCAATACGACATGGACAATAGAAGATTATGTAATGTCGCAGACCCGAAAGATCAAAACGATGCTATCTCGGTACAAGTAATGCAAGATACAGTAAAACAAGAAATTCGTTTGGTCTATCACATCACAGCTTCTTTGCGTAATGATATAGACGATCATGATATGATGATTAATTCTCTACGATCTAAAATAGAAAATGATTTTACGAAACAACATATTGACTTTGAGACAGTACAAGAGTTAATAACTCACAATTCTCAGCTCATTGCTCACGTTGAAGACAGAGTGAAAGCATTGGAGGGATCGCAAATCAATGAGGAAAACAATAAGTTGTTGATTCATGGTCTTGAATCAACTGTGAACGAGCGATTTGAACGATTGGAGACGGACAATAAAACTGGACAAGCATTAGCATTACGGAATGCTCAAGTGATCGCGGATTTGGATGCGCGTTCGATCACATTAGAAAAATGAATGAGAACAAGGTTGCACTAGTGGAGGAACTTCATAGACCTGCTCGAAAAAATTATCCTCGTCGTCGTGTGAATATACGAGGATTGGATGAGACCTGGCAAGCTGATCTTGTGGACATGTCGGCATACGCAAAATACAACAATGGTTTCGTATTTTTGCTGACAGTTATCGATTTTTTTTCTAAATTCGTCTGGGCTATACCGATGAAGAGTAAAAGTGGCAAAGATACCGCGAATGCTATGCAATCTGTACTTGCAGAGGGTCACATACCAAAAAAACTGCACGTTGATCAAGTAAAGGAATTTTACAATCACACTTTCAAACAATTATTACGACGTTATGATATTCAACTCTACTCAACGTTTAGTAACTTGAAAGCGTCAATCTGCGAACGTTTTCATCGGACGCTAAAAGGACAAATGTGGAAGCAATTTAGCTTGCGAGGTACTTATAAATGGATCGACATTTTGCCTGATTTAATATCAGGTTACAATGATACTAAGCATAGTACCATTGAAATGAAGCCAAAAGATGTCACAATTGAAGATGAAAAAAAACTCCTATCGAGTGTATATAGAAAACATCGAGTAAATCGTTCGCGACAGATAAAATTCAAAATTGGTGATAAAGTTCGAATTAGCAAATACAAGCATGTTTTTGAAAAAGGTTATACACCGAATTGGACTACGGAAATTTTCACGATAAATGAAGTACGAAATACGGATCCTGTAACGTACAAACTTGTGGACTATCGAAATCAACGAATTGAAGGTGGCTTTTATCAGGAAGAACTCACCAACTTCAAAAATGCTGATATTTATCTAGTGGAGAAAGTACTTCGAAAAAAAGGAAACAAGCTATATATAAAGTGGTTAGGTTTTGATAATTCACACAACAGTTGGATAAATAAGTCTGATATGTAGAAAAATTTAAATAAAGATATCATGTGATTAAAACATACATCCTCTGTATTCATTTCACGCAGTGTGTATCTCTTTCAACTCACTAGCTTAAGCATATATCCTTCTCATACATCGAGTGTGGGGTGATGTCTCTCTCTCTCTCCAAGATGCTCCATACTATGCTCTAGACGCTGGTTCATGCAACGCCGCATATGTGTGCAGCCACACACACGCGTGCTACCCACGTACGGATCGTAGCTGGCGCCCCCCGAAAAAACGTGATGCGTTTCGCGTCATCGAAGACCCGAGCTGGGGGCCCACGAGGACCCACCCACACATGCACGCACGCACGTGTGCATCCATGTGACTAGGACCCACCCAGGCATGCACGCACGCACGTGTGCGTCCATGTGACCCCCGCGTACGTGTGCCCCCCACACACGGACGCTACCCCCCACCATGTGCGCTCTACGACGCCTATGTGTACGCGCGTCGATGTGATCCGTGTACGTGTGCACGCACACACGGTGGCTCAGAACCCGCTTTGTTACACTACTTATAACTAAGGCGACCCTATTGTATGCGGTACCGACATGGGGGCTTAGTTATCTGGACCATCTAGAAACGGCACAAACGGACTTTTTTAAAAGACTCTTATCTTTACCGCGTAACACTCCGAACTGCGCACTAAGACTTGAGCTGGGGTGCAACAAAATCGCACTGTCAGCGCTAAAAATAACTTGGCGTTTTGTAATCAGGATCTTAAAAATGGGCGATGCCCGTCTCCCGAAAATTTGTTATCGTAGGCTTGTACAACTAGAATAGAATAGAATAGAATAGAATAGTTTTTTATTGGGCCCTGGGATTAAATCCCCTAAGGACCGAAAGCATACAAAATAGCAACAAATTGTGACAGAGCAGGAATCCAAGGAATACAGTGATAGAAAAGCAGTGACAAGAATAGAACTAGCATACGATATACAAAAGATAACTGTGATAGCTTAATCTAACATAAGAGTATAAGCAAAATATAGAAAAAGCTTAATCTATGAGAAATATGAGAACATAAGGCACTACATAAGCAAATGAACAAAAGAATTAAAGAATTAAAGAATTAAAGAATTAAACCGTCGCAGGCAAACGTTCCAAGGAGAGGAGATGCTCCAGAAGACGCTGTTTAAATAGTTCAGGCGAGGGTATCGCAGTAATGGCAGCAGGTAAAGCATTCCACAAATAAGTCCCGGCGACCCGAAAGGATTTTCTGAACTTTGATGTTCGCGCGGCTGGTGCTCTGAGTGTTTCCGTCCGCCCTCCCAGGACTCCCGGATTCTCTCTGTCCCTACGGACGAGTGAATCCGCGAGGTAGGAAGGGACGCCAGTGTGGACGATGGAGTGAAAAAGGCACCCAATAAAAAAGAGCCGCCTATTCGCGATCGTCAACCAGCCGAGCGAACGACGTCCCTCTGAAATATGCTCACGCCGCCGAAGCTGTAGAACGAAGCGCACCGCAGCGTTAAGCGCACGTTGCAATTTAGTATCGAGTTCACCGGTGACATCGCTCAACACCGCCGGGCAGTATTCAAGGTGGGGGAGGACCAGTGTTCTCACTAACCACTTACGCGTATCGAAATCAAAGTAGCGAGCTGAGCGATAAAGCTGGGCAAGACAACCGTACACCCGCCGCCGCATCGCCGAGACCTGCGCCCCCCATCCCAGCGTGTTCGTGATTAAATAGCCCAGATAACGAGTGGTTACAACGTAATCCACGCGCTCGTTGAGCACGCTGAGAGGAGGGAGAAGGTCCAAGTCGAAGCGACTGACGAGATGCGGGGAGCCAAGCACCGTGGCTTTAGTTTTCGCACCGTTAAGTGAGAGCGAGTTCCGAGTAGCCCAGCCGTAGATTGAAGCGATGTCACCGTTGACCCTGTCAATCGATGCATGGAGATTTTCCTGCGTACATTGTACATAAATTACCAAATCGTCGGCATAGAGTAGGTGAGAGCAGAAATGGAGCGTCGCAGGCAGGTCTCCGAGATAAAGGCTAAATAGCAGCGGACCGAGAACGCTCCCTTGAGGGACTCCCGAGGTAACAGCAGCCCAATCCGAGATTGCTCCATCCGAGAGCCGCACCGACTGCGACCTTCCGCATAGATATGATGTAAACCATTGGAGAGCAGACGATGAGAGCCCGACATCGGCAAGCTTACGGAGTAATGTGAAATGACATACGGTGTCAAAAGCTTTGCTAAAATCAAAGAAGACTGCGACTGTGAGCAATTGCCTATCGATGCCGAACCTTACATCGTCTGTAAATTTAAGCAGTGCTGTTTGCGTACTATGCCCTTTACGGAAGCCTGCTTGATAAGGGTCAAAAAGGTCATGAACTGTGAGCCAGTCGACTAGTTGTTCGTGCACAAGCCTCTCCACGATTTTAGAGAGCGCACACAGAATCGAGATTGGGCGGAAATCAGCACAGGAGGAGGGGGCAGAAACCTTATTGATGGGGGTAATTAATGCTTTGCGCCATTCGGCAGGAAAGGTCGATGAAGAGAAAGATAGGTTGATGAAGTCGGTGATATGTGGGAGCAGAGAGGTGGATACTAATGATAGGTAGCTCGCTGGGAGTAAATCGGTGCCAGAGGAGTTAGAAGAGCTGTGAGAGAGGGCGGAGGAGACAGAGAGGTGAGAGACGGCGGACAGTATGAAGCGTGGATAGTCGATGTCGGGTAGTGACAAGGGGATAGCTGCGATGAGCGTAGAAGAGAGAGGCGGGGGAGTAGAGAAGACGGCAGAGAACGCTCGATTGAGATCTCCAGGCGCAAAATCGATATCTGTGTTCGCTCTTTTATCCTTGATGAGGGCCAATTTACGGAGCTCAGCCCAGGCGCGTCGCGAGTCCCGGCAGGAAGTTATCTGAGTAAAAATGTATGCTTTTTTAGCTTGCTCGATTAGCATTTTTACCTCGTTACGAAGTAATCGATAGGTTTCAAGGAGGGCAGGATTGCCAAGTCCGCCGATTTTGCTCCTCCGGAACCGACGATACGCCTGGTCTCGACGTCGCATTTTAGCTTTGATCTGTCGGTCAATCCACGGAGCGGGCGGCCGCGTGAGATTTACCGTGACAAGCGGTGTGATGTTATGTATAGCAGCGGTGACATGCTCACGGAAAAGCTCAAGCTTAGAGTCTACAGTGTCTGCCATCGCAAACGCGGCCCAATCCTGGCGCGAAAGTTGCATAGTAAGTGAAGTAGGAGTAATTTTATTTAGTGCACGGTAACGGAAAGAACTCGGGGGCAAGCGCTGGATAGCAAAATCGTACGTAATCGAGATTCGATCGTGACCCGACAGGAAGGGGGCATCAGAGTGTTCACTTTTCAAAACTTTACTAAAATCGCTCACTGCGCAAACGTCGAGCCAGGTATCGGCAGTTTCGGTGTGGTGTGTAGGCCGATAAGGTACGATACTAAACCCATGTTCTCCGAAAAATGATTTTAGGTAACGCGCTTCGATCGAATTTCCAAGGAGATCCGCATTAAAATCGCCGAGAATTATAATATCGTCGTAGGACGGCCGGAGCGATAAAATTTCGTCTTCGAAGGAGTAGATATGGCCCACTCGAGGGGGGCGGTAGACTACAGCAATTAGTATTTTTAAACCGGCAGGGCAGCGGACCTCACAGACGAGATATTCAGGTCTTGCTTCGTACTCGCGGGGGGAAGCGGCGATTACAGAGAAAGACAGTGAGGAGTGAAAATAAAACGCGACACCTCCACCCCTTTTACCAATCCTATCTTTTCGAGAGAGGGTGAAAGAATCGAGCGAGACAAAGTAAAATCATTAACGTCTTCGTTGAGCCAAGTTTCAGATGCAGCGATTATATGGAAAAAATGTTCATGTACAAAGTCTCTGAGTTCGTCGATGTGAGCTGGGATCGACTGCGCGTTCACATGGCACACACGTAGATGCGAAGATGTGGTGGTTTCAAGCCGCGTTGGTGTCGTTGTTGTGGTAGTCGATAGCCGAACAGCTGACGAGAGAGCCAGCGATGACAGTCAGCCGTTGCGGGCTGGAAGGCCCAAGTAGGTGTAGCCAGCCGCAGATGTGGAAGTGCCAAGGTACCCCGGTAGCGTTGTAAGAGTGTGTGAAGTACCCGGGTAAGCGTGGAGAGGCGGAGCGATGGCGGAGTGAGAGAGAGATGCCCCGGCCCAGTGAGCGAGAGCTGCGCCAGCTCCGGCATAGTCACTGATGGTAGAAGCGAGAGCGGGCAGCAACACAGATGACGTAGCCGGAGTGGGAGTGAGACAAGTAGCTCGCCCCGACGAGGCAGCTGAGACCCAAGTGGGGGCAGCGGAGACAGCAATAGTCGGGGCAAGCGAGGCTGCCGCTGCCTGAGAGAGCGAGCAAGCCACGTGTGCCAGTCCTCCCGCTTGAGTGTCATGCTGCGTGTAGTGAGCGTGAGCGAGAGAGCAGGCAGGAGCCTCGCTTATACCTCCTGCTTGACTAAGATGCATCGATGAGTTGTGATATGCCGCTGGTGCACCTGACAGATTGGCATTAGGCGGAAAACTATGCGATCGTTGATCTGCGACAATCGTTGGTGCCCCATTGCGTGTAACAATACGTAGGCCGAGTTCCCCGTTGGCAGTACGCTCGTTTAATTGTGCGCGGAGATTTTTATATGCCGCATCTTGAGCAGGTGTCTTATCAGATCGGATGACAACGTCTGCAAAGCGAGGGTGCTGCCGTAGAGGTGAGCCGAACGAAAGATGGTAATAACTGACACCACCGAAGGAAGGTTGACTTTGAGGGCCCTGGGTCGTAGCCTCGCTCCTGCTGACGTGTCACATGAACCGATGCGCGAGATGTGCACGAGGGCGGGGGTGAGACCCGGTAGAAACAACGACAGTAGTTCGATTACCACGGCATTGTCTTGAGCAGGTGTTGCGAGTTCCGAGAGGCCAAAGATCATCACATTTTTTTTTCTTTTTTCACGTTCAAAAAGTTCACGGGTCACAGCATCAATATCGAGAAAGGATGATTGAGCTTGAGGATGAAGTGGAGGGGGCATGGCAGCGTTGATCCGGTCCGGCAATTCAGCCGTGACGGCATCGATACGTGTCGATAATTTCGTAAGATTGCTTTCAACTTTGTCAACAAGCGTAGTGTGCTCAGAGCGAAGCGAGCAAATTTCGTTTTCCGTCCGTTCGAGGCGAGTTAGCACGTTGCCGACCTTGAACGAGAGTTGACCAATAAGATTGCCGATACTGCTTTCAAGGCGTTGGATTACAGAGTCGAGGTGCGAAGCGGTAACCGGCGTCTGGTCAGCGGATAGAGGTGAGTCATTCCGGGTCATTGAACTCGAGTTGCTAGAGTCGACTTGGTGAAGAGGCACGAGTTGGGGACTCAGCTGCGGATTACCGTCACCTGTAGACGCAGGTGGGATAATGAGTTGAAGAGGCTTAATTGACGATGCTCCGGAGTTTTTCTCTATGCAGGGCTTGCAAATAATCTGCCGATTAGTAGGGAGATCTGTTATGCCCATATTCTTCATACATTTTCCGTGGAATAGACGGCCGCATTTACCTACACAGCGAAACCCTGTGGCCAAGCGTGAGGTGGCTTTACAATGCCCACACTGTTCGAACGATTCGCGCTCCATTATGCCTGAGGTGAGAGAGAGATAGCACTAACTATTAGCACTAAATACGACGAGAGAAAGCACTGAGGACACAGCTGAGAGTCGGGCGACTGTGAGACAGCACCAGGCACAAGCGCGAGCGCGAGAACGAGAGAGCGATACAACACAGCTGTGTTATGACAGCGAGCAAGCAGCAGCACGCCTAGTACTTTGTGCGAAGAGCGAAGGACGAGACTCCGTTTCCAATAGGAGTTAGGCTACGAACTAGCGACCGGGTCAAACCCTAAGCCAAAATTAAATTGGGCTGTCCAATTAAAAGACTGGTTAGAAAAAGTAAACTGTGCAGATATCCTAGAAAACTTTCCTGCTAATTACTGGGAGTCTAAAGAAAAGGACGTTATGAATGAATTCGAAGCTCTGTTTAAAAGAAAACATATAGAGGACTGGCAAAATCGGAAATTAAAAATCCCAATCCCGAGAGAATTGAATAATGAACAAACAACTTATCTTTCGCATCGATGCTCTCTTGCGATAATAAAACTTAAAGCTCAGACGAGACTGTCAAACGAATACAACTGCCGTTTTACGTGGAACGGGTTAACCTATAAACTCTTGCCTAAAGAAATCTGCTTAATTTGCAATCTTAATGTACCAGAAACGGTGGAACATTTTATAGTAACTTGCCCAATATACGAATGTATCAGAGAAAAATATCGAAGGAAATATATTGGAAATAATGGCGATTTGATAGCAATTCTAAACAATCACGACTTGGCCGCATCGAAAGATCTCTTTTATTATTTCACCGGAGCTCTGGCGGTAAGGGCTTTCTGCCGAAATGAATAACTAGCGTACAATCAACCGTAACAAAAATTTTCAAAGTTAATTCCGAGGTACTACATGTATTAGACCCGCTAAACCAGAAATCAAAATATAAAAAACGACTGTAAAAATTAGTTATAAGAACAATGTATTTTTTATTTTTTATATACTTGATGTATTTGGCTTTCCCTTGTCACGGGGAGTTACCCCACAAGGCAATAAACTAAACTAACTAACTAACTATTCTTCAGCGGTACAGCACCGTTCAACGTGTTCAACGCGCCCTCGCAGATCGATCGCACACCGTTTCTATCTATTGTGCGTAATAACGATGAACGCTGGTGTTTGTCGAGATTGCCAAGAGCATGCAGTAAGATTTTTTTTTTTCCAATAGAAGTCCTGGTCGTTGTTGTCGGAGCCATAGCAAAGAATCGAATGATTCTCATAAATTCAGAATCTGCTATTTATTCACGCGCACCACTACCTCGCTTCGGCAGATATACGAAATTTCGCACATCATCCGGAAAAATGCCCGTACGGAAGCGACAATTATCTGGGGTAGATTGTTTGAGGTCTAGTAATAAATAACCGTGGGGTTTCGACGTTGCGTCGTAATACGCTTCTTGTAAAAATTTTGGGTCTTCCGGGTATACTTGACGAGCCAGATGGAAAATCTGAAGCTACGATATAATTTGTATTGAGAGATATATCGCGTTGTCCTCGTCCTTGGTGAAAAATATTCTGCGTCATGAAAATTACGCTAATATTTTTGTGATGGCTTCCTTTTGTAAATAAATTTACTATTTCGCCATTCGAAGATTCCTGCATTAAATCGTCGATAATTAAAAGGTTTGGTCTAAAATCGCCGGCTATATCAGCATTCTGCGGTAAACCTTCTAAAAAGTCTATTTTCCATAGTCCCCGCGTAAAAAAAAAAGAATATGGGATTGATTCTCGCCGAGTAACTCGGCGTATCTCGCCGAGTATCGCGCCGAGAATAGTGCACTCTGTTCAGGCCAATATTCTTTTGGCAGTCGCTGAGAAGCTTGGGGAAGCCTTCCCAGCTTCTCACCGCGATTGTCGTGAAACCCATTGAGAAGCTTGGAGCACTTGTCCAAACTTCCTACTGCGATTATCGTGAAAGCGTTTGAGAAGCTTGGAGGACCGTTCCCAGATTCTAACCGCGTTTTTTACGAAAGCGTCTGAGTAGTTTGGAGAACCGTTCGGGGCTTCTTACCGCGATTGTCGTGAAAGCATGTGTAAATGAAAGAATAACAAAAAGTAGATTTTGACAAATGGAAAGAAAATTTGAAAAACGAAGAAAAATGCCCGAATCCAATTTTTTTCGGCAGATATGAATTCCCCGAGCAAAGTTAAATGCTACTGTATGTTATTGGCGGTCAAAATTGGAATGAATCCCAAATATATTGGAAAGTATTGGACATATCTCACATATATCTTTTTATTTGTCTATCCAAGATTTTTCCAGTTCGCCACAATGTTTTTGGGACCTTAGACGAAATTCAACCGCCAATGATGGATTATTCCGCCTAACTTTGCTCGAGGAACTCATATCCGCCGGAAAAAATAGTTTTTAAACATATTTCTTCGTTTTTTATTTTTTCCTTCCATTTGTCACAATTTACTTTTTCTTCTTCTTTCATTTACACATGGTTTCATAATTATCGCGGTAAAAAGCTGGGTTTGGTTCTCCAAGCTTCTCAATGGGTGTCACGACAATCGTGGTAGTGTTACGTCCCGTATCTTTTTGCGAATTTTCCGATGGAAAATTCCCAAAAACGATGAGACGTAACTCGCCTCAGCAACAGCGCATCGCTGAGCTCATCTGGGGTGTGATTTCACACCACAGCTGCACTCAAGCGATGCGCTGCATAATTGTATCCCCTCGTATATCTTCTATAATTCTAAAGTAACGGGAATCGCGAGGTATGAAGTTTCCGGCACGCTCAGCAATCGGAAGATCCCTGCGCGTAGCGTGGACTTCGTACCTCGAACTTGCAGAATTGCAAACGCTGATTCTGCGGGACTGTCTCTTCTTTCGCGCTTTCGAGGATTGCAAAGATCCTCGCAAGATCGAAGAAGAGTCAGTCTCTAGACAGCAGGGATCAAAGACAGATCGGTCTAGAGGTCTCCGCGACAGCGTGTCACATAGGGCTATAAATCTTCGATAGTTAACATTCGGTACTGCCACAAAGTTAGTGGCCGCAGTATCGGAAGCGTGGCTTCAAAGTGTGTTCCGCCGTGCAGTAAATCGCGTCGTGTTAGTTAAGGGCCCGAATTGTGTTCACGCCGGTCGAGTAATTCTCCGTCGGTCGACACCCGATACTGCTACAAAGATAGTAGCAGTAGTATCGGAACGTACCCCGCGAGTCCGTTCCATAGTGTCCAGTTCAGGATTACGATAACAAATAAAACATCAAAGACTCTGTAGAGACGTTAATAAACCGAGTAGTGTGTAGGGCAGTGTATTCGTAGTGTGTAGTAAAATCTAAGAACCCCCGCCGGGGAAATAATGACTGTAAGTACGAGGAAGCGAATGCGTGCGAGTAAGTAAGAATGAATGCGACGTCGACTCACACTTACATTGAATTACCATTCTCTTGTAACCCCACAATATTCAGCAACTGAATATCTACACTCAATATATTTTCATATTCCTGTTTAGTAAAAATCCCTCTCAATACTTTTATTTCGAGACCTCTCACCCTTTTTCAGGTATCGAGGAACCGGGCCCGTTCAGGGACGGAGCAAAGCGGCCCACGAAAAAAATAAATAAAACTCCGCGCGAACTTCGCGCGGAGATTAACTTGCGACGCCGAGAGCGAGCTTCCCTCTCTCTCGTACGTCACAGTAGGATACTGGAAACGATTCTCCAATCTTCCCAATGGGTTTCACGACAATCGCGTAAGAAGCTGGGAACAGTTCCCCAAGCTTCTCAATGGGTTTTACAACAATCGCGGTAAGAAGCTGGAATATTTTCCCAATCTCTTTAATGGGTTTTACAATAATCGCGGTAAGAAGCTGGGAACGGTTCTCCGAGCTTCTCAGAGGCTGCCAAAAGAATATTGGCCTGAGCACAGTGCACTATTCTCGGCGCATTATTCGGCGAGAATCAATCCCATATTCTTTTTTATACGCGGGTCTTTATAGCCATCTTGCCATTCGGAATAATAGAAAAGTATTCGCGCAGCTTCTCTGTCGGCCATGAGAGAGATGTACTTTAAAAATTTTTTTACAAAGCACGGTTTGCCGCACCCTGTAGGACCAGCGATGATTGAAGTCCAAGGGTGTTTCCAGCGCGGATCCATTTTTGTGAATGATGAGTAGTAGGGATATGAAGGTATTTATTGAGACGGAGAACGAGGCCGATCTCCGCCTCAATTCATCGTCGATACTTGTTCCGTCATTCATTGACGTTTTTTCTCCCGATAAAATTCAAATTTCATCGCATTTTCTTGTATTTCGTATCTTTCGCGATTTGAAATTTCCCGCGCGTGGAAATCGAACCGTTTATCGATTTTCACGCAGAGCGGCGCGCAGGTACTGCCGCAGTGGCTCCGAATGGCCACGAAAATTTTCTTGAGCGCTAATTGGCCCAAGGGAAAAATACCGCAATGCGGCATTTTTCGGCCAATCAGCGAGGGGCCGATTTTGTATAAAAGGGCGTGCAGAGCGCAGAAAAATCAGCAGTCGGCTGAAGGAGCTCCAGCAAGGTACTTCTTTAGTTCAATTTGTTCAACTAAGCCCAGGGGCTAGGACGATTCGGTGTCAGACACCGGTTATCGTAGTTCTCTGGAGGATTATAGGTTAGTTTACCCAGCGGAGTATCCTTGCACCCCGGGAGATTTGATCGTGGCCCCACTTTTTAAATCTCTCCGGGCGAATACCAAGCCTCTCGCAGAGGGCCTTGAGTGAGGTTAAACACGCACGGGGTAGCGGCTCGAGCTCCTTCCTCATGGCAGATGCTCAAATGCAAATTAGAGAATTTCTTAAGGGGGCTGAGTCACCTAAATTTTCAAAAAATTCGATTTTTTTTTCAATTTTTTCTGAAAGTACATACTGTGTACTACCTACACACCAAATTTCAGACTGAAATTCCAAAAATTACCAAAATTAGAAGCATTTTAGTAAGATAACAAATAATTATTGCATGTATTATTGAAAAATTGTGGTTTTCGGTGATATAAAATTCTGAAAAAAATCATGCACATTGGAAGGTACTGAAAAGATGAATTATGCAAAATAACAATTCCAAAATGTTATTAACAAATTAATGAAAAAAAAAATTGTTCAACAAATCTTCTGGCAATCCAACTTTTTTTTTCAATGAAAATGATTCGTTCATTTTCTTGAATATGTCTGAATTTTTTTAGATTTTTAAGTTCACTTTGAATTTCATGATTTTTCACCATTTTTTTCATTCTGAATCATTTTTTAATTCATATTCTAATTCAATTTTTTTAGTTCTAAATGGAACTCGGAAAAAGTTCATAGCCATTCACAAAATAACCAGATCATTTTCATAAAAAAAAATAAGTTGATTTCCCGAGAAATTTATTGTATTTTATAAAAATACGTTTGGTCGGTAACGATTTACCGACCCTGCGGTCGTTGCTTGCAATCGATGCGAGTTAGATTATCGCCGCTACCGCGCTTCGTCGAGTCTACGCGGTCTACGCTACACCGGCGTACTACGGCAGCCATGATTGTTTTACTCGATCTGTCAAACGCGTAAAAAACCGGCATCCGGAAAATTGCGACTATCGATGTGCACGGTGGTTATAGTTTTTGTGAATGAACGTTATAGATACTATAATTTTCAGTAAAATAGTGAAAATAATATTTGTGCCGTGACAGTGTCGAAAAGCACCAAATCTTGAATCGATAACCTATTTTTGAAACGTCAACGGTGCGACAGTATTTTTTCCGAATTTCTCGATATCTTTTCATTGTCATGTTATTCGCCTCGACAGTTTTCTTGACTAATTATTTTTACGAATTTTTTTGTGATAAAATGATATATTGGTGAATTAAGTAATTTTTTTTTTTACAATTTTTTTTGTGTCAATGAAAATTAAAATTTAGTTTTTCATGCGACAAAGCAATTTTTTTTTTTTGAGTCACTAAAGTTGATTACTTTCATCGAACTTGAAAATTCATTTCCCGAGAAGTATATTTCTCTTCGCTTGTCGTAGCTTTCGGACCAGACGAGTCAACGGATCTTGGCGTTTGACGTCTCATTTTGTTCGCAACAGTAGTCATTCCGGTCCGAATGTGGGAATTTAGGGTGCGAGGTAAAGTTAAGTTGTCGTTACCTTTTTTTTCCAAGAATCCAAAAAACATCGTTTTTTTTTCTCACATTATAGCTTGTCGTTCTATCCGGAGAGCATGTAAAAAAATATCCCACATTCGGACCGGAATGACTATCGGTGCGAACAAAATGAGACCTCAAAAGCCAAGATCCGTTGACTTTTGTGGCCCGAAAGCTACGACAAGTGATTTTTTTAGAATTTGGTCTCGCAGCGATACCATCCGCTGAATGGCTCCGAAAAAATTCAAAAAAGTAGTTAAGAATATGTATTTTATGTGGGTGGAGTCTTGCTTGATATCGTATTTATAATCAAGCGAAAAAAAATAATAAAGAAATTTATTATTTAGGTGACTCAGCCCCCTTAAATTTTAAGGTTAATTTAGGTAAGCGGGGACATAACCATGGAGAATAGACATAAGGAGACCGAACATCTATGGTTGGAGGGCGGAGAGCCTCAACATAAAATCGTGTCGAGTAAATAGTTCATATTCGGCCGTGAGTGGCGCCGTGAACGGTAATAGGCATGCAAGTGACGCCTATCTATAATATTTCCACATGCCTTAGGGCAAATTGAGAAACGGCAGGTTAGTCCGGAGTCAGCGTCCCCCCCAGAGTGTTGAAGCGTTCTACAGTTCTATATGTATTTTTTGTTATATACCGTACGAAAAATTTACAGAATACCGACTTTATAAGACACGTGAGTATTAAAAAACTTCATTAATTACTCTGCGCTTGTTCGATAACACAGATTATTTTTTGTGATGATTGTAATATATTGAAAACTTAACCTCTAAATTGATAATTCTGTCACCTCACTTTTTCACAAATTAAATATGTGGAGGTTTGTTGAATTATCGATAATATCTAAATTTTTTTTTCAGAATTATTAATTTATCCATGGGGAAACGCTGTGCTATAAAGGGATGTTCGTCAGGTTACCCGTCACAACAGAAACGTCTGAAACTTCTTGGCATGCGAAATCCTTCATTGTTTTCGGTACCAAAAGTATGTTGTAAATGGCGATTTGCTTGTTGTTTATTACTACTTTATTCACTACTTCGAGAAAATTATTATATAATGCTATTTTATAGGATCCAAGCCTTCTTGAGCAGTGGAATACAGCGATTGGTCTGGATAATCAATCATTAACAGCAAATGATAGTTTATGCGAGTTACATTTTCGGGAAGAAGATATGATAAAATTCTTTGAGTTTCGCATGCCTGACGGATACATCGAGAGAATTGAACGAGAGCGATTCGAGCGGAAGAGTACAGCCATTCCAATAAACATATACAATTGTCAGGTAAACAGCACATATATTACTTTCCTTTAGTTCATTAATTTGTATTGAAATGTAGCTCATTAGAATGAAACCATGAATTTATCTATAAAAAATGTATGGAGTAAGAGTAGATGCTCTTGGCTTTTTCCCGAAGCACTCTTCCAATATCTATGCATATGAAAAACGAGAAAAAAAATTAAGAATAAGACATGACAAAAGAGAATAAAAATTTCCTACCGCTCACAATTTTTGTTTCACATATAAATTTTCATGTTAAATATATTTGTGGTTTTTTCTACATTGTGGAATAATTTGTGGTTTGATATTTCAGCCTACTGCAGAAGTTAATCACGTCGGAGAAACATCGAAACACGTTGTACAGCCGTCCCAAAGAAAAGAGCATCCGTCAACAAATTTACCAAGTACATCTGCAGTTTTTCCAGTATGTATACAGCATAATAAAATTATTATATACATGTTTTTTTGTGTTTTGTACAGTAATTTCTTTGATTAAAATATGTCATTAAGGGGGCTGGGTCACCTAAATTTTCAAAAAAATCGATTTTTTTTTTACATTTTTTTCTGAAAGTACATGCGGTAACCGCGCCTAGTCGCTCCAAGCAAGTATATTACTGTATTCTTATAAGATATCTATACTATGGTATACGGGAGAGTTGTATGGGCCGTGAGGCCACTGTAGTTCAGTTGTCGACGTACCGTCGCACCGGTTACTCGGGCGTCAATAAATCGCCGGAGATCGACACTCAAATAAACACACTGTCTCCTGTATCTGTGTCCGTTATTATCCAGATGTCCCAGTTATCACAGTGGCGACGAGGATTTCGGATTTAAATTAACCAATAAACCACGCGAAATAATAAATTAAATCGGTGACGTGTAATGGGTTTGAGAAGACGAGCATGTCAGATGACGATATAGTTTAGATAGTTTGGTCCAAAAAAACATTGATGGTGGCCAAACAAGTTGGATTTATACGTTGAACAAAGTGCAGTTATCACAAGTGTGCAAAAAGTTAGAAATTGAAGTGGACGAAGGTACAAAATTCGAAGACATACGAAAGACAGTCGCGGCGCACGTTAAACAAAAAAAATCGCTCACGGGGCAGCCAGCAGCGCAAACAGTTGAGGCGAACGATAATAATCAAATCGCGAGCATGGCATCGATATTTACACCCGTTGAGCCGTTCAAGAAAGGTACGAATTGGGAAACATTCGAAGAGCAATTGGACGCGTTCATCCTGCTAAGCGATGTGAGTGAGGCGAAGCAAACACCACTGCTTCTAACGCGATTGTCTCCAGAGGTGTTCGAAGAATTACGCACATTGTGCGAACCACAGAAACCGCTGTCGATGACATACAATGAACTCAAAGGAAAATTGAAGGAGCTCTGTGAACCGCAACAGGGCGAACATCTACAAAGATATACGTTCAGAGAACGCAAGCAAAAAGAGGGTGAAAGTATACAAGATTTTGTCATGGCGCTGCGAGCACAGGCAAAGCTGTGCAAGTGTACAACAGCCGAAACGGACAGCCGGGTGAAGGATCAGCTGATATCAGGAGTATCCAACGATCTGATTCGGTACGAACTATTAAAATCCTCGGCGTCTTCGCTGAAAGACTTGGTCAGCTTGGCGAAAACCGTAGAAGCAGCAAGTGTGTTCAACCAAGAAGGTACGAGCAAAATCCGACTGCCCGGCACCTCGAGTGCTGAACAACAACAACAAAAACACGAGGCAGAGGTCCACGCGTTCCGATCCGACGAGAGACGAGGCTCGTGGAGACGAAATACCCGAGGGAGAGGGAAACCGGCCAGTCCAGCAGCAAGCGGTCCCGATAGGAAGACTTCGACGACAACGCAAGCCAACCGCTGTTTTTGGTGTGGAAAGACGAATCACCTTAAGGCGCAATGTACGTTAAGAAATAAGTTTTGTAGCGAATGCGGCCAGCGAGGCCACATATACAGAATGTGTGAGCGAAGAATAGGCAACAGTGGGACTCAGAATTTTGTCGACAGCAGTTTTGGTGAAACAAGCGAAGTAGAAGACGAATTAGTAGACGCGAATAACAGATTTGTAACTGATTTTTTTTCCATCCGATCAGAGAAACATAATATCATCAATACAGTTATACACGACGAAAATGATAATGAATTTAGAGAGGAAATAATCGAACCACAATTCGAGACGATCAAAATCAACGGTATATCGTTAAAAATGGAAATTGATTCGGGCGCCGCATTCTCCGCAATCTCGGAAGAGTGCTACAAACGTCATTTTTCACAAACTCCGATAAGTCCGGCAAAAAGACAGCTATTTTCGTACAACAAGACATTAATTAAAGCGATAGGATACATAACCGTCGTCATCGAGGCTAACGATGCGCGTGATGAGCGTATTGTATACGTAGTCAAAGGAGGCGGGCGTCCGCTAATTGGTAGAAATTGGCTAAGCGCACTCGGCATGTGGCCGATCCGAGCGAACTTGCATAGAAAGCGAGCCGTGATAGGTCAAGTAAACGAAACAATAGATAAACTAACAATCACCGAGCGTTTACGCGAAGAATTCCCAAACGTTTTTGCGTCCGGACTGGGAGCATTCACAAAAAGCGAACTTGAGTTAATCGTGAAGGACGGGACGCAACCGAAATTCGTCCAACCACGTCGAGTCCCGTTAGCGATGAGGGTACTTGTTGAGAATGAAATCGAGAGATTGAAAAACTGCAAAATTATCGAACCAGTTGAATACTCTGACTGGGGGACGCCGGTCGTACCAGTCCTTAAAAAAGATGGCACAGTAAGACTCTGTGGCGATTATAAAACAACGCTTAATAAGCATTTGCAAGTCGATCATTTTCCCTTGCCTCGAGTCGAAGAGGTGCTCGACACGCTCCGCGGCGGCGTTCTATTCACTAAACTCGATCTCGCGGAAGCATATCAACAAGTACCGCTCAAAGAAGAGTCAAAAAAATTAGTAGTAATAAGCACGCACGTAGGCTTGTTTAGATACAATAGATTGCCATACGGCGTAGCCACCGGGCCAGGATCTTTCCAACGAATCATGACATCGTTGTTACTGGGGATCCCCGGTGTTATGGTGTTTCTCGATGATATATTAATCGCGGCTCCGGATTACGAAAAACACATGTCGCGGTTAAGAGAGGTGCTAAGACGTCTAAACGACTCGGGATTGCGACTTAAGGATCAAAAATGCAAGTTCATGCAAAAGGAAATAAAATACTTAGGGTTTAGAGTGAATGCGGCCGGCATTTTTCCATCGGGCGACAAAATCGAGAGTGTAAAACAAGCACCGGAACCAAAAAATGTCACGGAGTTGAAAAGTTTCCTAGGATCCATTACTTATTATGCTAGGTTCATAGATAACATCACGGATAAACTGCAACCATTGTATGAATGCCTAAAAAAAGGAAAATTTGAATGGACGGAAGAATGTACACACGCGTTCGAGAGCATTAAAAAAGATTTGTCGTCCGAGCTCATGCTGGCTCACTTTGATCCAGCGAAGCCTATTGTTCTGACGTGTGACGCATCGCCGTACGGCGTAAGCGCAATCCTATCTCACCGTGATAACGAGGGGGGAGATAGGCCTGTATGTTTTGCAAGTCGCACGCTGTCGAGTAGCGAGAAGGGATATCCCCATCACGACAAGGAAGGACTCGCGGTAATCTTTGGCATACAAAAATTCTACCAATACTTGTTCGGAAATCATTTTCTACTACAAACAGACAGCACGGCTCTGTCCAGAATCTTTCATCCAGATCGTTCCATTCCAGAAATTAGTACCGCTAGGCTTCAACGATGGGCAATATTCCTATCAGCTTTCCGATACGATATAAAGCATATTCGAGGAGACAAAAATTACGCTGATTGGCTCAGCCGAATGCCAATAAATGAAAAAGAAACCGTAGCAAAGTTCGCGATATTGCAAGACAGCGAATGCTCATTTTTGCAAAACATACAGGCCGCGGATTTCGCAACGTTAGATTGGAAAAAAAGTGCAAGGCGACACTCGCAAAGACGCTACCCTTTGCAAGGTCATTCGTTACTGCGTAGACGGATGGCCAGGAGAAGCTCCAAAAGACACAGAAATAATCCCCTTCTGGGAAAAACGAGAAGCGTTATCGGTGGAAAATAATTGTGTGCTATGGGGACACAGAATAATTATACCAGCGAAATTGAGAAATTTAGTTTTGCACGAACTGCATCACAGCCACTTCGGGGCTTCGCGAATGAAAGCGCTGGCACGATCATACGTTTGGTGGCCAAAACTCGACCAAGACATTGAAATGATAACACGACAATGCGTACCTTGCCTGAAATTGCGAAAAAATCCGCCTAAGATCCCTCTCACACCTTGGCCGTGGCCCTTGGCACCATGGCACAGAATTCATGCCGATTTTTTAGGCCCACTGTTCGGAAAAATGGTGTTAGCCGTTATAGATAGTCATTCAAAGTGGCCAGAAATTTTTGTAGTACCAAACATGCGCGAAGAAACCGTGATTGCAATATTCGAGCAGATGTTTTCGCAATTTGGGTACCCGGCGCATATCGTCACAGATAATTTTTCATCATTTACGGGGGATAAATTTCAAACTATGATAAAAAAAAGTAACATAAGACATAGTACGTCGCCCCCGCACTGCCCGGCCACCAACGGAGCGGCAGAAAACCTAGTAGATACAATCAAGCGTAAAACCAAAGCAATGGTGGAAGGTGGCATGTCTCTTGACAGCGCAATCCGACAGTTCCTATTTGACTATAGAACGTCACCTCACCCTACTACGCAAAGAACGCCGGCGAGTCTAATGCTCGGAAGAGAGATTAGAAACCGATTTTCCGTATTGCGGCCGCCACCGGCCATATCACGTGTAGAATCACAACAAGAACGAGAAGTGAGAAATCATCTTGGATCGCGAAAAGTCATGCTCAAAATCGGAGACTCAGTAATGGCAAAAGATTACAGAGGGGGAGGTGAGAACTGGGCGTTAGCTAAGGTTACGAAAGAAGTGGTTGCGGGTATCACTTACGAGGTAAATACCGCAGATGGACTGCGCTGGAAGAGACATGCGAACCAGCTAATAACGTGCGAAGACGAAGCGAGAGCGCTCGCTAGGCCACAGCCAGAGATAGAAAAAGAAGCCGTGCGAGCCGAACCGAGAAGATCAGTGCGCATTCGCGCAAGACAGCAAAGCAGTGCTTAGCTATAACTACTCGGCGTAAAGATAAGAAGAATTAGACATTAAGTTGCGCATCATTAATGTTAAGAAGCTACGAGAGATTGTATCGAGCGATATCTTCACCCAGCGGTCCATTATTAATTGTAAGAAATCATACTGTGTGAAAACAAATATAGAGGGGGAGGGTGCGGTAACCGCGCCTAGTTGCTCCAAGCAAGTATATTACTGTATTCTTATAAGATATCTATACTATGGTATACGGGAGAGTTGTATGGGCCGTGAGGCCACTGTAGTTCAGTTGTCGACGTACCGTCGCACCGGTTACTCGGGCGTCAATAAATCGCCGGAGATCGACACTCAAATAAACACACTGTCTCCTGTATCTGTGTCCGTTATTATCCAGATGTCCCAGATATCACAGTACATATTGTGTACTACCTATACACCAAATTTCAGACCGAAATTCTAAAAATTACCAAAGTTAGAAGCATTTTAGTAAGATAACAAATAATGATTGCATGTGTTATTGAAAAATTGTGTTTTCTCGATGGTATACAATTCTGAAAAAAATCATGCATATTGAAGGTACGGAAAAGATTAATTTTGCACAATAATAATTGCAAAAAGTTATTAACAAATTAATGAAAAAAAAAATAGTTCAACAAATCTTCTGTCAATCCAACTTTTTGTATAATGAAAATGATTCGTTCATTTTCTTGGATAGGTCTGAATTTTTTTAGATTTTTAGATTGACTTTGAATTTTATGATTTTTCACTATTTTTTCCATAAAAAAAAAATGCAGTCTATTGAAAAATCAGAAAAAAATCATACACATTTAGAAAAATTACCAAATCATTTTCATAAAAAAAATAAGTCGAGTTCCCAAGAAATTCGTTGTGTTTTATAAAAATACGTTTGGTCGGTAACGATTTACCGACCCTGCGGTCGCTACTTCCAATCGATGCGAGTTAGATTACCGCCGCTACCGCGCTTCGTCTAGTCTACGCGGTCTACGCTACACCGGCGAACTACGGCAGCCATGATTTTTTTACTCGATCTGTCAAACGCGTGAAAAACCGGCATCCGGAAAATTGCGATTATCCATGTGCGCGGTAGTTATAGCTTTCGTGAATGAACGTCATAGATACTGTATTTTCCAGTGAAACAGTGAAAATAACATTTGTATCGTGACAATGTCGAAAAGCACAAAACCTCGAACCCGTAACCTATTTTGGAAACGGCATCGCGGAACTTTTCATTCAATGTCATTCAGCGTGTCCGTAATTCTTTTTTTACTAATTATTTCGCAATAAAACAATTTTTTGTTGATAAAAATAATTTTTTTTTTATCAATTTTTTTTTGTGTGAAAAAAAAAGTTTATAAGTTTTTTATGCAACAAAAAAAAATGTTTTTTTTTTTGAGTGACCAAAGTCAAATAGCTTCACCAAACTTGAAAATCCATTTCTCAACAAGTATATGTCTCTTCGCTTGTCGCATGTTTCA
The DNA here is from genome assembly GCA_963924025.1 of Ischnus inquisitorius. NCBI lineage: Eukaryota > Metazoa > Arthropoda > Insecta > Hymenoptera > Ichneumonidae > Ischnus > Ischnus inquisitorius. The sequence goes on from OZ001253.1 coordinate 11,169,229, forward strand.
GTTCCAACGACTGCACCGATTTGAGCTCTTGACGTCTCATTTTCTTCGTAACGGACCATGTTCCGGAACGAGTGCAGGGATTTTTTATGCGAGGAAAAATGAATTTACAGCGCACCATTGTATACCTGGCAATGAGTAAAAATGTGGAAAAAGGGAATTTTTCAACACATTTTATTCGATAAGTCCACCGGGGAAGCTCTAAAAAAAAATCCCCGCACTCGTTCCGGAACAAACTGTCTAACGAACAAAATGAGACCTCGTAAGCGAAGATTCGTTGCTTCGTTCAGTCTGAAACATGCGACAAGTGAAAAAAGTTTGTCGGTCTCTCTTTCAGAAAAAATGCACTATAGAGCACCAAAAAAATTCAAAAGTATAGTCCATCGCATGTACTTTTGGAGTGTCAAACCCAATTTTTATTCAACTTTATAGATACTGAGAAAAAAAAATTCAATTTTTCGTTTTTTTAGGTGACTCAGTCCCCTTAATGTACCCATTGAAACAGAGCACAGTACAGCTTAGGACTACGCATGTACTTAACCGTCTACTAACAGAAGCGCTGTTTGAAATGTTTATAACTTATGTTTCGCGCCACTTTGCTCTTAAAAGATGTAATACTCGGATATTACACCGACTTTTAGCTCAGAAGAAAGAATCACCTTCCCGAAACATTATAGAACCTGGAAATTGAATATACGGGTTGGGAAGAATCATAGTAAATATAGCGAAAAAATGTCTCTATTTATTTTCTTTGCAGACTACTGAACGCAAACCGGAGATCAAGGATTCATCTGCATTAAATGACAGTGATTTATCTAGCAATGAGCTCGATTGTACATCGCACTTTAATCATTCCATCACAAGCGCTGCAACCAACGAAGATGACATCGCGGATAGCGATTTTAGCTTCGAAGAATATTCTATCCAAGCTCTAATAGAAGACTTTCAAACAGTTCCTTTACGAGAAGGCTGGACATGGTCCCGAGCAAATGCAGGGGGAGTAACCTTGGTACAATTACACCCAACGACTGCAGAAGCGAGATTGCATTGTTGCATTAAAGAGGATCTGAGAATGACGGTTCGTATTTATCTATTTTATGGGCCAATAATTTTCCAATTATATAACATGAGTTTACATTTTTTTCCAGATATCACACAGTGACAAAAGTGTTACCCAAGAAGTAAATGATTCCGTTCAATCCATCGAAGAACTTATGGAAATGTTGCTGTCTTTGGAAAAAATCGAAATCTGTATTGGAACGTCTCACGAGGAGCACCGGTAAATTAGTTTAATTAATGGCATCATAAAATTGATAGATAAGTAATTGCGATATCAGTACTTATTTGTTAAGCACATCGATGCAAATCAAATTCAAAGATGAATACACTATATTTTTCAAGTTAACTTCCTTAGTCTCTGACTGACAGATATTCTTTAAAAAATTGTATTTATTTAAACATTTTATGATTAGTAACTGACAATATTAACGACCATTTTTTTTTTCCTAATTTTTACCAATAGGCGTTCTCCTGACTGTCGTGGATTTATCGACCCGTTTGAAGGGTATCAGAAAAAGCGAGGGTTCGAGCGATGCATCCCATGCCGGAATTTACGCCACAAACTACAAAAGAAGATACATCGAGTGCAAGTGAAAGTGCTCCATCAAAAATCTGTAACGCAGAAAAAACTGGAACTACTGAGCAGGCGGCATAAAAGACTACAAACGGCGGTAATTTGAGGCACATTCTAATATATACTTTGATATTCGGGAGTACGTGGAGAAATTATTAGCATACGCATAGTGCAACTAATAAGCTGATCATTTTCTTGCGGAATTTGGGATCCGAAAGTATGTATTCGAATGCCTTCATGGTTTGCAGCATTGTGAACAGAAAATTCTGAATGCAACTGATACTGGAAGTTATTATGTATTATGTATGTATGTACATAAAATTTCATGTACGGTAGTGATGAACAATGAATGTACTTTAATAAGATGAAATTAAAGTAAATTTATAAAAATTATAAAAAGTTAAGTATCTAGTATTGATTGTCCAACATAATTTTCAATTGAATCATACAAACTACTTTACGTGTAAAAACTTCCAGTGCTAGGACATTCAATTTACCTTCAGTTTGTCGAGTAAAGTAAGATATTCCCGAGGCCATAGATGCATTAATGTATACATTATCAAGATCATAAAGTTTCATTACAATGTACGCACAGCACTTGTGGAATCCATAAACAAAATTCCTGCAATAAAGATATTGCGCAGAGTTGATTAATACTGAATCATGATTTAGACCAGTAAACTGAAAACAGAAATGGATGCAGTTCGGAGAGAATGCGCAGTTAGACAAGAAGATGTCATACAGCAAGCTATCGCTTCGTTACCTTCGGAACAGCAAGAAACTGTCCGAACTTGTTTATCCGTGTTGTAACGAATCGTTCGTACCGACCGATTGAACGATACACCGCGATTCCCTTTCCCGTATTCGTGAAAGGTCTCCGTCTCGAGATAGTGACGAGGTCTCGTCGAAACGAGCCCTCGTCCCAGTCGTCGGCGAACCGTCGCCACGAATACACGATAACAAATGTAATATATATATATATCCGAGCGCCAAATATCTCGCGAACAACCGAGAAGTGTGTAAAATCGAGCGACGACATACGTCCGAAACATCCACAAAGCGGTAACGTAAACATTACAATATTAATCGATCGCATAATAGAAAAGAAAAACTCATACAATACTCGCGTGGGACACCGTCACGATCACAGGCGACTGGGGTCATTCCGGGGCTGCGGTCTCGAGAAGAATCGACAAAAGGAAATAAAAAAAAAAGAGAAAAAAGTACGGCGAGTCGATCGATTCATCGATGCGGGATCGGCAAACGAGGCTTCGATCGCCGCTGGATCATCATTCGTTTATGGCCGCGGGCCGTAACCGTCATCGAGGCCGAACTCGATAATGAGTTAAGTACGCCGAAATTCATAACTAGAAAATGTGTGTCAATGTGAATTTGTTAGATTGAATTCGCCGGTATGTCGTTGTCGGATATATTTATTGTATAAATTTCGATGAGGAGTTAATTTAAAAAGGAAAAGGGGAGAAACGAAAGAAAACGAAAGGGTTAAAGAAAAATCTATAAAAAGAAGAAAATTGGATCAAGAAAATGAACTTGATTTTATGTCGTTTCATAGTATGTATATATGTATATTTGTAATCATGCGCGTAATATGTAAAAATAATTATATCAATGTATCTAATATCAATGTGGCCATTCTCGAAGTTTTCTTATTGTCGGCCCGAGAATCAGAAACTATCGAAAGAAAAATATATACGAATTAATTTAGAATTGGTAAATTGAAAATATTTACATTTTGGCGCCCAACGTGGGGCACGACAAGTAGAACTTGGATTTCGTTCGTGGTCGTGAAACATTGATATAGATAGATCTATCAATAGAAGGAATTTAAACTCGTGTTATTAATGTCGCTAGTCCACAGTCCAGCGAAAACACGCTCTCGAGTGAGTGAGTCGGAGGATACACCTATCCCGAAGACAGTTAAAGCGCAAAAACCAAAACAAACATTAAAGCGAACGGATTTGAAGAGCGTGAAAACTAATCTTGAACGAAGTTTCAGTAAGGAATCCGAACGCGAACGTATAACGATGGATGAAGAGCGTGATCGATTGCGAATGGAGGCGGACCGTCTCGCCCTGCAGCGAACGGAGTATGAGAGACTTCGAGATGAGATGCAGGGTCAACAAGCTCTTCTGGAGGAATTACGGGCATTACGAGCAACGTGCGAACAACAACATCGTGACATAGTTGCTCTTCAAAGGGCTGAACCGCGTCAGCAACCGCACGATATGGTTGTGAATCCTCCAGGTGAGAGGGGGGATGCAGGCGTGTTAAATGGGCTTATTCGTGGCATGCAGTCTATAAAACTGGACGTTCGTTTACCGAAGTTCGAAAACGATGTAAAATTACATCCCCGCGAATTCTTAGAAGGTCTTGAAAAATACTTAAGAATAAAAAAGGTCGATCAGGACTGCAAGATGTTGATCGTTGAGAACGCTCTCGAGGGTCGCGCAAAAGTTTGGTATGACGCAAATCGAAACCAATGTGATACATACGATAATTTCAAGGTTGCCTTCCTAAACGAATTTTTCTCCGTGCCGGTCCGCGTTCGAATTAAGAGCCAATGGTCCGCTAGACGATTTACAGCTCAGACAGGTTCGTTACAAACATACTTCTTGAAGCAAGTCACCGAAGCCCAGTATTTCGCGCCTCCGCTCCTTCCATACGAGGTTAATTATACGGTCGTGCAACAATTACCGATTCGAGTCAGGGAAGCGCTCGTCACCGCGGATTACAATGATACGAACGCATTAGCAAACGGGTTATCGCAGTTAGATATGGTAAATGATGAACGCGAAAAGTCTCGTAAAACAACAACAGCGAATACGTATGGAAATAACAATCATAATAATGTTGTGAGAAACAACGCACCTATTCAGAGCGCGGGAACATATAGCTCGGGGTCGCAAGCACAACAAAAATCGGCAACTAATAATACGGGTTCGGGGGCACCGCGCGCCGGACAATATAATTGTGCGAATATAGAATTGGGAAACGCGCACCCCTCAGTCATTGTCCCGTCCGATCAGTCGAGCAGTGCGAATCAACCGAATGTAATACAGCCGGTCTTGCCATGTTTCTCGTTTCCCCCTCCATCCGTACAGCATCTCGCGACGTATCACGACCAAAATTCGGATTTAAACTAAATGTGGACGCGTTGAGTACTGGTCCCGCGACGTGTCAAACACAATTCGACGTTTTTGAGGACCTTATGAAAGGCGTTTCGGACGAATCAACCGGAAGCGATGAGACATCGCGATTTCGCCGCTGTCCACAACTTTTAGTCCGGATTTCAAATATTCCAATCGCCGCGCTAATTGACACCGGTAGTCAGGTTACGTGTGTTTCCGAAGGATACTATATGTATCTTCGAGAACAATTTAAACTAATCGAATTACCAGTCACGAACTTAATAATTACAACAGCTATCGGAAAAAAACCGACGAACGTTAAAAGACAAGTATATCTAGAAATTGTTTTCGGGACGTGCACTATAACTACAACTTTTCTGATTATCCCTTTTCTCACGTCGCCAATGATACTCGGAAACGATTGGTTATACGATAATGAAGCAGTTCTTGATTATAAAAATTTGAAGCTTACGGTAAAGGATTACGAAGTCCCGCCAGAAGTTGTCTTATTCGACCGCGCAAACTCCGAAAGGATACTGTCATCTCAAGACGGGGATATCACGTATATCCAAATAATTTCAGTACGCGAACAGGAATTAAATAACACGATAAAACCCTCACATGTGTTCGGCGAGGATTTATTTTTTCCTCGAGATACCATTAATTTTCAATCATCGAAAGTATCCGAGGGTAACGTAGTCAATGACCAATCGCAAACCACTGAAGATGAATATGATATTCGCGTGAATTATGAGCAAGAAATAGCTATTGATACGGAGCAACAAGAATATGAATCGAATGATTTTGATGAAAAATTTAAGATTCCTATGCTGTCCAGTATTATATCGGCTCACTCAGTTAGTAATTCGGATAACGACGTACAAGCAAATATCGGTCGCGATATGAATAGCGGAGAGAGTCCGAGCGAAGGGGTCACACGAGACGTGTCTCTAAACCCGCCGAGTATCTCAAGTCACGATCAGAGCTCAAGAATAATTCAAAGTACGAATGTGAATAGTGTCCATCCGGAAACAAGTACAAATTACAATAATAATCATGAGCCGAATGTAGTAGAGGATGTAACGAGATCGGGTATAGCGGTCGCGAATACAATTATCTCCGACCTTGACGAATATTTTCCGGTAGAAGTCTTAGAAACATCACGTTCATGCCGACTGTATGTAGAAGGGGAGGACGAGAATTTCTTCGATGATATTCACTCTTTAAGCCGAGAACTCACAGAGCTTCTCCCGGCGCAACAAAACGATATGATCGAAATGCTCTCGAAATTTAAACGTCTCTTCACCGCGAAAAATATTGGGGCAGGATCGTACGAGCACAAAATCACTCTGCGTACGCCGGAGACGATTGTTAAACGATCTTACCCGGTACCGCACAGTCTTCGAAAGGGTGTCGAAGCTGAATTGGACGAAATGATGAGAATTGGCGTTATCGAACGATCCTCCAGCCCTTATTGTAACCCCTTACGAATCGTACAAAAAAAAGATGGTCGATTGCGTATTTGTCTTGACGCGCGGTTCATAAATCAGGTCATTGAATCGGATAATGAGTCGCCGCCACTCATTAACGAGTTAGTACAAAAATATCACGGCGTAGAGTTTATGTCGACCTCAGATCTCGCAAATGGATATTGGCAAATTCCCCTAGAATAGGCGTCGCGTCCGTATACCGCTTTTTTGTATGGATCGACGCTTTATCAGTTTTGCAGGATACCGTTCGGTCTTAAAACCGCCGGAAGCGGCTTTATTCGAGCAGTTAGCCAAATTTTCGGAAGAGAATTCGACGATTTTCTCACGGTGTATATCGACGATCTGCTAATTACATCACAATCTCTCGAAAAACACCTCGAACACGTGGAACGAGTTTTCACGAGGTTGCAAGATCATAATTTTACGCTCCGGTTAGACAAATCCTATTTTTGTAGGACCGCGGTAAAATTTCTCGGGTATGAACTCTCCATACATGGACTCCGCCCCGCGGCGGATAAATTGAAAATTATCGAGGAATTCGATGAACCTGCGAATAAAAAAGAATTGCAGCAGATTATGGGGGTTATAGTATACTATCGTCAATTCTGTATCAAGCACTCGAACTTCATCGAGCCCTTCCGGACTTCGTTAAAAGGTAAAGGAGAATGGGTCTGGACGCCCGAACACAGTCGCGCTTTTAAAGAATTAAAATTAAATTTCGTTAATTCGATCATGTTACACCACGTGATACCTGGTAAAAAATTTAAATTGCAAACCGATGCATCAGATAAGGGCATAAGTGGCGTCCTTTTTCAAACGAACGATGAGGGACATCAGTGCGTAATCACGTTAGTTAGCCGATGCCTAAAGGCGGCCGAAGTAAATTACGGAACCACCGAAAAAGAATTACTCGCCATAGTGTACGCAGTTACTAAATGCCGAACATATCTCATCGGAACGGAATTCGAGATAATAACAGATCATAAGGGCCTTAGCTTTCTCAATACGACACAATATCACACCGCGAGACTAATTCGTTGGTGCTTCATATTACAGCAATATAACTTGTAACGATTTTTCTAAGTGAAAAACGTCACAATTTTCCCCAATTCTCGGCCCGAGTCCACCGCTCACCACGGCCGAACACCACGCGTAGAATAAGTGCGAATTAGCTATAGCGCGATTCCCCCCCCCCCGTCCTCCCCGCCGCGCGAGACCCAGCAACACGACAACGCACGACGAGCCAGCACGAGTGAGAGAGTGCGCGGCAAAGCCGAGGGAGATAGAAGAGCCCGGCGAGGGGACGCGAAGTCCCTGGCCCACGATTGTCTTGCCTCGCTCAGGTGACTCGTCCCCACCGCCCGCCTCAGCCGTCTCGCCTCGCACTGCCCAACTATATCGATCGGCGATCTACGAGCCTCCCGTCGCCATCTAACGCCACACCCGCCGGTGAGCCCAATTATCGACCAAAGTTGCGTTGCAAACTCTCTCACTCGCCACCAAGACCCCCCGCGGCGCAAGGATCAAGAAGAAAGCGGAAACCGGTGAAAATGACTCACTCTTGGCCCGAGCTATCCCGTGTGCACGTGTGCGAGCGTTATCTCTTAAGTGTTTCTGCGAATAAAATATCCTGTAAGTCGAGTCGCGAAAGATCGATCGCATGGTGTTGTGTGTGAGAATTGTAAGAGTGAATAGAGTGTTTTCCCCTCCGTCCCGGCCCCGGTTTCAAGGATTCTGCGAATATTTTGGCGCGATAGATCGCGAGGAAATTGTCACGACATCGGCATTCGCTAGCACAGGTAGCGAGCACGTGGTGAGTGGTGCTAGCATAATTATCCAGTGAGATTCCCGAGCCTCCCCCCGCATTGAAAATAACCCTCTCCCCGATTATTGTTGCCCTGCAAAGTCATTGTTAATAACCGCGATTAATTTGTGAGCCGAAAGCATCGGGATTTTCACCCTCCCCTGAGCCCTCTCCTCTCTCCCGCGACTAGCCGGCCCACCGTAGTAGAGACGCGTGTCACAGTACGAGTTTGGTTTCCTTTTGGTTTTCTGTTATTTTCTTTCCACGCAACGGTGTTACGCCGACTCGTAACTGGCGCCCAACTCATTGTTTCATTTTGGTGCAGTTTTTATTTGACAGTTTTTAGTGTGATAACCGCCCCGTCGCTCCCCCCTTTGCCTCGTGAATTATTCGCTCCCTTTCCCCTTCGACATTTTGGTCGCCCGTGAGTCCCGTTCTCCCCGAATCGCCGCCATTTTCGCCCACGTCTCCCCGCGTCCCCGATACCGTTTTTCTCCCTTTATTTTATAATCTTTCCGTGCCACCGAGAGCCGGATATTGTTGAGATTTTGATTATTATTATTTTCGCGTTGTTCATTTTCCTGATTATTATTTAGCTAGTGCGATTTAGTTTATTTTTCCGCTTTATTTTTCTCAGTGATAATTTTTATTTTATATCGAGTCTCCCCGTTCACAATTATTTTTGTATTATTTTATTTTCTCCATTTTCTCCCCACATTTATTTTCTTTGATTGTATCGAGCCATCCTGCATTTTCTCGTCTCTGTCATTAAATTCTTTATTACCGTATTTTGCACGATTTTGTTCGACCCTTCCCTCCCCGGCGGTTATCGGTAATTTAAAAGAAGCCGCATCACAAAATGGCGCCCAACGTGGGGCCCCGATAACTCAGGAGGAAAATAAAGATTCTTTTATTTCGCCACCCCGTTTCCTCCTGAGGGTGTAAGAGCTCATCGCGGTTGCCACCCCCTCCCCTCCCCGCTCTCCCTCCTGAGAAGTTGTCCGACGGTTAAATCGTCCGAGTTAAAAAAAAAAAAAAAAAAAAAAAATCGTTCGTGTTGCATTTCAGTATTTGAAAAAGTTTGGATCACCCCCCTTGCTTCCCCCACCCTACCCCCTCTCACGAATTGGATAAGGACTGCCACCCCCGTGCATCGCTTTATTCAATTTTTCTTTTGATATTGTGTTGACTATTTGCAGCGAATATTTTCGTAAAAATTTATATTCCCTCTCTTTACACTTTTTCTACTGCTTACGATTTTTCTTGGTTTGTTTCTTCTGTTTTTGCCTGTATTTTAAGCGGTATTTGGCTGCGCCGAGCGTATCACACACTCTGGCTGCGCCACACACTGGTCAACGGAATTGCCCCTGAACACCGTACCCTCCCCCTTGCGACTGCATTTATAATTTTGTTTTTCACCACCGTTCCCCAGGTTTCCTTTTCTCACTCCGACTTCACCCGTCGAACCTCAAATTAACCCGTTTTGTTTCTTTTTCCCCGCTCTGACTATTGTTTCACCCCTTCTCTCTCCTCTTGAGATAATTCACTCCAAAATGGAGGTTTCGGATTATTCAAGAATCGCCCCGGATAACGACCCTCTTATCACCTTCGCCCAAGTATGTGCCCCTGGATCAAGTGTTCCCGCCCCGCCCCTACCCCTCGCCCCCACAGACAGCGCCCTCCCCCCAACTGTACAGACCCAGCTAGACCAGATGTCCCATAGCCTCCGCAACGCCAGTGTAGGAAAAATCGTCCTGCTCTGCGATCAAGCGAGGCTTAGCACTTCCGGTACGCTCGATCAATTGATCGATCGATACTGCCGCCACCTCGCTCGGTCCCGATTCCCAGACGTGCCCCTACCATGGGACCCCGCTCTCGATGAGAGAGGACCAGCCGAAATTCCCTTCAGCAGAGCCATTGGGCTCAAAGAACTAGTCGATTGCCATGGAACGTCACAGTTGCCCAGTCATCCCCCCACGTTTGCACACGCCCCAGCCACAGTTGCCCCATGCACCACTCCGAGGGAATCCTCAGAGTACAATAGCCTGTCGGCAGTCCCAATGAGAATTCCTCCCCTCAGCTCGCGTTTACCCCCAGAACAGCCAGCCCTCAGTTCCACGAGTTCACACCCGAAACCCCTCGACCCCGTACCCTGTCCCATCGCCAAAGCCCCTCTCCCGGAATTGTTTCTGACCCCCGAAAGCCCCGCTTGTACCCCGTGCATTACCCCAGAAATGTTGGATTGTCCCCCGCGCTACGTCATAGCACCCGGCCCCACCCGAGTACGGTCAACCCCCAGGCGCTTCGAAAAGTTCGTGTCGAAAATCACCGGAACAGACAAGAGCGAAGCCGAGAGATTTTTCACGAAACTCGTGAGGACCTCTCGGATCTTCAAATCACGTCAGGTGAAACAAGCCGCACTGACGAGATGCCCGAGTTGCAGACCGGTTACGAGCGACATCAGCTCACTGGATGCAACCTCGGCGAGTGAGAATCCCCAAACCGAGGAATCCCCAGAATTGCCCTCCCCCGCAGACAGATTAGCCTCTCCCTGCCGACCCTCTGCCTCAACGCACACGACCGTGCAGAGCCCCCTTTCTCCCCGAGTTCCGGAAAGCGAGGCGGTTCAATCCGAACCCCTCTCTCCAAGCCCAAGTCTCCCCCGCGCAAAAGGCCCCAAACGAAAAACCCGGAAAAGTCCAAAAGGTTCCGTGAGCACCGAGAGCGACAGAAGCTCTCCGGAGTCCGGATACCGAACACCCACACCCCCTCACGCGTATCCACGGATTACCACATCCCACAATCTCTCACCCACAGCTCATATTCCCCCTCTCATGGCAAGGTTAGTGCCATGCCCAGCCCCCTGCCCAGAAGTCCCAGCATTACGAAAATTTCTACCGAGAATCAACCTTCGAACGCGCGTTCCCTCGTCCCGTAACTACCACTACGACGAGAGTCGCCGATCGAAAGGCAGGAAGACCGGAAACAGCCACCGCAGACGCCCCAGAGTGCCCGAAAGTATTCCCGCAGGCCCCGTCCAACCCTGGTATTATCCCTATCCTCCCCCTCTGATGCCCTGTTCGTATTACCCGAGACCCCAAGCCCCTCGCAACCGACTTCGTGCGTACCCACACGCTCCCAGAGGCCATGAACGCCATCCCCGTCCCTCTAAACTCCCTCGAGACACGTTCGATCCCCCATCGGACTGTGCCTCAGGCCCCTCGCACCCTCGAAATACCCCTCGCTCCCAACGTTTCACCCCCTTGAGTCACCCGAACCAGTCACGTCCCCCAAGTCCCCAGAATTCGTCGCGTTCCCAGAGTCCCCCGAGTTCGCTGCATTCAGCAGGATCCCAGAGTTCCCAGGATACCCCGTAAACCCCGCCGCGTTCCCGCCCCGAATTTCCCGTAAAATGACCCCATTCACCCCGAGTATGGCGCGCCCCAGAACAGGAAAGTCCCCTCAATAAGATCCCCGGAACGCGGTATTATTGGTCATAGTATGGTCCCACACAGTATGGTAAAGTTCAGCATAGTATGGTAACGTCCAGCACAGTATGGTGAAGCCCAGCACAGCCTGGCAAAAGTTCAGTTAAGCCCAGCCCAGTCAAGTTTAGCCCAGTTTGGAAAAAGTTTGGTAAAAGTTCAGTCAAGCCTAGTTCAGTCAAGCCATGCCCAGCCCAGCCAGTTCAAGCCCCGCTCAGTAACCACAGCAAAGACCGCGCGATTAACTCCAATCGACGCGGAGCACCCTGTCGCCCTTCCCAGCCAGTATTAGATAAAAGTTAACGATCAGCCCCCGCCACTGACCCAAAGAAACACCCTGAACCCCCCATTTATCACCCTTTCGCGCATTGCCAAAGCAGGAGTCGGCAAGACCCTGCGCACAGACAGCAATCGAGCCTCCCCTCGCCTCACCCTCCGTCCGTCCTCGTGCCATCGTCGCCCAAAACCCCTCCGAAGACCCAAGATATCCCCGAAAACAAGACCCAGCCTAACCCCGTCGCAAATGGCCGTATCGTCCATGAACAGTGTGTGGCAGAAGCTAGAGTGACCTCGAAGCTGCGATTCGATCCCCCAGTCACATTGGCTCAAAACCAGCAATTTCGATTCTTCGCCATCGCCAAGCTACCCACTCCCCTTATCCCCACACCCAGAACACCTCAAGTATGAGTGCTGCTCGAGTCATCTTGCGCTGACTCTCGATGATCCCGGGGGGAGTTGTAACGATTTTTCTAAGTGAAAAACGTCACAATTTTCCCCAATTCTCGGCCCGAGTCCACCGCTCACCACGGCCGAACACCACGCGTAGAATAAGTGCGAATTAGCTATAGCGCGATTCCCCCCCCCCCGTCCTCCCCGCCGCGCGAGACCCAGCAACACGACAACGCACGACGAGCCAGCACGAGTGAGAGAGCGCGCGGCAAAGCCGAGGGAGATAGAAGAGCCCGGCGAGGGGACGCGAAGTCCCTGGCCCACGATTGTCTTGCCTCGCTCAGGTGACTCGTCCCCACCGCCCGCCTCAGCCGTCTCGCCTCGCACTGCCCAACTATATCGATCGGCGATCTACGAGCCTCCCGTCGCCATCTAACGCCACACCCGCCGGTGAGCCCAATTATCGACCAAAGTTGCGTTGCAAACTCTCTCACTCGCCACCAAGACCCCCCGCGGCGCAAGGATCAAGAAGAAAGCGGAAACCGGTGAAAATGACTCACTCTTGGCCCGAGCTATCCCGTGTGCACGTGTGCGAGCGTTATCTCTTAAGTGTTTCTGCGAATAAAATATCCTGTAAGTCGAGTCGCGAAAGATCGATCGCATGGTGTTGTGTGTGAGAATTGTAAGAGTGAATAGAGTGTTTTCCCCTCCGTCCCGGCCCCGGTTTCAAGGATTCTGCGAATATTTTGGCGCGATAGATCGCGAGGAAATTGTCACGACATCGGCATTCGCTAGCACAGGTAGCGAGCACGTGGTGAGTGGTGCTAGCATAATTATCCAGTGAGATTCCCGAGCCTCCCCCCGCATTGAAAATAACCCTCTCCCCGATTATTGTTGCCCTGCAAAGTCATTGTTAATAACCGCGATTAATTTGTGAGCCGAAAGCATCGGGATTTTCACCCTCCCCTGAGCCCTCTCCTCTCTCCCGCGACTAGCCGGCCCACCGTAGTAGAGACGCGTGTCACAGTACGAGTTTGGTTTCCTTTTGGTTTTCTGTTATTTTCTTTCCACGCAACGGTGTTACGCCGACTCGTAACTGGCGCCCAACTCATTGTTTCATTTTGGTGCAGTTTTTATTTGACAGTTTTTAGTGTGATAACCGCCCCGTCGCTCCCCCCTTTGCCTCGTGAATTATTCGCTCCCTTTCCCCTTCGACATTTTGGTCGCCCGTGAGTCCCGTTCTCCCCGAATCGCCGCCATTTTCGCCCACGTCTCCCCGCGTCCCCGATACCGTTTTTCTCCCTTTATTTTATAATCTTTCCGTGCCACCGAGAGCCGGATATTGTTGAGATTTTGATTATTATTATTTTCGCGTTGTTCATTTTCCTGATTATTATTTAGCTAGTGCGATTTAGTTTATTTTTCCGCTTTATTTTTCTCAGTGATAATTTTTATTTTATATCGAGTCTCCCCGTTCACAATTATTTTTGTATTATTTTATTTTCTCCATTTTCTCCCCACATTTATTTTCTTTGATTGTATCGAGCCATCCTGCATTTTCTCGTCTCTGTCATTAAATTCTTTATTACCGTATTTTGCACGATTTTGTTCGACCCTTCCCTCCCCGGCGGTTATCGGTAATTTAAAAGAAGCCGCATCACAAACTTCACCGTCACATACTGCATAGGACGGGACAATGTCGTGGCGGATTTCTTTAGTCGCCATCCGTCCGGAAAATTCGAAAAAGATGTCCAAAAATCGCGTTTTATCTCGTCAGTTCTCAATTCGCTACCCGTCGAAATACCGACGAACGCGAACGTCGTTTCTCTGCTTAAATTGGCACGCGACGAATTCCCCTTTCCGAACGAGCTTCGAAAAAACTTACTCGACATTCAAGAATTACAATCAAAAGATACGAGTCTCATAGAGCTCATCGCGCAAGTTAAGCAAGGAAAGTTAGACGACATTTATCTTATACATAACAACATTCTTTTCCGTCGTTATCCCGCCACCGAGCGATGGCTTCTCGCCATTCCGCAGGCACTTACAAAGCAAATAATTGAGTATATTCATCGGAAACTTGGACATGCCGGCGCGACAAAAACGATCGCGTATATCCGGACGTACTTCCATTGGAATCGTTTAAACAAAGAAGTGCAGCAATTTGTGCAGTCATGCGACCTTTGTCAACGCGTAAAAGTCTTGAATTATTCCATGGAGGGCGAGTATAACATGGTAAGATCGAGCGCACCCGGAGAGCTAGTTACAGTAGATTTTTATGGTCCTTTGCCGCGCTCGATTGCCGGAGTTCAATACCTATTCGTGATGCTCGACGCTTTTACCAAATACGTAAAATTGTACCCAATCCGTAAAGCCACCACGCAAATAGTTATCAAAAAAATCACGGAAGACTATATTCCGACACTCGGTAAACCGAAGGCGATCCTGGCAGACCATGGAACTCAGTTCACGTCACCAAAGTGGAGGAATTTCTTAGAACAAAACGACATTAAAGTACGCTTCTGTTCCATACGATATCCTCAGGGGAATCCGACGGAGAGGGTGATGCGTGAGCTCGGTCGACTGTTTCGCACCTACTGTGCGGACGCACATACGCGATGGGGCAAGCATGTGCCATATATCGAAAATTTGTTGAATATAACCGTACATTCGAGCACGGGTTACTCCCCGCACGAACTACAATTCGGAAGGCATCCTCGGGATATTATCGATAGCCTCGTCTTGTTCCCACCGAACGCGGAGCATACCCGTGAAAGGAAAATAATGTTCGCGAACGAACGCCTGTTGCTCAATTACGGAAGGCGACTAAAATCACAAAAGGCTACTTCAACAGTACCACTAGATGTAGGGGATCTCGTGTTATTGCGTGTCCCGTATCCCTCAAGAGCCGTCGACAACGTCACGTCGAAATTCTTCCATTTATACTATGGACCGTATCGGATTAAACGAGCGTACGGGAACAATTCGTTTCTACTTGCCGATCGAACCGATTCGAGCAACGAAAAAGGTAGCTATAACCGAAAGAATCTCCGCAAATACCACGAGCCTATTTGACGCGCCAGCATAACCACCAATCACACGCTGCATCTCATCTCAGGAATGCTAACAGGTCTGCGAACCACGAGCGTGGGTCATGAGTGTGATATTTTGTGTAATCCAGCAACGAATGCGTTCCCCGATATCACAAAATGGGGGGATAAATGTAACGAATCGTTCGTACCGACCGATTGAACGATACACCGCGATTCCCTTTCCCGTATTCGTGAAAGGTCTCCGTCTCGAGATAGTGACGAGGTCTCGTCGAAACGAGCCCTCGTCCCAGTCGTCGGCGAACCGTCGCCACGAATACACGATAACAATTGTAATATATATATATCCGAGCGCCAAATATCTCGCGAACAACCGAGAAGTGTGTAAAATCGAGCGACGACATACGTCCGAAACATCCACAAAGCGGTAACGTAAACATTACAATATTAATCGATCGCATAATCCAAAAGAAAAACTCATACAATACTCGCGTGGGACACCGTCACGATCACAGGCGACTGGGGTCATTCCGGGGCTGCGGTCTCGAGAAGAATCGACAAAAGGAAATAAAAAAAAAAAGAGAGAAAAGTACGGCGAGTCGATCGATTCATCGATGCGGGATCGGCAAACGAGGCTTCGATCGCCGCTGGATCATCATTCGTTTATGGCCGCGGGCCGTAACCGTCATCGAGGCCGAACTCGATAATGAGTTAAGTACGCCGAAATTCATAACTAGAAAATGTGTGTCAATGTGAATTTGTTAGATTGAATTCGCCGGTATGTCGTTGTCGGATATATTTATTGTATAAATTTCTATGAGGAGTTAATTTAAAAAGGAAAAGGGGAGAAACGAAAGAAAACGAAAGGGTTGAAGAAAAATCTATAAAAAGAAGAAAATTGGATCAAGAAAATGAACTTGATTTTATGTCGTTTCATAGTATGTTATATGTATATTTGTAATCATGCGCGTAATATGTAAAAATAATTATATCAATGTATCTAATATCAATGTGGCCATTCTCGAAGTTTTCTTATTGTCGGCCCGAGAATCAGAAACTATCGAAAGAAAAATATATACGAATTAATTTAGAATTGGTAAATTGAAAATATTTACAGTGTCAAAGGCAAAGAGTTCTCATGGACGACGGTACACTAAAGAGTGGGCTTATAGCTGTCATTTGCTGCGAATTAAGAGCAAGAGAACATACTGTCATCTGAGAACTCGTGACATTTTACCTTTGCCGCATCCGGATACTCTCAACAAGTACATTAAAAAAATGGGCAGCGCGTATGGCTTCCAACAATCGATATTTAGCTGCATGAAGGAAAAGGCCAGCGAAATGACTATCGCCGATAGACGAGGTGACTACGCGTTGATCTTTTCGACGGCATATTTGTTTAGTCAACTGTAAGCAAATTTACTTCACATAGGTACACTTCTGGTCGATGAAATGAAACTTGGAGAAAACGTTTCACTTGACACAAATACGCTGAAGTTCACGGGATTCACGTACCTCGGGGATCATACGCCGGACCATCAAAAACATCAGATGGGAGATCACGCTCTTATTCTGATGTTTCAACCATTCCGAGGAACTTGGGTTCAAGCATTGGCGTGCTTCTTAAGCAAGGGCTGTGCTAAAAGCGCGGTTCTGGAAAAATTGATGCTTGAATGTGTTGTCCTTCTTGAGAAAGCTGACTTTTTCGTCGACGCAATTGTCACTGATGGAGCGTCCTGGAATCGTGGTGTATGGACTCTGTTGGGCGTTCACGAAGGCAACGTCAGCTGTCGGCACCCTTGCGACGTACTGGAAGATATCGAATCCGACGATTCGGAAGCTACCGATAACGCCAGTGAAGGCGGCAGGCGGTTGTGGTTTTTTTCCGACTTTCCCCATCTCATCAAAACGATGAGAAATGCCATATCGTCACGAGAGGAAACTTTAGTAAGTGCATCAAAACACGTGACGAATATTATAAGAACATTACCGAAAAAACATGTATGATCAAATGTTTTACAGACCCCGGACGGGATTATCAAGTTAAGTCATTGGGATGCTGTCGTGAGCGCTCAGAATTCAGCGGGATCTATCCTTCGTATAGCGTATTTGCGCGAAGAACATGTAAGGCCAAAGCACTACCAAAAAATGAACGTGCCTCTCGCGTTTGAGGTAAGAGCTAATAATTACAACAACCCATGTCAATTATGGAGCGGATTATTGTTTTTCGTTACAGTTATTTTCGGAGAGGACGCAAACTGCAATGAAGCTGCTGAAAGATGCTAGTGTCCCATACTTGGCCGATTGCAATGCAACACTAACATTCATGAAACGAGTCAACAATTTGATAACTGCGATGATGTCTCGTTGCCCGAATAATGCTCTTCGAGGCAGTAATACTCACATGAAAGTAAAAACCAGTCACTTACAATCGTATCGTATCGTTTTTCGTATTGATAAATGCTCGTTTTGCCAAGTCGCATTAATTTATAATTGGAAAGCAGGCTATTGTAGACTTCCAAGAATACCTGGAGGAGTGGGAAATTGTGGCCAACGATAACCGAGTTCCATATATTTCGATAGAAACACTCACTGGATTCAAAGTTTCTCTTCAAGCTACGGTGGAAATCTTTACTTTTCTCGTACGCGAACATGACTTCGACTACATGATGACTTCACGTCTGAATCAGGATGCTTTAGAAGTGAGTAGTACATAGGAATTTATTTTTTTTATTAAGAAAAATTATTATTCCCAGATGTAATATCGTTAAAATCGTAATGATTCAGCAGTGAACAATTCGCTATACATGCAATAGTGGACTTCAATTTCATTACGTCTCTCCTTTCAGAAAATTACATCTGTAAAAATGTTTGGAAACATTCTGTCTTCGTTCAACATCTACTCCTCATTGCAATTCGCCTCAATAGAAAGTAGTAATCTCTGCATTCGTGAGAATTGTTACTGAATTATACAATTTCTTCTAGCAATTGATTAAACTGCTTACCATCTATCAAGTAATACCTTAACAACTGCAATCCACAGAAAGTAGTAACAATATTACTACTTCAAGTACTCGAATACAAAACGCTTTATGCGTATGTAGTTGACATAAAGTAATTTTTGAATTTTTTTTTCTTGTTTTACTTACTATTTCGCTGTGGTTCCTAATTAGCAATGCTTTATCACGATCGTCAAAAAATAATCGAAATCACCTTGTCTAATGTCATCGAAATTTCGGTCCAACAGAAAGTACATTTTTCTTCGCAAATACATAAACGAATGGAAAACTCATTTTCGTTTAGCATAATCACGAGTATTCCTCCAGATAATAGACAACGCATTTTGTTACCCCGTATGATCTTTCACTATAATAACAATTCTTGTGTGCTTATTCTAATTAAAAATTTAGTTGGGATGCCTACAATACTGATTTACTCTTCGTGCACTCGTTAATTCAACCTTGTTCTTGTGATTCACTATGGTGCATGTAGCGCATACGATGCATCGGTGAAATTACGGATTGCACGACAAATGATAATCTGCTGCTTGTGCTTGTGATTACTCTCTATTCGCGGCTAAGTTTTTATCTAAATCGTTGCTTTCTTTATGTTTCTATCTATGTTCATTTATATTACTATCTATTTTTTTCTCGATATTTGAAATATTTCGATTTATTCTATTTTTCCAGAGATTCAATGGAATGATGAGAAGTGCATGTGGAAGCAACGATCACCCTGACGCCACAGCATGTGTTCAAGTCTTCAGGCTTCTTAGCATGTACTCTCTCATCAAACCACCGAGAGGCTCCTGCGTTTCCGGCACGCAAATTTTGCGTGCGCTGATTGGTCTGAAAGATGTGGATGATAACAAAGATCGTATGAAAAAGTGGTTACAGTACTTTCATGACGTAGTGGCCAACGCGCATATCGGACCGGAAAAGTCAACACTCGATTTGCTCGAGCAAGAAACATACGATGGTTGTGAAGACCTACATACCTACGCCCAAGCGTATATGGCGGGTTACATCGGACGGAAGATGACAAAAGCCATTTTACGTGATACGCGCTGTTCTGATTGCCTAAATTCTGTCAGCGGCGCGGCACCGCAAGAACGAGACAAAATGATTTTGCTTATGGACAAAGGAGGACTCATGTACCCCAGTGAAGCTTTGTTTCAACTGATAAAAGAAATTGAAGGCGTTTTTGTAGGGGTAGTTGGACCAGGATTGGATCTTCAGGCCACCAGTCTGTTCACGATCATGGATTGTCTATCGAAAAATGAAAGCGTCACGTTCGTTGGATGTGCTATACATCGAAAAGAAGTTACAAAGCGTATTGTCCATTTGTGTGTTCTAGCAATGGGCCATTTCGTCGGTGAAGGTTTCAATAGAGCCCACAACAAGAGCCGCGACAAAACGAAGCAATTTCGAAAAAATGCGAAACTGCAATGACACGTCTCTATGTATGTACATTTGGATTTTTTTTACGGGTTTCTTTTATCGTTTCCATGAAAACTTTTTTATTGTATTGCATTGATGTTCGATGTACGTATTACAGGACTTTTAATATTTCTCGCCCTTGTACTACTGCCTGGGCACAGATTTAACGTTGCTTCGAGAGCAGAATCACAATAAATGACGAATATTGAACAATGAAGCTGTCTTGACAAGAGTTCACTCCGGGGGCTCGATAATCCTTACTATGACAACGGTAACGGGAGGCCAACGTTCCCTATCAACGAACGCAGAGACGTGAACAGGTAACAGTAACTTAATGCAATAATTATGCAACGATTTCCGTTACAGAAATTTGTTTTTTTTACTGAAAAAAAATTGGGGGTACATGCGTGCGTACTCGTTAAAATTGTCTGTGGAAACATCGTCAGTAGTTCTATTTATACGGTCGGGACCGCGATTCCATTATAATTAACATAGAATTATAACGGCTTACCAAGAACTAAGTCCTTTAGCATTTTTATTATCCAATTCTGAGATGAAGTGCAACGTGTTTTTTAAGGACACTGCCGCCAGAAGACTCGCTATAGGTGTTTGGATATAAAAAATTATGTGTAAAATTTCATGTCATGTTTTTATGGTTTGTTTTTTTTTTTTTTTCATTGCGATTGATTTTTTTCGAGATTCTCTAAAAAAGTTTAATCAATTGAGTAGGTTGAGTAGGCAATCTAGAGCAACACACAACATTGTCGACAATTTGAAACTGACTTTAAGAGTTGGTTACATTGGTAACGCGTCGCTTGTTCCAAAAAGAAATGATCACAGTTGGCCATACTTTGTCGAAAATATGCTGTCTCACGGTACTTACCTCTATATTACTCCATTTCAGTTCTCTCATCGCTCCACTTCGATCGCGTTGTTCAATCGTGCCGGCTAAAAATCCGAAGACATCGCGCTTTTTGCTGTTACATTAATAACGATCCAGCATGGCTAGAACGCGATCATTCTTCACCCATTGTGAAAAGCTGAAAATTTTCAGTTTAATCGATCGGTTTCGCAGAATTATCGAAAATAAAAGCAACAACGTCGCTTCCGCGGCAGCGAAAAATTGCGCATGGGCTACAATTGCGAATTTCTATAACGCAGAAAGTTTCGGAGAAAAGAAAAACGCAAAACAATTAAAAACGTTTTGGGAAAATCAAAAATCGAGGTAAGAATTTTTTTTAATCCATAACTTGACGATCAAACGCTACCGTCTTTCGTGATATTTTTTTTTTAACCGTTTTGAATTGCCCATTTTCCTGTTACGGAAAACGAACCATGTGGTCTCCCATTATCGGTTAAAATAATGTGCCGATATATAATCAATAATTTGTTTAATCCTATCGGAAAAAGATGAGCTAGAAATTTATTTCTTGTTTATTATTTCAAACAAATTTTAAATACTTAAAAAAAAAATGTCTACATTGCAAATAATTTCTAAAGAAATAAATATTAAATATGTGCAGATATCAGCAGCTGAAGGAGCGACGCGAGCAACGCAAGGAAACTTCCGACCAAAGGCCCATTGATTCCGATGAGTATCAAATAGAAATGCTAATCGAATCAATTTTGAAAGAGTCAAAAATGGAACTGTCCAGAAAAGTATGGGTATGCAAAAAAGAAGGTACGTATCTTCAATGTCTTCGCATAATTGATATATAACAACAAACACTGGTAATTAATATATTATTGAATAAAAATTTTGTTGCAGATGAATTGCCGGCGCTCTTCGACGAGAGTACCGTCTCGATGAGCTGCGACAACGACGAAGATGTTCTGGAATATATCGATCTCACTGACGACGGTGGACGATGTCAGAAGAGGTAAAAAATCCAAGATTGTCGAGCTCCGTGGAACATCGCCGCATCGGTGCGAAACATCTTTGGAGCGAACAGCAGCCATATCGACATGGTGGTCATATACTACAGCACTTGGCGGATCAGCGTAAACGTTATTTGCAAGAGATCGAAGTGGCATTTACAGCAGCAAAAAACGCAGTAAACATGCTATTAAGCGTGGAAGACGATTTGCTATGAGCAACATGAAAGCATCAGTACGGTATGGGACAAGCTTGCGTTGTGAAATAGCATTTAAAACTGTTTCTAAAAACTTGGCGTAAGCCGATGCGTTTATTTTTAATGTCTTTATTTCGATTTAAAACGACTGAACGAATTTTTAGAACATATAAGTACTCGGTAAAATACGATACGATTAAAAACATTACACGATAAAATACTATGTGATAAAAAAACAATATTATCAAATATTACGTACAATAAAAAAAACAAATATTAAATATAAGAATCTTAACAATTTGTTTCGTTATTTCGAGGTTATGTCCAAACGGATTGTTACATTCACGAGCACGTTTTAATAAAAACACATTCACTTTGTAATCAATAAAACGGATAACATTTAATTCTTTCAATTTCATGATGCGTATGAAAATAAATAATGAAATACACGTCACCATTGCGCACGTTAATAGTTTTCGGTTTATTCACTCACGTTCACTGTCAAGGTCGATCACTTTGACGCCATAGTGCGTACATCGCTTAGTTTCTCGAAAATTTTAAATTACCGCCTAACACTGTATATCTATATATATTTCGTGCCTACTACTGTTCACAACGCCACTCTGTGGTATCTACGTTCACTATCTCCCTTGACCGTTTTTTCCGGACGTTCATTTATGCACAGTTCGGTCTCCTTATGTCTATTCTCCCTGGACATAACCTCGAAAAATTAGTTTTCGAGACATAACCTCGAAAATTTCTTTTCGCGACATAACCTCAACGTTGCTCGAGGATCACGCGACATCGTGCCGAGAAGGACGACTCGGACGGCAAATCAGCTCGGTCGGTGAATCGTTTCGATCGGTAAATCGAGAAAAAAAAATGCATTGCATCGAATTTTTGTTTCTCTCGCGTTTCAATTATTATAATTCGCGTTTTTCGGAGTTTTTCATTTAACCCGCAACGGCAATCGGAAAGGGCCGCAAAATTGACTCGGTCGGTAATTCAAAAACGGAGGTTCATTTAAATTTTGTTTAATTTCGCGTTTCAGTTTTATTCTTGACGAACACCGAAAAATTAATCGGTAAAATCATTTCTTTTACGAATCACTGACTCTCGGTCGGTAAAACAGATCGTAAATTTTCTTTTTCTCAAGAAGTGAGACTTTGAATTGAATTTTGGTTTTGGCAACGCAATCGCGATAATAATTCGAGACATTTTGCGTTTTCATTGTTTTTCGCAATTAATTAACTAATTAATTGATAATTAACAATTAATCAATAATTATCGTTTTTGCCGAACAACTCGAGTGTGTTTCGTCACGCGATTTTTAATACAGGAATCATCGGAAGGAGTCAGCGTCGATACCAAATAATTTCGATACTGTATTTCGTATTATTTATGTGTTTTTTGAATAAACAACCATTCATTTCACCGAATTGACCACATCTAACGATTTTTTTGCTCGCCCCGAATCCCTAACGATCGCGAAGTAGCCGATAGGCGCGTCGGTGAAAAAGTCGACCGTTACATTATATATATTGTTCGGGATTGCCTCAGTTCTCCGCGAGAATTCGGAGTTTATTTTCTCGGCTCGCCGCGAATTATTATTTTCGGGATTCCTGAGCGAGTCGAAGGCTTCTCGCGACGCGTTCGAGTCCACGGCCACGGGTCATCGACTCTCGGCGAAAATATGCCGAGAATATCTCGCCTTTCTCGGTTTTTTGGTCGAGGTATTGTTCCCGCGCGGTGTCAACACGCCTCGGCCGCGCCGCGCGCTCCGTCTCTCTCGCGATCGGGCACCTCTCTCTCCGGTCTACTGAGCGAGGCGAGTCCGTCTCGCAACTCGAGCATTTTCGCAAATTTCGGTGTCGCTCTCGGGGCAGTGACCCGCTGCGACAACACAGCACTGAGACACCGTTCGCGGAACAATTCTTTGGCGATCGATGAGTCACTTTGTCTCGATCTCGCGGGCGAAGTTAGTCAGCAACGAGACCGCGACGGGTTGACACCGACCGCCCTCGCGCGTACCGTCTCGCTGAGCTCGCCCTTTATACTTTCACCTTTTTTTTCTTTACTTGTTACTCACTACTTATCTAGTTAATAAATGAAGAGTTTATTTTGTTTGTTAAATCGACGTCGCACCAATTTACTTTCCCTCCCGCCACTCCTCCGATCCGCTCAACCTTTTCGCAACATTTTCTGGTCCTTCGAGCCGGATCGGAGCGAGCGGGAAAGCGCGCGTGAGTGCAGTGGATGGACAGTTCCCGGGTTCGCGATACTCGGCGCGAAGTATTCGGACTTTTAAAGACTTCGTGGAATTCCTCGAGTTTGTTTTCGTTCGGCTAGCATTATCGCGGCCGTTTCTTTCCTATCGCGTGTGCGTGTGTCGCGCTGCCGTTGGGCTCTCGTTCTCGCGTGTGCGTGTGTGGCTGCGAGTCAGCCGCGTCTCTCGGTGCTCCTCGCCGGTCATCGACCTCACGCCTAGACTTTTCGCGTTCGCTCTACTCTATAAGCGCTCGCGTTCTCTCTCGCTCGCGCGGTGTCATCGGGGTTCTTCGGTTCTCGGAAACTCGTCTCGCTTGTCTCGTTCTCGTGTTCGGCACCCCGAGACTCTTTAAATTTCTCTCACGATGGACGCGTTAATCGAGAGCCAGGAACGCATTTCTGGGCACATCGTCCGCGCGATCGAGAACCTGAAGAGGCTCGGGCAAGCGAACATCACGCTCGGAGTTCTCGAAACGAAGGTCGCCACCATCGATGGGAAATGGAAGTCGTTCTGCGAGGTTCACGAGCAGATCGAGAGGACAGCGACTGCCGCCGACCGTAAGCGATCTTACTTCACGGAAGACGTCTACACGGCGACCGAAGACGGCTACATCCTGAACAAGGGGAGGATGCTCGATCACGCGCGACAGTTCGAGGCCAAGGCAGAGGAGCAAGCGACCAAGCCTCCCGCGCACGCCGCGCAGCAGCTACCGAAGATAGCTCTCCCGAGGTTCTCAGGGGTCTTCTCGGAATGGCCCTCGTTCCGTGACCTTTTCACATCGATGGTGAGGGACAACGCTTCTATCGCTGCTGTAGAGAAATTGCACTATCTCAAGATGAGTCTCGTGGACGAGCCAGCCGCGCTGATTGCGTCGATTCCTCTCACCTCCGAGAATCTCGCGGCCGCGTGGAAGACGCTCACAGACCGCTACGAGAACGTGCGACTGCTGACGAACGCCCAGCTCGCGAACATCTACTCGCTGCAGCCGATGCGTAGCGAGTCCTCGGCAGAGCTGAAGACGCTCTTCAACGGCACGGTCAACGCCGTATCGGCCCTGAAAGCCCTCGGGCGCCCTGTCGAGGGGTACAGCGACTGGCTCGTCTACCTCACCGTGCTCAAGCTCGATAAGCAGTCTCGCCGCGAGTGGGAGATGCACGTCGGCTCGGAGAGGACACCGTCGGCATTCGCGGATCTCCAGACTTTCCTCGCGACACGCATCTGTGCGATACAGGCTCTCGAGCCTCTGGGATCGACACCGGCAGCATCGGCGAAGAGTCAAGACGCGACGGCGAACGCGGCGAGATCGGACGCAAAGAACGGCTCGCGCGTGAAGGCGCACCAAGCCTCGAGCGCGCCCGGACCGAGGAGGAAGTGCCCTGCGTGTGAGCGAGATCATTACCTCGGCGCGTGCGACAAATTCCGCGCGAAGAGTCTCGAGGAGAGAAAGGCGATCGTGCGCGCGAGCAAGCGATGCCACAACTGCCTCGGACAGCATTTCGTCCGCGAATGCCCTTCGCAGCGGCTGTGCCAGGAGTGCAACGCGAAGCATCACACGCTCCTGCACGAAGCTCACTCGAACGTCACCGTCGAGGGAACCCCTGGAGGCGCTCCGCCTCAGCCATCGGTGGCTGGAGGCTCGTCGAGTTCCCAAGGGTCCGGCGTCGCAGCCCTGAGCTCTCGGTGCATCTCAGCGTCATCGTCGGCTCGCGTTTTACTCGCCACCGCCGTGGTCACCGCGTTCACGGCGGGCGGTGAGTCGGTACCGGTTCGCGCGTTACTCGATCAAGGCTCGGAAGCTTCGTTTGTCTCGGAGTCTCTCGCGCAGCGTCTGAGTCTCCCGCGTGCATCCGCGTCGGTCGCGGTTACCGGAATCGGCAGCAAGACGACGCTTCAGGCTCGAGGACGTGTGGACATGAGGATCGCGTCTCGCGTCGACGCTCAGCACGAGCTGCGATTCGGAGCCCTCGTGCTTCCTCGGCTCACCGCTTACGTGCCTCCGCGCTCAGTGACTTGCGCTCGTTGGCGCCACCTCGACGGTCTCTCTCTCGCCGATCCCGACTTCTCGTCGCCCCTTCGTGTCGAGATTCTCCTCGGTGCCGAGGCCATGTCGCAGCTCCTACTGCCGGGAGTGTGCCGAGGTGGCCCCGACGCGCCCATCACGCAACAGACGAAACTCGGGTGGATTCTCTCCGGCTCTGTCTCTTCGCAGGGCGGCGAGAGCGCGGCGTGCTCGAGCTTTCAGCTCTCGATCGACCACTCGCTGTCGTCTTCGCTGCAGCGATTCTGGGAGCAAGAGGAAGTCTCAGCGCCGCTGCCGTTTACACCCGAAGAGGAGGAGTGCGAGGCGCATTTCGCGTCGACTCACTCTCGCGAAGCCGACGGACGATACACGGTTCGTCTACCCGTGAAGAAGCCGCTGTCATCTCTCGGGAATTCGTACGCCGCTGCCTCGCGCGTGCTGTCTCGCATGGAGCAGCGCGCTTCTCGCGACAAAGTCTTCGCGAGTGAGTACGCCGCCTTCCTCACGGAGTACGAGGACCTCGGTCACATGGACCTCGTGCCTCCCGAAGCTCCAGAGCCGATCCTCGCCTATTACCTTCCGCATCACGGAGTGATAAGGGAATCGAGCGAGACGACGAAATTTCGAGTCGTCTTCAACGGGTCGCAGAAGACGAGTTCCGGAGTCTCGCTGAACGACTGTCTCCACGTGGGACCTTTGCTGCTGCCGGATCTCTTCAACGTCGTTCTTCGTTGGAGGAGGCACGCTGTCGTTTTCTCCGCCGACATGGAGAAGATGTACCGACAAGTCCTTCTCCATCCGGAAGATCGAGATTTCCAACGCATACTGTGGCGAAAGGGCTCGAACGCGCAACCGAGCGCGTATCGGCTTCGCACAGTGACGTACGGCCTCGCGTGTGCTCCGTACCTCGCGCTTCGGGTCATACGACAACTGGCGACCGACGAGAGAGAGCGTTATCCACGAGGGAGCGAGGCTCTTCTCAACGACGTGTACGTCGACGACGTTCTCACCGGCGCCGACGACGTCGCCACAGCCCTCGAGAAGCAGCGCGAAATCGTCGAGCTGCTCAAGGCGGGCGGCTTTTCGCTAAGGAAATGGACATCGAGCGCTCCTGACGTTCTTACGGACCTCTCCCCGTCTCTCCGGGCCACAGGCACGAGCTTCAGCTTCTCAGCAGAGTCGTTCTTCCATATGCTCGGGCTCTCGTGGCAAGCTGGGAGCGACAGCTTTGTTTTCGAGCTCAAGCCTCTCCGTCACGAGCCGCCGCTGACGAAGAGAAAAATTCTCTCGGCGATCGCGTCGTTGTTCGACCCTCTCGGCTGGCTTTCTCCCGTCATCGTGAGCGCAAAGATTTTTCTTCAGTCGCTGTGGCTGCTGAAGCTCGAGTGGGATGATCCGCTGCCGGACTCTGTTTCTCGCGAGTGGTCAACGCTGTACGGTCACCTTCCTCGCATATCAGACACTCGAGTCCCGCGCTGGCTCAATCTACAGTCCACAACACGCAGCGTTGTGCTCCACGGGTTCGCGGATGCCTCTGAGAGAGCCTACTCAGCGGTGGTTTATCTCGTCGTCGAGTCTTCGCGCTCGGTCTCGCTCGTCGCTGCCAAGACGAAGGTAGCGCCCGTCAAGCAAGTTTCGCTCCCACGTCTCGAGCTTTGCGCAGCGCAGCTTCTCGCCAAGCTGACGCAACGTGTTCTCGAAGTACTGGCGCTCAAGTGCCCGGTCTACCTTTGGTCCGACTCGACGGTGACGCTCTCATGGATTCGCGAGCATCCGGGGCGCTGGAAAACATACGTGGCGAATCGCGTGTCGGAGATTCAAAGGGCATTGCCCGACGCGATTTGGCGCCACGTCGGCACGGCGGAGAACCCTGCTGACTGCGCTTCGAGAGGCGTGCTCGCCTCTGAGCTGCGCGATCACCCTCTCTGGTGGACAGGACCTCGCTGGCTCCTCGCACCACGAGAAGCGTGGCCAGCGCACTTACCGCACGAGGACGCCGAGGCACCTGAGAGACGGACTCACTCGCTCGTTGCATCGAGGGAGCGCGAAGAGCCGATCGAGCTTCTCACACGATACTCGAGTCTCGACCGCTTACTACGAATCGTCGCATGGAGTCTTCGCTTTATCAGGAATGCGAGGACTCGACGCGAGAAGAGCGTAGGCGACGCGAGGCTCTCGCCGACTCTTCTCCCGGCAGAGCTCGCTGATTCGCTCGTGCGCCTCGTGAGGATCGAGCAGCAACGGTGCTTCCGCGCTGAAGTGAGCGCCTTGCTCTCACGCTCGGTGCCTCCGAAGGGCTCTCTCACGAGGCTGAACCCTTTCCTCGACTTCACGGGGCAGCTACGCGTCGGAGGGAGGCTGAAGCACGCGGTTCTCGATGCGGACGAGAGAAATCCGGTCATCCTCGCGCGTGAGTCCCCTCTCGCTCGGCTGCTCGTCGAGCGCGCTCACCGCAGGACGCTGCATGGAGGCACGCAGCTGACCCTCGCGACTCTTCGACGGCGATTTTGGATACTCTCAGCGCGCTCTCTCGTCAAAACGATCGTCGGGAGATGCGTACGCTGTCTACGGTTTCGAGCAGCGACGGCGTCGCTACTTATGGGTGCACTCCCGAAGGAGAGGGTCACGCCTTCGAGGCCGTTCTTCCACGCAGGCATCGACTACGCGGGACCGATTCTCATTCGGACATCGAAGGGGCGAGGACACAAATCCGCGAAGGCATACATCGCAGTCTTCGTGTGTTTCGCGACGAGAGCCGTGCACCTCGAGGCTGTCTCGGATTATTCGACGGACGCTTTCCTCGCCGCCTACAAGCGCTTCACGTCTCGCCGGGGCCTTTGCCGGACACTCTCGAGCGACTGCGGGACAAACTTTGTCGGTGCCGATGCTGAGATGCGCGCTCTCTTCACCGCAGCTTCCGCGACGAGCGCTCGGATCGCCAACGCTCTTGCCAGCGACGGGGTCGAGTGGAGATTCAACCCGCCGGCTGCTCCACACTTCGGCGGTATCTGGGAAGCCGCTATGAAGTCAGTGAAGCACCATCTTCGACGAGTGATAGGCGAGGCAACGCTTACCTTCGAAGAGATGGCTACTCTGCTCACGCAAATCGAAGCTTGCCTCAATTCTCGCCCTCTCTGCGCTCTCACCGACGATCCCGACGATCTAAGCGCACTCACGCCGGGGCATTTCCTAATTGGGGCCCCCCTCTCCGCCGTTCCCGAGCCCTCGCACGAGGAGGTTCCGACAGCTCGTCTCAGCCTGGCAACACGTGCAGCAAATGCGCGACTGTTTTTGGAGTCGCTGGTCGTCGGAATGTCTGCATCAACTCCAGGTACGACCGAAGTGGAGCGTCGCTCGGCCTCCGCTGTGCGTCGGGGACCTCGTTCTCGTCGTGAGCGAGATCTCGCCGCCGACGAAGTGGCTGCTCGCTCGTGTCGTCGCGACTCATCCAGGAGGAGACGGCCACATCCGAGTGGTCACGGTGAGGACCGCAACATCGACTCTGAAGCGCCCCATCGTGAAGCTGTGCATTCTCGCCAAGAGAGAAGATCTCGAGAAGAGCGAGTAGCGCGCAACGAGGGACATCGAGTCTTTCGTCGTTCGACGAGGCGGGCGGAATGTTCGGGATTGCCTCAGTTCTCCGCGAGAATTCGGAGTTTATTTTCTCGGCTCGCCGCGAATTATTATTTTCGGGATTCCTGAGCGAGTCGAAGGCTTCTCGCGACGCGTTCGAGTCCACGGCCACGGGTCATCGACTCTCGGCGAAAATATGCCGAGAATATCTCGCCTTTCTCGGTTTTTTGGTCGAGGTATTGTTCTCGCGCGGTGTCAACACGCCTCGGCCGCGCCGCGCGCTCCGTCTCTCTCGCGATCGGGCACCTCTCTCTCCGGTCTACTGAGCGAGGCGAGTCCGTCTCGCAACTCGAGCATTTTCGCAAATTTCGGTGTCGCTCTCGGGGCAGTGACCCGCTGCGACAACACAGCACTGAGACACCGTTCGCGGAACAATTCTTTGGCGATCGATGAGACACTTTGTCTCGATCTCGCGGGCGAAGTTAGTCAGCAACGAGACCGCGACGGGTTGACACCGACCGCCCTCGCGCGTACCGTCTCGCCGAGCTCGCCCTTTATACTTTCACCTTTTTTTTCTTTACTTGTTACTCACTACTTATCTAGTTAATAAATGAAGAGTTTATTTTGTTTGTTAAATCGACGTCGCACCAATTTACTTTCCCTCCCGCCACTCCTCCGATCCGTTCAACCTTTTCGCAACATATATATATATATTTACATACGCAGCACACACAATTTTTTTTTTGTTGAAAATTCATTAAATAAACTAAAAATAAACATTTACAAAAAAAAACGTCACATATATATATATATATTGTGACGAGGCGTTGTCACGCGCTCGCAGCAACGTGCTCGAGCCAGAAAAATTCGCGAGGAAACCACGCTCTACAATGGATCGCTACTCGAGTCGATGGGTCGCGCCTTAGTATCAAAAGGGCAAATGACTGCTGTTGACGAAACTTTCAGAGATACGGAGCCAACGGCGAACAGCGAGCGACGCTCGAGCGAGGAGAGAGGAGAGGAGAGACGCCGTAGCCGGCGACCGACGAATCGGCGAAAACGAGAGAGCCTCGGCCTAACCTCCACCCTCCTCGAAGAGAGCGTGGAGCCCGAAATTTCGAAGGAAGTCGACAGGAATCGAGAGAGTCGACCAGGGGCCTCTGGCTAGAGAAGTCGTGAACGAGTTAGCGTGCGAGTGCTTCGCACTTAGGTAGCGTAGGGCAGTTGTAAGAACTTGCGAGTAACGGTAGGGTCAGGGATAGTATTCCCCGGGGAAAGGAAGACGACGGAAACGCTCGACGCGAGGAGCGGAGTCTCGATCCGAGAGCACCTCGAAGGACGTGCGGAGGTTGGATTCGCACGAGGCGAAGGACAACGCGACACGCATCGAAGGACGCTCGAGCCGAGCCAAGTTACTCCCGGGGCGAAGACGGCCAAGGGAACGACGCGAGGACCTACGACGACGGAAAATAGCGTTTTGGGAATAAGGTAGGCACACAAGGGTGCACCATCTCACTATTTTTCGCGTGTCGCGGTGGCCGGATTCTCCCGCCGTAATAGAAGAGCAACCGTGTGGGTTGTCTCCTCGGTCGTGACCGGCTTCCCCGGTGATCGACAAGAAATTGTTTGACTCGAGTTGCCCTCGAGTAGACGCTACGAGCGAGATATTGTATGAAGTGAGTATGATCGTATAGAATGGTATGTGAGCGAGATTGTATGAGATTGCGTTTAAAGAACGTTGATGAGAACGCGCGAATCGGGAAAATTATCGGCAGAGTCGAATCGGAATTATTCGGAAAATCTACGTCCGCACTTTGGGTGAATAAAGAAGTTGTTTTGATTTTAATTTATCATCTCGAGAGTTTCGATTATTGTGTGAGAAGAGATCGCGTACAAACCACTCCCGTAGTTAGCTGGGGAAGGATAGAGAATTTAGAGAACGAAAACCTTGGTTGTTGGGTTCGAAACAACAACCTGGCGCCCATCGAAGTCAAAGAAGCGGGTTTGAAAAGCGGGCATAAACGGGCGTCAATATATTTGGGACGCGCGGCCCTCGAAGAGTTGAGCCGAGATTGACCCTGCGAGGGCCCGTCACAATATATATTTTTGATTTTTTTTTGTTTCGTGACGAGAAAATGAAGGTACACTTCTCATTTTACCACGGACTGACCATGTAGCCCGAGTCAGCTAAATCGGTATACAAATCTTCGGCGAGACTATTACTCAATAGCCGTAACGAGAGATCGTGATCTGGAACAGAATAAATAAAATATTATCTCGCATTCGCGAAGTAGTCGTTGCTGCCGGGGCCGCCGCCGCCGCCGCGTTCGCGGCTACATACAAAATAAGCTCATTTTGTATGTAGCTCCGTTCTATCACTGTAGAAGCTAATCTCCACAGTGTCCTGCGGGTATACATACGCCGAGCAGCTTATTCAGGCGTATGATAGACCAGGGAGCAGAGGTACGTTGCAAGAAAAGTGAACATATACTGTAACGGTCGACTCTTTCACCGACGCCTCTATCGGCTACTTCGCGATCGTTAGGGATTCGGGGCGAGCAAAAAATCGTTTGATGTGGTCAATTCGGTGAAATAAATGATTGTTTATTCAAAAAAACACATAAATAATACGAAAGACAGTATCGAAATTATTTTGGATCGACGCTTGCTCCTTCCGATGATTCCTGTATTAAAATCGCTTGACGAAACACACTCGAGTTGTTTGGCAGAAGACCATTGTAAAAGACAAATGATTAATTGTTAATTATCAATCAATTTGTTAATTAATCGCGAAAAACGATGAAGACGCTAAATATCTCGAATTACTATCGCGATTGCGTTGCCAAAACCAAAATTCAATCCAAAGTCTCACTTCTTGAGAAAAGGAAAATTAACGATCCGTTTCACCGACCGAGAGTCAGTGATTCGAGGGAAAAAATGATTTCACCGATTAATTTCTCGATATTCGTCAAGGATGAATTCAAACGTGAAATTTAACAAAATTTAAATGAACTTTCGTTTTAAATTACCGACCGAGTCAATTCTTCGGCCCTTTCCGACTGTCGTTGCGGTTTAAATGAAAAATTCCGAAAAACGCGAATTATAATAATTAAATACGCGAGAGAAACAAAAATTCGATGCAATGAATTTTTGTAACGATTTACCGATCGAAACGCTTTACCGACCGAGCTGATTTATCGTCCGAGTCGTCGTTCTCGGCACAAGGTCGCGTGTTTCTCGAGCAACGTCGAGGTCATGTCGCGAAAAAGAAATTTTCGAGGTTAGATTCCCGAAACAGAAATTTTCGAGGTTATGTTTCTCGCTTACTTAAATTAACCTTAAAATTTAAGAAATTTGCTAATTTGCATTGAGCATCTCCCGTGAGGAGGGAACGCGTAGAGGATCGGGGAACGAGCTCGAGCCACTACTCCGTGCGTGTTTAACCTCACTCAGGGCCCTCGGCGAGAGGCTTGGTATTCGCCCGGACAGATTTCGAAAGTGGAGCCACGATCGAATCTCCCAGGGTGCAAGCGCACCTCCGCTGGGTAAACTAACCTATAACCTCCAGAGAACTCAGGACAACCGGTGTCTGACACCGAATATTCCTAGCCCCTGGGCTTAGTTGAACAAATAGAACTGGAGAAGTTCTATTTGAAGAATCTTACTGGAGCTCCTTCAGCCGACTGCTGGTTTTCTGCGCTCCGCACGCCCTTTTACAAAATCGGCCCCTCGCTGATTGGCCAAAAAATGCCGCATTGCGGTATTTTTCCCTTGAGCCCATCCCCCCCTTGACCTCATGCTCATGAAAATTTTTGTAGCCAATCGGAGCCACTGCGGCAATACCTGCGCGCCGCTCTGCGTGAAAATCGATAAACGGGTCGATTTTCACGCGCGCGAATGTTTGAATCGCGAAAAATACGATAAATAAAAAATTCAAACAAAATCCAGGAAAAATGTAATAAATATCGAGAGAAAAATGTCAATGAATGACAAAACGAGTAGCGACGATGAATTGAGGCGGAGATCGGCCTCGTTCTCCGTCTCAATACATAGAAAAATTATTTGTTTATTTACACTCGATATCTTACAACAAATACATTTACACTCTTTGTGATGATCACCCCATTTTAAATCTAGCCACAGCCCGGGATACAGTTTCCACAAGCAAGCGGCGCCTAAAATTAAACGAAATTTTATTTTTATTTTTTTTTTTCCATTTATATACAATACAATTATTTACAAATATTAACCTATACATCCGTAAGGGCGTGAGTCGTGTTCGCCCCATCGTCGCCTCCTGACTAGAGTGGGCTTGCAAGTTTTCGACTCGTTTCGCGTATACACTTGATGAAAAGCGTTTCGTCGGATGGTACTGAAGTCTACGGTGATAGCTGTGCCGGGCTCGTTGATCAAATTACAGATCGAATCAAAGTTAATTTCTCTGCTGATCCTGTAATTGAGCCCGATTCCTTTCACTTTGCATGTTGCAAGCTCTGTACCGTCAGGCTTCTGCACAACATAACCGTAAAATGTAGGTCCACCCGACACGAAGCGCTTAATAAAGCTACCGATACCGTAGCCCGTCAACTCGTCCGTCATATCGCCGAGAAAATTTCCGAGTGGCGGTACGTACTCCTCTGCGTTGCCCGTACTTACGTATATACATGAGTCGGTGTCGTGATAAAGTACGCGCTTATCTAGCTGCTCGAGATACGAGTACAATTTGAGTCTCGCTTGTGCGGTGGTATAGGCGGCGATCACAACGTTTACATGGGGGTTGACCACGATACGTACATAACCTCGTCATTCACGTGAATAATCTTGTAAACAACGCCGCTGCGGTCCGACAAAAGTTCTAAAAGACGGTGACGCGTTGCGACAACCTCTGGCTTCGGTAAATTTTCTCTCTGACCGAATTTTCCCCAAAATGAATTTAAGCAAAGTTTTGCTACCGATCTAAGACCCGTATTTACCTCTATACAGCCACGGTCTAACTGCACATCCTCGGCCTCGCGAAAGCTTTCGATGTAAGCGTCCTGACTCGTCCGCGTGGTACATTCAGTCGGCCATCCGCTAGCTTCCTGCTTTATCTTTAGCCAGAGGTTGATGTACTGACCAAAGAGTCCTGCAGTCTGCGTAGTCTTATTGTACTGCTCAACTTCGTACTGCCAGATCTCGTGAACGGCTAGAATCTTGTAGCCTTTCTCGATAGCCTTCTGGAGCTCACACGATACCAACGTACCCTCGAAAGCTCGATCCACCTCTGCTTCGTGATTACACGGACCCTGATGCATTTTCTCGCAGCATTTTCGACATAATGCGAACATTAATCGATTATGCATACGAACGGGAAGCACCGGATGGTACCGATCTCCCGGCGATAGTATGGTGCATCGTACGAGTCCTTCGACGTGGCGTAAATCATTATTTATCCCTACGAGATCTCTACAGATATCCTCGGTGTATACTTGCGGATGACCGACCGGAAAACGACCATATTTCGAGACGTATGGATAAAGCGAACATACGTCGATGTAGTGGATTTTCTCGCTACCACTTATCTCGTAATAACTGCGAGTATTGCCCGTGCGACCTTCAAAGAACACGTCGCGAGGATTTAATGGTTTATTCAAGAGCACCGAGTGACCGTCGATAGCCGCATTTATATCCGGATTCCTACTTTTCAGGCGTTTATAATCGCACTCCCACATTTCGTGGAGAGTGTATCCGAGACTCTTGATACGCTCCGAGTTAGCCAGCGTGCGCGTGAAACGATCGTTGAGCGTACAATCGCAGAATTCTTCGTTGCGCTTGCTGACGGTCGTGTAGCGTCTATCACTGCCATGGAAGAAAGAGCCATGAAACTGTAAAACGTGCTTCACTCCGTCGTCGGTCTGCACGTACCCATCGACGAGTGTTCCGTCGCGTAACCTGTGCTCGCGACCGCGCCCCGCGTGAACGATCTGCTTACCAAAGTTCTACTCTTCCCATAACAGCCACTCGATAGCTACTTCGGATTGCCTATCTGCGCGACGATAACCGTTTCGTGGTAAAACCGCGATTTTATCCGCTGCTAAAAAGTTTCGCCGAAAAACTTTATTGCACGCGGATGCGATAGTGACGGCCTCTGTGAACGGACACACTCTGCCACGCTGCACGAAAATTGTGCGAAATGCCACGCACGCCTTTCGGAGGATTGCCACATCCGTTCTACAGTACGATACGATTTCCTTCTGGAAATCGAACACGTATCCTGCAGCCGAGGTTTTCTCGTGCCAGTCTATTAGCACTTTTCGATCTGCCGGCGACATTGTATCGGGCGATTATGTAGCGTGAGGCGGTAATGGACCCTTGTAGTTCTGATTGGCTGTTGTGATAAAAAGATGGGGAAACGTACCTTTGAAAATATTATCTCCTAAGCCAAAGGCTTTTGGGAGTTTGCTAAGAGGCATGTGGAAATAATTTAAGCTGTCTATGAATCTGAGCTTGCCGATTTTCATCTCCATGATGCTCGTACCGTTCGTGATTAGTTTTGGAGTTTCACCCTGACGCTGGACGAGATATTCGAGGATGAACTGGGCATCAAACCCTTTCGCGTTATGTGCTATGCATACTATCTGTCCTACTTCTCGCTCACGGAGTAGAAATTCGACAAACTCCGCGAGAGGATTTCCTTTGAAAATTTGTTCCCCATCAGCCTCGCACAAATCACACGCCGATACATCATCCGGCATATCAATACATGTTGAACAACGCTGCTGACTGACACACAAACTTGGCTCGTGCAGGTACACATCGTTCTTCCCGTCGACTTTGCGCTCCTGGCGGGTTTCAATATCATAAAAAATGATGTTACGTCCCGTAAAGTTTTAACGAAACGTCTCGCATCGCAGCGAGCCACGCCACGCGCCACGGGCCGGAATCTGCAGCGTCAGCAACGTTCAACGCACCTACGGAGGCGCGCGATAAATCGCAGCGTCGCCGATCCCACGGTGCGCACAAAATCCGCGATGCACGCACTGCGATCGATCGAGCATAAATATCCAACTCCCCCAACTCGCGGGCAGTCTCCGATCTACTCAGCATCGGTATAGATCGGGTTGGAACTCCGCGATAAGTATCTACCGGATTATCTAATCCCCGTATATCTTGTGGGATAGTAATTGTAGTGTCAACCGGGTCGCGTGTTACTGTTAGTTCAATTAATATTAGATTCGGGATTATTTAATAACGTTTAAACATTCCCTCTAAACAACTCGCGTATTTGCGAATAATCGTCGCGGTAAATCTTCGGGTTCGTTCAATTTCCCACGAACGGGTCGTCGTGCGTAAATCGACCGGGAAGTGAAGAGAACCGTGAAGTTCGTGTGTGCAAAAATTATAGAAACATTAAGTGTATTCTCGCCACAAGCGAAACGCTTGTGTAGTGTATAAGACAGTCAAACAAGGCGAACGTTCTAAACAGCTGCGACTGTGCCGGCAGAAGCGCGGCTCTGGTATCTTGTAACCCGAGCACACGCTGATAGCGGCCGAGCGCCTCCGCGAGAAATCCACCGGCCGCACAGTACAGTCTGATCTCGCTGTGTATTAATCATTTATCCATAATAATCAAGGAACAAGTAATTCGGTAAATTCTGATAAACAAGATTGTAACAATATATCATTTATGTTCCAAGGGAACTTAAACTCTATTTAATTCGACTCCTTCATCAAAACCCAATCCTCGTGATTTCAAAGGACCGTGCCTGTAGAGGACGGAGTTAAAGAACGGATCCAATAATAAAAATAAACCTCGCGATTCTCGTGAGGGTTAGCGTGTGTCCGTACGAGACGCCCCCGCACGTCACAAGCTAAATGGTGTCAGAAGTGGGATACTTCTTTAACGATCCTTAGAAATCGAGAGTGAATTTTTGGGTACAATTAACAAGAAAAATTAAAGTCAATCATTCAAAAATTACGTCTCGAAAAATTTTCCCTAAAGTCAAGGTTGGCTATCAAAAATCTCGCTGATAACCACCTTCAAAAAAAAAAAAAAAAATTCCGCGTAAATCAATTAAACAAATTTCGCCGTGCTGGGATTCGCATTTCCGTCAAGGAAAAATACGAAAATCAGCACTACCATGCCAGCCAACGCGACTGCGGATCTGGACGTGTCTACGCGTTTAGTAGAAAGCTTCACTGCAGCCATGGGAAACATGTCACTGCAGAATAAGCTGAGTCAGATTCCCCGATTTGACGGGAAGAATATGTCTCTGCGAAATTATATCATTGACATAAAAAATGGTGCTGCCTTTATTCCCGACGGATCGGAACCACAATACGTAGAACAATGTATCGCTCGACTGGAGGGTCGAGTACGCGACATGTTTTACGGTGAACGAGTCAACACGGTCAAAGCGTTTATTTCACACTTGACAAAACAGTTAGCAAAAGGGCGCGATTACGACTTTTTCACCGATGCCATCGTGAACATCAGGATGCAGCAGGATGAGTCACCCGGGGAACTCTACGACGGCTCCGGGTACTCCTTGACGCCGCCAGGTCAGCTTATAAAGCGGAATATGGTGTCAACCCTCCGGAGGTAGAGAGGGACCCGCTACAGAAACGGGCTCTCGCCGCTTTCATCGACGCGTTACCAACACCAATGGCCGAGGCAGTGGACCTGCGTGAACCTACAACGCTGAGCCAAGCCTTCGAACTTGCCGAAAAATTCGCGATAAAGGAGGTGCGGAGAAAACGAGCAACGCTAGACTACGACAAGGTAATGTACGCCACCGAAGCCAGCCAATACCCGTCCCGGCGATGGGAGAACGATCGCTCACGCTCGCGTGGCCGACTAGAAGAACGGGGTACGTATCGGGACGAAAGCCCGCGATACCAGTCTCCACATTCGCGCGGAAATTATCGCGACGCCAGTCCATACTACCGCGGAGAATACCGCCGCGACAACTCCCTGAATCGGTACGGAAATCAGGGGGACTATAACAACAAGCCCAGGCAAGACCCTGAACCAGAGTGGACGAGCCCAGACTACACCGCAGTACCAGCGGGAGAAATGAAGAATTATAAGGACGGCCGACGACCATTCGGGGTAGTCAAAGTGCCACTCTCCGGCGAAGGTACCGCACCCCGTACTGGACCCATAGGATGTGGAACAAGAAATTGCGTCCGCATCTATACCGGGTGTCCCTGCTGCTACAGAGGGGAATCTTGCGGCTGCTGTCCAAATAATCGAACAACGGATACCCGCCGCTCGGGCGGAACAGCGACGCGTGCCATCGAAGCCTCCACTCCGAATGCAGCCACTGCCACTTCCAGCAAGTGCAATCTGGTGCAACCAACGTATTGCCAAGGCCCGGCAGAGGCTTTCACAATCCTCTAGACTAAGCACGCGGTCGAATCACCAGTAGTGGAACTAGCTGCCCTGGAACTCCGACAAAGAAAGGGCACATTCTTCCTCGATACGGGCGCTGAAGCATGCTTAATCAAACTACAAGCACTAAGCAATCAGGTCCCTATCGATACTACCCAGAAGATCTTCGTTGCAGGGATCGCAGAAATAGGGGTGCAAACCCTCGGTACCGTGATGATCCACCTCAGCGAGAGACCGACCAAGTTCAATGTGATGGTCGATCTGCCCATCAACAGCGATGCCCTCGTCGGCAAACCGTACTCCCGGGAAGAGAAAGCCGAAATCTCCTTCAACCACAACACCTTGGTTACCATCAGTGATCTTATTAGTCCCAAGCCTTTCATCGACACGAATCCACACCACCCGAACTACAATGGTGGAACGGAAAAAAGGATAATGATCGCAAACGAGGTAAAATCAACCAGAGTATTCACCCTGCGCGCCCGAACTCAACAAAAGATAGAGCTGGAAGTCATCAACACCGATCTGATAGAAGGGTATCTACCACGCATAGACATGGCTGATGGACTATACCTAGGGGAGGCACTGGTCACCCAACGGGCAGGAGTGTGCCAACTATACGCAATCAA
The DNA here is from genome assembly GCA_963924025.1 of Ischnus inquisitorius. Classification (NCBI taxonomy): domain Eukaryota; kingdom Metazoa; phylum Arthropoda; class Insecta; order Hymenoptera; family Ichneumonidae; genus Ischnus; species Ischnus inquisitorius. The sequence continues at coordinate 11,208,881 of OZ001253.1, forward strand.
CACCAGAGATGAAGACGTAAAAATCGAAGTCAACCCTCAAGAACTACTACCTTTCACGTACATAGATCCTGATAGCGAAACACAACTCGAGGATACTGAATCCAGCGACGCCGCCGCTTGCCCACCTGAAGACAGAGTGGAGAAGATTCTCGAAGCACTACGGCTAGAGCGCCTAAACGATAAAGAACGCGATCATGTACGTGAACTAGTTGAAGAATACCCCGAAAGGTATAAACTCCCAGGAGACAAATTGCAATGCACCCAGCGGGTTTATCACCGTATACCAACCATCGACGACCTGCCAATAAACACGAGGCAATACAGATTTCCAATAGTGCACAAAGCTGAAGTGGAGCAACAGGTACAAACAAAGCTGCGTGATGGTATCATCGTCCCGTCGCAGTCACCATACAACTCACCCGTATGGATAGTACCGAAGAAGCCGGACTCACAGGGACGACCACGCATGCGAATGGTCATCGACTTCCGAAAACTAAACGAGAAAACGATCCCGGACGCGTACCCGCTGCCGAATATATTGGAAATCCTCGACCAACTGGGGAGAGCAATGTACTTCTCAACATTCGACTTGGCGAGCGGGTTTCAACAGATACCTATGGATCCCCAGGATAGCGCAAAAACCGCGTTCTCCACCCCCAACGGGCACTATGAATACTCCCGAATGCCCGAAGGCCTGAAGAACGCCCCAGCGACCTTCCAAAGGCTAATGGACAACGTGCTGCGGGGATTGCAGGGAACCGAACTATTCGTGTACCTGGACGATATAGTCGTTTTCGCGACATCGCTGGAAGAGCATAAGGTAAAGGTACGCCGCCTCATGAGACGACTGGAAGAGGCCAATCTAACCCTGCAACCCGACAAATGCGAGTTCCTGTGCGACGAAGTGGCGTATCTAGGACACATCGTTGGCCGTAACGGACTGCGTATGGACCCAAGAAAACTACGAGCCGTGGAGAAGTTCCCGGTACCGAAAACCCAGAAAAATGTGAGACAGTTCCTAGGATTGGCAGGGTACTACCGGCGATTCATCCCTAACTTCTCGGCACGCGCAAAACCTCTGTCGGACTTGTTGAAGAAGGGCTTAAAGTTCGAATGGAAGGCTGAACAGAAACGAAGCTTCCGGGATCTACGCAGGGCATTGTGCAATGAGCCCATACTACAGTACCCAGATCTAAACAAACCCTTCATCCTAATCACGGATGCCTCAGACATCGCCTTTGGGGCAGTGCTAGCCCAAGAAAAGGATGGGATCGACTTGCCCATCGCGTACCATTCCCGGGTACTGAACAAGGCCGAAAAGAACTACTCCACCACCGACAAGGAGTGCCTCGCAGTGATCGATTCAATAGATCATTTCAGCTCGTACCTATACGGGAAGAAGTTCAAGCTTGTAAGCGACCATGAACCTCTGAAATGGATCGGGGCTATGACCGACCCTGGAAAACGCTTAACGAGGTGGAAACTAAGAATGCGCCGTTACGACTACGAATTCGAATATAAGCCGGGGAAACTGAACTCCAACGCTGACGCGCTATTGCGCAACCCTGTGCCGCAAGAAGAGTCCAGCGCCAGCGAAGCAATAGAGACGGAAACCTGCCAGGTCCTCCCTCTCAAAACAAAGGGGGACCCACCAAAAGCTCCATTCAGAATACCCGAAAAACCCGCTCCTAGGCCAACAACGGCGAGCACGAGCACCATGGATCAGAGCATGATAGCAGGACGGACTCGCTCACGCGTACGCAGTACACCCGCTGCCACGCCCAATTACAAAGAGGATACCGACGAGTCCAGCACGGAATCGTCAGGCGTGCCCATTCACAGGGCACACCGAAGCATGCTACCATCAGCGCCTCCACCAGTAAGAAGACTCAGGCCACCAAGAAGAGAAAAAGCCGCAGAACCCAGAGCGAAACCGGCAAGCTCCAGCACACCAACTCTCTCAAAAGCTGCCGCCACCGTAGTGGAAATGAGCTCCGCTGCAGAAGACACGGACGACAGCGTGTTCGAAGAGCCCGCGAAACGCACGCAAACGGCAGAACTGGAAGACCACGGATCGGAGGCCAAAGAATCTGCTGAACGAAACACAGACGAGGAGCTCGAGAAAATCCAAGAGGAAATCCAGAAGTCCATCAGCAACTTCGATGAGTCACTGCGCATGCTCGAGGAGCGATTCCTTGCCGAAACTCCAACAACAGGAATCACGGGGGAGCTACCAGAGATAGCCTCAGACGGAGAAGCGGATACCGACGAGGACATCGCCCGACGATCACTGCGGGAAATAGACCCATACGACGAAGAAAGCGGCGACGAAGAACTGACCAGGCGAATTGACAAACTGTCTGAGTCATTCCCTGCAACAACGGAACAGGAACTACTGTAGCAGCTGGTCAAAGCCGAAATCACCATGCGACCAAGCGACAAGTCCAACGAGGAAGACGAAAATCAGCAACCCCCGGAACAGAAGCCGAACCACGAAGCCGTCAGGGATGGAACCGAAATCACCAGCGTCACAGAAGAGCGCAGCAATTCGGAACCAACAGCTTCAGGCATCAAACTCCCCGAACGTGCAAACGCAGTAGCGGAAGAACAGCCAGCCGACGCCAAACGGCGCCGCACAGTCAGATTCTCCCTCCCGGGGGACGAAACACTGCCCACCGCACGTTCTACACCCTTCCCAAGCCGCACCCAAAAACGCAGCACACCGGGGACACAAGATCACCAAAAAGCCATGAATCAACCCAACCATGAACTCATCATCGAAGAGACAGCGGAAGAGAACCCGGAAAGAGAGGAGGAAACGACGGAAACACCCAACCACCCGGACAGCAAAGAAGTCGACGCGGATGCCGTGGGTCCCGAAGACGAAGAGATAGCAGCTCCTCCAGCCGAAGAAAAAAAACAGAAATGCAACACCACAGGAACACGCGAATGCCTAACATACAAACCCGACAACGTAGCGCATTTCATTTCGGCAGACGGGGAATTGACCACACCGATCGCAAGAATCCTCGCGGACCTCGGGAAAATCAACGGAGACGACCTGAGAGAAAAGGGTTTAACGGTCGGTCAAATCGCCGTGACCCCTAGCGGACGGAATAAAGTATACAGCATCGTAGCCAAGCAACGATACCTAGAAGAGACGGAACCTGAGAATATAAAGCAGGGGCTAACTAACCTAAAAGAAACCCTCCTGAAAACTCACGTGAAGAGCTTGCGGATCTCGCGCTCGGGGGACATCACCGACACCCTACCACCACAGGAACTCGTACAGACCATCGATGAAACATTCCGCAACACAGGGATAGCCATCACCCTCTGCTACGGGAAGATTCAACTGCCCCCCGAAGAACAGCGTACCGAAATCATCGAGGAATATCACAGCAGCTTGACCGGCGGACACCGTGGAGTTACGAAGACGTACCGGAAAATCCGTGAACGTTACCATTGGCCATCGCTACGGAACGAAGTACAAAACTACATACGAAGCTGCCGAAGCTGTCAAGAAAAGAAACTGACCCGCATACGCACGCGGGAACCCATGATCATCACCGATACAGCAGTAGACGTGTTCGACAAAGTCGCGCTCGACACAGTTGGACCACTACCAACAACGCCCAACGGCAACAAACACATACTAACGATGCAGGACACACTATCCCGTTACTGCATCTCCGAACCGATCCCGGATCTGAGGGCAACCACAATCGCCGAGGCAATGGCACGACGCCTGATTTGCCACTTCGGCGCCCCCCGAGCGATTCTCACCGATCGAGGAACCTCGTTCAGGAGCAGCCTTATACGTGAAATTGCGAAGATATTCAAGATCAAGCAGCTTACAACCTCAGGGTATCGCCCCCAGACCAACGGAGCTCTGGAGCGGAGCCACATAATGCTGATCGAATACATCAAGCATTACGCACAAAGCTACGATGACTGGGACCGACTTCTACCATTCGCCGAGCTCTCGTACAACACGTGCGTGCACGAAGCAACCAACTTCACCCCCTACGAGGTAGTCTACGGAAGATTGCCAAGATTACCCAGCGCCTTCCCAACCGAAAGAAAACTCGCGACGTACAACTCGTTCGTAGGTGAGCTGATCGGACGCATGTCTGAGATCCGCGAGATTGCTGGAAAAAACACCAACAAGGCAAAAGAGCGATCAAAAGAAATTTACGACCGGAAAGCCCGGCCCTTCGAAGGTAGCGTAGGAGACGAAGTCTGGGCAAAGAAAATGGTCCGCGACGGGAAACTTGACGGCCACTGGAACGGGCCGTATACAATAGTAGAAAAGACAGACAGGCACAACGTAGTGCTGCAAGGACCAACTGGCACTCGATTCCGCACACACACCGACAACGTCAAACCTTCATACATTCAAGAGCCCACCTCTTCCCCAACGATATAAAAAAAAAAAAAAAAAAAAAAAAAAAAAAAAAAAAAACCCACCGTTGACGGAATCGACGAGGGCGTCGATTGTAAAAGGGGGGGATGGACTCATACGATACCGCAGAAAGGAAAAATACTTTTTTTTGCTGACGAAGGAATCGGAGCAAAGGAGGGGAAAACTGTCGATTGATGGATCCGAGCCGTTAAGCGACACCCAAGCCGGTGACCAATTCAGTTAATCACGAGCAACCTAGCCGAATACAACAGTTCACTGAATTAGATCAATGGTTCAGAGGGAAAATTCGACTATCTTGGATCCAGTTAAGAAGTTATCCTCCTCCCAGCTGATCAACGGGACAGGCGACTTTGCAGTGAACCTGAATTTCAACATCAATCTGGTCCTCATCGAGGCTCTAAACCCAGAAGCCAATCTACTTTCGGTTGCTGACATTCACATCAATACCACAGCCGGTCCCGTACTATCGCTTGGAATCATACTTATTCCGTCTGCGCTTGGATCGGTGTATCCTTACCATATAGTAACGCAATTACCAGGTGTGTACGCCGAACTCACGCACTCTCATGAAATAGTCGGAATAATTGGGAACTTGTCAACCTTTGATCAAACCGATAAACATTTTCTGGAATATTAGACGTGCTGCCGCTCAAACAATTATTTTCAAGGCGAATAGTACCAGGTATCAAGGTGAGATCTGCCAAGCATCTTGGTCGAGTAAAATTACCGATACCGAGGTAAGAACTTACGCCGCTTAGATATAAGAATTCTACACCTTTCAAGGCGAACATTACCGGGTATCAAGGTGAGATCTGCCAAGCATCTTGGTCGAGTAAAATTACCGATACCGAGATGAGAACTTACGCCGCTTAGATATAGAAAAAGAACGAGAGCACGTGTATATTCCAGAAAAGAGAGAAGGTAATTAATCATCCCGAAAAGCTGTCTTTTCATGGGGAAAGCGACAAATCGGCCAGGAAGAAAGACCCGTATCCGAAGAGCGAAAGTGGCAGCCATTCAAACGGAAAATCTGGAAATACGAGCCACCTCTGTTAACAACGACGGAGCAACCGCAGAAGGAAACGGGATTCCGGATACGAAGCGAGAGGAAAAAGAAATTCTATCATGGCATTCACTCGAAGTACGCTATATGTACTCGTCGGAGCAACCCTGTTTCAACTTCCACTCACCGAAGGGAACCTCACCAGTGACAACTCATACGCAAACATCGTTATTGAGGATAGACCAGGACTGTATTACGAAAAGGTGTCATCGTTGAGGCTACAGCACGCCGATTGGAGAATAAGCGTGTTTATTGACGTTCAGGAATTCATCGACGTATTTCCACGACTTGACGTGAAAATCTACAGTGCTCTCGATGTGTGCCAGCGGACTAACACACGTGAAAAATGTCGTGAATTATTGCGACAAGATTACATCTTCAACCGGTTACAGCAATCCAAGGCAATGCTCAAGGAACTCCAAAAGGTCGCCACTGCGAGCGGGCCTATCAATACCCGGGAAAACACTTTTCCTCGTGCGTTAAGAAAACGCAGAGTCCCACTCGGTATCATCGGATCAATCAGTAAGTCATTGTTCGGCACAATGGATCAAGAAGACGCAGAATATTTAAATACACAAATTTATCAACTGTTCGCGGATCAGACGAACCTAACCCAGCTCATAAACCAGCAAACTCACATTACGGTCTCACGATTACAAGATCTTCATCGGGAGCACGTGAGTGAGATGAAAAATATCCACGACCTGCATTTGAGAGTAAACGAACTACAGTACGAGACAGGAAAATTGGACAATATAACACAGACAATAACCTACAATAGCGAACTGATAAGGTTTACTTATCGCGTGGAGCAAAAAATAGACCAATATATAAGGGCAACGGAAGAGTATATTCGAGTGATAACCACGGCACGTGACAGTCGCTACGACCCGGCAACATTAACAATCGATCAACTGTCCGCGATCTCCCGTGAGATCCAGTTGCAGGCGCCGGAATTCGAGTTTCCACTGTCAACTGAGTCACTGCGAGGGGAATCATTGGCCCGCATAGTGGAAGCCGATCTCATCTTTCATCAAGGGAGAATCATCATCGCTATCCACGTACCATTGCTCGACGGGACATCATACCAGCTTCACCGAATACATCCATGGCCGGTGCCGCAAACCAGCAATCACACGAGATCGGCTTATGTAATATCAGCGGCAACGTATCTGGCACTTTCCGAGGACAGAAGAACTTATTTCCTCGCGGATTCCGCTTACATCAAGGATTGCAAACGTGTTGAGCACAAATATCTTTGTCCCATGGAGACACCTCTCCATGAAGTCTCTACTGCCGATCAGTGTGAATTAAATATGCTAATTAGACCGACGGCAACAACCTACAGGCAGTGCGACGTACGCGTGCGACAACAACACGGACCGTTCTGGAGACACCTACCATCGCAGGGAGGGTGGCTATACTCATTATCAGGCCCTGAAGTAGTACATGTGCTCTGCCCTGGACTTACCGATATCACTACAATCTTAAACCGAGCCGGTGTATTTCACCTCAGCGCCAATTGCGTAGGACGGACGCGCACAACTACGTTAACCGGAACGCGAGCCTATCAGGGAAATACTCACTACATATATACTCCCGAGCTATCCTTGAATCTCTCGTTGGTGGCTTCAGTCCTTCACGAACAAGAAGACGACTTAAAAATCTACCACGCAGAACAGAACTCGGAAAACTCCCTACAATGGACAGAGCAAAGGGACGGCGAATCGCTCTTTGAAATCGAACGAAAAATAAAAGAAATCGGAGCGCATCGAAGAGAAAAACGACACCAGCAAATATCTCGTGCTAGGAGTCGCATCGGCTCAAGTGGTACCAATACTGCTGATAGCCTGCTGCTGCTGCTGCTGGGAAAATATGAAAAGAGGATCCGCCCAGCTGAGATCGAAAGACCGAGCACGAGACAACAACAGGAATTTACCGGCAAGACCAAGCTCTATCGGACAGAGCCTGAAAAGGAAATTCGGAATAAAGGGACCCAGCGAAACAAACTCAAACGAACCCGAGCCAGCAGAGATGATCATCAGTCATGTAACCACTGGCCAGTTGCCTCGCCAGGTGGCCCGATTTGAAAATTATTAAAAGAAAAAAAAAGAAAAAAAAAAAAAGGAAAAAAAAAAAAAACCTCAAAACTCACCGAAAGCAACGATCCGAACAAACGTCACAGCACACCGTAATCCCTTCACTATAATCCGTAACACCAACACCGTAACACAACCGTAACACCGTAACACCAAAACACAAACAACTACAAAAAAAAAAAAGAAAAAAAAAAAAAAACACAACAACAAATCAACAACGAAAAACTACGCTTGCCGGTGATATCCGTATATACCGCGGATACCCGGATGAAACAATCGATAATGTGTTGTTCGATACGACTCCCCCTATACACACCACGGCACAAGCAACAACGTATATCTCGATTTGGATTCTGCTCGCAAAGTTCGTCCACTTCAAAGGCCCACTCGGAGAAACACCGGCGCCAACTCTTGCAGTCCTCACGATCACAGACGCAACACACACCCTCGAGGAGAGTTTCATACAGCATCCGAGCCGCCCCGTTGCCGCGTTTTCCCTCCTCCAGCATGAATTCACGGACTCGCTGCGACATATCGATACTACTAGTGACTGCGAAAGAATCACGACGACGACTAATTGCGAGATGACCAGGGACCGAGCACGGAGCCTGCAGGAGCATCTAAGAGAAGAACTGCTGACTCCTGCATTCCGAGATAGCGATAAGGCGAGCGCCGAGATGCAACAAGAAGGAAGGCGAGGAATCACCGGCACAGGCGATGACGAGCGGGCCTCGCTAGAGTATAGATTACGGCAAAATTATAAATAATAAATAATTTAGCGGAGAAGCCACATTAATAAGCATCGCCACTCAGCAAAACAAAGAAAAAAAAAAAAAAAAAAAAAGGAAAAAAAAAGAGAGGAAAAAAATTTCAGTACTCAGCTAAGAACATAACACCGGAAGCAAAACGATCGCATATAAAAAGGAAAAAAAAGGGGTAAGAGAACACCTCCGTCGCCACTGGCTAAATCAAATCGGATCTCCCAGTATTCAAGTAAATTCCGAGCCGGCAACAACACCACGATGTGCCACGGACAACTAAGAAGATTCGGAGGCGACGAAATCACGGACCAATACAGCCAACAACCAGTAGAGCCACCATCAGAAGACGATGTACCAATTGTGACGTCAGGAGAGGAATCGTCATCAGAAGAAGAAGGAACGCCAGCAATTAATGACTACCGAGATGCTCTAATCCGAAGAACCACGCTCCGTGACATATGCCCCGTTTGCGAGACAAGACATGAACGCGCCTGGGAGCTTTGCCATATTTTAATGTGCGTGACGTACGGGGTAAACGCGGAAGTGCGGTGTCCTCTGTGCAACGAAACACTAAGAATTCATCCCGAATTCTCGTTGCACGCCTTGCGATGCCGCGACGAATATTGGGAACGAGCAAATCGGCTCCTCATCACTTCATATCTCGAACATCTCGACACCGGGAAAAGCAGCAGTGAAGAAGAATAAGCAGCCGAGGGAACATCGCAATATAATATTTGGGGAATTATAAGGGGGACCCGCATATTTTATTTTTGTTAACCATTCGGCTCACTCGACACTACAATTAATTTTAACCGACGAGGACGCCGATACTTAAGGGGGGGATGCTGTTACGTCCCGTAAAGTTTTAACGAAACGTCTCGCATCGCAGCGAGCCGCGTCACGCGCCACGGGCCGGAATCTGCAGCGTCAGCAACGTTCAACGCACCTACGGAGGCGCGCGATAAATCGCAGCGTCGCCGATCCCACGGTGCGCACAAAATCCCTCAACAATAATTGCTGACCCTGACGATTCCACCACCGCCCCCACGATGCACGCACTGCGATCGATCGAGCATAAATATCCAACTCCCCCAACTCGCGGGCAGTCTCCGATCCACTCAGCATCGGTATAGATCGGGTTGGAACTCCGCGATAAGTATCTACCGGATTATCTAATCCCCGTATATCTTGCGGGATAGTAATTGTAGTGTCAATCGGGTCGCGTGTTACTGTTAGTTCAATTAATATTAGATTCGGGATTATTTAATAACGTTTAAACATTCCCTCTAAACAACTCGCGTATTTGCGAATAATCGTCGCGGTAAATCTTCGGGTTCGTTCAATTTCCCACGAACGGGCCGTCGTGCGTAAATCGACCGGGAAGTAAAGAGAACCGTGAAGTTCGTGTGTGCAAAAATTATAGAAACATTCAGTGTATTCTCGCCACAAGCGAAACGCTTGTGTAGTGTATAAGACAGTCAAACAAGGTGAACGTTCTAAACAGCTGCGACTGTGCCGGCAGAAGCGCGGCTCTGGTATCTTGTAACCCGAGCACACGCTGATAGCGGCCGAGCGCCTCCGCGAGAAATCCACCGGCCGCACAGTACAGTCTGATCTCGCTGTGTATTAAAGTAATCATTTATCCATAATAATCAAGGAACAAGTAATTCGGTAAATTCTGATAAACAAGATTGTAACAATATATCATTTATGTTCCAAGGGAACTTAAACTCTATTTAATTCGACTCCTTCATCAAAACCCAATCCTCGTGATTTCAAAGGACCGTGCCTGTAGAGGACGGAGTTAAAGAACGGATCCAATAATTGAAATAAACCTCGCGATTCTTGTGATCGTTAGCGTGTATCCGTACGAGACGCCCCCGCACGTCACAATGAACAAATTCGTTTGTTTCGCAGGTTTAGTAGGTTGCAGTTTGGCCATGAAACACTGATGGTTTTCAGGCCTGATGCACTTGCACGTTTTGCAATAATATCTATCGCACTCGTGTGCCGCGCTATCTTTCTTGTAGACCTGACGAAAGCAGTCCGGACACGTTTGTAGCATGTCACACAAACGTGTCTGCGCACCGTGCGAACCGATCGCTCGTTCCAAGATCTCTGCTTTCCAAGGCAGTCAACTCCACGAAAAAATCGATTGCAATCGACGCACCGGATTTTTTCCAGTTTCGGATTACACGGCGGGCTGCTCTTGCAGTGCGGACACTTTTGCGTGCACTTGTGCGCTGTGACTCGACTGTAGGCAAGCCCGCAGGGGACTCAGAAAAAATTGAATTCTGCGGCCTGCGGTAGTTTCAAAATGAGATCATAATGACGGATCTTGCTATCGTACAACAGATAAATTGTGTGCCGAACGTCTGGAACGCTAGCCAGCACGGTATCCGTCCCGTCGAAAAACGCCGGCTCACTGCTAGCAAACCCGTCGCGATCGAAAGCTATCACGGCGATCCCGTCTTGGGCTAGCACTTGCTGAAACGTTTGTAGCTCTACTTTCCCGCACCCTCCCCCTAGTATTTCTACTTTGGCATACTCGAGTAAAGTTTCGGCTAAAGCGGTTTGCCGTTCTGAATTTTCAGCGCGTACAGACACCCACAGTCGATGGAGATTACCCTCGCGTAAATGCCCCCACCTCTCGTATACTTTTCCTGCCGCTATAGCCCTCGGTAGACAGAGGATGTCCGCGTTCGTGATATATGATATCGACTTTTTTGAAATGTCACCCCGGATAGGTTTTTTCGGTCAGCCGGACTCCGCTGGCATTGAAATGATATTGCTCGTGATCGCGAACGAGTTGTCGATACAAAAACCGGAACTTTGCGCGACACTATTAATCATTTCGACGAGGCTCGAAATGAAAATCTCTTACGGGTCTGTACGAAATACCCGCAGGACCGGAGGGTGTAAACGCTGCGCTTCGAAACTCAACACCGATCATATCGGTAGGCTCGCTGCCACTCACTAGAAGAGCGTAAATTTCTTTTATCGCCGCCTCTAACCACTCGACTACATTCGAATTTGCCTGAGGCTCGCGAATCTTAAGAGTAATCATCGAGCCCATAGTCTTAAATCTACTGCAGTATCGACGCTTCTTACATCATGAAAAATCTTCGACTCACCGGAGATATCTAGCGGCTGTTCTGGCGTTGGAGGCTGTGACGTCGAAGGCTGCGCTGTCGGAGGCTGTGACGTCGAAGGCTGCGATGTCGGAGGGTGAGGCGTCGAAGGGTGCGACATCGGAGGCGGTGTTAGCAGTTGAGCCGTCGGAGCCTCCTGGACCAGAGACTGCGATCTCGACAGTTCAACAGCTGGAGGCTCCTGTGACGGACTGTACGTCACTGGCACATTATGCTGCGGCCTCGGAAAATGACCTGCCACGATTTCCTCAAGCAGCGCGGCCGACCTCGGAGGCTGTGATGACGGTATAGAATCTTCGTCGTCGTCACTGTCACTGTCCGGCACAACCCGTGGGGGTGGCGGTGTCACCCTCTGCGACGTCTCCGAAGTCGTTGGCACCATCCCGCGTCCCACTTGCGACGATGCTGCCCGAGGTTGCGACGCCTCCGAGAAGAGGTTCGGTGTCACGTCATGGGCCTCCTCTTCTTCATCCTCATCCACGATCGACATGTTGAGCGTCGAATTAAGGAGGTCCTCGAAATGCAGCGACACTGGACAAATAAAAATGAAAACGAAAAATTAATCAAATTCATCTGATTACATTTTTTTGTTTATTGTTAAGAAATCAAATTTAAAGTTATATCCCACCATCGCTAATCAACCTCGCTAGGCGACTGACATCGGAGTTCACTGGTGCCACCGAACACTCTAATCCACTGCCCCATATAGATTGGTTTATCTCATCCACGGTTCGAGCATTGTTGCTGCGAGATATCTCGCTAGCAACGCGCACAGCCTTCGCGGCAGCTTCTGCATATTCCGCAGCTTGTCTGCCGGCTTCGTCCCGAGCGGTAGCGATCTCCGCGGCTTCGGCTGCAATCCACGCAGCTTCCGCATCAAGTGCGGCAACAGCTGCAGCTGCGCTCTCGGCTTCTCCTGTAAGATTTCGTGCTTCTACACGTAAAAACAGGCATCAGCGTAAGGACAAAACTTTTTTTTTTTTTTAAATTAATTAATGAATTTTTTTTTTACACTGTAAAAAATAAGTAGTTCTTACCGAACTGTGCGATTTCCTCATCCAGGGCTGGAACATCCCGCTGGAACTATTTGCAAAATTTTCAAACTATCGCTAAACACACTGCTTCTATACAGCCGTACAATGTCATGTACCATGATATGGCTGAGGAGTTGCTTTTATCGCTTAATTAAAGCTACACCCCGAATAGCTTTTAGCTCACGAGTGCCGGATCGCGCCACAATCTGCTCTAAGGCACACGGCATCGCCGTAGGCAACACTTCTAAGACCTCCTCAATCATGCACCGCACTTGCGAATCGCTCATCTTGTTCATTTTTAGGCACTCACTATAAGGAATAGGCAAAGAGTGCCTATTGCAATGACCTTCGAGGCCCGTTTTCAGAGCTTTCGATGAGGTTACTCCGCAGAGCCTGCTCCAAAATTTTTTATTTTTTAGGATTAACTTTAATGAACTTCTGACATGATGCGTAGTCAGTTTCAAGTGATTGCGATGACTAGAAATACTTTTTCTAGCTTGCGGTGCAATAGAAATAGGTTTTTCATAAAAAAAATGTCCTCGGACGTCCGTATCATACTGTAACTTTGGATCCTGCGAACCAATTTTGCTCATCTTTGCAGGATTGTTTCATCACATTATTACAAGTATGCACATCACTTTTGAAACCAATTTGAGACATTGGAATATTTTTTCAAATAAATTATTGCTCAAAATTTGGATTTTTCCTCCGTCGACTGTCCGTACGGTGCTGTTATTATGAATCCTACGAACCAATTTGTTTCTCCTTCGCAGCATCATTTTGTTTGTTAAAAAACACTATGCCTAGCAAATATCAAGGCATTTGAACATCTCTAACTATTTTTTGTTAAAAAATGTTTACATTATAACAGTGGTTAATTTCAGGTTATCTCAGAGTCTTCGCAGACGAAATTTTAAAAAATTCCAAAAAAATGTTTTTAATATTTAGGAGGCTTCCAAAAAGCTACAAATAATTATTTCAGCAATGTAGTACGTTCTCTTTAAGACAGGACAAGAACCGAGACGATATCATGTTTCGTTCTCGAGATAGGATTTTTCATAAACAACGATAAATATCGACAAATTTTCAATGAAAATCGGGGAAAAAAATGCAATTTGTCGAATTTCTCGGCTCCAATAGTTCGTTTATGTACGGAGACAATGACGAACTGATTCCATGTATTATTAAGAAAGAAAAAAAACGCATAAAACTCAAGAAAATATTTTTTAAATTATAACCACTGTCAGAGTCTTTGCAGCCGAAATTTTCAAGAATTTTAACAAATTTTTAAAAACATCTGGGAGGCTTTCAAAAAGCTGCAAAGTATTATTTGAGTAATGTAATACTTCCTCTTTAATACAAGACAAGAACCAAGGCGATACCATATTTCAATCTCGAGATAGGAATTTTTTTGAACAACGATAAATATCGACAAAATTTTAATTTCAAGTCCAGAATATTCATTGCGCGGATTGGCCGGCTGCGAAGAGCCAATCACCGGACGAACCGCGTAAAGCCCGAGGGAAGAGATGTGGACGGTTAATGTGATCGGTAATTTTATTCTTTCGTTCATTACGCTGCATGATTCGTTTGAAATTCGTTTCCGTATCGTTTCGTATTTACAAACTGCTTCTACGCGTTATTGCGCAGATAAAAAGTGTGCAATCATAAAAAAAAGAATTTTCGATCCTTCGACCGTCGAAGATTCATCGCAGTCGAAATTTTTGTCAATTTTATGTTCACTCGAGTTATTCGTTTACAGTTAATAATAAAAACAGAAATTTTTTTTCTGGCAACGTATTTTTTCCTTTTTAAAACAAGAAAAGAAACGAGTCGATATCTTTTTTTTTAATAGATATGATGAAACGATATGATGAGAATGAGATATCATATTTTTTAAGCGAAGACTAATTTCACGAATTATCGTCAAAAAAAGAATCGTTTTTTCAAATTTCTCGAATTTGCCGCCTCTAAACCTTTACTCTGATAGAAGTCATATTTACAAACTGACTCTACGCGTTATTACTCAGATAAAAGGTGTGCAATGTTCAAAAATTGAATTTTGTATCCTTCGACCGTCAAAGAATTTTGTTCGCTCGATTTATTCGTTTACAAGCTGATAAAAAAAAACTGCAAATGTTTATTCTATCCACGTATTTTCAACGTGTTTTCAAATTTTACAAATTTTTGTCGAAAAACGATTTTTTTTTCATATTCTTACATCTTTTAAACAATTATTTATCGACAAAGTGGAAAAAACTGAATCTGCCGACTTTACAAGTTTTTCCGGACCGAGCAACTTATCCTTATCGGAAACGAAATAAAACGTTTGAAATCTTGAAATCACTTTTTATTATATAAGGCCTGTCGGAGACTTCGAGACGAATTTTTCGACAAATTTGTACAATGTTGTGAAAATATTTGGAAGGCCCGCAAAAGGCTGCACATTTTTTTTTTTTTTTTAATTTACATTTCTATATACAGGTGTACCTAGGGATATTCCCTTTAACCGGCCTTACTATTTATGTTTCGAGTCATAGTTTAAAATTGAAGTTTAGTTGTTATTCCTTTTGCTTTTCATTTGTGGTTGCTGAGAAAAAGTTTTATCATTATACAGTAACATGTAAAAGAAAAAACTCAGCTACTTTCGCAGGTATCTTGATTTGATTTCAGTTATATAATATGTGCTTAATTCTTTTATGCTTATATTTACGGTTTACATAGTTCACTTCCATGAGGAGCTCGTTTTCGGTGTCTATTATTTTGTTATAAAATTTAGTTGTGAGATTTGTAATTGTGGTCTGGATTGTTTCTATTTTAAGTTCATCATGCATTTCTCTGATGTACTTCCATCTACGGTATTTTCCTATGAGTCTTAAAAACTTATTTTGTATTACTTGTAATGTGTTGTAGTTAGTTTTGCATGTATTACTCCATATAGGGCACGCATAAGTTATTACTGGTCTTACAATCGTTTTATAAAGTAGGAGTTTGTTTTCTTCGCTCATGTGTGATTTTTTGTTTATTAAGGGATATAATTTTACCAATAATCCCGTGGTCTTTTGCACTATTGTATTTATGTGTTTTGTGTACGTTAGTTTCTTGTCAAGCGTGAGGCCAAGGTACTTGACGCTCTCTGCCCATGCTATGTTTGTGTCTATTATTTTTACTTCTCTTTCTAACTTCGGTCTACGTTTAGTGAACATTATTGCTTCTGTTTTTGCGGCATTGATTTTGATCTTCCATTTAATATGGTGCTTAATTATTTTATTCGCGTTTTGTTCTAAACGATTTACTATCGTGTCGGTTCTATATGAGCTCGTGTACAGCGCCGTATCGTCTGCGAAGAGCCCTACTTGTACGTTTTTTGTTTTTGGTATATCATTTATGTATGAGTTGAAGAGAACTGGTCCCAAAACTGATCCTTGCGGTACCCCTGCGGTTATTATTCTTGTGGTGGATTTTTCGTCTGTGTAATACACATTCATTCTTCTGTTTGATAAGTATGACTTAATTAATTTGACTAGGTATATAGGAATTTTATATTGGATGAGTTTGTATATAAGGCCATAGTGCCAAACTGTGTCGAAAGCCTTTTCTATGTCTAGTAGCATACTCCCGTGTGTTTCTTATTATTGTACTCTCTTGTAATATGGTTTGTTAATCTAGCCAGTTGGTGCACTGTGCTGTGCTTGTCTTTGAACCCGAACTGTTCTTTCAGTAGTATATTTTGTTCAGCAAGATTTTTTTTATCCGTTTTTGTACTACTTTTTCCGCTATTTTGCTTACATGTGGAAGGAGGCTTATGGGGCGATAATTTTCTGGTAACCTTGGGTTTTTATTGGGTTTTAGTAGAACTATTGTCTTCGCATTTTTCCATTGGTCAGGGAAGTATCCGAGATCCATAATAGCATTGATAATGTTTGTAAGATAGTGTATTCCCTTTGGTGGGAGTTTTTTAATAATAGCGTATGTAATTTCGTCCACTCCCGGTGCTTTCTTATTCTTGAATTGTTTAGCAATTTTCATAATTTCTCGTGGTGTTGTGTGTGACACGTCTGTCTGAGTTATTTGATTTGTTTTTATGTATCTGTTTACTTCCCTGACTACTTTCTTTGTGTGTGACAGAGTTCCTAACATATCATTTTGTGAGTTAATACTGGTTAATTTATCTGCTATTACATTTGTTTTGTCTCGATCGCTGTATACATATTCGGTGCCTTTTATTAGCGGGGGTATTACTTGCTGCTGGCTTTTTAACGCCTTACTAATTGACCACAACGTGTTATCGGATACTCTTGCTCTTTTGAGTTTGGTATTCCACTGTTTGTTTTGCCACTCGCTAATTTGACGTTGGATTATTTTTGCTAGCACAATCATGGCTTTTTTATGTGCAGGATTTCCTGTTCTTTGATATTTTCTTCTGTGTGAATTTTTTTGTTTGATAATATTTAGTGTCATCGGAGGTAGTGTTATATTATTGGTTTTCCTTATCGTTAGAGGAATCGATTCTGTTATTGCCCGTTTAACTATAGCGGTGAATCGGTTCACGTGCTTGTCTATTTGTTGTTGTGTGGAGATACTGACGTCGGGATTTATTTGTTCATTTACCATATCTTTGAATTTGTTGCATTTGGCTCCCTTTAGGTTATATCGCTTTGGTGGTGCAATTGTTTTGGTTTTACCAAGGATTTCTATTTTTACTGGATTATGATCTGTGTTTAGGATGGTCATAGTCATCGGTTTAGTATAGTTTTTGATGTTTTTAATTAAAAATAAATCTATAACGCTAGGCTTTCCCCTCGTCGGAAAGTGGGTCGGTTCGTCTGGAGCTGCTATTATTATATTTTTTTCCATGCAGTATCTTATTAGTTCTTTGCCTTTTCCATTGTTTGAATTGCAGTTCCAAGCTGTATGTCTTGCGTTTAGATCCCCCATAATAATTGTTTTCGTTTGCATGCTCATAATTTTATTGATGTCTTTTTTTAATAGTTTTTTGTCAGGTGGCAGGTACGCCATTACGACTGTAGTAATCCCTCGTACGTTACTAATTCCACTGCTACGGCTTCTATGTTTTCTAGTCCATATATCGGGACCTGGTGGTGTTTGATTTTGTTTTTAACTATGAGAGCGACTCCCCCTCCTCTGCTATTTCTGTCTACTCGGTACACAGAGTATCCATGTATTTTTAGTTTGTATTTGTAATCTAATTTCGTTTCGCATATGCCTAGCAGCGCAGTGCCATATCTCTGTATGGTATTTTTTAGTTCGCCAGTTTTGTATTTCATGGAGTTCGCATTCCAGGTCATTATTTGGATGGACATTTCATCATACATTTCAATGGAATAGTTCTATAATTCCTTCTATTAATATCGCTGCTTTGGTCATACCGTCGCTAGCTTGCTTGATCTTATTCAGCGTATTTTTACATATATCAATTACTCTACCTAGATTAATGTTTGCTAATACTTCTTTGATGTCTTCTATAATGTTGCTTTTGTTTTCTTCTCGTTCTGCTGCCTGTTCTCTGCCTGCTGTGACGTTGCTATAGGTCTGGGTCCGAGTCGTCGGTGTTTGCCGGTCAGCTGCTCTCGTCTGTGTGTGTCCTCTCCCGAGTCTATTGGGGTTTTCAGCGTGTTGTTGGTTCACTCGATACGTTGCCCCTCTTCTGCCTAGAGCTCTCATATACACCTCGCATGCCGGATCACTGGCTGCGTGGTTGCCCTTACAGTTCGTGCACTTTGGACTTTCGTCACTTCCTTCTATTTCGCACTCACGTCTGTTGTGGTCACCCGCGCATTTTGCACATTTAGATTTGATGAAACAGTTTGCTGCTATGTGCCCAAAGCTTTGGCAGTTAAAGCACTGAGTTATTTTCTTCTTGTTTCTATATTTTTCCCACCTTACTATACAGTAGCATAGTGTTCTTGTGTTATTTACAGCTTTGATGTCTGTGTTCGGATGGAACTTGACCGTATATATTGGATATTTAAACTGTCTGCCGTTTGCGTCAAGTTGTGACAGTTGCTTTACTTCTGTTACCTCGAAGTGTAGTTCAGTTAATTCCTGTTGGATTTCCTCGCACGTCAGATTTGGTGGGAGTCCTTTTATAACCATTTTTAACTCTTTTTTTGAGGGTAGAGTATATGTATGGAACTCGACTTTTGATTTTTTCACCTCGTCCAGTAGGATTTGGTAGTCCTCTTGAGTTTTGGTTTTCATTATTATTCTGTCTCCTTTGCATTTGATTTCCAGTTCATTTTTCATCTTAGCTTTTAGTTTGTTCATTGTTGCGGTGTGGTTTTTAACGCAGCTATGAACAACAATCGGTGGTATTTTCATTGTTTGATTGCGCGGTGCTACCGTCGCTCCTTCGTTGCCATCTGTTTCTTCATCGTCTGACAGTAGTTGGTACTTATTCTCAAGTGGAATTGGCTCCGTTTCTTCATTTGATTCACTGCTGGTTTTTTTCCTTTTCTTTCTGGGTCGAACCCATGGTTCATCTGGTTTCAAACTCATCCTAACGTACAGACTTTGCTCGTCTTTAGATAATGGTTGAATTTATTTCACTTATTCACTCGTGTTTACCTCGATATTCGGGTCTTTTGTAACTCGCCTACTTGACACGTCCGTTACGGTCGAGACCCAGGGGGCGGCTGCACATTTTTATTTCAGTACCGTCCTACTTCCTCTTCCATGCAACGCAAAAACCATGACGATATCTCATTTCTTACTCGAGTTATCTTTTTTCACCTACGACGATGAATATGGACGAAATTTCACTAAAAACTGAAAAAAAAATCGATTTTCTCGAGTTTCTCGAGCCCAGCACGTTGCTCATGGGCAAAACGATGACGGTCCGATTCCACGTGGTATCGAAAACAAAATAAAAAGTTTGAAATATTAAAATCGTTTTTAATTATATAAGGCCTGTCGGAGACTTCGAGACGAATTTTTCGACAAATTTGTAAAATGTTGTAAAAATATTTGGAAGGCCCGCAAAAGGCTGCACATTTTTATTTCAGTACCGTCCGACTTCCTCTTCCATGCAACGCAAAAACCATGAAGATATCTCATTTCTTACTCGAGTTATTTTTTTTCACCTACGTCAATGAATGTCAACGAAATTTCACGAAAAGCCGAAGAAAAAAAATCAATTTTCTCGAGATTCCCGAGCCTAGCACGCTGCACATGGACAAAACGATGACGGACCGATTCCACGTGATGACGGACACGAAATAAATCGTTTGAAATCTTAAAATCACGTCTCATGCCTCACACGATGCTCATGGACAAAACGATAACGGACTAATTCAACGTGATATCGGAAACGAAATGAACCGTTTGAAATCTTAGAATCGCATTTTATTATATGTATAAGGCCTTTCGGAGACGTTCAGACAAATTATTCGGAAAATTCGTAAAATGTGGACAAAAATTTGGAATTTGAAAAATATTTGGTTAAGCAAACGAAAAAAAATTGCGTATAAATGCTTTATATACATGTGCTTTTATGCAAACCGTCCCTTCACTGGCTTTTTCACCATACAAGTCTGAAACAGAGCTGGAAACGTGACGTGCATCCAAGATCGAATCGGAGCGCGTTGCGCGACGTTCATCCAAGTTCGTATCGGAGCGCGTAGCGCGACGTGCATTTAAGTTCAAAACGGAGCGCGCAGCGCGACGTGTACCCCTGTGAGTGCCTTAAAAAATGTTCCGAAGGGACATTTTTCGGGGGTTTGGGGGCGGAGCCCACCAACCCCTGCGGGCGCAGAGGCGCTTGTTTAGAATTGAACACGACGCTAAAACACTTTACCAATACACACTGGTAGTAAGAAGCGAGTAGAGTTACGGTACAAGTGCACTCCACGCAAAACGAAACAATAATACCGATTGTCTAGCGAAAATTCTTCGAGCTGTGATTTTCACTTTTACCCTTTCTACGGTGTTTACGTCAACACGACGATTTCCATTGGCTCGTTACAAAGGACCACCCTTCTCTCATTTTCTTTTTAGGGAAATACCGTACACGCCAAAAGAAAAAAAAATTGTCACTGACCACGAGTCCCTGGGCACAATAAATACTTTGGAGTGTCTAGCACTCGATTGCATTGGATTATTTTATGGCGCTTATCCATAGCCGGCTTGGGCCGGGCGACCACCGTACACTGTATTGTTTATCATTGTTTCTTTCTTTTGTTGTACCCCGAGTACGCTGGTTGCTGTCGCAAGATGCGTTGCGCAACAACCGAGGTATGCAAGCAGCGGGCGAGCCGAGCGCGAATATAATTACCGAAATCGAGCGCATCGCGGGCGATTGAACAATCGACGCACCGAGCGATTCTCGATCGCGGATAAGTAGAGCAGCGCGTCAGCAGATTAAGTAGCGCGGAGCCTCCATATTCCGTGGACGTACGGAATCGATCGTTTTTATCAAACGAATCGAAATTAAATCGATCGTTTTTATCAAACTACGCATCGGATCTAATTTTTGAGACATTTTTTATTATATATTGTAACGGTACGCTTTTGGAGTCTTACAGAACTTTGCTCCGCAGCGGCGTTATGTGAGTTTCTTTGCTCACTTTTGTGTGAGGGCAGGTACTGTAAATTATAAAACTGTGAAGTTGATTCGAAATGTCAACAATTATTGATATTTATTCAATCGATGCCGTTGATATGATACAATGTTTGGCTTGAATTTGACTTGATTTGATTTGATTTCCGTTGGACTTGCGAAACAGACCGAGAGGTTATTTTATTGAGGGAAATTAGGTGTTTGATTCTACTCTACTCGCTCCTTATTAGATCATAGAACCGCGAAAGCAGTCGCCAAGGTCCCCCAAGGCAGTCGCCGGCGCGGCCACGAAGTAATAAGTCGCACAATTCACGATTCTACGTTAAAACGATCTCCACCAATTGTCGTTCACGAAAGCGATCGCCGAGGTCCCCCAAGGCAGTTGCCGGCGTGTATTACAAATTGGCGGGTCGTTGCAATAAAAAATTGACTCTACTAATTACTTTGGAATCGATAGGTAACCGTCGCGGTAGCGGTCGCCAAGGTCACCCAAGGCAGTTGCCGACACTAGGTTTTTAGGATAAGGTAAACTCCGACCGAAAACAGTCGCCCAGGTCCCCCCAGGCAGTCGTCGGCGATCGTGTTCGGAGAGGAAAAATGTTTCAATAAAGGTTGGCTGTTCGCTAAAAGATAAGATAATTATTTCGATGATGAATAAATGGCTGACGATTCTTCCATCTTCGGGATTGGCTCGTCGTTGGTAATTTTTCCCTCGCTTCTTCTTAGCGACGGGACTCTGTCGAATAGAGCAACGCTCTGTTCGAAAATTTAAAATGTCGATGCTTTGGCTAGCGAGGATTCCGTCTAGCAAAGATTTTATATTTCTGGAGACTCAAGATCAAACGTGCTAAAGCCGCGCATGAGTTCCACTCCCTTAGGAGTTAGAGACCGAAGTGATTTTAGGGCTCGCGAGCGGGTCTTTTATACCCGAGCGTGTGACGCTAATATTGCGTCGGATGACGCAATTTAAACGCCGAGATTCTCTGTCCCGTGTTATCTTTGCCCGGGGTGTGCTGACACGGCTGACGCAAGGTACGCGTCAGAATGACGCGACACTTTCTGGGCGGCTAATTCTATCGACCGCGAGTATCGATCGACTGTGCGGTCGGTAATCTGCGCGCTCATTTACCAGAATGTATGGTAAATGATCGATGCAGCGTGCGAATGAGGAAAGCGTGAGAGGTGAAAAATTCTTACCGTCTCAATATATTCGACATCAGCTTTCAAACGCGCCTAGTCGCGATTAAATCCGTTCAGCCGATGTCGAGATATCGTAATCAGCATTTTTCGGTTTTCCAGATTTTTTCATTCAGGCAACTGTTACGCGTTGCCTGTTACCACCATGAATTTGTCCCTTGTAACCACCGTGAAGTTGTCTCTTGTTACCTCTGTGAAGTTGTTCCTTGTTACCACTGTAAACCGTTCGCACATGGGTAACATTAGGCGCTCACACAGGCAAACAAAATTGTAACTGCGATTGGCCGACGCACACATGAAGTATCTCCGAGCGACTCACCCGTGTGTCGTCGTCTGCTCGATCGCGATCTAGCGAGATAATTATTGGCGTCGAGACACTGCCGGGTCTCTTGATAACCCTCATTCGATTGAAAGGTTTTCACTCAATGTTTATGCGATTACCTGTTTTACGTGAATTGTGAATGCCGTCAATAATGTTCTTTTAAGTGAAGAAAATTATGAAAACAAATCAGTGTGAACATCGAAAATACATCGGTGTGAAGAACACACGGGTTATGTCCGACGGTTGAACGTCCTGGCGAAAAGGCTTTTTTCCCCGACAGTGCGGTTCATGAGTTCTCGTGAAAACTCTCGCGGTAACGTGAACGACATGCGTGCCCCCCGTGCTCTTGTGTATGTGCGCGTTTAGTGGTTAACGGAGCCCTTTTATCGAGACGCGACCGCCACGAAAGAGTCGACGGAGTAAGGACTCCGGACAAGAAAAAATAAATAAAAAACAATCTTAGTTTTATCAGTACAATGTTTTTTTAATTAAAAGAAAAAAAAAATTTCATCGGTCGTGTCGATAGAAAATTTCATCGACTTTTTTGCATCGGTCTCGACAAGAAGGACTCCGTTGATTCTTTCGCATCGGTCTCGACAAGAAGGACTCCGTTGATTCTTTCGCATCGGCCTCGACAAGAAGGACTCTGATGATTCTTTCGCATCGGTCTCGATGGAGACTCGCCGGAGTCCTTCTTATCGAGACACGACCGATGCGAAAGACTTGCCGGAGTCCTTCTTGTCGAGACACGACCGATGCGAAAGACTCGCCGGAGTCCTTCTTGTCGAGACACGACCGATGCGAAAGACTCGACAGAGTCCTTCTTGTCGAGACCGATGCGAAAGAATCAACGGAGTTCTTCTTGTCGAGACCGATGCGAAAGAGTCGATGGAGTTTTCTATCGACACGACTGATGAAATTATTACATTCATTTTGTAATAAAAAATGTTTATACTCTGTTGTTCGGTCTCCCTATCGTGTGCAAATACAATTTAATAAATACAATAATAATGACGACAGTGTGTATGACTGTAAAAAATGAGTGAAATCTACAAAAAAAAACTTTTTTTTTCAGAAAAGTAGAAACTGTACGCTAAGTACAAAAATAGCACATCTATAGATTATTCCAAACGAATTCCCTTAAGAGGAGGTGAAACCCGAGCGGCCCACATCAAAAGTTTCGATCAACTTTTTTTGTAGAGTTTTAAACCGAATGCAATAAAATTTTGCAGATCGATCGTAAAAGTGTGAACCTCGCTAATGAAACTTTCAGAATTAGCAAATTCGAAAAAAAATTTTGATTACAGATTTCTGTAATAGAAAATTCCTTTTTTCCAGATTAGTGAATATAAAACACAAAAACTAAGAGTTTCATTAGATAGAGAATAAAAAATTACATAATGTACATTTGGTCCGATATCGATGCACAATAAAAAATCAATAAAAAAGTTGTTTCGAAAAAAAATATCGGTAAGCCCGAAAAATTTTCGTGGATTGCAGCAACGACCCGACGGCATAGCGTTCCGCTAGAGGACGCTACTCGTGCTCCAAACGACGAACCGCCCGTGCACGTCTTTTTCATGAATGCTGGAGAGAAAACAGCCGCACTTTCGAGCGGTCACCCATCCAACTAATGGATTCTCAAATGAGACGACCACCTATCCGACTAATGGGTTCTCGACTTGGACGGTCACCCATCCAAGTAATGAATTCTCAAATTAAACGGTCACCCATCCGACTAATGGGTTTTCGATTTAGACGGTCTCCCATCCAACTAGTTGATTTTCGACTTGGACGGTCACCCATCCAACTAATGGATTCTCGAATTGAACGGTCACCCATCCAACTAATGGATTCTCGAATTAAACGGTCACCCATCCGACTAATGGGTTTTCGATTTAGACGGTCTCCCATCCAACTAGTTGATTTTCCACTTGGACGGTCACCCATCCGACTAATGGGTTTTCGATTTAGACGGTCTCCCATCCAACTAGTTGATTTTCCACTTGGACGGTCACCCATCCAAGTAATAGATTATCGTTGTAAGCGGTCACCCATCCAAGTAATGGATTCTATAATTGAACGGTCACCCAGCCGACTAATGAGTTTTCGATTTAGACGGTCTCCCATCCAACTAATGGATTCTCGAATTAAACGGTCACCCATCCAACTAATGAATTCTCCAATTAAACGGTCACCCATCCGACTAATGGGTTTTCGATTTAGACGGTCTCCCATCCAACTAGTTGATTTTCCACTTGGACGGTCACCCATCCAAGTAATAGATTATCGTTGTAAGCGGTCACCCATCCAAGTAATGAATTCTCAAATTAAACGGTCACCCATCCGACTAATGGGTTTTCGATTTAGACGGTCTCCCATCCAACTAGTTGATTTTCGACTTGGACGGTCACCCATCCAACTAATGGATTCTCGAATTGAACGGTCACCCATCCAACTAATGGATTCTCGAATTAAACGGTCACCCATCTAACTAATGGATTCTCGAATTGCACGGTCATCCATCCAACTAATGAATTCTCAAATTAAACGGTCACCCATCCGACTAATGGGTTTTCGATTTAGACGGTCTCCCATCCAACTAGTTGATTTTCCACTTGGACGGTCACCCATCCAAGTAATAGATTATCGTTGTAAGCGGTCACCCATCCAAGTAATGGATTCTATAATTGAACGGTCACCCAGCCGACTAATGAGTTTTCGATTTAGACGGTCTCCCATCCAACTAATGGATTCTCGAATTAAACGGTCACCCATCCAACTAATGAATTCTCAAATTAAACGGTCACCCATCCGACTAATGGGTTTTCGATTTAGACGGTCTCCCATCCAACTAGTTGATTTTCGACTTGGACGGTCACCCATCCAAGTAATAGATTATCGTTGTAAGCGGTCACCCATCCAAGTAATGGATTCTATAATTGAACGGTCACCCAGCCGACTAATGGGTTTTCGATTTAGACGGTCTCCCATCCAACTAGTTGATTTTCGACTTGGACGGTCACCCATCCAACTAATGGATTCTCGAATTGAACGGTCACCCATCCAACTAATGGATTCTCGAATTAAACGGTCACCCATCCAACTAATGGATTCTCGAATTGCACGGTCATCCATCCAACTAATGAATTCTCAAATTAAACGGTCACCCATCCGACTAATGGGTTTTCGATTTAGACGGTCTCCCATCCAACTAGTTGATTTTCCACTTGGACGGTCACCCATCCAAGTAATAGATTATCGTTGTAAGCGGTTACCCATCCAAGTAATGGATTCTATAATTGAACGGTCACCCAGCCGACTAATGGGTTTTCGATTTAAACGGTCTCCCATCCAAGTAATGGATTCTCGAATTAAACGGTCACCCATCCAACTAATGAATTCTCAAATTAAACGGTCTCCCGTCCAACTAGTCGATTTTCGACTTGGACGGTCACCCATCCAACTAATGGATTCTCCAATTAAACGGTCACCCATCCGACTAATGGGTTTTCGATTTAGACGGTCTCCCATCCAATTAATTAATTATGAAAATATTAAAATGGTGTTATGAGGCTAACATTTTTTCGCAATCATTATCGCATACATTTGTTACCGCTGCTCGCCGAGCGATTCCAATGAACGTACGGTCGATATTATTTCTATTCCATTTACAATGTATAGAATATATACAAACGCAAAAACTATTAGTGCATCTGATGCCACGAGCGTTCCGCGAACTTCGAGCAGCGGAGCGAGAGAGATGCAATAATAATAAACGTTTTCCGTCTCTATCGGTTTCTCTTGACTGCCGGTGGCGCTAAGAGTCAACGTGGCCGGCCGCCACGTGGTGGTTCAAAGAAATTTGACGTGCCGCTGAATGGAAGCGTGGTTCTCGCGAAAAGTCGCGAAGAGCCAAGATTTTTTTTTCATATAAATCCGAAATAATAAAAGTAAAAGTGTCGTGTTGCCGTGTGTATCGTGTGTCGTATTCGTAGTGTATTTTCCATATAGATTCGCGTGTTTATTAGTGCACAGTGACAAGTGCCATGGGAAATAAAAACAATAGACAAAGGGTCGGCCGATCTCGACGAAAGAAATGGATTGACAGGTACGTGTAATTCATATTACTATCTACAAAAACGACACCTGTCCGGCAATAGCGCGATTTCGTTGTTGATAGCTCGACAACGTTATTCTCACGACAATTACCCGTGAAATCCATTCAGCGCGGAAACTGTCGCAGATTATTTGGACAAACGAGCAGTGACGCAATCGCTCTCGCAAGGGTTGAGCAAACGTGTCAAGCTTTGGCGAAAATTTCAATGGACATCTCTGTGCATTGAAAACTCAAACGCGATGCGTGGCTGAAAATTATTTAATTTAATTACACCTCGTTTGCCAGATGCAAACAAACGTCAAGCGTGTGTGTGTGTGTGTGGTACATCGTGTTTAAGCGACTTTGAACAGCAAATTCTAATGTAAAACAGTTTTTTTTATAAAGGCCTTTTCTCTGGTGCCAGTGTTTACATATATTTCGTTAAATTGCTCGCAATCGCAGTCATTAGCCATTTCTAACGAGAAGTCTTCTCGTGATAAGTTTGCTCGTGATATATATATGAATACTGTTTTACGACTAGTACCATATTTTTGAAATTTATATTTGAAGTAAAAACACAGCGCATCGCCACGGGGTCAGATTTGTTAATTGCGAACGAATGAAAGAAAAATTATTAAAAAGGAACAAAAAAAGAATTGTCAAACTCGTAAATTGATGGTTGAATATAAAATTTTTGCCGATCGTCACAGAGGTCCTCCAGTTCAACCTCGAAAAAAAAAAAATTAGTTTGTTGAGAATTTTTTTTTTTTATACAGACGCAATGGCACGGTTGGCCCAAAAATAGCAGAAGTGTTTGATGGATCGAATGATTCGCCTGCAACATCCATGGAGGAGTTACTTGCCACAAAGAGGCAAATGGAAGGTAATGAAATCGTAGAAATCGTAGATAATATAGAATTACGTGACAGCCAAAATGCATGTGAGACATCGATTCGAGAAACTGATGATCTCGTTGAAATCGGGATGTCGGCTGAAGCGTCCATTGATGATATAGATGAAATTAGAACAGAGATTCCAGTGGAAACTCCAATTCGTGCTGATTCATTACCGACGAATTTCGACGATAACGACGAAGAAATTCTTGTTTCGGAAGAATCCAATGATTCTGATTCGTACGATGAATTTGAAAATGTGAGCAATCTTCCAGAGGTCAAAATTGACGGTCGACGTATCGTTGATTTGAACTACATACTTGAGCAACTTCGGGAGGAATTTAGTAACCATAACAGGTCTTTTGCGTGTCATTTTACTTCGCTGAGATTGCGAAAATTTGTGGATCGTGGATTGCGAACACAATTGTTTTTCGAATGCGATGATTGTCAATATGTTGGCAGTATATGGACTGATCGCGATCAATTGACCGTTATGGGTATTAACGAAGGTGCCGTATGTGGTACGATTAGTTCTGGTACCGGGTTCAACGCTTTGGAAGAATTGCTCTCAACAATGTCTGTTCCCTGCATGTCACATGTGACATATCGAAAGTATCGCGATAAGCTTTATAAAAAATTCTTAATATGTTCTGAACAAGAAATGCAGAAGGCAGCAGCAGAAGAGCGTAAAATAGCCATCGAGAAAGGACACATTATTAATGATATCCCGTATATCAATGTTGTCGCAGATGGCTACTGGGCCAAGCGATCGTACCATGGCGGTAAACACGATTCGCTGTCTGGCAACGCTCTAATTATTGGTGTTGAAACTAAAAAAGTTTTGCACGTCGGTGTAAGAAATAAATATTGTTCGGTATGTGCTAAAGCACTACAACTGAAAAGGGAACCACCCGAGCATGAATGCTATAAAAATTGGGGCCGCGATCAGAGTTCTACTGCCATGGAGGCTGACATGATTGTCGAGGGCTTCAATGAAAGCGTTGACAAGCGAGGTCTTATATATAAAACTCTGATTGCTGATGGTGACGCAAGTACGTATCAATCAATTCGAGATGCAAATCCATATGCTCAGTACGAAGTAACTGTTAAAAAAATTGAGTGCAATAATCACTTATTCCGTAACTTCTGTAAAAAAATTCGAGAAGCTGCCAAGTCGAAAATGGCGTGTCATCCCGATAAGGAAGTAATCGGCAAAGGAAAATTCCAATCTTATGTCGATGCCAGCGCTTTGCGGATGCGTCACCTGATTACGAATGTACGTGATATTCGCAAGGATGAAACGATTCCCAAAGCGGAACAAGCAGTGAAACTGCAAAAAGATATTTTTATTGTTCTTAATCACGTATTCGGTGATCATTCCGGCTGTGCGATTTTGCCGATACAGTGCAATCCTGATGAGAATGAAATGAATTTACTGCCGCAGCTTCATAGAACGGGGGCGTACGGTGCTGTGTTTGAGGCAGTCCGTTATTTAAGTTGTCATGCTGACAGTCTGTTGGAGAACGTTACAAACAATGTAGCCGAAGCTGCGAATTCCGTTGTCAATAAGTTGAATTCCGGAAAACGAATCAACCATTGTGCGAAGAATTCATTTCAAATGCGCTGTTATGGCGGTGCTGTCCAACATAATACGCAAGAACTCGTCTCGCGCGTTCATCTGTCTGCTGGAATGGAAGTACCTGCTGCTATTTCCAAAATGGAAAAAAGACGGCAAATTCACGCTGCTACAAACAAGGAAGTGCGAGGCGTGCGCAGACCTCGAAGATGGCGTGGGACAGATAAAGACTACGGTCCATCGGCTAAAAAACCAGACCTGATTGGAGATGCCTATGATGTTTGCGTTGATAAGCATCTTGATAAATTGAAGGAATATCAAAATAATCGCCATCAAATCGAACGCGACACGGTATCGCAAAGCAATTGCGAATTTTGGCATCAGTTGCGGACTGATATAATCACTGCGTCCAAATTTGGAGCAATATGTCGCATGTTGGAATCGACTTCCTGCTCGAAACTTGTTACAAGTATTCGTTACCCGAAAGTCCTCGACACGGTAGCCATGCAGTTTGGTTTAACAAACGAGCAGCATGCAATAGAAGCTCTTGAAATTAAACTTAACAAACGAATTGTGCCGTGTGGACTTTTCATAGATGCAGAAATACCATATTTTGGAGCATCACCGGACGGTCTCATCGATGACGATGGGATCGTCGAGGTTAAATGTCCGCATTCAGCCAAAGACATTGCTCCGGAAGTAGCTATACAGCAAATTCCGCATCTCAAGTCAATCTTTGACAAACGTCATAACGAACAAATGAATAAAAATCATGTGTACTATTATCAAGTACAAGGCCAGCTGCATATTACAGAACGTAAGTACTGTATATTTGCCCTCTGGACGCCACTCGACGTGAAATACGTTAAAGTCACGAAAGATGATGAGTTCTGGGTTTCAAAAATGGAACCGCTCCTATCGCGATTTTACTTGGAATGTTTGCTTCCGGAAATCGTTGATAGCCGGCGAAACAGAAGTATGCCGATAAGGGAACCGGAATACATTTTGCAGGCCAAAGCTAAGCAAAGTCAGAAAACGGCGGAAAAACAAAAGCGTACGCATAAACAAGTGTCGCATGAAATAGACGGACCTTGTGGTACAACTTCTGATCAGGCAACGATAGAAGCCAATTTAGACCGAACAAAGAGACCATGCTTAAATGCTAATTGGGTAACAATCGATATGATCGATGACATGGAACCTTCGGAACAAGATCGCGGCATTCTGGAAGTGGTACGAAAGAACATCAGTGTCGAAGAAGTTGTAGCCGATATATTGCCTTGTACTAGCTTATTGAATGACACAAGCATCGACTTATTTCAAACGATTGTGCATGAAAACTCGACCTTTTGCTTTGATCCCGCAAGTTACTTTGCGTATTATACGTTCATCAAGCCATGTCGGTCTGATAGAGATATGCACATTATTGGTGGCAACATTACTAGACATTGGTGTTGTGTCTATTATGATGGCGTCACAGTCATGATTTATGACAGCTTGTGTAGGAGTGACTATCTTCGTTTACACGACGAGGAGAAGAGATATCTTCAACGACGTTATCCACACGTCAAAGAAAATGATATTGTTCTACAGCCTGTTACTAAACAACCTGATCCGTATGCTTGTGGGGTCTATGCCGCCGCTTTTGCCACCACGATAGCCTTAGGTGGCGACCCTGCTTACGTAGCGTATTCGTGCAACTCTCAGGAAATGAGAGCGCATTTGGTGTCAATTATAGAAAAACGGAAATTGTCTCCATTCCCAACGGCATAAACGAGTAATCAATACGCAGCTATCATTTCACCAAGGGAAGCTGGAATATTAATTCGTTATAACGCCTTGTACAAAGGGCTTCATAATTTCCTAACATTGTAACTTTGGGCTGATAATTTACGTAAACCGCATTCATGTCTGTGTCTAAGATTGGAGCATCATGGAAACGAACTCATGCGCTAGTGTGAGTGGGTTAGTGTGGGTGGGCGTTTCCTCGGCGTTTTCGAAAACGCCGGAGGCTCGTTGTGGTTACCTACGCAAGCAGAAACTTATCTAGACAATTTTCACTTATGTGTCTTACAATCTGTTGCCAATCAACTCGTCTAGTACGCTTGCGGAGTCTATGCCACTGCTTATGCGACCACAATAGCGTTGAGCGGCGATTTTGCTAATTTAGCGTATTCGCGCGACTGTCAAAATAAGAGCGTGTTTGGTATTTATCTTAATAAGTTAAAAATTGTCTTCATTCCCAACGGTATTAAAAACTAGTCAACGGACCAGTGTTATTCCATCAGGGGAACCTGAAATATTGATACGTTACAGCGTTTTGTAGGAAAGGCTTGATAACTTGCTATCATTGTAACTTTGGGAAGACAATTTGAATAAGCCACATTCGCGTCTGTGTCTAAGATTGGAGCATCATGGAAACGAACTCATACGTTAGTGTGAGTGGGTTAGTGTGGGTGGGCGTTTCCTCGGCGTTTCTGAAAACGCCGGATGCTCGTTGTGGTTACCTATGCGATTACACAGCTCAATAGAGTTTTATTTGTCATTAGCCTTGATCTTGGCATCGAGATTCTCAGGGAGGTAGTTTTAGCGGAGATCACTGCTGAACGCCCTGAAAAGTGAGAATGTAAATAGAATTTTGAACCTTTCTCGATAGGATATAAATCTGAAAAAATGCATGATGTCATGAGGTGTTTGAAAAATGGATTTTGCATAATAATCAGTCCAAAATGTTATTAACAGAGCTGGGAGAAATACCGAAAAGTACTTCAAGTACAAAGCACTGCTAACACTTGAAATTACTTTTTGTACTTCGAGTACTTTCTAAATACTCTTTCAAGTATTTTGTCATTTAAAAGAAAATGAGCTTCGACCCGATGAGAAAAACGAGGATGACACAAAAACTTATCTCGAAAAGTTTTTTCAATTGAAAAAGGCGATTGTCTTCCTGGCCGCTTGAGAAGAAGCGATAAAAAAGAACTCGAGCCGAACGGATGCTCTAAGCAACTTTCCACGTCGATCCAAAAATGCCACGGCGAAACGAAGCTTGAATTCTTAACATGCGAGGACGAATCCGCGGACGCGAAGAGTGCACACAATTCGGAAGACAGAGTAACCATCAAGAATGAAACGGACGACAGGATGCACGAAGAATTGCAGCGCCATCCCTATCGAACTCGTTACTGCCCCAACAAATCGGAATTTGAAAGAAGCAAAGCTGCGAATCGCATCGACGATACGATCGACAGTGGAATCGACTCTAAGACTAAACGAAACGGAAGGTTCCGTAACACTCGGTTAGCAGCGCTTCAACTCGGCGGTATGCAATACAAAAAAAAAAGAATTATTATTTGTTGAAAAAAAAATTAATTTTTTCCTGTGGGACCTTTGCAACACGCGCATTAGCCACGAGCATCTTGCCGAGTGTTTAAACAGCAACGAATCGATTGAACGTAAAGACGATAATCATTTATTGCCCACGCGAGAATTTGAACGATTTTCAGCCGTTCCTTGTTCTATCGACTCGCAAGTATCTCGGGAGTATGCGAGAGCGTTAAAAAATCGTCCTTTGTAGTATCTGATTTACATACAAAGTGATTTGGGGAAATTATTCGAACTTGAATGATGCGACCGGATAACCGGAAGGGGACGAGCGTGAGCAAGAACGGTCTCGAGAGATGGGACCTCCACGAGAGCAGCTACAGGCTCCTTTGTAGACGCTACTTCTTTTTTTTACAGGATTGTCGCCAGGATCGCCGCCAGGGTCTTATGCCGTAGGAAGATGCCAGAGACTTTGCCAGGAGGCAACATCGAGGGACAATCATCGAGGGTCAACATCGAGGGACTATCATCGAGGGACAACATCGAGGGATGCTGTCACGTAAGTATAATATAGTTTCAATTGTTAATATCATTTTTTCTCTGACAGGTATTGCCATGCTGGCCTCGGCACCTAGGGTGAGGCTAGCGTCTTCCTGCGACGTCGACGAAGGATCATGAAGAGACGCAGCGTCATGTCCACCAAGGCGAGTACAATTCTAATAATGTGAATAATTTAAGATTTTATCTTATATATGTTTTTTTCTCTGTTTATAGATATTGGCATTGGATCAGCATGGGACGTCGAGGAATACCAGGATCGAATCCAGGAGTACGCTGCCCCAAGGTAAGTTTAGTTTTAACAATCAAATCATAATAACACGTATATTAATATTTTTTTTCTTTTTTCAGAGCCGTGAGGGAACGGGAGAATTTCCAAAAAAGCCGAAAAATGTCAAAAAAGTAGTTAGTCATGAATACATTATAGAAATAAAAGAGAATTTTCACTAAATTTTTTTATTATACGCAATTTCTACACTAATGATACGAATCTAAGACGAAGAACAAAAAGAAAATGAAAGAAAAAATGAATAAAAGAAAGAAAACATGGAAAAAATGAAAAAAAAAAAAACTAAAAATAATTGCCGGGCCTCCAAGTCGGCATCGACCTGCCGATCGGAGGATGTCCCATTTGGGCCATCGCCACTTTCACAGCTGTCTCGATTTTCTGAAACAATAAAACAGAATGCATCATGATTATATTTGTCCTTTCAACCTTTTTTTCCAGTATGCATAATCATAACTGAAAAATGTATCTTATCAGCATGACAAATGTATATTAAATTATCATGAATTTTTCATTTATGATTATAATACACTGGAAAAACACATACAAGAAATACATTTTCTATAAAAATACTTACTCTATTTAGATTTTTATCGGCACGCGTCGCCACCTTCGCCCGACGCTGTTGCTGCATTTGTTGTTGCTGCTGCAGTTGTTGCTGTTGCTGCAGTTGTTGTTGCTGCTGCAGTTGTTGCTGTTGCTGCAGTTGTTGTTGCTGCTGCAGTTGTTGTTGCTGCTCAACCTGTTGCTGTTGCTGCCGCTGCCGGTCTTTGCGTTCCTGCCACCAAGCCGGACGGCGTTTAATCGCAGGCTGCAGCAGTGACTCGGATGTCCGTTCGGACTGCTGTACGAGTTGCTGCTGCAGCTCTGCGATCGTGCGCTGCTGCTGCTTAATCATGTCGTCCTTGCGTTGCACAAGATTTTGCAGTGCCTCAATTTCTCTGTGCAACGCAAGGACGTTATCAGCGTCCGACTGGGGCAGGGGTACCGGTACCACCCAAGATGAAAGGCGGGGGTACTGCTGAGAAGCAGGCAGCGGCGGCGGTGGCGGTTGCAACGCAACGGATAGTGGCGGTGGCGGGGATGGCGATTTCACGCGTAGCGGCGGCGGCGGCGGTTGGAATGCCACTGGTAGCGGCGGCGGCGGTGCTTGCAGCACCACGGGTAGCGGCGGCGGCGGCGGTTGCAATACCACGGGTAGCGGCGGCGGCGGCGGTTGCGATGCCACTGGTAGCGGCGGCGGCGGTGCTTGCAGCACCACGGGTAGCGGCGGCGGCGGCGGCTGTGCCAGTGTGTGCTGCAGCTGTTGTTGTTGATGTTGTTGATATTGTTGCTGTTGTTGCTGTTTCTGTTGTTGATATTGTTGCTGTTGTTGCTGTTTCTGTTGTTGTCGTTGTTCCTGTTGTATCTGTTGTTGTTGTCGTTGTTCCTGTTGTATCTGTTGTTGTTGTCGTTGTTCCTGTTGTATCTGTTGTTGTTGTCGTTGTTCCTGTTGTATCTGTTGTTGTTGTCGTTGTTCCTGTTGTATCTGTTGTTGTCGTTGTTCCTGTTGTATCTGTTGTTGTTGTCGTTGTTGTTGTTGCTGTTGTATCTGTTGTTGTTGTCGTTGCTGTTGTTGCTGTTCTATCAGTTGTTGTTGTCGTTGCTGTTGTTGCTGTTCTATCAGTTGTTGTTGTCGTTGCTGTTGTTGCTGTTCTATCAGTTGTTGTTGTCGTTGCTGTTGTTGCTGTTGTTGCTGTTGTTGCTGTTGTTGCTGTTGTTGCTGTTGTTGCTGTTGTTGCTGTTGTTGCTGTTGGTGCTGTTGTTGCTGTTGTTGCTGTGGCGGCGTCACTTTCGACACCGCCGCGAGCCGTGGCCAAGCCTTTTCTTCGGCGAGTGGCGGTGGTTCTTTTGGGATCGGTGGTGCCACCGACCCCTGCTGCTGTTGTTGCTGCTGTTGAATCGCTGGCGGTGACACCACCGAACCCTGTTGTTTTTTTTTCGGTCGCGGTGGAGTCGGTGGCCTGTATTTCGCCGGCATCGTCTTTGGGCGAATTGATTGACCTGAAGTTTTAATGTAAAATTTAAATTAATATTTAATAAAGATAACATAAAAAAATGTATACAAATAAAAAACGTGAAAAGAGTAAAAAAAAGAAATAAATATTGCTAAATTTCTTGAGAAAAACGAACAAATAGAACGCTTAATATAGTGTGAATGATCAATAATTATTGTATATTTTTGTCTACGGGGTAGGTCACAACACAGTAGAATCGTACAAATAGCAATTGATTTCATTCGAACGATTCGGCATAGCGATAGCAGAGGTGAAAAGAAAACGGACAGAATACACAATAACAACTCGCAATAAACACCAAACCGAGCTTTACAGCGTATGCCTTCAGCTTACAAACACAAAAAACACACAGAACACAAACACAAAAGACTGTGTTTGTTTTTCGCCCACACGGCACGCGAAACTTCGGTTTTCGAACGAAATAACGAAACATACACATAGAAACAAAGACATACACTGTGTCGCTCGGTCTAATATCTTTTCCGGGCAATTATCGTACATTTCGATCGCCGGACCGTTCGCGGCTTACCACTGCTTATGACGAATTACCTCAATCGATTGCGATTTATATCCCGCCATATCGCAAACTACCGCGAAAGGTTACAAAAATATACAATAATAATTCGTGACACACTATTTTGAGTGTCACATTCGTTCGCATATCGAAAATAACAAAGTAATTGACATTAATGCAAAGTTGAAATCACATTTTACAGAAATTAGATTTTCA
This sequence comes from Ischnus inquisitorius, assembly GCA_963924025.1. NCBI lineage: Eukaryota > Metazoa > Arthropoda > Insecta > Hymenoptera > Ichneumonidae > Ischnus > Ischnus inquisitorius. Next base: position 11,245,033 of record OZ001253.1, read on the forward strand.
ATAGAGGTACTTACGTTTCGGTGGCATCGTGAAGACTGAACGCGTGGGAAGGGCTGCCGTTGGTTGCCGGTTTTTCCGGCGTGCGAGCGCCATGCTTTTGCGAATACCGGCATCGCGGGGCGGAAGTAGCGTGTGTATTGCCGCACGATTTAAATGTCAATTTTCGTAACGCATGCACGAAAAGTGCCAAGGTTTGTATAGGCCAGCCGTGACAGAAGATGGCGCTTTTCGAGGTGTATCGTAAATACGAGAAGCGTGTCGAAAATATTGGGCGCGCATGTGCACATCAGTCCGAGTTCCCTTCGTTTCACGGCCGGCCGTACATAACCTGACACTTCGTGCATTTATTACAATAAATATTATGCGATACTCGCACGTGGAAGCGGACTGTTGGCGGCGGTTGCGACGCGCCTGCGCTCGTCTTCTCTCGTGCTACAACTCGGCTTCGACTCGAGTTTTTTGCGGGCTGCGCCTTTCGAAGATAATGAACGGCGCTCGTGTTAGTGTTATTATCTTCAATAGTTGGTGGGTAAAGATAGTGAGTTAGCTCTGAAAATAATATAAGTTCGAGATCCCAGCTCAGGCTACTAACAAATTTAATCTTTAGTAGTTAAAGATGGGCTCACGACGTCGTTTTAAGGTAAGTCTATTTTACATCTTGTTTTCAAAAAATAAGAGGCCAGCGACACCGAACAACAGGATTCATGATGGTCATTTTACTAGCGCTGCATCTATATCGTTGAGTTAATTTTTCTTAAAGATTGATGGTAATTCTGATGTTCGCTGTCGCTGGCTGGATACGTTGAAAATAAGAGGCCAGCAATTGACGCAGCGCTGGTGAAATGACCATCATAAATTTTGTTGTTCAGTGTCGCTGGCCTCTCATTTTTTCTTAAATATCCAGCCAGCCACAGCGAACATCAGAATTATTATGAATCTTTAAGAAAAATTGGCTCAGCGATATTGACGCAGCGCTGGTGAAATGACCATCATGAATTCTGTTGTTCGGTGTCGCTGGCCTCTTATTTTCTTTCTAATATCCAGCCAGCGACAGCGAAGATCAGAATTACCATCAATCTTTAAGAAAAAGTAACTCAACAATATTTACGCAGCGCTGGTAAAATGACCATTATGAATTTTGTTGTTCGGTGTCGCTGGCTGGATATTAAAAAAAAAATAAGAGGCCAGCGACACCGAACAACAAAATTCATGATGGTCATTTTACCAGCGCTGCGTAAATATTGTTGAGTTAATTTTTCTTAAAGATTGATGGTAATTCTGATCTTCGCTGTCGCTGGCTGGATATTAGAAAGAAAATAAGAGGCCAGCGACACCGAACAACAGAATTCATGATGGTCATTTCACCAGCGCTGCGTCAATATCGCTGAGCCAATTTTTCTTAAAGATTGATGGTAATTCTGATCTTCGCTGTCGCTGGCTGGATATTAGAAAGAAAATAAGAGGCCAGCGACACCGAACAACAGAATTCATGATGGTCATTTCACCAGCGCTGCGTCAATATCGCTGAGCCAATTTTTCTTAAAGATTCATAATAATTCTGATGTTCGCTGTGGCTGGCTGGATATTTTAAAAAAAATGAGAGGCCAGCGACACTGAACAACGAAATTTATGATGGTCATTTCACCAGCGCTGCGTCAATTGCTGGCCTCTTATTTTTTACGTATCCAGCCAGCGATGCCGAACAACAAAACTGTCATGAATCTTTAAGAAAAATTGGCACAGCGATATTGATGCAGCATTAGTGAAATTACTATCATAAATCAAGATGAAACTTAATAAATTTAATTATTTTTCAGATCACGGGCACGACACGAGGTATCAGCGCGGGAAGAGTATCAGGAAACGGTGCGAGAGAATCAGTGAGTAACAAACTCGCCGAGTTCACGAGCTTTAGCGCGCAGACGGTCGCCCAGTTCGCGTGCTCTCGTGCGACAAAAATCCCGCTCACTCGGCAGTACTCTGTCGATGCGAGGATATGTTTTTTATCGAGCTAGAGCCTAGCAAACTCTGACTCGATGAAAATAATTCGCCGAGTGCAAGACTCTTGTGCGAATCATTCCTCGCTAGCTTGGCAGAGCACTGTCGACGCGAGGAATGATTTTTATCGAGCCGGAGCCTGGGAAACTCTGACTCGATAAAAATAATTCGCCGAGTGCAAGACTCTTGTGCGAATCATTCCTCGCTAGCTTGGCAGAGCACTGTCGACGCGAGGAATGATTTTTATCGAGCCAGAGCCTGGGAAACTCTGACTCGATGAAAATGATTCACCGAGTGCAAGACTCTTGTGCGAATCATTCCTCGCTAGCTTGGCAGAGCACTGTCGACGCGAGGAATGATTTTTATCGAGCCAGAGCCTGGGAAACTCTGACTCGATGAAAATGATTCGCCGAGTGCAAGACTCTTGTGCGAATCATTCCTCGCTAGCTTGGCAGAGCACTGTCGACGCGAGGAATGATTTTTATCGAGCCAGAGCCTGGGAAACTCTGACTCGATGAAAATGATTCGCCGAGTGCAAGACTCTTGTGCGAATCATTCCTCGCTAGCTTGGCAGAGCACTGTCGACGCGAGGAATGATTTTTATCGAGCCAGAGCCTGGGAAACTCTGACTCGATGAAAATGATTCGCCGAGTGCAAGACTCTTGTGCGAATCATTCCTCGCTAGCTTGGCAGAGCACTGTCGACGCGAGGAATGATTTTTATCGAGCCGGAGCCTGGGAAACTCTGACTCGATAAAAATAATTCGCCGAGTGCAAGACTCTTGTGCGAATCATTCCTCGCTAGCTTGGCAGAGCACTGTCGACGCGAGGAATGATTTTTATCGAGCCAGAGCCTGGGAAACTCTGACTCGATGAAAATGATTCACCCAGTGCAAGACTCTTGTGCGAATCATTCCTCGCTAGCTTGGCAGAGCACTGTCGACGCGAGGAATGATTTTTATCGAGCCAGAGCCTGGGAAACTCTGACTCGATGAAAATGATTCGCCGAGTGCAAGACTCTTGTGCGAATCATTCCTCGCTAGCTTGGCAGAGCACTGTCGACGCGAGGAATGATTTGTATCGAGCCAGAGCCTGGGAAACTCTGACTCGATGAAAATGATTCGCCGAGTGCAAGACTCTTGTGCGAATCATTCCTCGCTAGCTTGGCAGAGCACTGTCGACGCGAGGAATGATTTTTATCGAGCCAGAGCCTGGGAAACTCTGACTCGATGAAAATGATTCACCGAGTGCAAGACTCTTGTGCGAATCATTCCTCGCTAGCTTGGCAGAGCACTGTCGACGCGAGGAATGATTTTTATCGAGCCAGAGCCTGGGAAACTCTGACTCGATAAAAATAATTCGCCGAGTGCAAGACTCTTGTGCGAATCATTCCTCGCTAGCTTGGCAGAGCACTGTCGACGCGAGGAATGATTTTTATCGAGCCAGAGCCTGGGAAACTCTGACTCGATGAAAATGATTCACCGAGTGCAAGACTCTTGTGCGAATCATTCCTCGCTAGCTTGGCAGAGCACTGTCGACGCGAGGAATGATTTTTATCGAGCCAGAGCCTGGGAAACTCTGACTCGATGAAAATGATTCGCCGAGTGCAAGACTCTTGTGCGAATCATTCCTCGCTAGCTTGGCAGAGCACTGTCGACGCGAGGAATGATTTTTATCGAGCCAGAGCCTGGGAAACTCTGACTCGATGAAAATGATTCACCGAGTGCAAGACTCTTGTGCGAATCATTCCTCGCTAGCTTGGCAGAGCACTGTCGACGCGAGGAATGATTTTTATCGAGCCAGAGCCTGGGAAACTCTGACTCGATAAAAATAATTCGCCGAGTGCAAGACTCTTGTGCGAATCATTCCTCGCTAGCTTGGCAGAGCACTGTCGACGCGAGGAATGATTTTTATCGAGCCAGAGCCTGGGAAACTCTGACTCGATGAAAATGATTCACCGAGTGCAAGACTCTTGTGCGAATCATTCCTCGCTAGCTTGGCAGAGCACTGTCGACGCGAGGAATGATTTTTATCGAGCCAGAGCCTGGGAAACTCTGACTCGATGAAAATGATTCGCCGAGTGCAAGACTCTTGTGCGAATCATTCCTCGCTAGCTTGGCAGAGCACTGTCGACGCGAGGAATGATTTTTATCGAGCCAGAGCCTGGGAAACTCTGACTCGATGAAAATGATTCGCCGAGTGCAAGACTCTTGTGCGAATCATTCCTCGCTAGCTTGGCAGAGCACTGTCGACGCGAGGAATGATTTTTATCGAGCCGGAGCCTGGGAAACTCTGACTCGATAAAAATAATTCGCCGAGTGCAAGACTCTTGTGCGAATCATTCCTCGCTAGCTTGGCAGAGCACTGTCGACGCGAGGAATGATTTTTATCGAGCCAGAGCCTGGGAAACTCTGACTCGATGAAAATGATTCACCCAGTGCAAGACTCTTGTGCGAATCATTCCTCGCTAGCTTGGCAGAGCACTGTCGACGCGAGGAATGATTTTTATCGAGCCAGAGCCTGGGAAACTCTGACTCGATGAAAATGATTCGCCGAGTGCAAGACTCTTGTGCGAATCATTCCTCGCTAGCTTGGCAGAGCACTGTCGACGCGAGGAATGATTTTTATCGAGCCAGAGCCTGGGAAACTCTGACTCGATGAAAATGATTCGCCGAGTGCAAGACTCTTGTGCGAATCATTCCTCGCTAGCTTGGCAGAGCACTGTCGACGCGAGGAATGATTTTTATCGAGCCGGAGCCTGGGAAACTCTGACTCGATAAAAATAATTCGCCGAGTGCAAGACTCTTGTGCGAATCATTCCTCGCTAGCTTGGCAGAGCACTGTCGACGCGAGGAATGATTTTTATCGAGCCAGAGCCTGGGAAACTCTGACTCGATGAAAATGATTCACCCAGTGCAAGACTCTTGTGCGAATCATTCCTCGCTAGCTTGGCAGAGCACTGTCGACGCGAGGAATGATTTTTATCGAGCCAGAGCCTGGGAAACTCTGACTCGATGAAAATGATTCGCCGAGTGCAAGACTCTTGTGCGAATCATTCCTCGCTAGCTTGGCAGAGCACTGTCGACGCGAGGAATGATTTTTATCGAGCCAGAGCCTGGGAAACTCAGACTCGTAAAAATAATTCGCCGAACTAAATGCTCTCGTGCGAATAGATTCTCAGTAGATCGACAGGGGTCTGTCGACGAGAGAATCAATATGTAGCGGCATGTTTTGGAAAACAAAACTTGCCTCGATAAAAGAAGTCGCCGAGTTAAGTGCTGTGCCGAACTTGAGCTCTTGTGCGAAGAAATTCACGTTTTATTTTATTGAACGATTCAATAAGAATCTAGATTTGATAAAATAATGTCGGTGAACTTCGAATTAATGTGTGCGGTAAATGAAAATCGACTTATAAAATTAATTATTTTCGATATCCTAGAGGCTCCAGGAAACATCAGCAGTAATAAAAGAGAGAGAGAGAGAGAGAGAGCAGAAGAAGGAACAAACGACGCGGGAGCAACGGTGGCAGAGGAAAATGGCACGGGATCAGCAGCGAACGGCGCGGGAACAATGGCAGCACCGAACTACGAGTGACACAGCATCAGTAGCCGCCATCGTCATGACGATCATCGGAGTGCGTGAGTCCAAATGACGCCGAGATCACGAACTTTTGCGCACTGAAAGTCGCAGAGTTCGTGAGCTCTTGTGCGACAAAAATCCCGCTTACTCGGCAGTACTCTGTCGATGCGAGGACATGTGTTATCGAGCGATTTCGAAAGAAATCTTGATTCGATCAAAAATCGTCGCCGAGTTTCGAGCTCTTGTGTGACGAAAATCCCGGTCACTCGGCAGTACTCTGTCGATGCGTGGATACGTTTTATCGAGCGATTTCAAAAGAAATCTTGATTCGGTAAAAAATCGTCGCTGAGTTCCGAGCTCTTGAGCGACGAAAATCTTGCTCACCCGGCAGTACTCTCTCGATGCGTGGATATGTTTTATCGAGCGATTCCAAAAGAAATCTTGATTCGGTAAAAAATCGTCGCTTAGTTCCGAGCTCTTGTGCGACGAAAATCCCGCTCACTCGGCAGTACTCTGTCGATGCGTGGAAACGTTTTATCGAGCGATTTAAAAAAAAATCTTGATTCGGTAAAAAATCGTCGCTGAGTTCCGAGCTCTTGTGAGACGAAAATCCCGCTCAGTCAACAATAATAGTTGATGCGGATATATTTTATCATGTGAATTATTTTAATTTTTGATACGATAAAACGTTGTCGCCGAGCCTCTTGCTCTTGTGCGACAATATCCCGCTAACACGACAACAACAGTCGATGCATGGATATGTTTTATCGTACGAATTCTCAATATTTTTATTGCGATAAAATATCGTCGCCGAGCTTTGTGCGAGGATTTATTTTATCGAGTGAGAAGTAAATCTCAGTTCGATCAAAGAACTTCGCCGAACTTTGAGCTCTTGCGCGAAGAAATTCACGGTGACTCGGCAGTACTCTGTCGAAGCAAGGATTGATTTACCGAGCATTTTCAAAAGAAATCTAGATTCGATCAAGCATTGTCGCCGAGCTTCTCGCTCTTGTGCGACAAAAAGTCCGCTGACTCGACAGTAGTCTGTCGATGCGTGAATTTGGTTTACGAAGCAATTATAAAAAAAATTATTTCGATTAAACATCGCCGCCGAGATTCTAGCTCTTGTGCGACGAAAATTCCGCTGACTCGATAGTAATCTGTCGATGCGTGAATTTGTTTTATCGAACGAATTACAAAAATTCTCGATTCGATAAAATATTTGTGTCGAGCTTCTGTTGATGTGTCGATTCATTATACATCTTGTTTGAAAGCGCCGAGCGTAAATGCTAGTCGGCTCCCCTCTTGCCGGGCTTAGATATATATATATATATTACCATGTAGATTATAAGTCGGGCGGCCCCTAGCGGTACGCGGCAGAGTTACCGATTCGGAACTCTGCCTTACCACGAGAGCCGGTCCGCGTCGCGCTGTTCTGGCGTGTTTCACCTCCTCTTAAAGACAGAATTAAAAAAAAAAATCATTAGCCAAGTTCCACAGGTATTTTATTTATAAATATGCAATTTTAATTGTTGAAAAAAAAGCGTAATAACTGAAAAATTAAATTAATTAAATATATACTTGGCTTGGCTTGGTGTGAAGTAGTGCAGTCTGGGTGTTGTGACCGGAGCGATAGGCTGATTGGCATGGATCTAATAAGTCATACTTGTTCAGATGTGCGACCATCTGGTCAGCTACGATTTTTTCTAGGCACTTCGTGAGTGCACAATGAATTGAGATAGGTCGGTAATCATTTGCGCTCGAGGGAGATTTCAACTTCGGCAATGGACTAACGAGAGCAAACTTCCAGACTGTCGGAAAGATTCCAGTCATTAGAGAGTGCGTGAATATGTGGTGGATCATTGGCCGTATATAAGGGAGTGCTAGTTTGACCATAGCGATGGAGAGACTGTCTACGCCAATGGCTGTAGATTTCGAATGATTAAGAGCTTTGTCTAATGTGTCGTAGTCAAAGTTGTAAAAGTAAAATTTTTCGTCACTATATTCGCCTTCGCCTAGATAGTAATCAGTCGGAGTCGGGACGTTTATGTCCGCGCCGGCAGATGCAAAGTACTCGTTTAAGCACGTTACAGAGGCGGCTAGAGGCTGAGCGTTTCTACGTGATTTGATGAGTTCTAAACTGCGTAATGCTTTCCATGTAGAGGATGCGGTGGACTGCGCGGAAAACAAATTATTGTAATACTGCGTCTTTGCAGCTGGAATCATATTTTGGACCGCATTTCTAAGTAGCTTGAATCTGTTGTGACTGTCAGCCGTGCGTCGCCTCCGCCACTCCCTACGGGCTCGATCGCGATTGCGCATTTGCAATTTTATGTCATCAGTTAGCCACGGCGCCGGTGCTGATTTAGATTTGACTTTTATAAACGGGGCGTGAGCATCGAAACAGTTTACGAGGTAGTTGTTCAAGACATTCACTTTGTAATCGATACAGTTCGAGCGGTAGAATGTTTCCCAGTTCATGTTGCTCGGCTCCGTTTGGAAGCTAGCGATATCGAAATTTCTGAAATCTCGGCACGTGAATTCTCGAGGTGGAAGCCTGTCGACAGCTATCTTGTACGTAATGTATATTAGGTCATGCGCTGAGAGAAACGGCATCGCATATTGACCGTAGTCGACGAGTTTATTAACGTCGTCGATGAAGCAGATATCTAGCAGTGTAGATGCGTCACGAACATGATGAGTAGACCCATATGGAACCAGATAGTGATTTGACATCTCGATAAAATTCCGAAGGTGCGTGCTGTCATGCGTGACGATGTTGAGGTCCGAATTAAAGTCGCCCAGGACGATAGAATGTGCGTATAGAGCGCTGTATTGAAGAAATACATCCTCAAACTCTGTCAGGAAACCGACATGGGGGGGTCGATATACGACACCTATGAGTATTTTGGAATGATTCGGGATTGTAATCTCAGTTAGTATGAATTCAGGCTTGCCACAATGAGTACCTCCTGAATCGGTAAGTATTTTCGCTCTTAGAGAGACATGTACGTAGAGTTCATCCGGACGCACACCGGTGCGTCCGAGACGGTCGCAACGTAGGAGGCTATACTCTGGAAGACTTGCAAAGTCATCGGTGATCTGGGGCGTTAGCCATGTTTCGGACATACATATAATATGGTAAAAGTTTTCTGTGAAGAAGTGTCGGAACTCGTCGAGGTGGCCTTTCAAGGATTGGCAGTTAACGTGACAGACTCGAATAAAATCTAGCACGTTGTTCGATGTGGTGTTAGCCATAGTTGGTATTGCAAGCTTTGTCGGCAATACGCTTCGAGAGAATAGGACAATTTCGGCCATCTAATGCGCTGTGACTACAATCGGCGTCGGTGTAGTAGTTCGTACAGTTATAGCAAACAGGGTCTATGTTGCGGTTTCTGCACGCCGTGCTTTCGTGTTCGCCAGAACAGTGTGAGCAGTGTAGTGAGTTGGTACAATCCTTCGCGAGATGACCGAAGCTCAGACATCTATAGCATTGTAGTACTCGAACATGGTCGTCAAAACGACAGGAGGCGTAGCTCAAATATATTTTTTGCTTTTGTCTAAGGACCTTCCTGACTTCCGCAGATACTTCGATAACGCATGCACGTGAATTACGATTTACTCGTGACATATATACGACTTTAACTTCAGGATCATTCCGACAAATTTAGCTTGATTAGGTCAGATTGAACTTCCTCAGGGGAAAGATCCGCCGGCACACCGTGAACGATAAGTCTAGGATTGAGCTTCGATACTTCACTGACCTCAAGCCCGAGTTGTTTCTGGGCGGGGAGTGAGCGAATCTTTTCAACATCTATCTCTTTAGCGTCAATACGTACTCCGTTATTTTTGGCTCTTGATACGCGGTCGACTTTCATACCAATTTCCGCGGGATCGACGTTTTTGATTACGGCTTCTCTCGTTATCTGATAGGACGAAAATCTCGTCGCTACATTATTGCTTGGCGTGATGAGAAAGCTTGTGGATTTGTCGACAGCGATTGTTGGGCCGCGCGAGACATGTATTTTATTGCTTTTGACCTTGAGACCTTGAGCAGCAATGCTTGCGAAGGATGGGGTTGCGGATGTTTTAAGGGATGTAGAAACGGCCTCCTTAACGCCAACCGAGCACGCTTCAGTAATTTGAGACCGTACGCTAGCGTTCAGGGAGGATTGAAAAACCTCCTTGATACTGGCAATGCAAGACCGCGTTATATCGTCACGAGCTTGATTGACTGCTTCGGGGCATTTGTCCGTTGCTATCAATTCCCCGGCCAGAGTCGAGTAGGCTGCGCAAACGGTGTTGAAAGCTGTTTGGTAGAATTGAAAGGCTTCTTGTAGCGCAGCTTTTTTGTCGACAGTTTCTTTGGAACTGCGGATGAACTTTGCGAACTCGGTGTCGTAGGCGAAAAGCTTAGCTCGCATAGTTTTGGTCTCCGCCGTCGAGAGAGGCGGCTCTCGTGTCGCTGCCGGTCGGCCAAGCGACGGAGAGTGCCGAGGAGTCCCGAACGACGTCGAGGCCAGCCCGAGGCCGGGTGTCCGTGGCGAAGTCATCGCTACGCGTACCAGACGGCGCTGCGGTTACCCCGTCGGCGCGTCAGGCACGCAAGCGCGCGTAAGACCGATAATCGATCTATCGTCGATAGGCCGATATTCGATAATCGATAATCGCACAAGTCGAAAATTGCGTGTTAGATTAGGGAGAAAGTGAAAAGACCGAGAAAAGAAGGTAAGATAAAAGAAGTGAGGTTAGAAAGGGTTCTTCAGAAAAGATAAGAATAAAATTCGAAAGAGAGTTGTAAACACCTACCCGGATATTTCAGGAGAGCAAGAAAGATGAGTAGACAGCTTTGAGCGAAGAAAAACCTCGATATAAAAATATGATCCACCACAGAAACAGCGAAAATACCAGGAGACACGGCTAACACCGAGAGGGAGAGAGAGACGAAATACTTCAGCTACTTAGCCTCCTACGTAAAAATGATTCTAATTTCGCAGCTTGTCAGAATAATATTTAAAAAAAACCGAAAGCAATTTACAATAAATAACCAAATAAATAGATGAAGGGCAGGAAAATAAAAAAATAAAAATTTTGCAATCTGGGATAAAAATTAAAATCGAATTCGAGATGAATTTAGCGTTGCCTAAATTTTGTCGCATTGACAATTTAGGATCTGTAGGAAGGTTTTAGCTACAATATAATTTCTGCGAGTATCTTTGTCTTCCTGGCTTGAGGGCCTACGCACAAACGGCAATTACAGTGCGCCTATGATTCTTCGAATTAAAACCGGAGGTGGCCGATCGTAGCTTGTATCGCGTGCGTGGGTTATCACGCCCGGATTGAAAACGATACCCGCTCACCAAAGTGCCTGGCATTTGAGCATTGCCACGGGAACACAAATAAAAAGAAAAAGAAAGGAGAGAAAAGAAAAGGTAAACAAAAAGGCGAATACAGGAATTTAAGGGTCGAAAATAAGGAAGCAGTAACAGGAGTAAGCCAGCGCGCTCGAGTTCGCGCTCGAGCATCGCTATCGCACATTCCATGAAAGCGATAGCGCGCCGAGGCATAGAGACAGCCGCGAATTGGCGGAGCGAGATCTTTCATTGGCTTATAATAAAACTTCCTAGCTTCGATTATTTCGATTGTTTGCTTCGATTGAAACCTCTGTTGTGAAAGGGTTGAGCGGATCGGAGGAGTAACAAAAGGGAAAATAAATCGGTGCGACGTCGAGTTAACAATAATAAAAACTCTGCGTTTATTGATTAATTAGTTAACGACTAACAAATAGAAAAAGCGAGAGTATAAAAGGCGAGTCCGGTGAGACGGTACGCGCGAGGGCGGTCGGTGTCAACCCGTCGCGGTCTCGTAGCCAACTGACTCCATTCGCGAGATCGAAACAAAACGACTAATCGATATACAAAGTGTTATTTCGCGAACGGAGTCTCCGTGCTGTATTGTCGTCGCGGGTCACTGCCCCAAGAGTGACACCGAAATTTGAGAAAATGCTCGAGTTGCGAGACGGACTCTCCTCGCTGTGTAGCCCGGAGAGAGCCGTGCCCGATCACGAGAGAGACGGAGCGCGCGGCGCGGCCGAGGCGTGTTGACACCGCGCGAAAACAATACCTCGACCAAAAAGCTGAGAAAGGCGAGATATTTTCGGCATATTGTCGCCGGGAGTCGATGACCCGTGGCCCTGAGTTCGAACGCGTCGCGAGAAGCCTTCGACTCGCTCCGAAATCCCGAAAATAATAACTCGCGACGAGCCGAGAAAATAACCTTTAAAATTCTCGCGGAGAAATGAAGCAATCTCGAACAACCTCTACCTGTTGTCTACATTCTCATGTTGACAGTTCAAAAGCATCTCTTTAGATGTACAGAATTGCATTTCCCCTCAAAAATCAAAAAGAACAAAATAAATAACATAGACAAAATAAATAATACTTCATTACTACGTCCTGCCCCTCGATCTATACACTTTTCTGAATTTATGTTATCACGATTTATTGCGATCTATAAAATTATTCTCACGCAAAGGAAAGAGCCCGACTCGTTCGACCGGATGTCGAATATCATATTTCGCAAATCCATATCCGCTCGCGACTTTACTCAGAACGGAATAGCTTCTTTCATCTCTCTCGGAACTCTAACTTTTCTGTCTCACGGCCTAATCAGCATTTTGAGTTTCCCTCATGCTGGATTCACCTCCGTTTTAGCAACAGCGCGTGCCGCGCTGTATCAGCATTTTCGGCCGCCTCGCGACGGCCAGTTTCGATCACTCGATCGTCAGTCTTACTCCAAATTTCAAACTAATACTTTCCTTCGCGATTAAGATAGATGTATTTAGCATTATAATTTAGAGTCTCTTGCGCATCACACGCACGCACGCACGCACGCACGCACGCACGCACGCACGCACGCACGCACGCACGCACGCACGCACGCACGCACGCACGTACACACACACACACACACACAAATTATCGCGAATTATTTGTAATATTCGTATTTTCCATTTGACGAATAAACGCGATTTATATAACTCGAAAACGGGATCTTTTGATCTTATTCGAGAGACGAACCCCAAATTTTAATATTTCCCGATTTACGTTATCGAGTTGAGAGCGCGCGTGACCGCTTAGACTTTCGTTCAAGTCGACGCGTTCGCCAATACAACTCTGAGACGTAACAGAGAAAAATTTGGTGTCAGAAGTGGGATTTTTCTCTCGAGTTCCGAGTGCTCGCGTGTGAAAGTGAGTGCGTAAGGGACGTGTAGGGAACATCAACCTCGATACGGAACCGAAACAACAACCTTCATAGAGGATCGAGGAAAGGAAATCGAAAGGAAGTCGAAAGGAAATCGAAGCCAATTAATCGATACCCACGAAAAGGCAGAAGGAAGCGGTGCCCATACCAAACCGATAAACGGACAAAAGAGACATCGATCAAAATGCTGATGTCCAATCCGATCATTCTGCTGCTCTTGCCGATTTTCGCGTAAGTACCATCCACTTACACTTTCTTTATTACGATTATCAATCATTGACGAAACATCTCGTCAACCGAATATCTTCGGAAAATTTATTGCGTAAATACTTTTTCTACGTTGCCGAAATTCGTGGGAAGATCCACTGTATCCGGATTTTCTGAATTTCGGCATTTAAAAAAAAAAAAAAAAATTTTAAGTGACATTTTCCATTGCCGTAATTCGTGGGAGAATCCCCAGTGTTCGGATTTTCTGAATTTCCGCGTTTGAAAAATATTCAGTGCTGTTTTTCCGTCGCCGAAATTCGCAGGAAAATTCCCGGTATTCGGATTTTCTGAATTTCGGCATTCAAAAAAAAAAAAAAGAGACAAAGTAACGATTTTTGTACTCAAGTGCTATTCTTTCGTTGCCGAAATTCGCGGGAGAATCCGCAACATTCGGATCCTCTGAATTTCGCCATTTAAAAGATACCCAGTTTCCCGAGATTGTCGAGTTTTTTCGAGTGTCGAACAGTATCAACATTCGAGTCTTTCAAGCATTTGAATTGTCCGTACGTAATTTTCCGAAATCGTTAAATTTTTCAAGTGTCGAATTCACGAGCATTTAAAAGTCTCAACGTTTAATTTTAATCAGCTTTCGAATTTTGTAAATTTTGAGTCGTTTGAACACTTGAATTATCATTATTGTTACCTTTTGAAAACGTCGAACTCTTCAAGCTTCGAACTCTTTGAACTTTTAAATTCGTGATTTTACGAGTATTTAAATTTTTGGACTTTACAAGCATTTAACTATCCCGGATTTTCCCAAACCCTGAGATCCCCAAAATCCGTCGATCCTTTCGGTCGTTACAATACGTGGTTCGTCCTCACGAATTTTTCGATTTTAATATCTTACAAATTCAACAAAATTCCGAGAAAATTAGAGTTTGATCTTGCAATCATTCGAGCTTGAAAGTTTCATTTCTTAAATTTGTCAGTTAATTAACGATTGACTTTTCGGTTTATCGAATCCTTTATTTAGTTTTCTGTCGCAAAATTTGTTTTAAATTAATCGCGTGAAAGCGATAATTCTCGAGTTTCACCACGTTGCCGAGTGGCTGAAAAGGGGGAAGAAGAAGAAAGGGAGAACCATGGCCCGATGCCCGGACACTCCCGAAATATTCCTCGACAATCCCTCGCCACATAGATCGGATCCGGGGCACCCTAATCGCAACGGAGGCCTTTTAAATCCTCATGCCCGCTTACACGTGAATCAAAACGGCGACAGATTGAATCAGAGAGCGTTCTCGGTGGACGCTTTAAACGAAAATAGATCAATGCATTTAGCCCAACAGGCGTTCGACAATTATCATCAAGCGAACCAAATGTTGCAAAATTTCGACGTTCAGTGGTCGACTAATTTAAATACGCATCCGGTTATGCAACAAGACCCACGTCAATTTTCGCAACAAAACATGCGCTTTCAGCGCAACGAAGGCTTGGGGGCGGCCGGTATGGATCAACCGATCAAGGAGGAAAACCTCCCTAACCGCCCCGCTCCACCGCCTCCAGGCGATCTCGAGATGGTCTCGAATTTCCGCCGAATGAATGTACGTTCCGATAACGATTGGCTCATGAAAGCGCTCTACCCGATACCGAGTTTCGACGGAACAAATATACCCATCGAAGAATTTATATCCGATGTGCAATACGCTATGTCCACGCTGGACGACGGCGATTTCGTCAAGTTTCGTTATTTGCTATTCAACAAATTGAAGGGCGACGCTCGACGTCAAACTCACCCGAAAAGAAGGGTTTATAATTCAGTACAAGAGATCCTAGATGATCTAGAAAATCTTTATTCGTACAAGAAAGACGAACTCTCGCTCCAGGTGGAATTGGCTATCATTTCACAAGGAACCAACGAACCATTGAACGATTACGCAGCCCGCGTTAAACGGATCACCGAGCGGCTGCATAGAATCGACGTAAACGACGTAATAGAATCACTGCAAGCAGGGCACACGAAAAATGCCATAAGTAGATTCGTAAAAGGGTTGCATGAGTGCATAAGCGACGCACCTTTGATGCGAGACCCTGAGTCAATCGAACAAGCAATATCCTACGCCCAAGAGGCGCAAGAAATACACGAAGATCGCGAAAAGGTCCGAGAAAACCGCGCTAAATACGATCTCAAAAATTCTAAGAAAAATAGAAGAGTCGAAGAAAAAGCGACTGTAGACGGACGCGAATACCGAACGAACGTTAAAACAACGACTCGCCCCAGTCGAAGCCGCGAAAGGGAAGGGTTGCGTTCAAGAGGACCTCGCGAAGATAATTCACGTTCGCACCCTCGCTCGAACTCCCGTTCACACTCTCGATCGCGTTCTCGCTCCCAGGTAGAAGTACACTACGCAGACTCGAAAGAAATGACGCTGTTCTGCACATATTGTCAAGGCGACACTCACACAATAGAACATTGTTGGAGACTCCAGAATCGTCGTTACTACAAAGAGCTCGAACGTAGGGGTAAGCCGGACAAAGATGAAACGCGCCCGCGAAGACACAGTCGCGATTCAGGCCGATGAAGTCGCCAGTCGAGTAGCGACTCAGAAGACCGAAAGAAAAATCGATCTCGCGATTACTCGCGAGAAAATTACTATAAAAAACAGTCTGGAGAACGAAACCGATCTCACGATAGACAACGATCGAATTCTCGCGATAGACGATCCGATTCTCGCGAAAATAGAAACGTGTCAAAATCGAAAGATAAACATCGCTCGCGTCACGAACACGGACGCGACGAGTCGAAAAAACACTCCGATTCGAAAAACAAGAAGAAAGAAAAGAAACTTCGCTTTTCTTCCTCGGATTCGCGTGATGCCGAGGACCATTCGAAGTCGAAAAAATTGAACAAACACAAGAACAAAACTCGCAGTGCCTCTCGAGACAGCAGAAGCTCACGCGACTCACGATCGTCAAAAAGGAGCAGAGATAGCTCGAACAATCGTGGCCGCACGTCAGACTCTTCGTGCGCGAGCCAAAAATCAAGCTCGGAGAATTTAAACTCCAAGGGGGCTCGACGAAGCGCGACGCCGAGCGACAACGAACAAGCGCCGAAAGAACAGAAATCCGTCAGGCTAATTTATCGGAGTTGTCGCACAGGCCAGATAGCGTCGTCCCACTCAGATGCGTAAGCTTGAGGGGAGGCGAAGGAATGTTCTACGTGGATCACGGATCTGACATCTCTGTCATAAAACGACGATTCCTCCTACCCGGTATCAAATTCAATCGTAAATTAAAATACGAGATAAACGGGGTAACGGAGGGTACGACCCGCTCGTTGGGCTCAATCGAGCTGCGCGTAAACGATCTAGTGGGCGAATTTCAAGTCGTCGCGAACGACTTCAGGATAGGCGAAGACGGAATTTTTGGCCGTGATTTCTTCAGAAAACACAAAGCCAGTATAAACTATAACGAGGGCGGAATATGCATCCCAAGACCGTATCAAATAATCCCATTCGTCGAAACAGAGGTGATCATCCTTCCCGCGAGAACACAAAGACTGATGAAAATCAGAATCACGAACGACCTACAAGAAGGTTATACCGGAAAAATAAAATTCGGAAAAGGAATTTTCTGCGGAAACGCAATAGTTCAAAACCGCGGCGGGTTCACGTATTTATTCGCAATAAATACCACAAACGAGGAAACAGGGCTCATCGTGCCGGAAGTAGAACTAATACCGTTGAAAGAACACGTCGAAGCCGAAACAGACGAGACAACGGCCCACGAAAAATCACGGATAGCCCGAGTCGAAGCAAACCCGGAAGAATGAACAGAAAAACTACTCCCATTACTACGCTTGGACCACCTCACACGAGAAGAACGCGAACACGTGTCCGCGCTTATAAAAGAAAATTCGAGAATTTTTCATCTACCCGACGAAGACCTTGGGAAAACGGATGTAGTCAAACATCAGATCTATACGACCGATGAACTACCGATCAATACAAAACAGTACGATTTCCACAAAACATGAAGGAAGAGATAAACTCTCAGGTGAACGATATGCTGAAGAAAGATATCATTCAGCGTCCAACATCACCGTTCAACTCACCGATCTGGGTCGTACCGAAAAAGGCGGATTCCAAAGGGAAAAAACGTTGGAGATTAGTAGTGGATTTTCGGAAATTAAACGAGAAAACGGTCAAAGACGCGTATCCGCTACCGAACACAACAGATATCCTGAACCAACTGGGCAATGCGCGATATTTTTCGGTCTTCGACCTTGCCTCAGGATCCCACCAAATCCCAATGGAGCCGTCGGACCAACAAAAAACAGCGTTTTCCACACCTCATGGCCACTTTGAGTTTAATCGAATGCCATTTGGTCTGAAAAATGCTCCAGCTACCTTCCAGCGACTCATGGACCAGGTACTATCCGGTCTGCAGGGTAACAAAATGTTCGTTTATCTCGATGACATCGTTATTTACGCAAATTCTTACAAAAAGCTTACAAAAAGCTGGTAAGGAGATCCAAGGTGAGCGCCTGGCGCGACTTCTGCAATGAGATCGAGGCCCTACCCCTAGTGGCCAGACTCCGCAGAATCTTCGCATCGGGGCCCCGCACTCGGCTCGATGGTCTCGTCCTCACGGACGGAACCACTACCTCGAGCCAGGAAGAAACCTTAGCCCACCTGTTCGAGGTTCACTTCCCTGGGTCAGAATTGACTGTACAGGGACAACCCACAGGCGCAGCGGTCCCAGACTCAGGGACGGCTGCTCGGGACTGGATAACGGCCACGAAAGTAGTCACATCCGCAAGGATAAGATGGGCCATTGACACCTTTGATCGGTACAAGAGCCCTGGTGTTGACGGGATCTTCCCCGCACTTTTGCAAGAGGCGGGTGAGGATCTCGTCAAACACCTTGTGCGTATCTATCGTGCGTGTCTCGCACTTTGCTACGTACCAGAAGCTTGGAGGGAGGTCAGGGTTGTCTTCATCCCAAAACCGGGGAAGGACGCCTATGACCGCGCCAAGTCATGCAGGCCTATCAGCCTGACGTCTTTCCTCCTGAAAACGCTGGAGAGACTCGTTGACAGGTACATCAGGGAGGGTGCGCTCGTCGAAAGAACAGTTCATCACTCCCAGCATGCATACCAGGTTGGAAAATCCGTGGAGACAGCGCTCCACCACATCGTCAAGATGTTGGAGGGGGCCGTTCACACGGGGGGGTCAGCCTTAGCTGTGTTCATTAACATCGAGGGGGCTTTTGATAACACCTCCTTCGATTCCATCTGCGAGGCAGCCAGGGGATTTGGGGTAGATGACTCTGTCATCAACTGGATCCACTGCATGCTTCGCACCAGGCGTGTCACCGCTGGCCTCAGAGAGTCGACCGCGAGCGCGCTCGTCAAAAAGGGCTGTCCGCAGGGCGGGGTAACCTCCCCCATCCTGTGGGTGATGGTCATTGACGGGCTGCTTGCGGAGCTTGAGAGGCTAGGGGTGAAGGTGGTGGGGTACGCGGACGACGTAGCGATGCTTGTCACCGGCACTCACCCGGGAGAGCTAACGTGGAAAATGCAGCGCGCATTGGACTACGTACAATCGTGGTGCACTTCGAAGAGCCTGAGGGTCAACCCGGGTAAAACGGAGATGGTACTATTTACGAATAGGAGAAAATTCAGGGATAATCCCCCTTCTATTTTTGGCACAGAGCTTCGCTTCTCCACGGAGGTACGCTATCTCGGCGTTACCCTGGACAGCAAACTCCTATGGAGGAGCCACATCGAAAGACAGGCTCGGAAGGCTATTTCCACCTTCTGGGCTTGCCGCAGGATGTTCGGCTCGACTTGGGGGCTCGAACCGGCCATTGCGAAATGGATTCACACGGCCATCATAGAGCCACAAGTGACATATGCGTCGATAGTCTGGTGGCCCGCCCTAAAGCGGGAAACCAACAGGAAGGCGCTCAACAGAGTCTACAGGCTATCACTGCTGGGGATCACAGGAGCTCTTCGGACAACTCCTACCCTGGCCATGGGGGCACTTATGAACTTAGCGCCCCCGGATATCATAGCCAAGGCCAGAGCTATGTGTGCAGCCCTGCGACTAGACTTTGGGAGGAAGTGGGGGAGAGCAAGGAAAGGCCACGCGTCACTACTGAACGGTAGAAGCGACCTCGAGGAAGTCCTCGCCTTAGGTGGAGACCGCGGCCCCTGCAGCTACCACTTCAGCCACACGTATTCTGTCTCCTTCCCTAGCAGGCAAGAATGGGAGGACAACAAGGATCAGTTATTGTCCCCAGGAGGACTCATCGGGTATACGGATGGATCCAAATCCACAACGGGGACAGGCGCCGGAGTGTGGTGTGAGGGGCCCAGGGCCAGGATATCCCTAGCACTGGGAACCCACACCACGGTACTTCAGGCGGAAACAGTTGCAATCAGAACCTGCGCGGAAGAGATTCTACGCAGAGGGTTCGAGCGCAAGCACATATACATATGCAGCGACAGCCGTGCAGCCCTCATCGCCCTCGACTCGATCGAGGTGAGGTCTGAGCTGACGCGTAGCTGCATTCAAGCACTGACACGCATTGCCAGCGTCAACAGGGTCAAACTCCTCTGGGTGCCCGGGCACACGGGCAACCAGGGCAATGTAGCAGCTGATGGGCTGGCCAAAAGGGGATCCGCGGGATCCCCAGGGGCCATCCGCTTATCAGTGCCAGTAGTCCCAGGCGTCATAAGGGAGATCATGGGAAGGTGGACTGCCGAGCAGCTCACCACCCGGTGGCTCTCGACGCCAGGATCATATCATGCGAGGGCTCTCTTCGCGAGCCCCGCCGACAGGCTGGGCTCCGAACTGCTAGCCCTTGACAGGAACAAGCTGAGGGGGATGGTAGGCCTGGTCACAGGCCACTGGTTCACCGGGCAGCACCTGAGGCGTATGGGATGGGAGGTCGACTCGCTGTGTCGCCACTGCGGAGCAGAAGAGGAGACCTCTATCCACTTAATTGCAAAGTGCAGGGAACTGGAGGGAACTCGCATGAGAACCCTCGGTGCTCCCAACTTTAATACGCTCCAACTAGAGGTGACGGGCGTTAAGGGGCTTCTTCGTTTCACGGAAGAGGCCGAGCTTCTGCCCAAACCTTAGAAATCGCGAGTGCCGAAAAGGCCCGAGCACAATGGTCCACAAGGACTGAGCGCTCGTATCGCCCAAACAACAAACAACAACAACAACAACAACATATATATTATTATCTGCAAATAAAACAATATCACTTGTAGATTTTTCATATACTGCAGAAATATGTGTAAAATTTTCGGGAAGAAAAGTTAACCAATTTGTAATTAATTGTGGTTTTTCATATTTTTTTGTTGATAAATTTAACGGCCAAGCCCATTTTTTATAGAAAACATACATCCGTTTTCGTGAAATAAAAAACTTTAAATCTGTTGCCCTTATTCGACAAATATCATCTTTAGTTACATAATCTTCATCTATTTTAGTAGCTATAGTAGTGGTTGTTGTTGTTGTTATTGGTTTTATCGTTGTAGATATCTGATCACCATTATTCATTGAATTATTTTTTTTTCCATTTTTATATAAATATTCGATACCGTTTATATCATCTTCACCAAATGATGAATCTGTAGTACTATTATGATGATGATAAATAGGAAACATTAAATTATCATCTAAAAAAGTATGATAAAGACCTAGAGAATGACCGATTTCATGAAGTAATACCCAAAACAGACTAATTTTCGAATTATCTAATTTTCCCATAGAACAATCCCATTCAAAATTTTTCATTAAATGGATCTCTCTTACAGTATTATCTTTGTCCGGTAAAAACGCATGACCAAGAGTATTGTCATCTAATTTATATTCACATTTATGTGATTTAGATATATATCTATGTATTGGTCGTTGAAACGATATAACTATACCAGCGTTTTTATTTACTGGTTTCTTAAAAATTAATCCAGATACTTCAGACCATGCATTGAATGCAGCTATTGTAGTATTTATTTGTTGAGATGTTGCACCATAAAAATACCACGTCAATATTTTTTTATTCCATTTATAATTTGATATGTGATAGTCAGTAGCATAATCAGAAACTCCACATCGCGGTTGATTTATTAAATCTTTTGTTTGTTGATTAAGAGAATCATCAATAGGTAAATTGAAATATTCTTGTAATATTCGCAATCCTTCATTACTTTTTCCATTTCGTACTGAATCATTATTCGAATCATTAATATATCCATATTGTTGTAAATACTTCATCGTAGATATTGAATATATTTCTCTAATTATTATCATGAATATTATTGCATTGATGATATTTTCATATTTAAAAAACATTTTTAAGAAAAAATGATTAATTCTAACTCTGTTCACAACTCTCTCTTTCGTAGAAAATCAGCGATGACTAAGGATAGATACGCTGGTGTCAACGTTTTATTTATATGCTTCCCCTCTTTTTTCACAAATGGAATAAAAAAAAATTTTAAGTGCATTGCTAATATAAGAGTATTTATTTGTTTGTTATCTTTTCATTATAGAAAAGTATACAAAAATATTTAGCTGTTATATTCTCATTTCAAAAGAGAACTACTACACAAACACTATACAAATGATAACTGTTACATTGTCATTTTCAAGATTCTTTTCACTTCAGACGACGGTTGAACCGAAAGCGGTTTACGTTTCACCGACGTTGACGGGACGGCATCCTCTACTACGACCACATCGTTGTTCGATCTGATTTGTTCTTTTTTGCTTAAATCATTAAATTAAAAAACACATAAATTATGAGAATTTAATTGTTGTGGAAAGTGTTTAATAATGATGACTTACGTAATTATTTGTTTTTTGGGTGTTTGTTGAACAGATTGAATCGATCGTTTTTTCGGAACTATAATTATTGGCTGCGACTCTTCTTTTTCTGCAGCTTCTTCATCGATTATCGATTCGAATTCTTCACCATCTTCTTCTGAACCTTCGTTCCCTCCTTTTTTTTTATTGTTCTTGTTGATGTCGACCCATTCCTCTTCCTCTTCCTCTTCCTCTTCCTCGTCCTCGTCCTCATCCGACCCGTCGTCAATTTCTGTGTCGTTTATTAACGAACAGAAAAATTCACAGCTAGTGTTATCTCGTGATCATTTTTAGACATTGTGATTTAATCAGTTTTTCCATGTCTTCAAAAGCTTGTGGATCACTGAGTATCACTTGTGCAATGCGTTTGGGCATAAACGCAGTACAGTTAGCGTTCAAATCAAGCCGAATCCGATCACCGTAGCGAGTACGTAGTTTGGCAATACCCGTGATAATATACACAGTATTAGTTTTTAGAATATCAAATGATACGGTAGGTAGGAAAGGACTCAATGAGTTCGCGACGTTGGCAACTGCGTTGAGTGACTTCAGTGTTTCCACTGAACTTTTCGTTACTCTCATCATTAAAATTGAGGAATTTACAAGAATTTTCAAATAACGACTGACCATTCACGCTGATTTGCATACCGCTTATATCTATTCTATACATACATACATTCACACTAATATGAATCACTATAACGACTATTTCGATTGCAAAATAAGAATAGTCAGCATCGGAGCTTGCATGCGTCTCTGGGTCAACAATAACACTAACCTAAACACTTGCGTCACTGAAGTCGTCGACATCGATAAATCAGTATAACTACTAGTCTTAGTGATGTGTATGCGTATAAGAATAAACAGTATATAAGAGTTCAATGAAGCAGGTACAGCAGTCAGTTAATTCAAATAAAGCGAGTAGCAGTTGCATCCAGCGAGCGTTGAGTTCGCATGTGACTCAGGGTCAACAATATCGATAACCTTTCACTAGCGTGACTGAAGTCTACATTATCGAAGTCGGCATTATCGCGCGCTTTCCAGGGCGCTTGGATGAAGCGAACTCGGACGTTGCTCGCACGCACCAGGATCAACGTTATCGCTAACCTTGCACTTGCGTAACCGACCGAACTAGTTCGGAGTTTTCATTATTCACGCATAGAACGTCATCAGTATGGAAATTAAAGTGTTTTATTTATTGATTGAAAATCAATATATAGAATTTCCATTTGAATTCTTAAAGGAATTATCTTACAATACTTTTAACATCATCTTGAAACATATTTTACATGTCGTTAAAAATGGAAATGTTGAAAAGCTGATGATACATCTACCACACGGAACATTTAAGTTCATAGAACCATCAAAAATCAAACGAGTTTCAACTGGAACATGGGAGGATGCGTTGCTCGAAAAAAATAAACCATCAAACGAACAATCGAATCTGCCAACATCAACAACATCAACAGCATCAACACAAACAGAGGAGGATACAATAGGTGTGAAATTAGAAAAACATATAATGAATACATTTGATACTTAATTTCGATGTACTTTTTGTTTTAGATCTATCAATGGACAACCACATCTTAAAAATATCAAAATCAATGTAACATTATCAGTAACCATTACTGAACGTTGTAAAAAAAAATGAAAATGATATATAAATAAATAAATGAATAATTGTTATTTTTTCGATCGTTCCTTTTTTTCCCCTTCCATCTTGAATTTTTTGCCTCGAAATTGAATATATATATATATTGAGACGGAGAACGAGGTCGATCTCCGCCTCAATTTCATCAAAAAGTCATCGTCGACCACTTTCTCTCGATAAAATATGAATTTTGTTGCATTTTCGTATTTTTTGGTATTTTTTGCGATTCAAATATTCGCGCGCGTGAAAATCGACCCGTTTATTGATTTTCACGCAGAGCGGCGCGCAGGTACTGCCGCAGTGGCTCCGATTGGTCGCGAAAATTTTCTTGAGCGCTGACTGGCCAAAGGGAAAAATACCGCAATGCGGCATTTTTCGGCCAATCAGCCAGGGGCCGGTTTTTGTATAAAAGGGGGTGCAGAACGCAGAAAAATCAGCAGTCGGCTGAAGGAGCTCCTCGCAGGTACTTCTTTAGTTCAATTTGTTCACTAAGCCCAGGGGCTAGGACAACTCGGTGTCAGACACCGGTTATCGTAGTTCTCTGGAGGATTGTAGGTTAGTTTACCCGGCGGAGGTGAGCTTGCACCCCGGGAGATTTGATCGCGGCCCCGCTTTTAAAATCTCTCCGGGCGAATACCGAGCCTCTCGCAGAGGGCCCTCAGGAGGTTAACCACGCACGGGGTAGCGGTTCGAGCTCGTTTCCGAGCTCGATCCCCGATCCTCCTCTACGTGCACCTTCCTCACTGCAGATGCTAAATGCAAATTAGAAAATTATTTAGATTTTAAGGTTAGTTTAAGCCAGCGGGGAAATCTAACCTCGAAATTTCGTTACGAGACATAACCTCGAAAAATTTCTTCCGCGACATAACCTCAACATTTTTTGAGGAACACGCGACACCGTGCCGAGAAGGACAACTCGGACGGTAAAACAGTTCGGTCGGTAAATCGTTTTCGATCGGTAAATCGAGAACAAAAATTCATTGCTTCGAATTTTTGTTTCTCTCGCGATTCAAGGATTATCATTCGCGTTTTTCGAGTTTTTCATATAACCCGCAACGACAATCGGAAAGGGCCGCAAAATTGACTCGGTCGGTAATTCAAAACAGGAGTTCATTTAAATCTCGTTTAATTTCACGTTTGAGTTTCAATTTTGACAAACACCGAACAATTAATCGGTAAAATAATTTCTTTTACAAATCACTGACTCACGGTCGGTAAAACAGAGCATAATTTTTCTTTTTTTCAAGAAATGAGATTTTGAATTAAATTTCGGGTTTGGCAACAAAATCGCGATTATAATTCGAAACATTTGGCGTTTTTATCGTTTTTCATGATTAATTAACTAATTAATTAACAATTAACAATTAATCATTTTCTTTTGACGAACAACTCGAGTGTGTTTCGTCACGCGATTTTAATACAGGAATCATCGGAAGGAGCAAGCGTCGATACGAAATAATTTTGATACTGTATTTCGTTTTATTTATGTGTTTTTGAATAAACAAGCATTCATTTCACCGAATTTGACCACATCTAACGATTTTTTGCTCGCCCCGAATCCCTAACGATCGCGAAGTAGCCGACAGACGCGTCGGTGAAAGAGTCGACCGTTACAACTGGCGCTCGACGTGGGGCGAGCGAAGGGGTCAATTCGGTGATACTGACCGCGAAAAAAACCGAAACCGTAAAATCGCGATAAAATTAGTATACGCGCGAGTAAATTAAATTAAAAAATGGCGGACAAGTCGAAGAACGCGAAGAAAGCGGCAGAAGACTTGTCAAAGGAAACAAAGGGAAAGGAGGACAAGCCGACGGAAAAATCGACATCGGAGATAGAGGGCGCTCAGGCGCTGGACATTCAAGAGACGCCCAAGGAAATGGAGGGGCAGGACGAAAGCGGGATAGAGAATCCGACACAACTCGGAGATTCAGGGCTCGGAGAGGCATCGTCGGCATTGCCGCACGACCTCGACTTGACCACAACAATTTCATTTCCTGCCCTTCAACAACTCTTCGACCCGCAACGTGGGAATTTCGGTCCAATCCGAACGGAAAAGAGCAAAGGTGCGAAACCAAAGGAGATTCCACCGAAGCCAAGAGTCCGGGAATCGACTTCGCTGAGCGACATCATGAGGGTGCTCAACAACGTCAACAACCGACTCGATTCGATGGACACGAATCAACAGCAATACAGGCGGGATTTCGGAGACTTCAAGGCCGACATCCGACAGACCTTTGATGAGCTGCGTCAACAAATGACGCAACAGATGCGAGCGGAGATCCACAAGCTGGATACAAAATACAGCGATCATTTCACGGCGCTGCAGACAGCGGTAGTCACCGAGAATTATAATCTTACGGAGACAATAAAAAAGGTAGCCAAAGAGGGTCAGGTGCGATCACACGAGATTGCCTCAAGGATAGCAGCGTGTGAGGTCGCAATGGCGCAACAGAGGCTTCACCTGTTCGAAATGGATAAAAGGATCAGGAGAATAGAGGAACAGGGTCCAGAAATCATCATGGACAGTACACGCTTTCCGGAAATGAGGAATCAGCAGCAGCAGCAGACGGTGCAGACACAGCAAGAGATGGCTCCTCAACATGGACTACAGGATGAGGAGACATTGAATACGCAACAGGAGCCACCGCGTGTCAACAAAATTAAACTGCTTCCACCGAAATTCGACGCATCGGGACGACTTAGGCCAATGAAGTTCATACGTGAGTTAAGGCAGTACTGCGAGGCGACGAGGCCTAACCCAGCGGAGTTCCATTACTTAATGGCACAGTGCTTCGAAAAGGCAGCAAAGGAATGGTGGATGCTCGTCGAGGAGGAGATCGACGACTTCAGCGAACTGGAGCGACGTTTCCAAGCGAGGTACTGGAGCGAGGAGATCCAGTTCAAGGCTAGGAAAATACTGGAGTTCGGTTTCTTCAACGAAGGAAGGCAGAATACTCGAGCGGAATACGCTACCACAATCTTCTGCACGGCGAGGGATTTAACACCGACTCCAAGCGACAGAGAGATCATCAACGCACTGTCGAGGCATTTTTCCGAGGAGATTCGAGCGACAATTATCGCAAGAGGGATCGAATCATTGGAGAAGCTTATTCTCCTCCTCGAGAAATTTGATCAGGCCGGACCGGTCAATTCTCGAAGACCTAACGCTCCAAGGAATGAGGCACCGGGAAACAGCGCGAATAAACAAAACAAGCCGTGGGATACAAGCACGGCGCAACAAGCAAACAAGCCGATCAATCAACCCGGCCAAAAACAGCAGCAACCGCAGCATCAGCAGCAACAGCAGCAACAAAACCGATCGACACCGATCAACAAAAATCAGACGGTACAGGCAATCCAGGTGGAGAAACCGAAGGAGCCTGTACCCTCGACATCGAAACAGGGAAACTAGGAGAAGTTGCATCCTCGTCCAATAAAGACGGAACATCGGATGCAACGAAAAAACGAAGAAGTAGGAAGAGAAGGAAATGGATAGAAACCATCAATACACTTTTCACCGACATGCGGGAATATTTACTGGGCGAGGAGATCAATGGAGAGGAGGTTCAACTCACGGAATGTCCGGAGATTGACACGGAAGTTGAAGGAATTGATACGACAGCATTGACGGATCTTGGAAGCAAGATAACAGCGATTTCGGAGGAATTTTATTTGCGTAATATGGACAAGCTTCAGCACTGTCCAACGTTGCCGGTCACAGGAATCTGTGTGAGAGGGGCTCTTCGAGGTAGACCTACGAGGGTAAAAAAACAACTGATGGCTACAACGAAGATTGGATCGTTGCTAGTACAAGTTAGGTATTTGATCATTCCGGGTCTCATTAGGGATAGTATTCTCGGGGTGGATTGCTTGACGGCACTTAAAAGTGTGATTGATCTCGAAACGGGAATAATAAAAATCCAAAGTGGTGGACAATCTACGGTCGTACTGGTTAAGTCTGTTGAACCAAGGAAGGCAACGACTGATCAACCCGAGATGTCTAAAAATAAAACCACGGAGGATAATACCCCGAGCGACACACTGCCGCAAACAATCCCGAAACAAACTCGGGATCCCAATGAGCCTTTGAGGGAGATTTCAAGTTTGAGCAAAGAAGAGGAGGAAGAGATAACGAAGGAGGAAATTGAAGAAAAAATAGAAGAAGCCACCGAACTCTCGCCAGAACAAAAGGACCAATTACGAGATATTTTATGGAAGTACCGTCGAGTTTTTCGCAAGACTCCGGGAAAAATAAATGTCTACGAACATGAGCTACAGGTGACAAGTGATAAACCACTCATGGGCTACGCGTACGAAATTCCTTTCAAACATTTGGAGAAGGTAGATGCTGAAATAGAAAAACTGCTGAAGTACGATATCATTCAGCGATCAACGAGCCCGTGGATAAATCCGATGACGGTGGTGGCGAAGAAGGATGGAACCGTTCGTTTATGTTTGGACGCTAGGAAATTGAATCAACAATTAATCAATGATAACGAATGCACACCGCATATCGAGGAGATTTTTCAACGATGCCATTCGGTTAAAGTAATGAGCAGTTTGGATTTGACCAGCAGCTTCTGGCAAATTCCACTGCATCCAAATTCGTATAAGTACACGGCGTTTAGACATCGCGGGAGGATTTACGAATTCAAGGTTACACCGTTCGGATTGAAAACTAGCACTGCGAGTCTATTGAGAGCTCTCGACATTGTATTGGCCAACCTCGGGGAACACGTGATCAACTTCGTGGATGATTTGCTGTGTATCTCCGGCTCATTCGAAGAACACATGCAACATTTAAACGAATTGTTTCAACGACTCGAGGAGCACGGGATGACTCTCAAGCTCAAGAAGGCGAAGTTTTTCAGAAAGGAGGTTGATTTTCTAGGCCATGTTCTAACGACGACGGGGATAAGGCCACAAACAGAGAAAATACTAGCGATACAGGAATTTCCAGCGCCGAAAAATATCAAACAGCTTCGCGGATTTTTGGGACTCGTGAACTATTACACGAAGTTCACGAATAGACATGCACACGAATCAGTGACTCTGCTTGAACTTTTAAGGAAAGGAGTAAAATGGCGATGGAAAGAAGAGGAAGAACGCGCTTTCAATCGGATAAAAAACTTATTTATCCAAAATGTTTTATTGAGGCATCCGGATCCATCGAGGGAGTACATTCTACAAACGGACGCGAGCGATTACGCGCTCGGAGCGACATTAGGTCAGAAGGACGAAAATGGCGAATTAGGAGTTGTCGTTTTTGCAAGTAGAACGTTAAAAGGACCGGAATTAACATACACAACGACGGAAAAGGAGCTTCTGGCGATTGTATGGGCCTTAAAAAAATTTAGGACATATTTAATGGGGGCGCGAATACGAGCAATTACAGATCACAAAGCGGTGATTTTCCTTAAAAATTGCAAGCTATTAAACGATAGGTTGACGCGATGGATACTCGCGATACAAGACTACAATATCGAGTTCGAACACTGCCCGGGGGTCCGAAATGTCGTAGCAGATATATTGAGTAGGATGAATGACTCGGGAAAGGACATCAAGAAACCAAGCGGGCGGGAAATTATCATTAACACGCTGTTAATGCAACGACCGTCGAGGGAACTTGAAGAGCGCATACGCAACATCGCTGAGGAACAGAAAAACGATGGAAATTTAAACACTCTCCGCGAAAAGTACGCGGTAAATATCGAGGATTCAAAATATCGTGTCGAACAGGATATTTTGATAGATAAAAAACAAAAAATCGTTTTACCAACCGCGTTATTAAAACAATTAACGGTTGAAACACACGAGATCTACGGTCATATCGGATCGAAAAAGGTGTGGAAAATAATCAGCGAGGACTTTGCACACACACACATGCAACGGCATATCCGGCAAGTGTTGGCTAAGTGCGATTCTTGTCAGCGCAATAAGGTGCCAAATCAGCACTCTTATTCGGCGCAACAGAATATCGTTCCTGAGGGACCGGGAGACCTCGTCTCAATTGATTATTATGGTCCATTGCCATCGGCTCAATCGGGTATGAAGTACATTTTAGTGACAATTGATGCTTTCAGCAAATTCGTCAAACTCTACCCATTGAAAGCCGCCACCGCTCCGGCGACCATTGACCGGATTTTTAATCATTACATTCCGAATTACGGAAAACCCAGAAAACTACAGTTCGACCACGGAACACAGTTCACGTCGAGAAAATGGTTAGATAAATTAGCTAGTGAGGGAATTCAACCGGTGTTTTCATCAATCCGACACCCGCAAGGTAACATCGTAGAGAGGGTTAACCGAGAGTTAGGACGATTCTTTCGTACGATATTAGCTGACAAGGAAACACACTCGAGTTGGCTAAAATGGGTGGCTGCTATAGAGGATTGTATGAACGAGACTCATCATGAGACTACCGAATTCACCCCAATCGAACTACAACTTAATCAAAAGCCAAAGCGAATATGGAGGGAATGGATCCAAACTGGGAACCAGGGACAAGAACCTTTGGAACAGAGGTTGCATTTGGCACGAGAGCGCATCCAAAGGAAAGGAAGGCAGCGTGCCATGCGATTTGACAATAAACATAAATTGATTGAATTTAGCGTCGGGGAACAGGTGCTTGCAAAAGCTTGCAATGTTAGCGACCCAGCAAATAAGCGAATCGCTAAATTCTTTTCAATTTATGAGGGACCCTACCGAATCAAAAAGAAGATCGCCGAATTAACGTACATCTTGGACAATCATGCCAACAGCTTAGAAAGGGGGATGTATCACGCTTCAAATCTGAAGAGATACCAGCGATAGGAGATCCATGGAAAAATTGAGATTTGAAGGGCAAAAATTAATTAGATTTGTTTTCGTGTTCTTTGCCTGCGTTCTGTCCACAGCTTAAATATGTCGAGAATCTCAACCGAGACGCAAACGGAAAGGGGGTTCGGGGTCTTACACTTCTCCGGGGGAACACCTCTCCCCGGAGGGTGGGAGTACTTCCCAACCCCCACCGTATATAAAATCTTGAAGGCGAGGCCCTGGAAGGGGGTGGAGAGAGGAGCCATGAAGAGAGGAAGAGCTGTCCAGACGCTGGGAAAGAAAAAAGAAAAGGGCGTCCAAACAAAAGCAGCAACAGAGGAGGAGAAGAAAGGATGGGACGAGGAAAGAAGAACAGCAGAGAAAGAAGAAGAAAAAAGAAAACGCGAGAAAGAAAGAAAGAAGGAGTGGGCGATTAGGAGTAGGATGAGGATGAGAAGGGAAAGGAAGGATAAGGAATTTGAGGAACTGAGGGAAGCGGAGGAAATTCTGCAGAAATGGTGTTGGGAGAAGGTCGCGGAATTTGATAAGGACGAGGAGGAGGATCGAAGGGAAATAGGGGAACTTATCAAAAGCCTGATGCCTCCGAGGCCTCTATCTCCGCTTCCCGAAGACCCAAAAGTTAGCGAGGAGAAGGGACTGCTGGAGGAATTAATCAGCGAAATCCGTGGGGAGAAAAAATCCCCAAGTACTCCAGCAGTCCCCTCTCGAAAACTTCCAAAAGTTGTGAAGGTGGAGATTTTTAAAAAACCTAGTATAGAGTGGAGGAAGGCGAGAGACGCTATATACAGCCGCCCTCCCCAATAAACATTGTCAAGTTCGTTCATTACTATCATATTATTTTTCCCTAAATTATAAAGCGAACAGGTCAACGAATCAGCATTCCGGGAAGATCCAAATCAACTTCAGAGAAGCCGCGTTGGATCTGGAGGGGCGTTGAGACGGAGAACGAGGTCGATCTCCGCCTCAATTTCATCAAAAAGTCATCGTCGACCACTTTCTCTCGATAAAATATGAATTTTGTTGCATTTTCGTATTTTTTGGTATTTTTTGCGATTCAAATATTCGCGCGCGTGAAAATCGACCCGTTTATTGATTTTCACGCAGAGCGGCGCGCAGGTACTGCCGCAGTGGCTCCGATTGGTCGCGAAAATTTTCTTGAGCGCTGACTGGCCAAAGGGAAAAATACCGCAATGCGGCATTTTTCGGCCAATCAGCCAGGGGCCGGTTTTTGTATAAAAGGGGGTGCAGAACGCAGAAAAATCAGCAGTCGGCTGAAGGAGCTCCTCGCAGGTACTTCTTTAGTTCAATTTGTTCACTAAGCCCAGGGGCTAGGACAACTCGGTGTCAGACACCGGTTATCGTAGTTCTCTGGAGGATTGTAGGTTAGTTTACCCGGCGGAGGTGAGCTTGCACCCCGGGAGATTTGATCGCGGCCCCGCTTTTAAAATCTCTCCGGGCGAATACCGAGCCTCTCGCAGAGGGCCCTGAGGAGGTTAACCACGCACGGGGTAGCGGTTCGAGCTCGTTTCCGAGCTCGATCCCCGATCCTCCTCTACGTGCACCTTCCTCACGGCAGATGCTAAATGCAAATTAGAAAATTATTTAGATTTTAAGGTTAGTTTAAGCCAGCGGGGAAATCTAACCTCGAAATTTCGTTACGAGACATAACCTCGAAAAATTTCTTCCGCGACATAACCTCAACATTTTTTGAGGAACACGCGACACCGTGC
Organism: Ischnus inquisitorius; assembly: GCA_963924025.1. Classification (NCBI taxonomy): domain Eukaryota; kingdom Metazoa; phylum Arthropoda; class Insecta; order Hymenoptera; family Ichneumonidae; genus Ischnus; species Ischnus inquisitorius. The sequence goes on from OZ001253.1 coordinate 11,277,168, forward strand.
CGAGAAGGACAACTCGGACGGTAAAACAGTTCGGTCGGTAAATCGTTTTCGATCGGTAAATCGAGAACAAAAATTCATTGCTTCGAATTTTTGTTTCTCTCGCGATTCAAGGATTATCATTCGCGTTTTTCGAGTTTTTCATATAACCCGCAACGACAATCGGAAAGGGCCGCAAAATTGACTCGGTCGGTAATTCAAAACAGGAGTTCATTTAAATCTCGTTTAATTTCACGTTTGAGTTTCAATTTTGACAAACACCGAACAATTAATCGGTAAAATAATTTCTTTTACAAATCACTGACTCACGGTCGGTAAAACAGAGCATAATTTTTCTTTTTTTCAAGAAATGAGATTTTGAATTAAATTTCGGGTTTGGCAACAAAATCGCGATTATAATTCGAAACATTTGGCGTTTTTATCGTTTTTCATGATTAATTAACTAATTAATTAACAATTAACAATTAATCATTTTCTTTTGACGAACAACTCGAGTGTGTTTCGTCACGCGATTTTAATACAGGAATCATCGGAAGGAGCAAGCGTCGATACGAAATAATTTTGATACTGTATTTCGTTTTATTTATGTGTTTTTGAATAAACAAGCATTCATTTCACCGAATTTGACCACATCTAACGATTTTTTGCTCGCCCCGAATCCCTAACGATCGCGAAGTAGCCGACAGACGCGTCGGTGAAAGAGTCGACCGTTACAATATTGTAACGGGTCCTTGCAATTAAAATTTCGACTAAAAATTGCTCGGACGCCGCGTTACATTATAATGACGCCCTGTATATTTTCCCTCCGTCGTAACTTACCACTTGGGCGCCAGGTAACAATATCAACCCGTGTTACCTCGGGGTCGTTCGTACTTTCCGTTCTTCCTCTCCTTGACGGCTAGCTAGGGGTGCAGTTCGGGGCAATTTGACAAATTCACACACACACAGAAATAACTGAGCGTTGCGCTCGAGACCGTCAGTTAAAAAGAGTGACAAATAATATCGGCTTTTATTCAACAATTCAGTAAATTGGACAAAAGTTTTCTACGCGAAGGCTCGCAGCGAATTTATTTACTACTACGCGAATAATCGACGCGGGATCGCCTCGAGCTTCGCTCGAGCGATCACACAGTATCTCGGCAACGAGACGGAAACGGGGAAGCCACGGACGGCAACCGCGTGTTTTACAATGAGAAAGAATCGGGCACCACGTGCGCCTACCTTCGACAATCCTTTCCACGCGGTCCCGGGAATGTGGCTCGAGCCCTCGTATCTCCACGTCTCGGAGATTTCGCCGATGCTTCTCGACCTCGTCGAGAGTATGCGAGTTCGCGTAATTCGCCGCTTCACTTCTCAATACAACTCAAACTCTACTTTTACAATATAATGTGTCGCAGCTTAGTCTAAACGGCCTATCCTGCCTACGCCCGGCGCGAGAGTGTCTTCTCTCTCGTCGCGGGCCACGCTCGGGCGTCCAGGAGCGGGGATCGCTCTCTCGATCTCTCGCATGACGCCTCGTGCGTACCGTCGTCGTTGGCTCTCCCTCTGCGGGACTCGCGTCGTTGCCGAATTCTCTCGTTCTCTCTGTAAATTACGAATAACGAGCCCTTCGGCAGTATCGACGAATATTCTCTTAATATTTCGGCCCAGCGTGACGGTTGTGCGACGTTGCGCGATCTCGCTAGACTCTCGCGCGCGTGGATATGCGAGCACGGTATCGTGCCTCGTCACATCCCCCCACTAGGCTCTGTCTACCCTACGCTCGCGGGGTAGACGCACGCCGATCCACGATTCTCCACGCTACGTCGCCGAACCGTCACTCCTCCGAATCCGTCACCGCAAAAATACCCAATTAGCACACAGTATCCCAACCAAAACCTATCACTGATCTCATAACAATAAAAATAATCTCGTCTCCTCGAGGATACGCCGAGCCGTCTCGTGCGCTCCTTCGGTATGTTCTATTGTTTCCGATCAGTCTCTCACAAACTTGCAAACGAACGAATAATTTTTCCGGCGTTCCCGGTTTCTCAAATAAAAATAATTCTACGCATGCTCTCGTATTCATGGTAGCGTTCGAGTGTCGTCGCGGTTCACGCAATCATACTCTTTTCTCGGAACAACAAAAAAAAATTGAAAACACTTTAACCTCGAATTTTCTTTGCTTACGAGCTCGCTACCAGACAACTTTATTTTACGACAAAATTATTTTCTCGGGCTTTCTGATTTTTACTTTTCCCGATCCGCGCAAAAATAATTTTCTCACTCTCTCATTCACACTCGTAGCATCGAGCACTCCGGGTCAACCGTGTTTTATTTCGGCCTCATCCTACTCTACGCGGTATGGCTCTTGCAGCCCTTTTCTCCGTGTACTAACGCTCGGCCCATTGGCTCACTTCGAGCGCGTTCCTCTGTGTCGACAGCTACGCGCGTTCTCTACTCTGACTCGGACGACTCCGAGCTGTTTACCTTCCATACTTCAACAGGCTCGGGTCTCCACCAAACTTTGCCCACTTGCACAATTCTTTTGGCTCGAATACACGATTTATTTCCCGGAGGGCTCGATGTACTCGCGTCTTCTTTCACGCTTTCCCTACTGCTCGAGCTCTCTATCGAAACTGCACCCGGGGTTTGCTTGGGACGGGATGTTGACGAAAGATGATCGCAGTAGACGTCAGTACCTTTGAACAAAGATGGCGGCCGTCGCTGGCGCGATGGAGGGGGTCAGTTTTCATCAGTACCTTTGAACCAAGATGGCGAGCCCTACCGACGGTCAGCTGACGCGCTCCTCTCTCTCTCTCTGTCTCTTTCTACGGGGCCTCGCGGAGGCGCTCGAGTAATAGCACGTGCGTCGCAGGTCGCGATGGAGGGGGTCAGTTTTCATCAGTACCTTTGAACCAAGATGGCGGGCCCTACCGACGGTCAGCTGACGCGCTCCTCTCTCTCTCTCTCTCTCTCTCTGTCTCTTTCTACGGGGCCTCGCGGAGGCGCTCGAGTAATAGTACGTGCGTCGCAGGTTGCCGGCCGGAGGCGGGCGATATCTCGCTGGCCGAAGGCCAGTGTTGGTGCCGCTGACAAGCGGCTCGTGGGGCGCGACGATGGCCGAAGGCCATCGTTGCGAAGCACAAAAACGAAAAGGTTTTGCGCAAGGATTGCGCGAGACCTTGAGCATGCTACGGCGCTCGCGCCGAGTACGATGAATTATTTAATGCATTTTTTTTTTAATTTTTAGAAAAAATTTTCAACGATGCAGAGTGGAAAACTTCTGAAAATTTAAAAAATTTTGAAAATTTAAAAATTTTTGAAAATTTAAAAATTTTTGAAAATTTAAAAATTTTTAAAAATTTAAAAATTATTCGAGGATAGAAAAAAGGTAGGTGAAGAAAGAAAAAATGATTCGTTACAATGTTTTCATTTTATTCTTAAATCTAAATATACATACATATTACATAATTTTGTTGTTTTTTATGAAATTTAAAATTTATTTAACCGTGAACAGCAGTATTGGACATTTCTTCTAATGCAGACGCCTCGACCAGTAAGTGAATTTCTAGAAAGTCTATCAACACTTTTTAAACGAGCCGGTAATTTCTTTATTAACTGTTTGTAAAAATTTGCGGCGATCCGGTCGTTGCGTTTGAGGTCGTCCGTGAAAAGATTACCGAATTGTAATAGAGATCCCCCACGAGACATATGATAAAGAAACATAATACAAAACTGGCCACACACATTTGAAGCAATGCTCTGAATTTGCTTCGTATTCCATCGGTAGAATTTACAGTTTTTTTCGCAAGCGGTGGATATGATTTGGTATAAGCGGCGGAATACCGTAACTGTCAAAATACGATCCACGTCCTCGGCCATCGATGTAGATGGCGACCTAATGGGTGCCTGGGCGCGTGTGGTCATCAGTGTTAACAACAAGAGCTGTCGGTCTCGTCAGCAGAGTTGGTATCTATTTACGCGAGGGTAATCTCCATCGATTGTGGGTGTCTGTACGCGCGGAAAATTCAGACCGGCAAACCGCTTTAGCCGAGACTTTACTCGAGCATGCCAACGTGGAGATTCCAGAGGGAGGGTGCGGGAGAGTAGAGCTACAAGCGTTTCAGCAAGTGCTAGCCCAAGACGGGATCTCCGTGATAGCTTTCGATCGCGACGGATTTGGTAGCAGTGAGCCGGCGTTTTTCGACGGAACGGATACCGTGCTGGCTAGCGTTCCAGACGTTCGTCATACGATTTACCTGTTGTACGATAGCGAGGTTCGTCATTACGACCTCATTTTGAAACTACCGCAGGCCGCCGGATTCAATTTTTTCTGTGTCCCCTGCGGGCTTGCCTACAGTCGAGTCACAGCGCACAAGTGCACGCAAAAGTGTCCGCACTGCAAGAGCAGTCCGCCGTGTAATCCGGAACTGGAAAAAATTCGGTGCGTCGATTGTCATCGATTTTTCCGCGGAGTTGACTGTCTCGGAAGGCACAGAGAGATCGGTTCGCACGGTGCGCAGACACGTTTGTGTGACATGCTACAAACGTGTCCGGAATGCTTACGTCAGGTCTACAAGAAAGACAGCGCGGCACACGAGTGCGATAGATCTTATTGCAAAACGTGCAAGTGCATCAGGCCTGAAAACCATCAGTGTTTCATGGCCAAACTGCAACCTGCTAAACCTGCGAATCACCCGGATTTGTTTATTTTTTACGATTTTGAAACCCGCCAGGAGCGCAAAGTCGACGGTACGAACGATGTGTACCTGCACGAGCCAAGTTTGTGTGTCAGTCAGCAGCGTTGTACAACATGTATTGACATGTCGGATGATGTATGGGCGTGTGAGTTGTGCGAGGCTGATGGGGAAAAAATTTTCAAAGAAAATCCTCTCGCGGAGTTTGTCGAATTTCCACTCCGAGAGCGAGAAGTCGGGCAGATAGTGTGCATAGCACATAACGCGAAAGGGTTTGATGCCCAGTTCATCCTCGAATATCTCGTCGAGCGTCAGGGTGAAACTCCAAAGCTCATTACGAACGGTACGAGCATCATGGAGATGAAAATCGGCAAGCTCAGATTCATAGACAGCTTAAATTATTTCCACATGGCTCTTAGCAAACTCCCAAAAGCCTTTGGCTTAGGAGATAATATTTTCAAAGGCACGTTTCCCCATCTTTTCAACACTACAGCCAATCAGAACTACAAGGGTCCATTACCGCCTCACGCTACATAATCGCCCGATACAATGTCGCCGGCAGATCGAAAAGTGCTAATAGACTGGCACGAGAAAACCTCGGCTGCAGGATACGTGTTCGATTTCCAGAAGGAAATCGTATCGTACTGTAGAACGGATGTGGCAATCCTCCGAAAGGCGTGCGTGGCATTTCGCACAATTTTCGTGCAGCGTGGCAGAGTGTGTCCGTTCACAGAGGCCGTCACTATCGCATCCGCGTGCAATAAAGTTTTTCGGCGAAACTTTTTAGCAGCGGATAAAATCGCGGTTTTACCACGAAACGGTTATCGTCGCGCAGATAGGCAATCCGAAGTAGCTATCGAGTGGCTGTTATGGGAAGAGTAGAACTTTGGTAAGCAGATCGTTCACGCGGGGCGCGGTCGCGAGCACAGGTTACGCGACGGAACACTCGTCGATGGGTACGTGCAGACCGACGACGGAGTGAAGCACGTTTTACAGTTTCATGGCTCTTTCTTCCATGGCAGTGATAGACGCTACACGACCGTCAGCAAGCGCAACGAAGAATTCTACGGTTGTACGCTCAACGATCGTTTCACGTGCACGTTGGCTATCTCGGAGCGTATCAAAAGTCTCAGATACACTCTCCACGAAATGTGGGAGTGCGATTATAAACGCTTGAAAAGTAGGAATCCGGATATAAATGCGGCTATCGACGGTCACCCGGTTCTTTTGAATAAACCGTTAAATCCTCGCGACGCGTTCTTTGGAGGTCGCACGGGCAATACTCGTAGTTATTACGAGATAAGTGGTAGCGAGAAAATCCACTACATCGACGTATGCTCGCTTTATCCATACGTCTCGAAGTATGGTCGTTTTCCGGTCGGTCATCCTCAAGTATACACCGAGGATATCTGTAGAGATCTCGTAGGGATGAATAATGATTTACGCGACGTCGAAGGACTCGTACGATGCACCGTACTACCGCCGCGAAATCTTTACCATCCTGTGCTTCCCGTTCGTATGCACAATCGATTAATGTTCGCATTATGTCGAAAATGCTGCGAGGAAATGCATCAGGGTCCGTGTAATCACGAGGCAGAGGTGGATCGAGCTTTCGAGGGTACGTGGGTATCGTGCGAGCTCCAGAAGGCTGTCGAGAAGGGTTATAAGATTCTATCCGTTCACGAGATCTGGCAGTACGAGGTTGAGCAGTATAATAAGACTACGCAGACTGCAGGACTCTTTGGTCAGTACATCAACCTCTGGCTAACGATAAAGCAGGAGGCTAGCGGATGGCCGAGTGAGTGTACCACGCGCGCGAGTCAGGACGCTTACATCGAAAACTTTCGCAAAGCCGAGGATGTGCAGTTAGACCGCAACTGTATAGAGGTGAATCCGGGACTTAGATCGGTAGCAAAACTTTGCTTAAACTCGTTTTGGGGAAAATTCGGTCAGAGGGAAAATTTACCGAAGACAGAGGTTGTCGCGACGCGCCACCGTCTTTTAGAACTTTTGTCGGACCGCAGCTGCGTTGTTTACAAGATTATTCACGTGAACGACGAGATTATGTACGTATCGTGGGAAAAAATTTCGGAAAGTATCGAGGTCAACCCCCATGTAAATGTTGTGATCGCCGCCTATACCACCGCACAAGCGAGACTCAAACTGTACTCGTATCTCGAACAGCTAGATAAGCGCGTACTGTATTACGACACCGACTCATGTATATATGTAAGTACGGGCAACGCCGAGGAGTACGTTCCGCCACTCGGAAATTTTCTCGGTGATATGACAGACGAGTTGACGGGCTACGGTATCGGTAGCTTTATCAAGCGCTTCGTGTCGGGTGGGCCTAAATTTTACGGTTATGTTGTGCAGAAGCCTGACGGTACAGAGCTTGCAACATGCAAAGTGAAAGGAATCGGGCTCAATTACAGGATCGGCAGACAAATCAACTTTGATTCGATCTGTAATTTGATCAACGAGCCCGGCACAGCTATCACCGTAGACTTCAGTACCATCCGACGAAACGCTTTTCATCAAGTGTATACGCGAAAAGAGTCGAAAACTTGCAAGCCCACTTTAGTCAAGAGGCGACGATGGGGCGAGCACGACTCACTCCCTTACGGATATATAGGTTAAGATCTGTAAATAATTGTATTATATATAAATGGAAAAAAAATTCGTTTAATTTTAGGCGCCGGTTGCTTGTGGCAGATGTATCCCGGGCTGTGGTTAGATTTAAAAACGGGTGAACATCACAAAGAGTGTAAATGTATTAGTTGTAAAATATAGAGTGTAAATAAACGAATAATTTTCTATGTATATGTTCACTTTTCTTGCAACGTACCTCTGCTCCCTATTCTATCATACGCCTGAATAAGCTGCTCGGCGTATGTATACCCGCGGTACACTGTGGAGATTAGCTATACTACACAGTGATAGACCGGAGCTACATACAAAAATGAGCTTATTTTGTATGTAGCCGCGAACGCGGCGGCGGCGGCGGCGGCCCCGTCAGCGACGAATGCTTCACGAATGCGAAATAATATTTTATTTATTTTGTTCCAGATCCCGATCTCTCGTTACGGCTATTAAGTAATAGTCTCGCCGAAGATTTGTATGCCGATTTAGCTGACTCGGGCTACATGGTCAGTCCGTGGTAAAAAAAAAAAAATGTGTGTGTGTTCATTTTCTCGTCACGAAATAAAAAAAAATAAAACATATATATATGTGACGTTTTTTTGTAAAATGTTTATTTTTTGTTTATTTAATAAATTTTCAACAAGAAAAAAAAAATCGTGTGTGTCTGCGTATGTAAATATATATATAAATACCTTCATGCCCCTACTGCGCATCATTTACAAAAATGGATCCGCGCTGGAAACACCCTTGGACTTCAATCATCGCTGGTCCTACAGGATGCGGCAAAACGTGCTTTGTAAAGAAATTTCTAAAGTACATCTCTCTCATGGCCGACACAGAATTTGCGAGAATACTTTTCTATTATTCCGAATGGCAAGATGGCTATAAAGACTATGGAAAAGAAATAGAATTTTTAGAAGGTTTACCGCAGAATGCTGATATAGCCGGTGATTTTAGACCAAAACTTTTAATTATCGACGATTTAATGCGGGAATCTTCGAATGGCGAAATAGTAGATTTATTTACAAAAGGAAGTCATCACAAAAATATTAGCGTAATTTTCATAACGCAGAATATTTTTCATCAAGGACGAGGACAACGCGATATATCTCTCAATACAAATTATATCGTAGCTTTCAAAAATCCGCGTGATCGCGCACAAATTTTCCATCTGGCTCGTCAAGTATACCCGGAAGACCCAAAATTTTTACAAGAAGCGTATTACGACACAACGTCGAAACCCCACGGTTATTTATTACTAGACCTCAAACAATCTACCCCAGATAATTGTCGCTTCCGTACGTGCATTTTTCCGGATGATGTGCGAAATTTCGTATATGTGCCGAAGCGAGGTAGTGGTGCGCGTGTATAAATAGCAGATTCTGAATTTATGCGAATCATTCGACTCTTTGCTATGGCTCCGACAACAACGGCCCGAACTTCTATTGGAAAAAAAAATATAATCTTACTGCATGCTCTGTGCCATCTCGACAAACAACAGCGTTCATCATTATTACGCACAATAGATAGAAACGGTGTGCGGTCGATCTGCGAGTGCGCGTTGAACACGTTGAACGGTGCTGTACCGCTGAAGAAGAGTGAGCGTTTACGTTTGTCTAAACATAAAAAAGTTTTACGTCATCTTGTAAATAAAGCCGGCTGTTGGAAATCGAAGAAGCGCGTGATTGTCCAAAAGGGCGGCGGTTTTCTGCTACCTCTCCTTCTACCTATCATAGGTAGCGTTCTCTCCAGCGTTTTCACAACCAGCTAGTGAGATGCAACACGCAAAGAAAATGATTTTACTGCCTCAAGACGCTGTCATACCGTCACGCGAGCAAATTGAACAGACAAGAAGCGTGCAAACGCCCGGCACTACGCTCACCAGACTCGACGCTGATATGGATGAAATACTTCGATCCGTAACACCTTCAAATCAGCGCGAAAAGTGGAAAATGTATCAGCAGGTATTACAGCGTTATCAGTTCTTCAGTGATGAGGAGCGACGCCCTAAAATCACTACAAGCGCCGGCGATAAACCACCCGAAAAATCTTTAACCGCAGAGCAAGCGGAGCAAGTAGCCGAGGAACCGGCAAGCCTGCCCGATGATGCTATTTTGTCCAACGTACCAAAAACATGGAGGAAACAGGCCGAGCAACTACTGAAACATCTCCATACAAGTGCCAATAATCGCTTAACATGGGATAAATCGGGGTTGGTCCGAATTAATGGAGAGCCAATAAACAACTCGAACATAGCAGATCTTGTGAACGACGCTATGCGCAATAGAAAAACGGTACGTGCGAGTGGCCGTGAACAGTTTGGAGCTGAACTCCGTCGAATGGGTATCCCTCGTGAATTCATCGGTAATTCAAGTTTATTGTACGAGAATCTTTCGTTGAATACTCCTACAAAATCTAACATTAATACATCATCGGTGTCAAATGTTCATACGCCAGACACGAGTCAATTTGCTTCGAATTTGTCCGGTAGTAGTGGCGGCAGCGCCGGTAGGCGTCGAACGCCCACCAGTGAATTACTAAACAGATGATGGAAAAAATTGAAAATCTAATGACTTTGTTGAAAAAATATTATTACGACCCTTCGCATCCTGCTGGGTATGCGGGTGCACCAAATTTACTCCACACGGCCGAAAATGAAAAAATTCCTCATGATGATATCATCAGCTGGTTGAGAGCACAAGATGCATATACGCTACATCGTCCGATACGCCGAAGATTTCCGCGACGCCACTATTCAGTGGATAATATTGATGATGTATGGGAAGCTGATCTCGTCGATCTACGAGCTCTGAAAGACAACAACGATGGCACTGTTTATCTTCTGGTCGTTATCGATGTCCTTAGCAAATATGCGTGGGTCGAGCCATTGCGCGATAAAACATGTACTGAAACTACGGAAGGGTTCAAGAAAATACTTTCCAAGAGTGGCGGCAGGATTCCTGTATGGCTACAGACAGATCGGGGCAAAGAATTTGTCGGCAGTGTTTTACAGAAATTTCTCAAGACTCGTGGAATACGATTTCGTGTTGCGCGCAATCCCGACATCAAAGCTGCGATTGTAGAACGATTCAACAGAACATTGAAGGAGCGAATGTGGCGATATTTTACCCACAGGAATACACGCCGTTATATCGATGTATTGCAATCTATCGTACAAGCTTATAATGATATAAAACACTCGACGATAAAGATGCCTCCAGCCGCCGTGACACGATACAATGCAAGTATAGCACACGCAAATATGGTGAACCGCTTCACAGCGCATCACAAAGTGCCTAAATACAAGGTCGGCGAGTTTGTACGCATCAGTAAAGCGAAGGCTGCGTTCGAGAAAGGTTACGAATCTCGCTGGACCGATGAGATATTCAAAATTCACAAAATTCTTACAAATAGACAACCGCCCATTTACGAGCTAGTTGATCTGGAGGACGAAGAAATTGACGGTTTTTTCTACGAGGAAGAATTGAGCATTGTTTCAAAGAAGATTGACGCAGAAGAATTTGTAATCGACAAGATCCTCAAGACTAAAGGGAGAGGCCGTAACAAGCGACATTTTGTTAGCGGGCGTGGATATCCAGAAAAATTTAACTCGTGGATTTCGGCAGCCGATATAACAACTAAAAAATGAGAGACCAATTTTATCTCGTCTTACCGAGTAACAGTAGTATGAAATACTATCCCGAAAATACCGTTACCCGCTACATTACGCAGTTACCAAAACCTCTAAAAATGCCCGGAGTATGGGTCGTGGCTTTAACAGAGATTCAATTCCCTCGCACATTTCTTCATGTAGATGATTCAAACGAATCTATTCGTGCGCCTCGCTCCATTACAGCGTATACTACTGATAATTTAATTCCTCCTAAGAGTAAGCGTAAGCCTCAATTGCTTACTGTATCATCAGAAAACACCAGTAAAGAAAACAAGCGAGTGCTGCCACATGATTATTATTATTACGGACTCAGCAAGCCTTATAAAATTCACGATGTTGCAATTCCATCGGGTTTGTACACTTCTGTCAAAGCTCTAATTGACACACTTAACGAAACAGAAATATTCAAAAATCATATTCGTTTTGAATATAATGAAAGTATTGGCGGATTAGTCAGTATAAGACGAATCCCGAAAAACTGTATTGCGGGTGAATGTGACAAGCCGCATTTAATACACCTAAACGATAAACTCTCCAGAGCTTTAGGTTTTGTGCCCGGATCACCACTGGATATACATAAGCAATCAAAATTTGTAGCAAACTATCCAGCCAGTCTGTCGCTAACTCTCCCGGATAAATTATTTGTGTATACAGACATATGTGAGAATTACATAACAGGCGACGTTCAAACGCCACTTTTGCGCATTGTACCGGTTGACAACACAAATTACATTTACGGCTCCATACAGACAAAATCTTTCTCTCCGCCAATTTACATACCCTTATTGCCCACGGAATTCAATACGATTGAAATAGATATAATTAGTACTCATGGATCGCTATATCGATCATTATTCGAGCCAAGTTGGCGGCGGGGTAGATCGCGTTTTCATGGGCGCCCCGTATCAGAAAGGTCATGGCTTAGGAAGCTTTTTGAGTGGCTTATTTCGCCGTGCATTACCCATGCTGACTCGTGGAGCCCGGGCTGTTGGAAAAGAGGCTCTACACACTGGCATGAATATATTAGACGATGTTGCTCACAATACTCCATTCAAAGAGTCATTTAAAACACGGGTCGTCGAAAGTGGGAGAAATCTTAAACGAAAGGCTGAAGAAACTTTGGACAATCTCATGAAGGGTTCGGGATATAAAGTACACGGTCGCATGCCCCAGCATCATTCGTTGTTTGGTCACTCGAGCTCGCACATCGCTCCTCCAGCTCTCAAAGCTTTGGAATACACTAAAATTCGTAAGCCCAAGAAGTCTTCGAGGAAAAAGAAGAAAAAGTCTTCGGCTACCAAGCATCGTAAAAAAGAAACAAAATCGAAGAAAAAAAAATCCACAGGCAAAACTAAAAATAGAAAAATTGTTAAACGCAAAAAACGCACCGTTGCCGATATATTTGGATAAATTTTTGTAAAAATGTCTTTTCTACACGCACATTCTTGTGAGTGTTTGAAGTCAGAGTTGGATTTATTTACTCTACCGCCAACTCAAACTAGTATAGAAACCGCTCAGGTAGTCCATTATAAACCTATTTCTTCGCTAACCGATGAAGCGCCCATTGAATTTGTTGTACCGGGGCATGGCGATGAATACATTGATCTAGCGCATACGATGCTCAGTTTACGTGTTAAGCTACAGCCCCGAAGTGGCGAAATGTCCGAACACGATAGAGTAGCGCCCGTGAACAATCTGCTACATTCGCTATTCAATCAACTTGACGTTTCGTTTAATCAAAAACTCGTCTCACCTTCGAATAATGCCTACGCATATCGAGCATACATAGAAACACTGCTAAATTACAAATCTTCGACGAAAGCAAATCAATTGGAAGCCGCTATGTGGGTAGACGATACATCACCAGAATTTGATGCTGCACCTATTTCAACTGCGCCTCCGGCTGCCGGAGAAGATGCTCCAGTCCAAAAGAATAAAGGCCTAGCGGCTCGTCAGGCCATGATGGCTAATGGAAAATCCGTCGACCTTGTTGGATATTTACATTCTGACATATTCAATCAAGAAAAGTTTTTACTCAATGGCGTCGAGCTACGTCTTCGCCTTGTACGCTCGAGAGATGCTTTTTGTATCATGGATGCTTCAGGAAAAGATTATAGTCTAAACATTACCGAAGCAAGTCTCATAATTCGACGAGTGAAAATTAGTCCGGGTATTTTAGTAGCTCATGCTAAGGCTTTGAGCAGAGGGACTGCCAAATATCCATTTACGCGTGTCGAAGTAAAACCGTTTACTATCCACGCAGGCGTTCACGGTGAAACGCTAGACAATGTTATTCTCGGGCAGCTGCCTAAGCGTATGGTGATTGGCTTTGTTGACAATCGCGCATTCAATGGGGATAGAAGTTTGAACCCCTTCAATTTTTATCATTCAGGAGTGAATTTCTTGTCTCTCTATATAGATGGTGTACAAGTACCCAGTAAACCATTGCAACCTAATGATTACGCAGATTTGTACACCCAAGCATACCATACTCTGATTTCGGGTACCGGCATACTCTGGGATGACGATAGTTGTGGCATAACCCGTCAGGCGTATCCGTATGTTAATTGCCTATACTGTTTTGATCTGACGCCAGATATGTCTGCTGGCAGATCTGGACATTGGAATCTTGTACGACACGGTAGTGTACGTATAGAAGTACGTTTTGCGACCGCTTTAACGAACACTTTGAATTGTATAGTGTACTCCGAATTCGATAATGTAATAGAGATCGACGCTTCACGACAAGTCGTGGTAGACTTTTCTGGATAAGTTTTTCTCTAAAATGTATTTTGCATGTTATCGTATATGTTATATTAAGAGCTTTTAAATTTAAATAAAAAAAAATGTTAACACAAGAACTGTTTTCCATTCATTTTTATTTACCACTCTATTACAACCCTGCTCCAATGCTTTATCAACTCTTGCAAAGTTGTACGATGACGCGTCGAAAATAATGGATGGGGAGGAAATATTTGGGCCTTCGTTTACGTCTCAGTTGTAGACTCAGGAGGGGACACATCCCCTCTACATGACCCTTTTCACGGAGATACATCTCTATCGCCAGACTTCAGTACGCTGCGAGATTTCAGCGAGGCCGAAAGTGTTTAATTTCTGCACACTCTAAAGTCAAATACAAAATGGACTACGTTATCGACGTTCAAGGCTTCTACGACAAAGAAGATTGTTTTATTGCAAAAGAAGTAGCCGTGGTTGCCCTCGACGAGCCCTACACTAGCCATTGGATAGCCGCGCCACCACACGTTTTCGTTGAGCTTCCAAAAGCAGTACGAGCTAAGAATAATTGGGTAACACGACACCATCACGGTATCGAGTGGTTCGAAGGAGATGTACCGCTGAGAACACTACACGCAAATCTTCGTCAGATCACTCGGACGGCTGGCATCATATACGCTCGTGGAAGTGAAAAAGCAAAATATTTGCAGAATGTTACTGCACGAGAGATAAAAAACCTTGAAGAGAGCGATTGTCCTTCATTCGACAATCTTCCTTCGGCCACGGCACAAGCCTGTCTCCATCACGGCCTCTTGAAAAGACATAGTCATCTATCTTGTGCTTTAAATAATGCCATAAAATTGAAAGAGTGGATTCTCCGTGACGAGCCTCCTACCCGACTCGCATCATTACACTCTTCACCTGGCGTACCAGCTCAAAACAGACCATCCGGTTGTTTCTCTCCAGTCGTATCAAGTAATGAATACGACCCAAATTGGCCAGGCATTGGAGAGTGTGCCCTCAACAGTATCATCAAGCGTTCACGCTGCGGATCAGATACCAACTCTGCTGACGAGACCGACAGCTCTTGTTGTTAACACTGATGACCACACGCGCCCAGGCACCCATTGGGTCGCCATCTACATCGATGGCCGAGGACGTGGATCGTATTTTGACAGTTACGGTATTCCGCCGCTTATACCAAATCATATCCACCGCTTGCGAAAAAACTGTAAATTCTACCGATGGAATACGAAGCAAATTCAGAGCATTGCTTCAAATGTGTGTGGCCAGTTTTGTATTATGTTTCTTTATCATATGTCTCGTGGGGGATCTCTATTACAATTCGGTAATCTTTTCACGGACGACCTCAAACGCAACGACCGGATCGCCGCAAATTTTTACAAACAGTTAATAAAGAAATTACCGGCTCGTTTAAAAAGTGTTGATAGACTTTCTAGAAATTCACTTACTGGTCGAGGCGTCTGCATTAGAAGAAATGTCCAATACTGCTGTTCACGGTTAAATAAATTTTAAATTTCATAAAAAACAACAAAATTATGTAATATGTATGTATATTTAGATTTAAGAATAAAATGAAAACATTGTAACGAATCATTTTTTCTTTCTTCACCTACCTTTTTTCTATCCTCGAATAATTTTTAAATTTTCAAAAATTTTTAAATTTTCAAAAGTTTTCCACTCTGCATCGTTGAAAATTTTTTCTAAAAATTAAAAAAAAAAATGCATTAAATAATTCATCGTACTCGGCGCGAGCGCCATAGCATGCTCAAGGTCTCGCGCAATCCTTGCGCAAAACCTTTTCGTTTTTGTGCTTCGCAACGATGGCCTTCGGCCATCGTCGCGCCCCACGAGCCGCTTGTCAGCGGCACCAACACTGGCCTTCGGCCAGCGAGATATCGCCAGCCTCCGGCCGGCAACCTGCGACGCACGTACTATTACTCGAGCGCCTCCGCGAGGCCCCGTAGAAAGAGACAGAGAGAGAGAGAGAGAGAGAGAGAGAGAGAGAGGAGCGCGTCAGCTGACCGTCGGTAGGGCCCGCCATCTTGGTTCAAAGGTACTGATGAAAACTGACCCCCTCCATCGCGACCTGCGACGCACGTGCTATTACTCGAGCGCCTCCGCGAGGCCCCGTAGAAAGAGACAGAGAGAGAGAGAGGAGCGCGTCAGCTGACCGTCGGTAGGGCTCGCCATCTTGGTTCAAAGGTACTGATGAAAACTGACCCCCTCCATCGCGCCAGCGACGGCCGCCATCTTTGTTCAAAGGTACTGACGTCTACTGATCGCTGCTCGTTGTCCTTCGTCGTTGTGTCACCCAGCGCCCTCGTGTTCCTGCCGACTCCAAGTATTGTGCTGACATGGCGCATCCACACGTCTCGGTGGTAACTTCTTTTCGGCCGCATCCTCGGCATAATTGCACTCGAGGCGCGTCGCAGTCTATTGCGTAGTGACCAGCCTCACCGCAATTATAACAAAATCGCGGTGGTCTCCTCACGCATTTTGACTGGGCCTTAGAGGATGCCACGCGGCCTATCCCCCCACCAGACTGTGGTTGCGTCTCGACTCTTCGCGATCCCCGTATCTCGGGTCTCGCTGACTTTCTCGCGACGGCTCGAGCGTACGAGCGCGGTGGGGTGGTCGATCGTTCTGTTTCCTCGGCCTCGCTTACCCCTCCGTGAGTCGTTCGCTCCCATCGCTTCCGTTTCCACTCGCTCGTTCGGTATACGTTCGACGTCACGGCGTTGATTTCGTACGCCGGCAATCGATATTTCGCGTACTCGTCCGCGTATCGATTATTCCAGCGTAGGGGGAAGCGTCGAGTCTCGGCTCGAGCCCTACGCTTCTCCAAGCGCGTTGTCGTCTTACGTCGCTCAGCGTGCCACTTCCCGTTGCTTCGCTCGAGCTTCACCTTTTCTTTCTTCTCGTTCTCCGCGATGCTCTCGCTGTTCCGCCTGCGTCGTCGTCTTCGTCTTCGCCGATGTCTCGACGAAGTGCAACGAGCCTCTTGCTGAAAGCGTACAGCTTCGAGTGCTTCTCGTTGTTTTCCCCGACATTTACAACGATGCTCGGCCACGCGCCATCCCAACTTGTGATCGTCATCGTTTCTTTTAACTGATGTCACACTGTCGTCCGATGCGCGTGTATTACGGGCGATATATCGCGTTTGCTCTCTCAAACGTCGAGGATCTTCGCGGTATTTTATTTTTCGCGAGTTTTTATGTCCAAAATTACTCGCGTAACCGCTACTCGATCGACTCGATGAGTCTCTCCGAACGATCGTCGTCGGTTCCTTCGCCATTTTGCCAACCGACCGATCCGATTCGCTCGAGACCTTTTTCCTTCTTCTTCGCTTTCTTTTTTTTTGTCTTTTCGCTGACACTTCCTGGCTCATCTCGCTATCGGTCTGGGTCCCGATCTCCCTCGTTGATGGCCTGATTGCGAAGTACGTCGTTGGTGTACCGATTTCTCGGCGATTCACGACACCGTCCCGCGTCCCCTCTGGATCGTCCTCCTGGACTTTTCGCGAGGCATCGCGCAGGTGTCGCTCATCGCTCAGCTCGCTGTCGGGTACGTAACCGTCGTTTTCATTTTCTTCGCAATCCTGTTCAGAGAGTGTCCGTCCGTCGTGAGTTGGCCGTCCTGTCGATGAGGTATCCATTTTGCATCGAGCGGCGTCCTCCGAATGACCTTGTTGCTCCTCGGGTACCGCCTCGTGCGTATCGTTGACCGGGCTCACCGGTCTGGAACCTCCGTGACTCGGCTCGAGCGTCAAACTGTTTGTTCGCGCTCGCCGTTGGTCACTCTCGACAATCGTTGGCTTCGCTGGACCCCCGAAGATGAATCGGTATGCCTCACAGACTTCTTCGTCTGTCAATCCTCGAAGGTCCGTGTAGGTCATCTCATTTTCCGCACAGTCCATCCTCGAGTCGGTCTCACTGTCCGGTATCGAACCGTTCTCACTTCGTTGATCCTCGTGTGGCATCGCGAGTGTCGCATCGAATTCTTCATTCCCGACCCCGCAATCGACCAGCTCGACTTTCGTCGTCGTTACCGAGTGTTCAACGATTTTTATCTCACTCGCGCGATTTTTCTTCGAACGGCCGCGATTTATTTTTTTCGAACGACCGCGAGATGATTTTTTCGTGTGACCGCGCGCCATCTTCCGAATCACGAAATATTTTTTTCAAATAGTTCCGAATTATTTTTAGCGATCGCGAAATTTTTCGAGCGAACGCGAAATTTTATTTAAACGAACGCGAAATATTTTTCAAGCAACCGCGAAATAATTTTCAGACCTTCGCGAAACCTTTCTTCGAATTACGTCACGCACGCACTATTATTCCGTCTCGCGAATGTTCGTCGCACGCGCTGTCACTTCTTCTCGCGTATCGAACGAGATCGCGGCTGTACGGCTCGGTACGCGTGTACTCGAGCTTCGCGCACAATCTACTGTCTCTCTCACGCGTCGAGCGAGATCGAGCGACACGGTAACACGTTTACCCGCATGTCGCGTACTATCCGATCTATCGCTCGAGCGTTAATTTCACGGAAATTATTTTTTCGAATGTTCAATTATTTTTCGCGGCTCCGCGAAATTAATCTTCGATTTTTCGCGAAATTATTCTACCGACAATCGTTCCTTTCTTCGCTACACGTTCGCGAACTGTCCCAGCTCGCGCGTCGAGCGAAGTCACGGTTGAGCGTCCCGATACCACGCGGTCTGTTTCTCTCTCTCACTCCTCAAGCACGATCGCGACTCGACGATATGGTAACCGCTTACCCGAATATCGTATCACACGCGCACTGCTTTCGTGAGAATCCAAGCTCTAACCCGCGGTTGAGCGACACGAAAATATTTTCTCGTGAATATTTCGTTCGCCGTGTATTCTCGTTCAATCTCTTCGAACGAGCTTCGAAGCGTCTTTTCGCGCACTGTTTGTTTACTTCGCGCGCGCTCTCGAAGCTCGAGCTCGACCCGATTGTCTTTGACTCTCGCGCACACCGAAATTTCGAGAGTTCTCGAGACAGTTATCCGCACTACTGTCCTCGAGATTTTTCCACCACTGACTCGATCGAAATTTTATGCGCCATGCCCCACGTTGGGCGCCAAAATTGTAACGGGTCCTTGCAATTAAAATTTCGACTAAAAATTGCTCGGACGCCGCGTTACATTATAATGACGCCCTGTATATTTTCCCTCCGTCGTAACTTACCACTTGGGCGCCAGGTAACAATATCAACCCGTGTTACCTCGGGGTCGTTCGTACTTTCCGTTCTTCCTCTCCTTGACGGCTAGCTAGGGGTGCAGTTCGGGGCAATTTGACAAATTCACACACACACAGAAATAACTGAGCGTTGCGCTCGAGACCGTCAGTTAAAAAGAGTGACAAATAATATCGGCTTTTATTCAACAATTCAGTAAATTGGACAAAAGTTTTCTACGCGACGGCTCGCAGCGAATTTATTTACTACTACGCGAATAATCGACGCGGGATCGCCTCGAGCTTCGCTCGAGCGATCACACAGTATCTCGGCAACGAGACGGAAACGGGGAAGCCACGGACGGCAACCGCGTGTTTTACAATGAGAAAGAATCGGGCACCACGTGCGCCTACCTTCGACAATCCTTTCCACGCAGTCCCGGGAATGTGGCTCGAGCCCTCGTATCTCCACGTCTCGGAGATTTCGCCGATGCTTCTCGACCTCGTCGAGAGTATGCGAGTTCGCGTAATTCGCCGCTTCACTTCTCAATACAACTCAAACTCTACTTTTACAATATAATGTGTCGCAGCTTAGTCTAAACGGCCTATCCTGCCTACGCCCGGCGCGAGAGTGTCTTCTCTCTCGTCGCGGGCCACGCTCGGGCGTCCAGGAGCGGGGATCGCTCCCTCGATCTCTCGCATGACGCCTCGTGCGTACCGTCGTCGTTGGCTCTCCCTCTGCGGGACTCGCGTCGTTGCCGAATTCTCTCGTTCTCTCTGTACATTACGAATAACGAGCCCTTCGGCAGTATCGACGAATATTCTCTGAATATTTCGGCCCGGCGTGACGGTTGTGCGACGTTGCGCGATCTCGCTAGACTCTCGCGCGCGTGGATATGCGAGCACGGTATCGTGCCTCGTCACAATATATATATATATATATATATATATATATATATATATATTGTGACGGGCCACTCCGAGCCGTCGGAAACTCGGCCCAGAATCGCACACGCGTACAACAAATAATGACGCCCTAATGCTCTGTCGTCCTTTCGCCTCTTCGAAAGGGTATCTTCTTGTATGCTCGTTAGGCGCCAGGTAGTGTATTCGTACCTCACTACCAAGGTTTGATGTTCTTACCTCGATTCGATTTACTTCCAACCACTTTCCCGTTAATGTTCAGGGTGCTGTTCGGGCATGCGTTAATTACAGTCAATTTCTTCAATTCACAAACAATCCAAAATGAGGAATGAGAACACGTGTAGACTCGGATTAAAAGATAAAACAGAAATCAAACTTTATTCAACGTATCACACACTGTTCCACGCTCACACTCATTCAATACAATATCGGAGTCTGTATCGAGTTCAACTCCTCGCGGACAATACTGGGCAAGGCTCAGCCTGTTCTCTCGTCGTCAACGCAAGTATTAAGAACACCGGGTTGCCGGACACAACCGAAAATACAATAATTAATTCTCCAGGTTCGTCTCAGCGGTTCTGACTCCCGGGAACGTCTCGGCGAGTTATTGGAGTTTATTACCCACACTTCCGTCGCTCGTCGCACCGGCGGTACCGACGTACTCACTCTTACTCTCTCGCACCCTAGACACTCTCGACTCTATACGATACAGCGGTTCCACGGCTCCCGTGCACGCGGAACACTTCCTCGCTCTATCGCCAAAACCAGACTCCTCTATGCGTGACGGTTCACGGGCTCCCTCGACCCGTGGGGTAGGGACTCAGCCGAATATCGAGCACCTTCGAGATCGTTCGATCCTTCGCTCGAGTCTCTCCCCCCGTCTTCGCTATATTCTCTCTCGGTGACACCTCAAGTCGAGCCGCGAATCCCACGGAATAATATCTCTAACGAATATTTCCAAAACTATAGCAAACTCGGAAATTCTACAGCACGTTGCTGCGAGAGCGTACCAACGCCTCGTCACAATATATATATACTATTCAGTTTAAAAAAATATCAGTTCAATTATTTTCGTTCAATGATTTTAATCATTCTTTTGTACCATAATGCGATTTGAGAAACAGTCAACATCTATTAAAGTGTGTAACAAAGAAAAAATATATGAAAATGAAAATAAAATGTTTCGTCGACACGGAAAACTGCTTCCATCATCAATTCGTGCGATAATTTGTGGACCTTCGAATTGTCGAAAAACAAATTTGTTAATTAGTCTAATTGAAAGTCCTCATGGTATTCGGTTTGAAAATTTATATATTTATTCAAAGTCACTACAGCAACCAAAATATCAATATCTTCAAAGTATTTTATCACCGATTAAAGAAATTGGATATTTTACATACTCTAATAACACTGACGTCATTCACCCGGATGATGCTATGAAAAATTCAGTTTTTATTTTTGATGATGTTGCTTGTGATAAACAAGATATGATAAGAGAATATTTTTCAATGGGAAGACATTTTGTTATTGACTGTTTTTATTTATGTCAAACATATGCGAAAATCCCTAAGCATCTTATTCGAGACAACGCTAATCTTTTAATAATTTTTAAACAAGATAACATGAATCTACGTCACATATTTAATGATCATGTGAACACTGATATGTCATATGATAATTTCATTGAACTGTGTAGTATATGTTGGAAAAAGAAATATGGTTTCATGGTGATAGATAAAGATAGTCCTATGCAAAATGGACGATATAGAAAGGGGTTTAATGATTTTGCAATTATATAAATGTGACTTTCGAGAGTTCGAATCAGTTGAATACGGTTATTCATTGAATACGGTTATTCGTTGAGTACGGTAGAAATATGAAGAAACAAAACGTAAAATTATTCAAAGAGCAAGTGTTGCAAAAAATTGCGCAAACAAGTGATATAATACGTAACAAGCATAAAGCTTTAAAATTCGGAAAAATTGAATCTCAAGAACTATTAGAAGAATCATATAAACCCATAATCGAACCATTAAAAAAACTGGTGCAAGATAATGTTGTTAAAAAAAACGTAAAATCGTGAACGAAGAACTGGTTAATAAAAAAGAAGAAGATACTGATGATGATGATGATGATGATAACGAAGAAAAGAAATCAAACAAAAACATAGATAAAACATTAATGCATAATTATGTGACACCGCTGAATAAAAAAAGGAAAATTGATCCAATAAATCAGATTAATTATCATAGTACTCCTAATTCAAATAGCAATCAATTAGACACACAATTGCTATGGAACGATTCACAATTTTCCAATCAAACATCACCAACACCAATAACACCTACAGCAGAAGAGTCTCTACGTGAAATGATACAAGAACCTGATGTTACTGAATCAATGCATGAAGTATTCGGACCTTTATCTCAAAAATATATAAGTTTATTTTTTTCAAATGATTCTAAAAAACAAATTGACAACATATATGGTATATATTTTACAAACAATGTGATGAAGCTGGGAAACTCCGTATTTGAAGTAACAAAAGATGATACTGTACTGATAAATGGAACTCGATACAAAGGATCAGAAGGTCTTTTCGAACTCATTTTTATGAAAATTCCAGATAAATCAGTAGTTACTTCAATGGATCTACAAAAATATAAACAGATTTTATTTGATACGAATGACCATCGCCGAAATTTCTCATCAACTCAGCAAATAAATGGAAATAAAGGATATAAATATAGAAGTATTATCGCACCTATGTTTCCGGCACTGACGCAATCGATGGATCTTAAAGCAAAATTGGGGGCAGGATTTCAAAAACTACTCCCTACTAGAATGAAAGATCTTAGTCCGTGAGCTACTGAATATATATTCTGGGATAATATAAATGAACTCATTGATCGTCTTCGACTGTTAATTGCTTAAAAAAATGCTGGACATACTACGCATGACAATGAAATCATGTCAATAATCGAAGAATTGCGAGAAGAGAATATCATTATATAAAAGATAATATCATCGTGATCACTTCAGTGTCAATTTTGAATAGTATACGACATCAACGTTAAACAATACATTAAAATGTTTATAAATAAATTTGGAAATAACAGTACCGATTCGAATTATCATATAAATACAAACAAAACATATGACTCATTAAAATGGAATGCAGAAAAATTATCATACAATGCAGATCATGCTAAAATAATACATATTGCAGATCCTTTATCTCAAGATAATGCTGTTAATAAAGAATATGTTGATGAACGTTTCATTAAAATTGATCAACAGATACAAAAAAATTTAAATTCAAACTTTGTTAAAAAAATTGAAAATGAGAAAATATTACGTAATATGACGCACTTAAATCAAGAACGTGTTGAACAACTCGAACAAAAAAATAGACGTATTGAAGATATAATTAATAATGAATTTTGTAAAAAACAAGACGTGAAAATCAAATTTGATGGTGTGGAACTAGAACTGATGAAATTCCAAGACAGTTTATTTAATTAAAATGCAACAATACATTTAAAAAAATGATAAAACAATAGAAGAATTAAAAAAAATATATAATGAATTATTAAATTCGATATATATACTAAATAATAATATTCAATCGATTACATTGAAAAATGATATATATGAAAAGAAATTGGATGAACTCGATCACACGACAGTTAACCACGGGAGACAAATTGAATTAAATGAAAAAATAATTAAAGATCTATCTCAAAACTGTGCTAAAAAAGTGAAACATTAAAAAACTACAATCAATCAAAACATTACATGTTATTCAACAATAATAATACCAAATTAAAAGACTTTTTGAAATCAATCAATCAATGAGCATCGAAAAAAGACAACTGGTTGAAGAGCTACATGCTCCTGCGGGAAAAAAATTTCCTCGAAGACGAGTAATCACATACGGATACGATGATCTGTGGCAAGCTGACTTAGTGGATATGAAAGCATATTCTTGAATAAATTCCGGAAACCAGTATATTCTTACTGTTATCGATACATTCTCGAAGTATGCGTGGGCACGTGAATTAAAAACGAAAAATGCACAGAATGTAGTTGCCGCTTTTATGGATATAACTTCAAAAAGAAAACCAAAAAATCTTCAAACCGATGATGGAAAAGAATTTTTTAATAAAGAATTCAAAAAATTTACTGATTCACAAAATATTAATCACTATTCAACATATAGTATTATGAAAGCTTCGATTGTTGAACGGTGGAATAGAACACTGAAAAATAATATGTGGAAAGAATTTACATTGAACGGAAATTATAAGTGGATAAATATTGAGACGGAGATCGAGGTCGATCTCCGCCTCAATTTCATCAGAAATTCATCGTCGACAATTTTCTCTCGATAAAATTTGAATTTTGTCGCATTTTCCTATTTTTTGTATTCTTCGCGATTCAAATATTAGCGCGCGCGTGAGAATCGACCCGTTTATCGATTTTCACGCAGAGCGGCGCGCAGGTACTGCCGCAGTGGCTCCGATTGGCCGCGAAAATTTTCTTGAGCGCTGACTGGCCGAAGGGAAAAATACCGCAATGCGGCATTTTTCGGCCAATCAGCCAGGGGCCGGTTTTTGTATAAAAGGGCGTGCAGAACGCAGAAGAATCAGCAGTCGGCTGAAGGAGCTCCAGCAAGGTACTTCTTTAGTTCAATTTGTTCAACTAAGCCCAGGGGCTAGGACAACTCGGTGTCAGACACCGGTTATCGTAGTTCTCTGAAGGATTGTAGGTTAGTTTACCCGGCGGAGGTGGGCTTGCACCCCAGGAGATTTGATCGCGGCCCCGCTTTTAAAATCTCTCCGGGCGAATACCGAGCCTCTCGCAGAGGGCCCTGAGTAAGGTTAACCACGCACGGGGTAGCGGTTCGAGCTCGTTTCCGAGCTCGATCCCCGATCCTCCTCTACGGGCACCTTCCTCACGGCAGATGCTAAATGCAAATTAGAAAATTCTTTAGATTTTAAGGTTAGTTTAAGCCAGCGGGGAATCTAACCTCGAAATTTCGTTTTCGAGACATAACCTCGAAAATTTCTTTCGCGACATAACCTCAACATTTTTCGAGGAACACGCGACACCGTGCCGAGAAGGACGACTCGGACGGTAAAACAGCTCGGTCGGTAAATTGTTTCGATCGGTAAATTGAGAAAAAAAAATTCATTGCATCGAATTTTTGTTTCTCTCGCGTTTCAAGTTTCATCATTCGCGTTTTTTTTTTTGAGTTTCTCATATAACCCGCAACGACAATCGGAAAGGGCCGCAAAATTGACTCGGTCGGTAATTCAAAAACAGAAGTTTATTTAAATCTCGTTTAATTTCGCGTTTGAGTTTCATTCTTGACGAACGTCGAACAATTCATCGGTAAAATAATTTCTTTTACGAATCACTGACTCTCGGTCGGTAAAACAGATCGTAAATTTTCCTTTTTTTTTTTAAGAAATGAGATTTTGAATTGAATTTTGAGTTTGGCAACGCAATCGCGATCATAATTCGAAACATTTGGCGTTTTCATCGTTTTTTACGATTAATTAACTAATTAATTAACAATTAACAATTAATCATTTTCTTTTGCCGAACAACTCGAGTGTGTTTCGTCACGCGATTTTAATACAGGAATCATCGGAAGGAGCAAGCTTCGATACGAAATAATTGGGATATTGTATTTCGTTTTATTTATGTGTTTTTGAATAAATAACCATTCATTTCACCGAATTTGACCACATCTAACGATTTTTTGCTCGCCCCGAATCCCTAACGATCGCGAAGTAGCCGACAGACGCGTCGGTGAAAGAGTCGACCGTTACAACTGGCGCCCAACGTGGGGCGAGCGAAGGGGTCAATTCGGTGATACTGACCGCGAGAAAAAACCGAAACAATAAAATCGCGACAAAATTAGTATACGCGCGAGTAAATTAAAAATTAAAAATGGCGGACAAGCCAAAGAACGCGAAGAAAGCGGCAGAAGATTTGTCAAAGGAAACAAAGGGAAAGGAGGACAAGCCGACGGAAAAATCGACATCGGAGATAGAGGGCGCTCAGGCGCTGGATATTCAGGAGACACACAAGGAACTGGAGGGGCAGGATGAAAGCGGGATAGAGAACCCGACACAGCTTGGAGATTCAGGGCTCGGAGAGGCGTCGTCAGCATTGCCGCACGACCTCGACTTGACCACAACAATTTCATTCCCTGCCCTTCAACAACTTTTCGACCCGCAACGTGGGAATTTCGGTCCAATCCGAACGGAAAAGAGCAAAGGTGCGACACCGAAGGAGATTCCACCGAAGCCAAGAGTCCGGGAATCGACTTCGCTGAGCGACATCATGAGGGTGCTCAACAACGTCAACAACCGACTCGATTCGATGGATACGAATCAACAACAGTACAGGCGGGATTTCGGAGACTTCAAGGCCGACATCCGACAGACCTTTGATGAGCTGCGTCAACAAATGACGCAACAGATGCGAGCGGAGATCCACAAGCTGGATACAGAATACAGCGATCATTTCACGGCGCTGCAGACGGCCGTAGTCACCGAGAATTATAATCTTACGGAGACGATAAAAAAGGTAGCCAAAGAGGGTCAGGTGCGATCACACGAGATTGCCTCAAGGATAGCAGCGTGTGAGGACGCAATGGCGCAACAGAGGCTTCACCTGTCCGAAATGGACAAAAGGATCAGGAGAATAGAGGAACAGGGTCCAGAGATGATCATGGACAGTACACGCTTTCCGGAAATGAGGAATCAGCAGCAGCAGCAGACGGTGCAGACACAGCAAGAGATGGCTCCTCAACATGGACTACAGGATGAGGAAACATTGAATACGCAACAGGAGCCACCGCGTGCCAACAAAATAAAACTGCTTCCACCGAAATTCGACGCATCGGGACGACTTAGGCCAATGAAATTCATACGTGAGTTAAGGCAGTACTGCGAGGCGACGAGGCCTAACCCAGCGGAGTTCCATTACTTAATGGCGCAGTGCTTTGAAAAGGCAGCAAAGGAATGGTGGATGCTCGTCGAGGAGGAGATCGACGACTTCAGCGAACTGGAGTGACGTTTCCAAGTGAGGTACTGGAGCGAGGAGATCCAGTTCAAGGCTAGGAAAATACTGGAGTTCGGCTTTTTCAATGAAGGAAGGCAGAACACTCGAGCGGAATACGCTACCACGATCTTTTGCACGGCGAGGGATTTAACACCGACTCCAAGCGACAGAGAGATTATTAATGCGCTTTCAAGACATTTTTACGAGGAGATTCGAGCGACAATTATCGCAAGAGGGATCGAATCATTGGAGAAGCTTATTCTCCTCCTCGAGAAATTTGATCAGGCCGGACCGGTCAATTCAAGGAATGAGGCACCGGGAAACAGCGCGAATAAACAAAACAAGCCGTGGGATACAAACACGGCACAACAAGCAAACAGGCCGAGCAATCAACCCGGCCAAAAACAGCAGCAACCGCAGCATCAGCAGCAACAGCAGCAACAAAACCGATCGACACCGATCAACAAAAATCAGACGGTACAGGCAATCCAGGTGGAGAAACCGAAGGAGCCTGTACCCTCGACATCGAAACAGGGAAACTAGGAGAAGTTGCATCCTCGTCCAATAAAAACGGAACATCGGATGCAACGAGAAAACGAAGAAGTAGGAAGAGAAGGAAAAGGATAGAAACCATCAATACACTTTTCACCGACATGCGGGAATATTTACTGGGCGAGGAGATTAATGGAGAGGAAGTTCAGCTCACGGAATGTCCGGAGATTGACACGGAAGTTGAAGGGATTGATACGACAGCATTGACGGATCTTGGAAGCAAGATAACAGCGATTTCGGAGGAATTTTATTTGCGTAATATGGACAAGCTTCAGCACTGTCCAACGTTGCCGGTCACAGGAATCTGTGTGAGAGGGGCTCTTCGAGGTAGACCTACGAGGGTAAAAAAACAACTGATGGCTACAACGAAGATTGGATCGTTGCTAGTACAAGTTAGGTATTTGATCATTCCGGGTCTCATTAGGGATAGTATTCTCGGGGTGGATTGCTTGGAGGCACTTAAAAGTGTGATTGATCTCGATACGGGAATAATAAAAATCCAAAGTGGTGGACAATCTACGGTCGTACTGGTTAAGTCTGTCGAACCGAGGAAGGCAACGACTGATCAACCCGAGATGTCTAAAAATAAAACCACGGAGGATAATACCCCGAGCGACACACTGCCGCAAACAATCCCGAAACAAACTCGGGATCCTAATGAGTCTTTGAAGGAGATTTCAAGTTTGAGCAAAGAAGAGGAGGAAGAGATAACGAAGGAGGAAATTGAAGAAAAAGTAGAAGAAGCCACCGAACTCTCGCCAGAACAAAAGGACCAATTACGAGATATTTTATGGAAGTACCGTCGAGTTTTTCGCAAGACTCCGGGAAAAATAAATGTCTACGAACATGAGCTACAGGTGACAAGTGATAAACCACTCATGGGCTACGCGTATGAAATTCCTTTCAAACATTTGGAGAAAGTAGATGCTGAAATAGAAAAACTGCTGAAGTACGATATAATTCAGCGATCAACGAGCCCGTGGATAAATCCGATGACGGTGGTGGCGAAGAAGGATGGAACCGTTCGTTTATGTTTGGACGCTAGGAAATTGAATCAACAATTAATCAACGATAACGAATGCACGCCGCATATCGAGGAGATTTTTCAACGATGCCATTCGGTTAAAGTAATGAGCAGTTTGGATTTGACCAGCAGCTTCTGGCAAATTCCACTGCATCCAAATTCGTACAAGTACACGGCGTTTAGACATCGCGGGAGGATTTACGAATTCAAGGTTACACCGTTTGGTTTGAAAACTAGCACTGCGAGTTTATTGAGAGCTCTCGACATTGTATTGGCCAACCTCGGGGAACACGTCATCAACTTCGTGGATGATTTGCTGTGTATCTCCGGCTCATTCGAAGAACACATACAACATTTAGGCGAATTATTTCAACGACTCGAGGAGCACGGGATGACTCTCAAGCTTAAGAAGGCGAAGTTTTTCAGAAAGGAGGTTGATTTTCTAGGCCACGTTCTAACGACGACGGGGATAAGGCCACAAACAGAGAAAATACAAGCGATACAGGAATTTCCAGCGCCGAAAAATATCAAACAGCTTCGCGGATTTTTGGGACTCGTGAACTATTACACGAAGTTCACGAATAGACATGCGCACGAATCAGTGACTCTGCTTGAACTTTTAAGGAAAGGAGTAAAATGGCGATGGAAAGAAGAGGAAGAACGCGCTTTCAATCGGATAAAAAACTTATTTATCCAAAATGTTTTATTGAGGCATCCGGATCCATCAAGGGAGTACATTCTACAAACGGACGCAAGCGATTACGCGCTCGGAGCGACATTAGGTCAGAAGGACGAAAATGGCGAATTAGGAGTTGTCGTTTTTGCTAGTAGAACGTTAAAAGGACCGGAATTAACATACACGACGACGGAAAAGGAGCTTCTGGCGATTGTATGGGCCTTGAAAAAATTTAGGACCTATTTAATGGGGGCGCGAATACGCGCGATTACAGATCACAATGCGGTGATTTTCCTCAAAAATTGCAAGCTATTAAGCGATAGGTTGACGCGATGGATACTCGCGATACAAGACTACAATATCGAGTTCGAACATTGCCCGGGGGTCCGAAATGTCGTAGCAGATGTATTGAGTAGGATGAATGACTCGGGAAAGGACATCAAGAAACCAAGCGGGCGGGAAATTATCATTAACACGCTGTTAATGCAACGACCGTCGAGGGAACTTGAAGAGTGCATACGCAACATCGCTGAGGAACAGAAAAACGACGGGAATTTAAACACTCTCCGCGAGAAGTACGCGGTGAATAACGAGGATTCAAAATATCGCGTCGAACAGGATATTTTGATAAACAAAAAACAAAAAATCATTTTACCAACCGCGTTGTTGAAACAATTGACGGTTGAAACACACGAGATCTACGGTCATATCGGATCGAAAAAGGTGTGGAAAATAATCAGCAAGGACTTTGCACATCCACACATGCAACGCCATATCCGACAAGTGTTGGCTAAGTGCGATTCTTGTCAGCGCAATAAGGTGCCAAATCAGCACTCTTATTCGGCGCAACAGAATATCGTTCCTGAGGGATCGGGAGACCTCGTCTCAATTGATTATTACGGTCCATTGCCATCGGCTCAATCGGGTATGAAGTACATTTTAGTGACAATTGATGCTTTCAGCAAATTCGTCAAACTCTACCCATTGAAAGCCGCCACCGCTCCGGCGACCATTGACCGTATCTTTAATCATTACATTCCTAATTACGGAAAACTGAGAAAACTACAGTTCGACCACGGAACACAGTTCACGTCGAGAAAATGGTTAGATAAGTTAGCTAGTGAGGGAATTCAACCGGTGTTTTCATCAATCCGACACCCGCAAGGTAACATCGTAGAGAGGGTTAACCGAGAGTTAGGGCGATTCTTTCGTACGATATTAGCTGACAAAGAAACACACTCGAGTTGGCTAAAATGGGTGGCTGCTATAGAGGATTGTATGAACGAGACTCATCATGAGACTACCGAATTCACCCCAATCGAACTACAACTTAATCAAAAGCCAAAGCGAATATGGAGGGAATGGATCCAAACTGGGAACCAGGGACAAGAACCTTTGGAACAGAGGTTGCATTTGGCACGAGAGCGCATCCAAAGGAAAGGAAGGCAGCATGCCATGCGATTTGACAATAAACATCAATTGATTGAATTTAGCGTCGGGGAACAGGTGCTTGCAAAAGCTTGCAATGTTAGCGACCCCGCAAATAAGCGAATTGCTAAATTCTTTTCAATTTATGAGGGACCCTACCGAATCAAAAAGAAGATCGCCGAATCAACATACATCTTGGACAATCATGCCAACAGCTTAGAAAGGGGGATGTATCACGCTTCAAATCTGAAGAGATACCAGCGATAGGAGATCCATGGAAAAATTGAGATTTGAAGGGCAAAAATTAATTAGATTTGTTTTCGTGTTCTTTGCCTGCGTTCTGTCCACAGCTTAAAATATGTCAAGAATCTCAACCGAGACGCAGACGGAAAGGGGGTTCGGGGTCCTCCACTTCTCCGGGGGAACACCTCTTCCCGGAGGGTGGGAGTACTTCCCGACCCCCACCGTTTACAAGATTCTCAAGGCGAGGCCCTGGAAGGCCCTGGAAAAACTACATGGGACGAAGAGAGAAGAGCGGCGGAAAAATTAGAAGAACTGAAAAGGCGAAATAGAGAACGATACAGGGAATGGGCGATTAGGAGCAGGATTCGGATAAGGAACATGAAGAAGGACAGGAAAATGGACGAAATAAGAAGAGCCGAAGAACAACTCCAGCAGTGGTGCTGGAGGAAGGTTAGGGAGTTTGAGGAGACAGAGGACCGAAGAGAGATCGGTGAAATCATCGAGAAGCTGACTCCTCCAAGGCCTCTGTCTCACCTCCCAGAAGAGAAAAAGGAGGTCGAGGAGGCGGAACTGCTGGAGCAAATCGTCGAGGAGATGTGGACAAAAAGTTTTTGTAAGCCCACAAGTACTCCAGCAGTCCCCTCCCGACAACGCCCAAAGATTGTAAAAATCGAGGTCTTCAAAAAACCGTGCGTGGAGTGGCGTACAGCGAAGGACGCCGTATATAGCTGTCCTCCCAAATAAAGTTTATACCCCGCGTTCATCACTATCATTTCATTCCATCCTCGATTATAAGATTACAGAATCCACTTCAGATGGAGATACAAACCACCTTCGAGGAAGCTGCTTTAATCTGGAGGGGCGTTGTGACGGATTCTGCCTAGCATACACCCTTCCCTCTCAAGTCGGACGATTTGAATTCCCCCGTGCTCGAGAGAACTACAGGACGTGGCGCCGCGGTCGCGCGGGAACGACGCCGGTTGGCTGCCGGGATCTGAATTTTTGGATTGGTCAGCAATTTGTCTCTCGCTGCCAATTGGTCTCAAGCCACCGGCCAGATGAGTATGAAAGAGCGTGCAAAACGGCGATCGATATCAGTCGGCTGAGCGGGCTCCTGAAGGTACCTACTCAGTTCAACTTGTTCAACCAGCTTAATCCTTTAGGCTAGGAGAACCCGGTGTCAGGACACCGATGTTCCTAGTTCTTTAGAGACGATAGGTCAGATTAACCCGCGTAAGGTTAGCTTGAAGCCTGGGAGGTCCGATCGTGGCCCCATTGTCGGACTCTTTCCTGGTGGATACCGACCCTTACGTCAGAGGGCCTTGTCAGGAGCCCCCTGTTGGTAAATTTCTATTTTTACCAAATTGACCACGTTTAGCGATTATTCGCTCGCCCCGAACCTTCAACGTTCCCGAAGTAGCCGAATTGATGCTACGGCGAAAGAGGTGACCGTTACAATATATATATATACTAACGGACCTGCGGGCTCGCGCGCTTCGCGCGCTCGCGGCCCCGCCGTCAAAATGAACTGAAATATCTCTCTATATGATATAAACACTTCACCACCGCCGCCGTGTACAAAAATTGAGGAATTAGAACATTTCTGCTTCTGCTCCCCCCGCCCCCTCTCCACCGGGGAAAATATTCCAAGTCCCTAAAGCCTAAGTCCGTTTAGAATATTTTTTTGAATTTTCCGATTCGAAATTCGAAATTCGAAAAGAAGCAGGCAACTACATGGAGATAACTGAGATGTCCCTCTATATGACATAGATATCTCACCACCGCTGCCGTTTACACAAATTAAGAAATTAGAACGTTTCGGCATGCCCCCCCCCCCCCCCCCCCCCCCAACCCCGGCGAAAATATTTTAAGTCTTTACGGGGATCGTGGCCCAAAATACATTTTTTGTCTGAGGGCATACGCCCTTCTGATTCCGGGGAGAGGGGTCGTCTGAGGACATACGCTCTTCTGATTCTTGAGGGCGAGAGGGAGCAAGCGAAAATATTCTAAGTCCCTCGATATTTCGGGCTGAGGTTCCCTAAGGGACTTAGAATATTTCGGGCCGAGGGCCCCTTAGGGACTTAGACCATTTCGGGCCGAGCACCCCCCCCTGAGCAAAAATATTCTAAGTCCCTCGATTCTTGTACACAGCGGCGGCGGCGGCGGCGAGTTATTTATATAATATAGAGAGATATACGTATACACTGTAATTTTGCGAGATTATCGTCAATCGGCGATAATTTTTCTCTTCGATTTTTCTTTTTATTTCGTATCTGTGTTCGTGCTCGGGGCTGTCGGAGTGTTTTGTTAGGAGAGGATGAAACTTCAGAAAGCGTCTCCTTTCATTGTCCGGAGACGGAGATCTCATTCATCATTAGTTTCGGAAAGTATATGAATAGGGAAATTGTGATGCTCTCTTGTTGTATCCTAAATTCTATTGCTCTTTGTGACTATTTCTTCTTCACGTAATTTTCGCTGTGTCTTGACGTCCCCCTGGTTCGTCAAAATCACCAGCTTACCTATGAGTGTAATACTCGCGGATATTCGTCGATCCGCCTCGACCAAACAGAAAAACTTCCGATATTGTTTTTTAAATTTGACTCGATTCAAAATTCGTTGCCTCCCGTGACGTTCGGCAACGGAGCTGGCCTAGCTCAAGGATACTACGTAACAAATAATTATTTCCCGTCGGCGGCTGAGATGCTCGAGGGCGAAAAATTCCAATGAATCTACGATTCTGACATGCCCTTATCTGCGGCAGGGATGCGCGGGGATACTAGGCATGCAGAATGTACTCGTTGCTTCGCATAGAGTGCAAACAAAACAACGGTCACCGATTTCGATCTTACTCGACGTTTCTGTTTGCTCGACTTGACAGTTAACGAGGCCTTTTCCGGTTTTCTCGTACTCTACGCTCGGATCTAGATGTTCGTTCAATTCAATTATTATTCGCGCGAACAATGCGATGCTTGGATGTGTTAATTATTTTATCGGCTCGATCTTTCCTATCGTAAAATTCACGTTTGACGTTGGGCTACCGTTGAACGTGGAGCTGTGCTGGCTCAAGATACACGAATCGAACGCGCGTTCTATAACGAGGGTTGGGCTATCCCAGTATTACAGAATATTGTGCGAACGATTCAGAGAGATCGACCTGTTCTGAATTCGTTTCGATTCTTTTTTTTTACTAACTTCGCGAGTTGGGCTATCCCGTGATAGTAGATACGTCGATTTTTAATTCAGGGAGACAGGCCTCTTTCTCATGGAGTGTCAGCAAGATGCCAGAGATATCTGGGGTCTGCTTTCACAAGGAGTGTAGGTGGGTAGTCGGATAGTTAAACTGAGTGGCGATATCGCGTTGTTTCGGCTTTTATACTCTCCGAGAGTACCGTTATTCACGTCATTGATCGGACGATCAGTGACGTCGCTGCAACGGCCGTTTTGTCTTATTTTAAACTCGGTTATTTGGCTGCAACGGCATTCTTTCGCTATTTCGCGCTGTCATTCGCGGGCCGTTTCGCACGTGGGCGGCGCTTTACATCAATAGAGGCGGCCCTGGCTTTAGGTGTTCCGCCTGTCGCGATCGTGTGACTATTTCGTTGCTCACCTAATTTTGAAATTAGGATGAACGGTAATCTGTCCTTACACGTGATATTGATACGCGCACGAGTTCTATTGTGGGCGGGGCCAATTATTCGGACGCGTGGACAACTTTGCGCGCCGCAATCCGTTTACGCGTCTGTTCAATATTCGTAACGGCCTTTATCCCTTATGACTATTCGGTCAAAGGTTGACCGGGTCGGTTTTTGTCCCGTTACAACACACGTACGTTAACAACAATAAACACAAATATACAGCAATAACAACATAAAAGAAAATATAATAAACAGTAATAAGGAAGTAAGAAAGAATAGCTGTTCATGCGAGCATCTGTATCGTAGCGATAACAGGGAGGCAGCAATGAACTCAGCTCAAAATAACAGCTGAGCGAGTACTACGCTACGGCCGTGTTAATGAACGACCTCATCACGGCAAGCCGCATATCACATACTGCGCTCTCCGTCAAACGTACCGATGTCGCACTCTAACAAAAGATAAGCCTCGCCGAGCGTAGATGCTACAACGAGAAGGTGAAACTACAGTCCAGAGGCATACCCTAGGACGGTAGTTACTAGGACGGTAGCCAGCAGGGCATCGTCGAAGTGCGGTGTCAGCAAGTTCCTCAGCGCGTGAAGTTCTACTGCACCACGCGTAGAGACGAATGAGAAAAATAACGAAATCATATCCATTCAGGCGTGTCTCTCTCACACATCCATACAATCTCATGCCTCGCAACGTATAGGCGCGCTCTGGCGCGCGCCACGCTGTAGCTCTCCTCCACGCGATAAGACGTTCGAGCTAATAGACGTTCCAGCCTGCACGCGAGAGCCTTCGCAGGGACACAGCCCCTTATCTCAAGCTGCGTCTCAACAAAGAAAAAAAAAAAAAACAAAAAGGGACAACAAATTTAAGAAGACAAAGATGCCGAATTACGCTTAATAAAACACCCAAAATAAAAAAAAAATTAAAAAAAAACTTTTTTTTTCTTTCCCCGAACTCCCTTTTCTTTTAGGAAAAATATCTTTCGCTCTCTCTCTCTCTGCTTTACGTCCTCCTATCTCGTCTGTTGAATGGATCCGCTTGAGCGGGTCGCATTTACACCACAACGGTGTTGCGGCGGGGGAGGGGAGGGACCCACTCACGCAATAGGACCCCTCGCGAGATACGCGACAGCGCGCGGAGTAAGCCGCGAAGAAATAATAAAAAAAATATATATATTGTGACGAGGCGTTCGTGAGTGTTCGCGTACGCTCGTCGCAACGTGCAAATGTTAAGGGGCTAGATACAGAAGGATCGTTGCTCGTCGCTCTCGCCGCCAGTCATATGGTATAGCGAACGCAATGCTGCCGAAATTCGGATTATATTTCAGGCAGTTCGGCAACGGTGCGAGGAGAGACGGCGAGTACGATACCGAGGACCCGAGGATCCTCGGTACGCAACGCTCGATGCGAGAGCGCTCCCCCTTCTCACCGGCCAGAAGAGTCCGGTGGATCGACGAAGCGTCGTCGATAACGACAGTTAGCAGCTAGATTTGAGCGAGATTAGAGATAGCTTTCGGCGCTTGATAGAGGAGATAGCACTCGGCGCTTGAAGAGTTAGATAGAACTTAGCTAACTGCTATTTAGAGTCATTGCAGTCTATTGTAATTTATTTCTGGTACGAATGATATAAGGGGTTATTGAGTTTGGATTTAGTTTAGAAGGATTAGTGATAAAGCGTGAATTCCCAAAGTGGCCGTGCCGTACACGGGACTTTGGATTAAGATATCGCCGAGCGAAGGCGAAGCCGTTGAAGGTCGAACCGAGGACGCTGAGCGAGGCGTAGAGTCCACGTGGACGAAAGAAAATTGTAAAAGGTAGGCTCGTGACCGTTCTCTTTGGTAAATTTTCCGAGTGCATTGGCTCTCGTTTTTCGTAGTTGAACACGTGTGGAATTCGATCCTCGGCCGTGCCGGCTTTCCCGGCGAGTATCTCGCGCGCCGCGTCGAGAATATTTAATATTGTAATAATTTATTTTCCGCGAAGAGAATTATTGTTTCTTTCCTTTATTTTCTCTTGTAAAATAATTAACATGGTTCTTTGAATAAATTGTTATTTTTATTGTTTGCTTAATTGGAAAGTCGTGTGCATTTTTTTTGGTTGCTATTGAGTTATTTCAGCCCGTCGAATTGCACCCCCGTCGCTAGCCGGAACGGGGAAAAGACATTGAATAAAGTGATTTCCTTGGTGTTTGGGAAATTTGGACAAACACCTGGCGCCTAACGAGGTCAAACGGAGGAGAATCGCCAGGGCGCGATTCTCATAGAAAATTCACACAGGCGTCATTACTTGTTGGTCGTGGTGGTTTTAGCGTCGCCGAATTGCGCTGAAACGGCCCGTCACAATATATATATAATCTTTTTGAATTATTCTTCGAATTTTCGAGCAATCATTTCGCTAAAATCGCATCGCATCGCATCGAATCGGATTTTCGTTATATCGCATTTAATCATAATTATGATTCTCCGCATCATATTGAGACGGTAAGAATTTTTCATCTCTCACCATACATTCTGGTAAATGAGCGCGCAGATTACCGACCGCACAGTCGATCGATACTCGCGGTCGATAGAATTAGCCGCCCAGAGGGTGTCGCGTCATTCTGACGCGTACCTTGCGTCAGCCGTGTCAGCACACCCCGGGCAAAGATAACACGGGACAGAGAATCTCGGCGTTTAAATTGCGTCATCCGACGCAATATTAGCGTCACACGCTCGGGTATAAAAGACCCGCTCGCGAGCCCTAAAATCACTTCGGTCTCTAACTCCTAAGGGAGTGGAACTCATGCGCGGCTTTAGCACGTTTGATCTTGAGTCTCCAACAATATAAAA
The DNA here is from genome assembly GCA_963924025.1 of Ischnus inquisitorius. Taxonomy (NCBI): domain Eukaryota; kingdom Metazoa; phylum Arthropoda; class Insecta; order Hymenoptera; family Ichneumonidae; genus Ischnus; species Ischnus inquisitorius. The sequence continues at coordinate 11,314,514 of OZ001253.1, forward strand.
AACTTTACTAGACGGAATCCTCGCTAGTCAAAGTATCGCCATTTTGATTTTTTGGATAGAGCGTTGCTCTATCTGACAGAGTCCCGTCGCTAAGAAGAAGCAAGGGAATATTACCATCGACGTTTCCAAGAAAGAAGGAAAAAGTCACATCGATTACATTTTCGAACAGAGCGTTGCTCTATTCGACAGAATCCCGTCGCTAAGAAGAAACGAGGGAAAGATTACCAACGACGAGCCAATCCCGAAGAAGGAAGAATCGTCGGCCATTTATTCATCATCGAAATAATTATCTTATCTTTCAGCGAACAGCCAACCTTTTTTGAAATATTTTTACTATCCGAACACGATCGCCGACGACTGCCTGGGGGGACCTGGGCGACTGTTTTCGGTCGGAGTTTACCTTATCCTAAAAACCTAGTGTCGGCAACTGCCTTGGGGGACCTTGGCGATCGCTACCGCGACGGTTACCTATCGATTCCAAAGTAATTAGTAGAGTCAATTTTTGATTGCAACGACCTGCCAATTTGTAATACACGCCGGCAACTGCCTTGGGGGACCTCGGCGATCGCTTTCGTGAACGACAATTGGTGGAGATCGTTTTAACGTAGAATCGTGAATTGTGCGACTTATTACTTCGTGGCCACGCCGGCGACTGCCTTGGGGGACCTTGGCGACTGCTTTCGCGGTTCTATGATCTAATAAGGAGCAAGTAGAGTAGAATCAAACACCTAATTTCCCTCAATAAAATAACCTCTCGGTCTGTTTCGCAAGTCCAACGGAAATCAAATCAAATCAAGTCGAATTCAAGCCAAACATTGTATCATATCAACGGCATCGATTGAATAAATATCAATAATTGTTGACATTTCGAATCAACACCACAGTTTTATAATTTACAGCACCTGCCCTCACACACAAGTGAGCAGAGATACTCACATACCGCCGCTGCGGAGCAAAGTTCTGTAAGACTCCAAAAGAAAGAAAAAGAAACAATATATATTGTAACGGTCACCTTTTTCACCGAAACCAGTTCTCGGTTACTTCGTGAACGTTAGGGATTCGGGGCGAGCGAATAATCGTTAGATGTTGTCAATTTGATAAAACAATAATTCCTTTATTAGATATCACATGAAAAGTTCAAAATACAATATGCAGAATCCTCCCTTATCGACGCTTATGTTCTTAGATGATCTCGAGTTATCGGCAAAAGACAATTATAATATTCGCAATTAATAATTAGTCGTCGCGGAACTCGAGTTTTACCGTAACTGCCTCGTCAAATCAAATTTTTATTCATACTCTCGATCCCCGTGAAAAGAAAAGGAAATAGACGAATTTACCGACCGAGTGTCGGTAATTTGTGCGACCGATTTTATATTAAATTACCGACGAAGCTATGCTTCTCGGCATGAGTTTCCACGACGCTTGTTGTCGTTTTAAGTTGTTATGATTTCTCTCGCGAATTCGCAAGATCCAAAAATGTTTTAGGTTAGGTCCCGATTACTTAGTCTGCTCCTCAATTATACTGTACGACTATGGTGTCAGTCGTATCTGCCGTGCAGAAATTTCACGCAGAGGAGGATCGGGAAAAGAGCACGAATATCACGCTGAACCCGCTACCCCTTACGTTACACTCCCAACAGGGCCCTCTACGAAAGGCTCGGTATCCACCTGGAGAGAATTCGACAATGGGGCCACGATCGAATCTCCCAGGCTTCAAGCTTAACTCCACGGGATAACCTAACCTAACGTCTCTAAAGAACTAGGATAATCGGTGTCTGACACCGAGTTCTCTTAGCCTAAAGGATTATGATCAAATCGAACTGAGAAGGTACCTCGAGGAGCCCGCTCAGCCGACTGACCACGATCGCCGTTTTGCTCGCAGTTTTATACTCGCCTGGCCGGTGGCTTGAGACCAATCGCGATCGAAGGGATAATCGATGGCCAATCCAAAAATTGGAGTCCTCGTGGCCAACCGGCGTCGTTCCCGCGCGACCGCGGCGCCACGTCTTGTCGACTTCGTGAGCGCGGCAAAATTTAAATCGTATGTGAGCGGGAGCTGGGTGGGCTCCCGTCTCAATATATAAAAAAAAAAAGAGGAAACGATAAGGACGAAGGGAGAAAAAGAGTTACACAATTTTGCCGTTGACATTATTTATTTTACCCCGATATAAAAATATCGGAGCGAATTAAGAAATGTGATACAATACATACATAACAAAAAAAAAAAAACTCTAAAAAAACCAGTAGCCGTCATCCTCATCTGACGACGAATCGCCGGCAATACCGATCGGTGATTCTCTTGTTCTTGTACCGATCTAGGAACCCCCCGGGAGCCAACGACCGGATCCGAGTCGATGCCCGTGAATTAAAACGCCGTCGATGGCGACAAGCAGCACCTGGTCAAATAAACGGCGCACCCCCAGATCGTCGTCAAGCCACGGGTCGCTCGCTCGCACCAGCCGACGTCGCTCCTCACGGGCGGCTCGCGCCGCAAAGCGAACGGGAGCATCTTTCTCCCAGCGCCATTGCTGGAAACAAATAAACAAAGGAATGAGAATAAATAACAGAAAAAAAACAAAAATAAATAAACAAAAGAACGAAGATAAACGAACAAAAGAACGAAAATAGTTAGTACTCGTATGTTCGGGATTCGAACGGTCGCTCGGCGCTCGCTCAGCAGCCACGCGCACACACACAATACACACACCGGCTACACTCACAACCATACCTCGCACGCACCGTCTATCCCCGCTTTCACCTATTCTCGGCCTCTCTTCTTTCCCTATCCATTCGCGCTCTCGCTACCTCGCTTCCCCACTCCTATCAGTCACCGAATTCGCTTTACACGAGACACACGCATTATTTTGAATAAAGTATAATTCGTTATCGTTTTCATTATCTGGTCGTCTTGTCTTTTCTCTGACTCCTTAACCGACCGCTCTCCGGGTCCAGCTATTATCTCGCCCATTTTTTGGTCCTTCGAGCCGGATCTCGCGGTGCTATCGTGGGATATTTGCAGCATCTGTGGAAAGGAACTTTAACGTGCAAGTGCTTTGCTGGCTAGCTGGACGTTACACTCTCTGGGCTCTATTCTCTTCGCTGGTGTCGGTTAAGTTTCTGGTGGAACTATGCTAGTTCTTTACGGGTTACGCAGCATCTAAAAACAATTACGGACGCTATTGCGATCACGTGCGTTGGAGTTTGTGCGGGGTTGCGTGCTGTGCGTTCGAGAATTCTCTCTCGCGGTTTCCACCGTTTTTCGCGCGTCGCTCGCGAATTCGAGTTCGCTGCCCCGGCGCGCAACGGTTTTCACGCGCCAAGGTGATCTCGCGCCTCGCGATTCGCGCGTGTTTACATCGCTCGGCGGTGCGCGTTGCTATCGGCCGGTGCTCGACTCGCCGAAGCCTCTCGCAAAATATCCATCGATATTTTCGATATTTCGGCTCTCTCTCTCGCACCTACCATGGACGCGCTCATCGAACGTCAACAGCAGCTGAGTGCGCGAATCTTTAACGCTCTTGACAACTACAAGAAGCTCGCGAAGGAAAAAGTGACACGCGAAGCGATTGTCACTCGCATGGAAGTGCTTGACACGACGTGGGAGAAATTCGAGGATGTGCATACGAGGATTACGCTTAAAAAGGACGACCCTGTGAAAGCGGAGTTACAGGCCTTTTTCGCGCTCACGGAGGAGAAATACATCGACACGAAGACCGAGATGCGCCGTGCTCTCGCCACGTTTCTCCCTGCAGAGACCGAGGCAGGTCCTCAGGGTGGTCTGCACTCACGACAGCTGCCGAAGATCCATCTTCCGAGTTTCGCGGGTGCGTACACCGACTGGCCGAACTTTCGAGATCTCTTTTCGTCGCTTATCAGCGAGAATCGAGATCTCTCGAACGTCGAGAGGTTGCATTACCTCAAGACCAGCGTCACGGGTGAGGCTGCCGATCTCCTCAGGAACATCGCGACAACAGAGGAGAATTTCGGGCGAGCGTGGGAGACTCTTCTCGACCGCTACCAGAACAAGCGCCTCCTGGTCAACGCTCAGCTCTCATCGCTGTCATCGTTGAAGCCGCTCACGCAGGAGTCATCGTCGCAGCTGCGAACGCTTTTCGCCGGAGTTAACGACGCGCTCAGTGCGCTCAAGGCTCTCGGACGGCCCGTCTCGCACTGGGATGACTGGGTCGTGTTCGTGACGGCGCAGAGGCTTGATCCTTCTTCCAGGCGCGATTGGGAGAAGAGCATCGGCCTCAGTGTCGAACCACCGTCCTGGGGAGAGCTCAAGAGTTTTATCAACGGCCGTATCCTCACGCTCGAGTCGCTGGAAGCCGCGACTGGGAAGCCGGAGCCTGCCACCGGACCTCCGCGCTCTTCGACGACGGTCAGGAGTCTCCAGGCGACAAACTCTACTCGCGATTCGAAGTGCGCGTGCTGCGCATCGGACCACTTCGTGCTGCAGTGCTCGGAATTCCGCGGCAAGACACCGGAAGAGCGGCGCGAGATCGTCGTTGCCAAGCAGCTGTGCTACAATTGCCTCGGCGGTCATCGAGTCAACGCGTGTCGGTCAACGAAGCGCTGTCAACAATGCTCGGGGCATCACCACACGATGCTGCACGGTGCCGCGAAGCCTGGAGAAGCAGCGTCGGTCAATGCCGCTTCTTCAGCATCTACGAGTCGAGACGGAGCTGGGGGTCCGTCGCAGGCTCGAGCGACGAACGCTCTCGCGTGCAACATACGCTCCGTCCGCCTCGAGCGCACGCTTGTTCTCTTGGCAACCGCCTTGGTCCAAGTCGAGGACAACGAGGGACGCCTCTTCGGGGCTCGCGCGCTTCTCGACCAAGGCTCGGAGTCGTCGCTCATCTCGAGCAGCCTGGTGCAGCGCCTCCACCTGCCGAAGCTGGCCACTTCCATCTCCATCGTCGGGGTCGGGAGGAAGTCGACCCACGCGCTGGGCAAAGTCGTCGCGAGTGTCCACTCGTGCATCGATACGGGGCGGTCCTATCGCGTGAGCGCGCTCGTGCTGCCGAGTCTCACGTCGTACTCGCCCGTGAGTAACGTCATACGGCAGGGCTGGCCTCACATCGAAGGGTTGCGTCTCGCGGATCCTCACTACGACACCGACGACCAGATCGACATCATCCTGGGCGCCGACGTCTACGCCGAGGTCCTGGAGGACGGCGTGAGGAAGGGTCCTGCGGGCTCGCCCGTGGCGCAAAACACCACTCTGGGGTGGATACTCTCCGGGGCCGTGGACACCGGCGGATAACTTCGCCGTCGCATCGCAGCTTCCGTCCTCATCGTCTTTCGCCGAGAATCTTTCGCTCCGTCGGGACTGCTTACAACGGTCTCCGAGCCTCTCTCTGGATGCCAACCACCGTCAAGATCCTCTCGCCATGGCGGGCGGCATCTTCGCTCCCTTGGTGCCTTCACGGCGGGCGGCATCCACCCTCGAAGGATTTTCGTCGGACACGACGAGGCGGGCGGAATGTTCGGGATTCGAACGGTCGCTCGGCGCTCGCTCAGCAGCCACGCGCACACACACAATACACACACCGGCTACACTCACAACCATACCTCGCACGCACCGTCTATCCCCGCTTTCACCTATTCTCGGCCTCTCTTCTTTCCCTATCCATTCGCGCTCTCGCTACCTCGCTTCCCCACTCCTATCAGTCACCGAATTCGCTTTACACGAGACACACGCATTATTTTGAATAAAGTATAATTCGTTATCGTTTTCATTATCTGGTCGTCTTGTCTTTTCTCTGACTCCTTAACCGACCGCTCTCCGGGTCCAGCTATTATCTCGCCCATTTTTTGGTCCTTCGAGCCGGAAAAAGAAAAGGAGAAGAAGTAAATGAATAAATAAATGAAAAAGTAGAAACTTACTTGGAAAATTCCGTATGTCAGCAAACGTTGGGACATCGCAGTGTATTCCTCCCGAAAAAGCTCCACCAAGCGTGTGCGTCTACCCATTTCACGTCCTTTTCTTAAAATTTTCTTCACACGGTTTAATAACTACCGTCGCTCGCGAAAGGTAGATCGGGAATGAAGAACAGCATCCGTCCCCAATGCTGCGAAGCCGTGGCCAGTAGATCTGAAAAAAGCAACGTCAACAAAAACTCACAACTATACAAACCGTCGCGAAAGAAGATTAGCTAATACATATAAGATACTTACGCTGACCGGAAACACCAACACTCGTTCTCACACCATATTCGCACGTTGCAGGTTTGGTGTAGAGGATGGACAATACGCGATAACACCCCTAGCAGGCAACCCCGGAATATACTCGGATCAGTGGGGAACCTTGAGAACGTATCAAACGTCTTGGAATCTTGTTACACGCGTCGACTTGACAAAACTTCTACGACGAGTCGCGCAACATACCGTGGATTGGGTTAATCTTTCGCGCGAATGTCGCCGTTTACAATACTCATGTTCAGTAAACGAGCAACTCGAAGAGATAGGAGAAACACTCAAAACAATGAGTAGAGACCGATTAGAAATCGGGGGGCTAACACAAGTTTACCCACAAGGAAATTCGGAGAGGAAAAAACGAGCTCCGCTGGGATTCATCGGAACGATCAGCCGCGCACTTTTTGGAACACTCGACGCCGAAGATGCTAAATTTTATGATGAACGGATCGAAGCACTGGAAAATGATACTCGCTCTGTCATTGAATTGCTCGCGAACCAAACGCACATAATAAAATCACAATTCAAAGAAGAAAGACGCCGCACTGCAGTTCTCGGGTCGCATAAGCAACTTGACACACGCGATAAGCATCGTCGCGAACTCAGTACATGGGCTACGGTACAACGAAAAATTGAACGATGCCGCGGCCGCTCTCGAGCACAGTGTCACAGAATGTGAATTGGACACCACGATACTCACGGACGCAATCTCGTTCGCGAAACAAGGACGATTGCACCCCCGGCTCCTTTCACCGCACCAAATCGTTCAGGGTGCAAAAGCGATTCAACGAGCTCGACCAAATTCAGAATTCCCCGTACCGTTGGAACCAAAATATTCCACGGAATTAATAAAACTATCAGATCTCACGATCTATCATTCAAACGGAAATCTTATATATATAATCTCGGTACCCCTCTTGAAATTGAAATTTTTCACACTCTATAAAAATATTCCGCTGTCGGCGCATCAATACTCGAATACAAAAGGGGCCAGTTTTGCCTACATAAAGCCACGATCGACAGATTCTGCCATTTCTGACAATCTCGATTCATACTTCCGCCTCGAACACGACGGTCTCGAGGACTGTAAAAATTCGGGCGATCGGTATATTTGCAAGAACAATCATGTACAGTATCGGGTGGACGCTCACAGTGACTGCGAAGTGAAATTAATCACCGGACCGCGATTTACGGATCTCGCATCGGGCGATATTCGCGTCAAAATGAGCACCCGCACACACTGGTCGGGAATTCACACGACGAATCAGTGGATTTTCTCGTGCCCAAATATGGAAACAATCCATATAAAATGCGAAAATCACGTCCAGAAGTCAGTGACCATCAATGGGACCGGTATATTGAGTTTAAAACCCCGTTGCGAAGCGAGAACCAATTTCGCAGTAATCACGGCATCCGACACCATCTCGAGTTTCGCTATCGCAGAATTCTCGCCGAAAACGAATCTAAACATCTCCGCGCTGTACGCCAAGTCGTTAGATACCAACGCACTCGACCCAAACGATCCGACTGAACTTTCCGAACTACTATCTGATTCCAACCCTCCAACACCCATTGACTCTGATACGAATCACGATTCCGATCTTACGGATGGGAGTGTCGAATTTCAGACAGTAATAAATCGTGCTAACGAACTGATCAGGCACAGACAAGTGAATATAAGAACGCATAGACTCGAAACAGTCGCGGGATACTCCGGGATCGGGCTGGGGTCATTAATCATACTTCTGGGAATAGCCTGGAAGTATTGTCTGTTTTTGAAAATCAGCCGTGCGATGTCGAGCGGATGGTGCAAACGCAACAAACGCACTCGAAACCCCAGGCGAAATTCGAGAGACATCAGCCGACCAGAAATAGAGATCGTCGAACTGAAGGAGCCTCCACCGCTCCCTCTTACCTCGCCCTGCATCGCGACCACCTGCGAGACACCAGCGAGAAGGACACAGCGCGCTATCGGTCAGCCGCTGAGCGATAACACGTATAGTACGGAGCGCGTCCTTCGCCAGCCGCTATCTCCGGCTCAGATCGCACAACAGGTGCGGCTGCAGTACCTGTACTGGTTCAACGCCGACATGTACTGAAGAACAATAATAAGTATAGACTAAATTCGTTAGCTCAACGAGTATTTTTCAAAAAAAAAAAAGAAATTCCTCTCCAGACATCAGGTAAACTATGACATATACATACACAAACCTAAACAAATCATTAAGTCAAACCATTATACGGAATTTCCCTCGTTTCTCTCGAACTTTTCGGAGAAACGGAATTTAAAAAAAATATATATATTCCCCAATTTTTAAATTCAGTTTTTGGTCAATTCCTTGCTACAGTCAACTTTCGATAGTTGCAGATTCGAAGCCATACGCAAGAAGCGTTTGCGTCAACAGTCACAAGTCCTCGACATTCACTCCGATAACAACCACCATCAGCTTCACACCGCCAAAAAATTCTCGATTAACCATAACCAAAATCAACCAGGATACCCGAACAACAGGAGAACAGAAAACGATCCTCGACGCAACAGATCAACGGATGATCGAAAAGTCCAAACCCATGAACTATTCGAGCCACCCTAAATGAGCATATCTAAGGTCGTATTCAAAGGAGTTACTCTCCAAAACACTTTTAACGGGCTAATTTTGAGTACACGATACATTACTCGAATAAGACACAATCACGTCAGGACATACTACGCTGTATTGCCTTCATCATAGGCATTTAGGCGGGGAGGTGTTACGTCCTGCCCCTTGATCTATACACTTTTCTGAATTTATATTATCACGATTTATTGCGATCTATAAAATTATTTTCACGCAAAGGAAAGAGCCCGACTCGTTCGACCGGATGTCGAATATCATATTTCGCAAGTCCATATCCGCTCGCGACTGTACTCAGAACGGAATAATTTCTTTCGTCTCTCTCGGAACTCTCACTTTCAACCCTTTCAACCCGCGACTGGCAGCCTGTTACACAACAGTCGTATTTTACCCGGTGTTAAAGTCACTGTTTCTGTAAAGATTCACGGTGAGAAACAGAAAATCCAGAAGCGACTGGTTCTATGTAACCTTAACGAGCTCCACGAAGCATACAAAGAAGCGTACCCGCAATTCCATATTGGCTTTAGCAAGTTTGCAACATTGCGCCCGAATCATTGTGTTCTAGCTGGTTCCAGCGGTACTCATACAGTTTGCGTGTGCACTTATCACCAGAACTGTAAGCTGATGCTAAGTGCTATCAACATTAAGCGTTTGACCGTCAGTTCGGGATACCCGATGGCAACGTATAGGGACTGTCTTGCAATGATAATGTGTGAAAATCCAAGCCCAAAGTGTCACTTGAATGAATGCAAAAATTGTCCGGGTATCGAGCCGTTAGCGCAGGTCCTTAATGTGCAACTTGAAAAATCTGCAATATCTGAAGTGGACTTCAGGATATCGGAGTCCACTGACAGATCAACTCTGCAAATGAAGTGTCTAAAAAGGGCAGATTTCGTAAACGACTTGTGTAACAAACTCAAAGCTTTGGCACTAAATAATTTTATAACTACTGAACAATCAGCTTTCATAGCGATGACGAAAGAACATTTGAAAGCAGGAGAGGTTTTGGTCCAGTGCGACTTCTCAGAGGACTACGCATACATTGTTTAAGAAGCACAGTCTTTTCATTATAATAATAATCAGTGTACGGTTCACCCAGCAGTGTACTACTATCGAGACGAGGACAAAATCAGGCATTACAGTTTAGTCGCATTGTCTGATAGCCTCACTCATGACACTGCAGCCGTTTGGGTATTTCAACATATTTTGGTAAGACACATTAAAGTGCACTGCCCCGTCGAAAAAATATTTTACGTCACGGATGGAGAAGCACAACATTATAAAAATCGCTTTCAAATGATGAATTTAACGTGCCACGAAAAGGACTTGCGAACTGTAACACAAGTCGTTCACCTGCGTCGTTTACCTGGAACAATACCGCCCCCAATGCGAAGTCGCTCGCGTCGGTGTCAAGGTGGAAGGGTTTTGATTTGTCTGGATAGCGGAGTACGACCGAGTTGCAGAATTTACTTTTCACTATCTGGAAGTTTCGGTCCTCTTCCTCTCCACATTTCCAACGCGTGCCCTTACGAATGAGGTGCATCAGCGGAGTGGTTGCGCCTGCATGTTCTCGCGTGAACTTGCTGTAGTAATTAATAAATAATCAGCCCAAAAAATCCCCGCAATTGCTTTACGTTTTTCGGGCGCGGGAAGTCTTGGATTGCTTGGACTTTGTCCGGATCCGGTTTGATACGGCTCGGAGAGAGAATATGCCCGAGAAATTTGACTTCTTTCCGGAAAAAATTCGACTTCGCGAGGTTAATCGTCAGTCCATGTTGTTGAAATCGCGAAAATAGACTATCAAGGTCTTCGAGGGGTTGCTCGTATGATTCGGACATACACAATAGATCGTCTACGAAATTCGTAATATTATGAAGCCCCGCGAGCACCGGTTGTAACCCTCGAACGAGGCTGGCCGTGCTTGTTTTCAAGCCGAACGGTGTTACGCAGAATTCATAACATCTTCCACGATGCATGAACGCGGTATACTGTCGGGATTGCTCTGACAATGGAACTTGCCAGAAGCTCGCTGTGAGATCGAGCGAGGATATGCATGGCATGCCGGTGCATTCCTGAAACAGGATCTCGGGAGTTTCCATTCGTTCATGATCGGCTATTAATATTTCGTTAATTTTTCTCGCGTCTAGACATAGCCGCACGCTGTTGTCTTTCTTCGCGACGACGACTATTGGGTTACAGTACGCACTGTTCGAGGGTCGTATCATTTTTAAATCTAACATTCGTTGAATTTCCTCGTCCACGCTGTCGCGATATGCGATGGGGATCGGGTATGACTTTGCCTGGAAAGATTCGTGCGGTTTTACGGAAAGAACGTGTTCGTACGAATTGAGTTTTCCGGGGCATTTGTCGAAAATTCGGCGATGCTTTTTGAGTATTACTTCGAGGGCGGAGCGTTGCTGTGTGGTACACCACTCGCTCGAGAGCGTTCTATCGATTATTTCTTTCTCAGTGACGAGGTAATCATTTTTCACACTGGTCAGAAGAATTTGTTTATTCGACTGATCGTCACATGAGAGGGAAGCCAGCACGTTGTACGAATCGTTTGTCTGTTCGTGCGAGATTACGCTCTTCGCATCAATCGTTTCGTTGTTTGTGTCTGAGTCGGGAGACTTGTCCCCGTTTGTTGTGCTTATTGTAAGTGCTTGCGAACCGAGAATTTCTCGATCACGTGTTTCTTGGCTCGCCAGCTTGATTCGGCACCTTCGCTGGGGATCCGCGGGATTCGTGAAGATGAGCTCGTACGAGTCGAGATCGATCACGCTCTTGAATTTACATAAGAAATCTACCCCGAGAATGCAGTCGGTCGTGAGATTTGGAACGATGAGTAATGTTCCGGCCGTCGTTGCTTTTCAAAAGATAGATTAGCATAGAGCTGCCTCGTTACTCTCGTGGCTTTCTTTTCTGTTGCGGTGGTTACGGTTACCCCAGTCAACGGGAGTGTTGGTTGTTTTTTTAGGACATCGAAGTGCCTCTTATAGAATTTATCTGAGATGGCGCTGACCTGGCTACCGGTATCGATAAGTGCCTCGACTTGAATCTTTTCGATCCAAATAGTTAGTACTGGGCAATATGCGATTGCTGGTTCCTCGGTTAATTTTTCGTCGGGTTCGAGGAGATATTCCCTCGTATTTTCCCCGTAACCAAGCGTCACAGCGAGGAGGGACGCCGCTAGAGCTGCGACGCTTCTTCGTTTTCCGAATCCAACGCTGCGTTATCTGCATCGTCGAGAACAATGAGTGGATCGTCTAGGTCGAGCTCGAGAGAACGGATCTGTCGCTTTGTGGCGTCCTTCCCTTTTGGCATTGTATTATTTTTCGCGTTTACTTCTCGAGACGTATTTGTGTTTGCTCACGGTGCCTCGTCAGATCGGGCAACGTTTAAATTCCGTTCGTGGATCGTTGACGTTACGGGAGTCTTTTCAAAACGACGTCTTTGAGAATTAATCGCTCCTGCCTGGTCGAATGTCTCGATGAAGTCGAGAAAGGCAGTCACTGTACGAATGCCGCGTGCGAGGATTGCACTGCGTATCTCTTCCGTAAAGTGTCGCGATAATTTTCTAATAATTTGCTTGTCCTTGGGCTTTGGATTGAGCTCACGAGCTTCCCCAATTATTTTTATGGCATATGCCATTCTCGTTTGCTTCGATTCTGGTCTATAGAATCCGTAATCGAGGGTTTCGTGAACCTGATGCTGGACATCTTCGTTCCAGAATCTTCGAGTGAAAAAGTACTCGAAATCCCGGAAGTCTGTGACCTCTGGTTCGACCAGTGTCCACCATTCGGACGCGAGTTGCGTGAGGCTTTGGTCTACGAGGATTTTGAATTCATATCGCGCACCAAGTGTGCTGCAATATTTTTTGAATTCTCGGAAGAACTTCATTGGACGTTCTCGTGGTTGTTCTTTGAATGTGGGCGCCGTTAATTTCGGTGCCCCCCATGTCTTTGTTTCCGAGTGCGAATGAGAGGGAAATAGGCATGGGTCGAGTTGTGGTAGTTCGGTATTTCGTTCCGCTCGGCGAAACTCTCGTCGTGTTGTTGTTCTCTCAGCGAACGGATTTCTTGATCGAGAACTCGCGTCAATTGTCGGTGAGGTTGATCGAGGTGCATCGTCAAGGGACGTCTCGTTATGTTGGTTCCGTTTTCACGTGAATGCGAGTCTGTCCTTGTCGTTTGGGCGAGAGATTGCGAGTATGCTGTACTCGCAGCGACTGGTTGCGAGTTAATTTGCGAATTCGAGTTATTTCTCACGTCATGAACTTCCTCATGATTTGGCGGCGAGAAATTGACGCTGCGCCCGGTCGTTGGAATTGCCACTGGTCCATCCTCGTTTCTTTTCTGGCGAAACGCTTCTGACATACTCGTTATGTCTTGGTGAATGATGCTTAGGGAGTTCTCCGTGAATAGACGAACACCCTCGATTCTTTTTTGGAACACGCAGGCGATGTTGTCGAGACGTTTCGACAGGGCGGCGCTCTCGAGGCGTCGTTGTTCTTCAATTTCTTCGAGTATCTCTCGCAACGTGCCTAGATTTCGGGCGTTCTGTCTCGTATTTAACGGAGTTGGCGAGACAGCCCCCGGTCGTGTATCGTCGTTCGTCATCCGTGTTGCGTAATGTTCGTCTGACATACTTGTCCGAGCGTTATCGTTTTGTGGGATTGTTAACGAGGATACGAAGGAAGAAGGTGGAAACTCACACATACTTCTCTCTATTGTGGGCGTCGGTGTAGTCCCTGTAGAGGACATTACGACTGTTGTTGTTGGAGCGGTCGTTTGCCTTGCGGTGTTTACACCAGACATCGCGCTATTCGGCGGCACGCTTGCCATTTTCGATAATTATGAGAATTTAGTTTCTCTCTGTCGGTAGAGAGAAGATTCTTGATTTGCTACTATAGTTTGATCGAATTATTTGATTGACAGCCCCACGTTGGGCGCCAATGTGATTTGTGCAAAAAATCGACCCTCGACCGTCTTGCCAAATCTTTTATTTGCCGACTGCGGGTTCGGCTACGGGGCTGTCATTGGTGGAACTTATTTTTTTTTTTTTAGAAAGCTTCAGATTAGTTAACTTCTCATTGACCAAGTGACCGAGGATTCTTTCATCACCAGCTTGTCGCGATGGGATGACTCGATAATATACGGCACGGTCGCGCGAGGAGACAGTTAATCCGCGTGTTTATCCTCCGGAGTCGAGATAAGTTCTATCGGAACGGCCGGGAGCCCATGCTCAGAGGGTGTGGTCGGCTGTGCGCTATCGCGGGCTCTCCAACTGCTCTCGGGCGATCGTTCTCACACGCGCGTTCGTCAGAATAATAGTATTGCTTCGGTTGTATCGGAATTTCGACGATTCTATGAAATTCGGCTACAATTCGCCGAACGTTAAATATCTTTCGACTCCAGACGCGTAAACATGGGGATTATACGCCTGGGCCTTTAAATGTATTGTGTTCGCGACGGTGTTATCGCATCGGTTCGTGTTTCTACCTTGCACGACGTTCTCGAGCTCGATTAAAGGACTTGAGAACGCTGACACGCGACGCTTTCGTTGGATAATATGCGATTCGCAATTGACGGACGATTTATTGTTAAGTTGTTCTCCGCGACGGAATCCGCACCACGGGGTGCGAAGCTGGGGTGGCTCGACGCGATCTCCCGCGGGGAATCAACTCAGACAATGATCAATGTTTTAGAGAAGAGAAAAAATATAAATTTAAAGAAATCAACGAAGTCGGTTAAGGCTTCGAAGAGGGCGGGGGATGCCTAGCGACGTGTGTTCGGGACAGCGCTATGCCGTATGCCGTTCACACGACCAGTTAAAAGGAACGAGATGTTTGTACTAAGTACGGAAAGGATGTGCGGAGCACAAGTGTCAATGACGGTTGCTAAGGATTCTTTTGGTATCGTGTGCCGGTCACTCGCGCTTTTATACTCTCGGGGCGATGCGACGCATCGTCTCGAGAGTGGGGTGGAGGTGGCGTCAATTTCCGACACTTTCGTTACGCATTGTTAACCGTAGTTTGCGCTTATCTCCCGCTTGTATTCGTCGAGTTCGCCCGGTGTGATCGCCGCGTCGTGTTTTGACCGGCGGGCAACGGTCGCGCGGGCTTACCTCGACGCGCGATTGAGCGAGTGCGTCGACGCTGGGGCGTATCCTAATTGGATTTCGAGGCACCGTCGCTGTAGCCCACCGTGCTATCGCGGCGGTTGTTGACGTTTTCGCTGTTCGGTTTGTAACGACATTTTTCCCTTAGTTGACCGTAGTCTTCAAGGAGAAATGTCCCGTTACAATAAAGACTTTATATTTTGAATAACAACAGAAGTACATCGAGAGAAAAAATAAGTCAGCCAATGAGACTGTTTTGCGTGCGAGAGCGAGCGCAAGGGCGGTCGATGTCAGCCCGTCGCGGACTCGTGAGCTACTAATTCCCTCGCGGGGTCGCAAAGGTGCCGTGCGATCGAGTGCGAATAAAGAAGCGAACCGAATCGCCGGCACAGGTCAACGCACCGAAGAGACCCCGAGAATCCCGAAAAATATAATTCGCCGAATATTAAAGGCGAGAAGCGAGCTCGCCTCGCTCCAAGGACCAGAGCGGGACCAACGCGACCGCGCGAGAGAGAGAGAGCGCGCGACGCCTCCGATGTTTGTTGACATCGCGCGCGAACAATAGCAAGCCGCGAAACGAGAGAGGGGCGATATTTCGGTAGCGAGCTGACTCCAGCGACCGTGAATTCGGAAGGCTCGAGGGAGTCGTCTTCGACGAGCCTCGATCTCCTGAAACGGTGACTCGCGCAGAGTCGCGAAAAGAGTCTCGCAACCGCGTTTAAAAGTCTCGCTCCGAAACGTCGCAATCCCGAACAATAAGTAACGAGCCGTTGATACTCGGTCGCAGCAACGGGCTCGAACCAGACAAAATTCTTATGAGAATTTGAAGAATATTATTTCGCGTAGATCGCTGCTTGAGTCGACGGGTCGCACCTTAGAGATAAAAGGGCATATGACTGCCCGATCAACGTCCAGAGTTAATCGACGAATCGGCGACACAGGGGAGTTGCGGCTGAATACGGGGTTGAGAATACTCAACCCTCGGAGAGATTACGTACACAGAGAATTTCATATAAGATTCGCGAGAAGTCGCCGTAGTCTCGAGAGAGTCAGCGAGAGACCTCCGGCCAAACCGGACGAAATAGATAGCGTAGGGAAGTAGAAAAGAGTATTCGAGAGCTAAGTTAGGGTAACGCTTCGGAGATCAACGACACGTTGGGACCGCGTACGCGAAGAGCAAGGTACAGATTTCCCGACGAACTTCTCGAACCACCGACACGCTCCCGGGGACGCGCATGCCATGTCACGAGGCCAGAGGAATTACGGCGACATCAGTTAAAAGATTATTGAAGGTAGGCGTACGTGGGGGACAATCTTTTAATGGGTGCGTATTGCAGTGAACGGTATGTCTCGCCACCGTAGGCTTTTCTGGTGTTCGACAACGAGCGTAGTGGATATTCGTAGTGGAGCGGGTAGGACTCGAGTCAGAGTATGAGATGAGGGAAGAGTGAATGTATGAAGAGTAAGTACGCAAATTTTGTAAGCGCGAAACACGAACCGGGTTTCCACGAATATTTTACGACTTAATGTTATGTCAATAAAGAACATGAGCAAAGTTCATGAGAGATTTTGTATGATAACCAAAAATAAAAATAAAATATCCTTGGCGCATCATTCGAATACAAAAAATATTGCAAAAATTGAAGGACGTGCCAAGGAAATCGCAAAGAACAAAACTAGAATAAAGGCTCTTATAGAGAAAACAAAGTGGGCCGATTTTTTTAATCTCGATATTTTCCGTCGAATTTTTCGTGGAAACGATACAATGCAAGCCGGGCGGATGCGATTGAATTAATCGTCGTTTTTCAACATCTAACGACCGTACATCGCGCAACTCGTCATTGAAAGAATTATTAAGCCCTTGTATCATTCTATCGTTCACGCGCCTACCTGGGCGAGAAGCAAACAAACTCGTGGCCAGCAGTGAAGCTGCCCCCCCCCCTTGTCTCTATCGCTCTGCTCACCTCGTGTTCCGTCGCGCGACTGACGATGCACGCGGTCTCCTGTATCCTGTCTCCTGAGCTCTGCGGCGACTGGGTATTTTTTTTTTACAAACGTCTTATAGCCAAAATATGAGAAACTACGTGATATTCCAAATAATAACCGAAATGTGATGAAAATCAATATGAAGCCGGAAGCCCAGAAACAAATGAAATTCGGACACAAGAAATTCCGGATTTGTATTGACGCTATTTTAAACGTTTCCCCGTAAACTTCTCGCAACTATGTCATTTTTTTTTTTTTTTTTCAAAGCATGACTAGATAGGAAAGGATATCTTCAATGTATTCCGAGAGGAAAAAATGTAATTTCTAATCGGAAAGCACAAAATTAGAATAAAGACTTGAGACGGTTAGAATCTCGCCGTCATACAGAAATAAACGAAACAGAAAGCGTTAACGAAAATCGACGTATGGTAAAATCAGTTCATTTACCACAGGATAGTACGTAAGATTATCGACCGTTCCATGGATCGACATGAACGGTCGATTGAGAAATTTTTCCGTGGCTCTTGCGTCTTGATCGACTTGCATCAGCCGTGTCAGAACGCCCTGGTCTGTGATAACACAGGACGGAACATCGCGGCGTGCGAATTGCATCATCTGACGCAAGTTTAGCTTCACGCGCTCGGGTATAAAAGGCCCGCACCAGAGCCCGAAAATCACTTCGGTCTTATCCTCATAAGAGGATGATACTCTTGCGCGGCTCCGGCACGTTTGATCTTGAGTGAAGCATCTAACATCTGACTAGATAAGAGCAATCTTTACTAGCAGAACACTGAAACATTTTTGCTTTCGGATAGAGCATCGCTCTATACAACAGAGTCCCGACGCTAAGAAGAAGCAAGGACAAGTACAATCAACGATCCAATCCGAGAGAAGGAAGAATCGTCGACCATTTCATCAATTAATTAATTATCTTATTTTCAGCGAACAGACCCCTCTTTTACAATTATTTTTCCTATCCAAACGCCAGCGCCGGCAACCGCCTGGGGGGACCTCGGCAACCGCTTTCGTCTGGGTTACCTTCCTTTAAAAAACCAGCGCTGGCAACTACCTTGGGAGACCTCGGTGACCGCTTTCGTCTCGGTTTATCCATCACAAATCCTAATTAGAGTAGAGTCAATTGTTTTGCGGTGACCACTTGGTACACGACAGCGCCGGCGACTGTCTTGGGGGACCTCGGCGACTGCTTTCGTCTCGTCATTAACTGATAAGTTCGTTTTAACGTAGCATCAGAATCCAATTTACCTTCAATAAAAGAACATTTCGGTTTGTTTCGCAACTTAAACCGAATCTTGAATCAAATCGAGTGAATAAAGTCAACACAAATATTGTATTCTATCAACGGCATCTATTGAATAAATCTCAATAATCGTTGACATTTTGAATCAACTTTACAGTTTTTTAATTTACAGCACCTGCCCTCACACACAAGTGAGCAAAAGACTCACATAACGCCGCTGCGGAGCAGGATTTGTAAGCCTCCAAAAGCGTACCGTTACAACTCGCGCCCAACGTGGGGCGGTTGCGCTAATAAAACTGTTGATTCACCATCAAAATTATAAAAATCGCCGACGGCAGCGATCAACTTCCGGAAGAGACCGGAGAAAAAACCTTCGATGTACCAGAGGACATCATTTAGCTCATCGGATAGCAGATCCGAGGATAATCCGCTGAAGACCGAGAGGTCCAAGAACTTCTCGACTCCGGAGTGGGAGTATCCAAGGATGACATCACTCTCCCACTACCGGCAGCGAAAGTCTTCCTCTCCGAGGAACACGCAAATTTCGGAGAGAAACCGAACCCTTTCTCCGAACGAGTCCCGGCTGAACGATTGACTCCGCGATTAAGAGAGTCAACTCTGAGCGAGGAGATTCTCCTCGAAATACGGGAATCCATCCGAGACCTCTGAATGAAAATGGAGGGTCTGGGCCGAGTAGTTGTGGACGTGACTAAACGCTGCGAAACACTCGATTCGAATTTCGCCATACACCGGAAGGTAACCAGTAAGGCGATCGAAAATATGGAAAAGGCTCTCGTCGAGGCAGTCGACCATCGTTTGGAAACTGTGGATCTTCGGATAGTCCTTATCCTGTCCTTATCGATAGCGGAGCAAAAGTCACCGTAATATCGGAAGAATTCTTCATGGAAAATCGGGATATTCTAACTAATTGCCCGGTACTCCCGGTCACGGGGGTCACAGTAAAAGGTGCGATAAAAGGGAGGCCGTGCCGAATCACCAAACGGATTATGGTCACGACAGAAATTGGACAAGTTTGAACATACGTTCGGTATCTGGTCGTTCCGAAACTAATACGAGATGTATTATTCAGGATAGATACGCTTCATCCCGTAAAAAGTTTGATCCACGTGGAAAATGACACGCTACGAGTCAAATATAACGAGGTGACCGAAACGGTAACAACACAATCGGGACCCAGAGAGGGACTCTCAATGATGAAAATACCAAATGGCACACTCGAGACTCAAAAGGGTATTTCCGAGCGCCGGCCAAACGGGGAATATAAAGCAAAATCGCCGAAAAAACAATCAAAAAATCCCGAGGAACAGCGGCCAGATACGAAAGAGTCCAATGATCTCCTAGTATCAGCCGTTACACAAAACAACCATGATCCAGAGATCACGATCAATGAAATTAACAAGATTATAAGAGCAAGCCCGCTCCTAATTGAAAAAGAGCAAAGAATGTTACAAGAGGTTCTATGGAAACATAAAAAGGTTTTCCGTAAACAGCCCGGTCGTGTCCACGTGTAGCAACACCGCCTCGAGGTGAACACGGATAAGCCAATAGTGGCGCACTCATACCCGTGTGACGTGCGGGGGCGTCTCGTACGGACACACGCTAACCCTCACGAGAATCGCGAGGTTTATTTTTATTATTGGATCCGTTCTTTAACTCGGTCCTCTACAGGCCCGGTCCTTTTAAATCACGAGGATTGGGTTTTTATGCAGGAGTCGAAATTATAAGAATTTGAGTTCCCTTAGAACATGAATTATATATTGTTACAATCTTTGTTTGTCAGAATTTGCCGAATTAAATGTTCCTTGATTATTATAAGATTAGTGATTAATTAATACACAACGAAGTCAGACGGTACTGTGCGGCTGGTGGATTTCTCGCGGCGGCGCTCGGCTGCCTGCACTAAATATTACGTGGCTCGAATGATACTACGATGAACAGTCTCTCGGGGTGTTGAGTATCAACCGCGCGGGGTAGTCACGAGCCATGGAGCTCTAATCTGATCTACCTCGATCGTTGGTTGATTAGAGACTGACCTGAGGAGCGGATCGATTTGAAATATATGGCGGTGCGTTCGTCGATCGTCGATCGGAGAGAACGGTGGTGAAACGGTGGAATCGGCAGGGTCAGCAATTGGATTAATATTAATATTTTTGTGCGGCCCGTGAGATCGGCGGCGTTTGCGATTTGTCGTCCGCCTTTGCGAGCGTGTTGAGCATCGCTGAAGCTGCAGATTCCGACACGTGGCGCGAGTCGCGAGGCTCGTTGCGATGCGGAATATATTCTTGAAGTTTACGGGACGTAACACCCGATTCCTATGTTGTTTAAAGACAAAGTCGACAAAGAGATCGAAAATTTGTTGCAACATGAAATCATCCAACGCTCGACTAGTGCGTGGGTGAATCCCCTCACGGTAGTCGAATAGAAGGATGGGTCAGTTCGTGTGTGTCTCGATGCGAGGAAACTTAATCAAGTTACAGCAGACGATCATGAGTGTATGCCGAATATTGAGCAAATCTTTCAACACTGCCATGCAGTTTGGGTAATGTCAAGTCTGGATTTGACCAATAGTTTCTGGCAAATTCCATTACACCCCGACTTATACAAATTGTAACGATTTTTCTAAGCGAAAAACGTCACAATTTTCCCCAACACTCGGCCCGAGTCCACCGCTCACCACGGCCGAACACAACGCATAGAATAGGTGCGAATTAGCTATAGCGCGATCCCCCCCCCGTTCTCCCCGCCGCGCGAGACCCAGCAACACGACAACGCACGCCGAGCCAGCACGAGTGGGAGAGCGCGCGGCAAAGCCGAGGGAGATAGAAGAGCCCGGCGAGGGGACGCGAAGTCCCTGGCCCACGATTGTCTCGCCTCGCTCAGGTGACTCGTCCCCACCGCCGCCTCAGCCGTCTCGCCTCGCACCGCCAAACTATATCGATCGGCGATCTACGAGCCTCCCGTCGCCATCTAACGCCACACCCGCCGGTGAGCCCAATTATCGACCAACGTTGCGTTGCAAACTCTCTCACTCGCCACCAAGACCCCCCGCGGCGCAAGGATCAAGAAGAAAGCGGAAACCGGTGAACAGCATTCACTCTTGGCCCGAGCGATACGCCGTGTGCACGTGTGCGAGCGTAATATTTTTTTGAACGATTATTTTCCTGTAAGTCGAGTCGCGAAAGATCGATCGCTTGGATTTGTGAGTGACATTATAAGAGTGTACGAGTGTTTTCCCCTCCGTCCGGGCCCCGTTCTCAAGGACTTTGCAAAAGTTTCGGCGTAAAAGATCGTGAGGAAATTGTCACGGCATCGGCACTCGCACGTACAGGTAGCGAGCACGCGGTGAGTGGTGTTAGTCAATTATATCCAGTGAGATTCCCGAGCCTCCCCCGCATTGGAAATAACCTTCTCCCCGATTATTGTTGCCCTGCGAAATTATTGTTAAAAACCGTGATTAATTTGTGAGCCGAAAGCATCGGGATTTTCACCCTCCCCTGAGCCCTTTCCTCTCTCCCGCGACTAGCCGGCCCACCGTAGTAGAGACGCGTGTCACAGTACGAGTTTGGTTTCTTTTTGGTTTTCTGTTATTTTCTTTTCACTCAACGGTGTTACGCCGACTCGTAACTGGCGCCCAACTATTGTTTCATGTTGGTGCATTTTTTTATTTGACAGTTTTGAGTGTGATAACCGCCCAGTCGCTCCCCCTTGCCCCGTGAATTATTCGCTCCCTTTCCCCTTCGACATTTTGGTCGCTCGTGAGTCCCGTTTTCCCCGAATCGCCGCCATTTTCGCCCATGCTACCCCGCGTCCCTGATACCGTTTTTCTTCCTTTATTGTATAATTTTTCCGTGCCTCCGAGAGCCGGATATTAGCGCCGAGATTTTGGTTATTATTATTTTTGCGTTTCTTTTCTTCTTGATTATTATTTTCGCGTTGTTTATTTTCCTGATTATTATTTAGTTAGTGCGGTTTAGTTTATTTTTCATTCTTTATTTTTCCTCTCGTTTTATTTTCCCCAGTTAATATTCTTATTTTATATCGAGTCTTCCCGTTATAATTATTCTTTTTGTATTATTTTTATTTTCTCCATTTTCTCCCTACATTTATTTTCTTTCATTGTATCGAGCCATCCTGCATTTTCTCGTATTGTTCATTAAAGTCAATATTACCGTATTTTGCACTATTTTGTTCGTCCCTTCCCTCCCCGGCGGTTATCGGTATTTTGAAAAAAGCCGCATCACAAAATACACGGCGTTCCGTCACCGAGGAAAGGTGTATGAGTTCATCGTCACTCCGTTTGGTCTCAAAACAAGCACTGCGAGCTTACTTCGTGCGTTAGACATTGTTTTGAGAGACCTCGGAGAAAACATAATAAATTTCGTGGATGATTTGCTCCGCATCTCCCGAGATTTTGATGAACACATGAAACATTTGGAACAACTTCTCACGAGGTTGGAAGAACACGGGATGACCATGAAACTGCGGAAGGCACAATTCTTTCGACAAGAAATGGATTTCCTCGGTCACATCATTACAACCGAAGAAATTAAACCTCAGCCGGATAAGATAAAAGCAATTCAAGACTTCCCAGAACCCAGAAACATCAAACAATTACGAGGTTTCAACGGATTAACGGTGTTCTACACAAAGTTCGCACGGCATCACGCCGAAGCAACATTGCCTCTGCTAGAGCTGTTAAAAAAAGGTGTGAAATGGAGATGGGGTGAGGGGGGTGAGGTAGAGCGAGAAGCGTTTCGAAAGGTCAAACAACTGTTTATCGAGGACGTGCTACTCTAACACCCCGATCCAAACCGAGAATACATTCTCCAAACCGATGCGAGTAACTACGCACTTGAAGGCACCGTAGCTCAAACGGATGACAATGGCGAGTTAGGTGTTGTGGTATTTGCGAGTCGGACACTCAAAGGGCCCGAACTCGCGTACACAACTACCGAAAAAGAACTCCTGGCAATTGTCTGGGCATTAAAAAAGTTCCGCACGTACCTGTACCTGTACGGAGCATAAATAAGAGTAATTACCGACCACAAGGCGGTAATCTCCCGCGTAAAAACAATGAATATGGGATTGATTCTCGCCGAGTATCTCGCCGAGTAACTCGGCGTATGTCGCCGAGTAATTCGCCGAAAATAGTGCACTGTGCTCAGGCCAATATTCTTTTGGCAGCCTCTGAGAAGCTTAGGGAAGCCTTCCCAGCTTCCTACCGCGATTGTCGTGAAACCCATTCAAAAGCATGGGGAGCCGTTCCCAGCTTATTACCGCGATCGTCTTGAAACCCGTTGAAAAGCTTGGAGAACCGTACCCAGCTTCCTACCATGGGTATCGCGAAACCCATTGAGAAGCTTGGAAAACCGTTTGCAGCTTCCTACCGCGATTGTCGTAAAACCCATTGGGAAGGTTGGAGAACCGTTTGCAGTATCCCACCACGATTGTCGTGACACATATTGAGAAGCTTGGAGAACCAAACCCAGCTTTTTACTGCGATTGTTATGAAACCATGTGTAAATGAAAGAAGAAGAAAAAGTAAATTTTGACAAATAGAAGGAAAAAAAAGAAAAACGAAGAAATCTGCTTAAAACCAATTTTTTCCGATGGATATGAGTTCCTCGAGCAAAGTTAGGCGCTGTAATCCATTATTCGCGGTTGAATTCCGTTTAAGGTCCCAAAAATATTGTGGTGCACTGGAAAAATCTTTGATAGATAAATTAAAAAATATATGTGAGATTTGTCCAAGACTTTCCAATATTTTTGGAATTCACTCCAATTTTAACCGCGAATAACATACAGTAGCATTTAACTTTGATCGGAGGACTAATATCTGCTGAAAAAATTGAATCCGGGCATATTACTTCATTTTCCAAATTTCTCTTCTATTTGTCAAAATCTGCTTTTTCTTATTCTTTCATATACACATGCTTTCTCGACAAACACGGTAAGATTCTGTGAACGGTTCTCCAAGCTTCCCAGAGGCCCTCACGAAAATCGCGGTAAGAAGCTGGGTTCGGTTCTCCAGGTTTCTAAGAGGCTTCTACGAGAAACGTGGTAAGAAGCGGAGAACGGTTCCTCAAACTTCTCAGACGCTTTTGCAACTATCGTGGTTAGAAGCTGGGAACAGTCCTCTAAGCTTCTCAGACACTTTCACGGCAATCGCGGTAGGAAGTTTGGAACGGTTTTCCAAGCTTCTCAATGGGTTTGCCGACAATCGCGGTAAGAAGCTGGGAACGGTTCCCCGAGTTTCCCAATGCGTCTTACAACAATCGCGGTTGGAAGCTGGAAACGGTTCCCCAAGCTTCCCAATGGGTTTTACAAGAATAGCGGTAGAAAGCTGGGAACGGTTCCCCAAGCTTCCCAATGGGTTTTACAACAATCGTGGTAGGAAGCTGGGAACGGTTTTTCGAGCTTCTCAGAGGCTGCCAAAAGAATATTGGCCTGAGCACAGTGCACTATTCTCGGCGAATTGTCGATCGAATTGAATTGCGATATGGCGCAATTCTCGACGATATACACGGCGATACGCGGCGAGAATCAATCCCATATTCTTTTTTTTTACGCGGGCTCCCTCAAGAACTGTCAGCTCCTGAACGAGAGACTAACTCGATCGGTCCTAGCCATCCAAGACTACGACCTCACATTCGAGCATTGTCCAGGAAAACGAAATGTGGTGGCAGATGTTCTTAGCCGACACTCCGTTCCTGATCCAGGGGGAGTAAAAGGCAAACAAATAACAATTGCCACGTTATTGGCAGAAAAACCCTCACGAGATCTCGAGGAAAAATTGCGTCGCTTGGCAGATTATCAAGCCCGCGATAACAGATTAGCCGAATACATGAGCGGACTACGGAAGGGCACAATGAAAAGTCGACGATACCGTTTACAAGACGGGGTCTTACTTAAGATCTCGGCGAAAAATCACGAGCGTGTTGCACTTCCGCTGTTTGTTATGCAAACATTAATATGGGAAGCACACCACATGCACGGTCACGCTGGGGCTAAAAAAGTAATTCGGAAACTTTTGGCGACCTGCGATAGCTGTCAAAGGAATAAAGTTCCGAATCAGCACTCGTACGCGGCGCAACAAAATATCACCCCTGAGCGGCCAAGAGAGTTACTCTCGATAGATTTCTATGGACCTCTTCCTGCCGGGATAGGAGGAATGAAATATGTCCTTGTAACTAGCGACGCATTTTCAAAGTACGTGGTACTCTACCCGTTGAAAACAGCAACAGCTCAAACGACGATGAACAAAATCTTCAATAATTACGTTCCGACGTACGGAAAGCCGAAAGCGCTGCAATTTGATCATGGAAAGCAGTTCACCTCTCGCAAATGGCTGAACAAACTCGAAGAAGAAGGCATTCAAGCCGTATTCTCATCGATTCGCCATCCCCAGGGGAATATTGTCGAAAGAGTGAACAGAGAGATCGGAAGATTCTTTCGAACGCTCCTGACTGAGAGACACTCGTCATGGGTTAAATGGGTACAAGTTATACAAGATTGTATGAATGAAACGTACCACAACACCACCAAATTTACGCCAATTGAGCTACAATTCAATAAAAAACCAACACGAGTATGGAAACAATGGATCCATACTATGCGAGGTCTCCAAAGTGAGAACACTGACGAAGAGTACGAGCAAAAATTGACGCCTGCGGCTCAACGAATCAGAAAAAAGGGTCGCATTCGAGCACAAAGATTCGATGAAAAACATAAATTAATCGAATTCTCTGTTGCGATTCGGTATTAGCGAAAGCGTGCAATATGAGCGATCCCGCGAATCGAATGGTTGCAAAATTCTTCTCAATCTACGAGGGCCCATACCGTATAAAAAAGAAGATTGCCGCCGCAACTTTCATCCTCGAAGGTATCGAGACGAAGATAGAACGCGGGATGTATCATGCAGCTAATCTGAAAAGATACTTTTCACGTGAATGGCTTGCAATTACGAATACAAAATAGTCCAATATGAATCCCCCCAAAGTCCGCGAAATTAACCAGGAAAAGGGAGGAAAATGCGGTTAAAGACCGGCCTCAATAAGAGTACTTCAGTACAAAGTAAAAATTCGAGGAGGCAATACGAAATCATGGATTTCGCACCGCAAACGGAGCCCGAGATATTCACGAGGAATTCCATCTGTCAAACGGGACAATTTGGAAACTGGGAAAAGTTCGGGCCAGTAAAAATCAAAAACACGCGAAGACCAGGAAAATAGAATACGATAAGGATAAAAAACGTCAACGAGGCATCAGGAATTGCCACTCAGAGGTGTAAACCTGTTGTTAAACACCGAGCTACGCGAACAAAGGAAATCGTTGAGTGGAGTTTAATCGAAATCGACGTTCCGGACAAAATTTCGAATTTCGCCCGCTATCTTCCCGATATACAAAAATTACATCGTAAGGATAGCGAAATCGAAGAAATTCTCCGAAAGATCACGGAACTTTCGGTGCGGCTAGCACCATTCCCGTTTAGCCGTATGGATAAGACCGAGGGACACAAGGACGAACAACGAAAAATCACGAGTGTTGCATCAGATTGCGGCACGTGGAAACCGGGCGAATTTCATTGGTCCGAACCGACCAACCAATCATGCGTCACCGAACAGACAATTCGCGAAAATATGCGAAAAAAACGTAAAATGAATGAAAAAAATATTGAAATCACCGCCGAAACCAAGAAAAATCGTAATAAAAAGCTCTCGGACAAGTTAATCGCTCTGTTCGAGAGTAACGAATAATCGGAGCATCGGCCCCAACGGAAAGTAGCGGGCACGCGGAGCTTATGGCGCCACGCTGTCTGCCGCGACCAACCCCGACGCCATTCGACGAAGTGACGTATTGCCGGCCGGTCGGTTCCCCGTATCTCGCGTTTCTTGAGAAACAAAGATCTAAAAAAAATACATAAAGAAAAAAAAAACGTGCGGCGATTGTAGTCTAAGCTCTCGACGACGGACATCGAACCAGCACTGGAGGAAGTTATCAAGAAAACTTTTGAGGTTAGTCCCAGAAAATCCTTCAAATTAAAAAAAATAATAATAATAACAATGCCAAGGTAAACGAGAGTAAAGGGGAGAAGACAAATAAATTAAATTCTTTTGTCTCTCGTCACCAGAGGCATGGAAGACGAGGTGCATCCAGCTCTACTCGGGGCACGCGTCAAGGTGATCGTTCCCTGCTGCATCTCAATAACCGAGATCTGTCTAACGACACCAGACCTATTCTTGGCGACACTGACGTTACAACGGTGTCTGGAGGCGCAAACTAGGAGAGCGCACCCTATCCCAAAGACGCCACTCCGAAATGGCCTCTGCGCTCTCCGCCTGGGCATAACGGCTCATCGAGCAAGGTGCGTTGGGACACGCAACGATGGTACCTGCTACTTCTACGCGGGAGATTTTGCCACAATGGTCGATGTGCCTCAGCAGCAGGTTTTCGACCTACCATCATCCTATGCGCTGCCAAAATGGAAAGCCACCATGGCAAAAATTCCCGACATAGAAGCAACGAGACTCGACGAAGGGTCACAAAGGCTCCACGAGTTTCTCCGAAGTCGAGAACTTTTTCTTGTACGAGACGCTTCCGGAACTCATCTCAACATATATCCACGAGGTGCTTTGCAACCGAAGATCTCGGAGTGGCTCCTCGCCAAGGGCTACGCAAGGAAGAAGCCCACAAGCCATGCTCCATACGCCGAGAAACAGGATGAAAACAATAACGTTGAGGAAGACATAGAAGAAAGCGAATCGGTGACGAGTGGTGAGGAAGACGAAACTAATCAGAAAAAAGAAACAAAACAAATCAAAGGAGAAACGAAAAATAGACAAAAAGGAAAAAAAAAACAAAACCCAAAAAGAAAGCGTCAGGAAAAAAAAATAAAAAGAAAAACGGAAGATGCAGGGCTTACGCAAAGGCACTCACGCGAGTAAATTTTCTGTCTCTCTTCTCTATTTTTCGTTTCGACTAATCGCATAGCTAATCGTACAACGATTCAATATCGTTTGTCACCGATAGACTTATATATTAAAAAAAAAAAAGAAAAGGGAAAGGAGGGAAAAAATGAAATCAAGGTTTATGTCACAAGCACAATTATGAAATTGAGCACATTTTTTGATGATTATTTTTTGACTGTAAAAAAAAAAAGGGGGGAAAAGGGAAATCTTATTTAATTTATGAGATCATGACTGATAGTCCATCGACTAAAGTACAAAACAATGTGATTAAACGATAAGTAAGAAACCATAAACAAATAGTTTGTGTCCTCAGAAAACGAGGAAAATGTTTATTTTTCATATAACAATGTGATTTAACGATAAATAAAACTGATTATTTTGTTAAAAGAAAAAAGAATCTATTTATTCACGGCGAGGTCGATTCACCTTAAGTGATGGAACAAAAGCATTTTAGCGGCGCACACTTTAGTTCGGGGGGGGGGGCTTTGAGACGGTTATAATCTCGTCGTCGTACAGAAATAAACGAAACAGAAAGCGTTAACTAAAATCGACGTATGGTAAAATCCGTTCATTTACCACAGGATAGTACGTAAGATTATCGACCATTCCATGGATCGACACCCGCGTAAAAAAAAAGAATATAGGATTGATTCTCGCCGAGTATTTCGCCGAGTAGCTCGGCGTATCTCGCCGAGTATCGCGCCGTATCTCGCGGAGTAATTCGCCGAGAATAGTGCACTGTGCTCAGGCCAATATTCTCTTGGCAGCGTCTGAGAAGCTTGGAGAACCGTTCCCAGCTTCTCACCGCGATTGTCGCGAAACCCATTGATAAGCTCGGAGAACCTGTCAAAACTTCCTACCGCGATTGTCGTGAAAGCGTCTGAGAAGCTTGGAGGATCGTTCCCAGATTCTAACCGCGTCTGTTACGAAAGCGTCTGAGAAGTTTGGAGAACCGTTTCCAGCTTGTTACCACGATTGTCGTGAAATCATGTATAAATGAAAGGATAACAAAAAGGAGATTTTGACAAATGGAAGGAAAATTTGAAAACCGAAGAAAAATGCCCGAATCCAATTTTTTTCGGCAGATATGAATTCCCCGAGCAAAGTTAAATGCTACTGTATGTTATTGGCGGTCGAAATTGGAGTAAGTCCCAAACATATTGGAAACTATTGGACATATCTCACATATATCTTTTTATTTGTCTATCCAAGATTTCTCCAGTGCGCCACAATATTTTTGAGACCTTAAACGAAATTCAACCGCCAATGATGGATTATAGCGCCTAACTTTGCTCGAGGAACTCATGTCCACCGGAAAAAATTGTTTTTAAGCATACTTCTTCGTTTTTTATTTTTTCCTTCCATTTGTCAAAATTTACTTTTTCTTCTTCTTTTATTTACACATGGTTTCATAATTATCGCGGTAAAAAAGCTGGGTTCAATTCTCCAAGCTTCTCAATGGGTGTGACGACAATCGTGGTAGGATACTGGAAACGGTTCTCCAATCTTCCCAATGGAATTCACGACAATCGCGGTAGGAAGCTAGAAACGGTGCTCCAACCTTCCCGATGGGTTTCATGACAACCGCGTTAGGAAGCTGTAAACGGTTCTCCAAGCTTTACAATGGGTTCCACAACAATCGCGGTAAGAAGCTGGGAACGGTTCCCCAAGCGTCCCAATGGGTTTTACAACAATCGCGGTAAGAAGCTGGGAACGGTTTCCTAAGCTTCTCAATGGGTTTCGCGACAATTGCGGTAAGAAGCTGGGAACGTTTCCCCAAGCTTCTAGATGGGTTTTACAACAATCGCGGTAAGAAGCTGGGAACGGTTCTCCAAGCTCCTCAGAGGCTTTCACGACAATCGCGGTAAGAAGCTGGGAACGGTTCACCGAGCTTCTCAGAGGCTGCCAAAAGAATATTGGCCTGAGCACAGTGCACTATTCTCGGCGAATTACTCGGCGAGATACGGCGCGATACTCGGCGAGATACGCCGAGTTACTCGCCGAGAAACTCGGCGAGAATCAATCCCATATTCTTGTTTTTTACGCGGGCATGAACGGTCGATTGAGGAATTTTTCTGCCCTCTCCCCCCCCCCCCCCCCCCTCCCCTTGTCTCTATCGCTTTGCTCGCCTCGTGTTCCGTAGCGCGACTGACGATGCACGCGGTCTCCTGTATAGAGCTCTGCGGCAACTGGGTATTTTTTTTTACAAACGTCTTATAGCCAAAATATGAGAAACTACGTGATATTCCAAATAATAACCGAAATGTGATGAAAATCAATATGAAGCCGGAAGCCCAGAAACGAATGAAATTTGGACACAAGTAATTCCGGATCTGTATTGACGCTATTTTAACCGTTTCCCCGTAAACTTCTTGCAACTATGTTATGTATTTTTTTTTTTCAAAGCGTGACTAGATAGGAAAGGGTATATGCGTCAAATGGTAATATTCTACTGACAAAGTAACCATTTTTTTACACTTACATGATTCGTCGCCGAGGCCTGTTACGGGTCATTTATACGGCGCAAAAAAATAAAAAAATGAAAAAAAATAAAAAATTAAACACGTAAAGAAAAAAAAAATAATAATTGCGAATGTCCGATGTTTAACGCTTATTTATGCAACGCTTTTTTGTACCTTTTTGAGTCGGTAACCTTATTTCTATATCGACAATACTACGCGATTTGAACTGTCAATTACTTTTTCGTCAATAATACGCAATCGGCGACTAGATTGACCATTCTCACTGTCTAATAAAAACAAAAAGGAAAAATTCAAGAAACAAAAAATAATATTCAGACGTAACCGGCGACTAGATTCACGATTCTCTCCGTCTATAATGAAAATAAAAAAGAATAAAATTCGAGAAACCAAAAATAATAATTCCGACGTTCGACGTTATACGTCTTCATGGAAAAAAAAACCGGCTCATATTGTTTCGCAACTTCACTAGTTCGATTCTAACAATCCTTAGCAAAATTGAACGTAACGTTGCAATTTTTTAGTTCAACCGCAACTTTTTTGTTCTGCGGATTGTTTGAAACGACAGATGAATTTTCCTTGTTGCTAACTTGAGTCTCTGAAGCTCCTTATGCTACGATGTCGACTGGTGTTTCGATGTTAGGTTTCTTTTTCTACCAGTCTTGAAGTTGTCGCAGATACGACAGACTCCCCTCGATTCAATTGCACGGAACTGCATATCTGCTTGCAGATTTTTTTCTCACTGCTCATTGATTCGTCTACGTATCCTTGGGCGACGCTGTCCGATTTCCACCCTCCGTGACGTTTCAATGTTAAAAGATCTGCTCCGGCATCCGCGAGCATCATGGCGGAAGTACGACGAAACGTATGTCCGGTGTACCTGCTGGGTTCGTTAAGATCCAAGTACTCCGCTATTCTTTTTTGGCATCGCACCAAAACTGTTGATTCCGACAACTTGCTTTGTGCCTTTTCCGTTACGTAGCGTCAAGAAGAGATTGTCCGTGGTGACATCCTTCGGACGCAGCGATTCATATTTTTTTATGACTTTGTAGAATTCTCCTTCGATGATGAATGTTCTAGGAACGTCGTTTTTCGTACGTGGAATCCTTACTAACATGAGATTTTCGTGATGCTCGATGTCCTGAATTTTTATATTCTTCGATTCTTCTCGTCTGCAAGCGCCGGTTATCCCAAAAATCAGGGCAGCCTAGAATGAAAATTGTCAATTTAGTCGTATTGATAAGTTATGCATTTTTCAAACCAAGCAATATTAAACACTCACCTTCATGCACGTGGAGGGCTTCAACTCCGTGGATAATTTCTTGAGATAGACGAGCATGAACGTCCTCGGAAACGGAACGTGTTTTTTGTTGCTTCTGCCACTCGGTGAAATGCTCGTAGTACTGTTTGTAAATTAATGCTGATCTTTCAGGTAATAAATTGTCGACGACATTTCTTGCCGCTTCGCGAATCTCCGGTGTATCGTTTTCATCCATCGCGATTAATTTTTACGCGTAACCAACGATTAAAACACGCCGTAAGAAACCTCGAAATAAATAACCTCGAAAGCCTACACGCATCGATGACGGCACCGACACAAGTCGGCACAAAGCCTCACAAATGCGATGGAGACGACGCGAGTGCGATGGATGTGCGCATGAGCGCACATTATTTTCGGTACGATTAGCGTATTTCCGACAGGCTTCGCTTATTTTCGATACCATTTCAGTATTTTTGACACGCCTTCTCGAAAAGCACCACTTTGTGTCATTCCCGGTCGGCAGAAAGAGTGGCACTTTTCATGCACGCGATACAAAAAAATAATTATTACGCAACACTAATATAAAAAACCGAATAAGAATGGAAAGAATAAAAAATAATCATATCGTAATAAAAAGAAACGAATAATCGTAAAATGCAAAGGGCGCTGTGACGTCGTACGACTCAATACACGTAGTGCGCAAGATTGCGAATCTTGACAGCGAATAAATATATTTCCATGGTGGCGCCTAGAACACTGGTGGGGGAAGGAACGACGTTACCTGCCGAAACAGTAGCAAGCGCTAATCGCTGAGAGGCTCGAGTGCGGCCCTCGCTGCCCTCGCCGCACTCGAGCAAGAAAGATAAACGCGGAAAATTTTCTTTTGATTCTAGTTCTCTTGAATATGAAGTCGGTGACGCAGAAGATGCATTTTATTATAAACAAATAAGTGTGTAATGTACAAATAGCATATTTATAAAAATGTTCATCAAATCGCACACTGGGCAAACTATTTGCTTATAGTTCACGTTGCATAGACTATCTCATGGAGTTCCAATCTCGTGAAGTTAAAAAAAAATGAATCACTTGGCATCAAGCTACCGCGTTTGTTGTACCCGCAGTCTTTCGTTTTTCTTTTTTCGGTACTTATCAATTCAAATAGAGACTTTCTAGCAAATACGAAAAAGTATGAAAATAAACCTGTAATTTTTCAGACACCTCTTCTTTTACTGGTCAATTTTTTAAGCCCCTATGTAATACTGTCGGTGATTTTTTCCTGACTACAGGGGGGCCTACAAAATTTTATTTTCGCATCGACTTTCCTACACCTGATCCTATACTACCTTGTATACCTGATATCATAAAAAACATCTTCGATGTGAAAGTTACACCAAGTACATTTATAAGTTGTTTCTTTCAGAATCTTAAAAAAAAAAGTATGTGAAATTAGTTAATGGTCGCCAAGCTCATTATCGACTGTTGTTCAAAAAAATAATAATACTTGGCACGCCTATTTTTTGAGTTAATAAAAAGTATATGCCTGTGGTTTTACAAACTGCGGGCGTGCCAAGTATTATAATTTTTTTGAACAACAGTTGAGAATGAGCTTGGCGACCATTAACTAATTTCACATACTTTTTTTATAACGATTCTGAAAGGAACAACTTATACTTACAAATGTACTTGGCATAACTTTCACATCGAAGATGTTTTTAATGATATTTCACAAGTTTTTGCAAAGATGCAATACATGAGAAAAAACTTATATATTGTAACGAAACGAAGTGCTTTAACGCAACTCCATCTCGTCACAAGGGAGCCGCGTTCGATGTCCGCCAGGAATCAGGAGACACGGTAGACCGAAGACCGTTAAGAGGCCCATAGAGGCGGCGACGCTTAAGCAACGAAGCTACACCTACGAGATCTACAAGCGTGCGGTCAATAAGCGCGCCCTCGCACAAGGGAGTCAAGCCGAGAACACGATGAGCGTGCGAGGCATGTGATCGATAAAAGCGAAACCAGCAAACGATAATGACCCTCGAAGCAGGTAAAAACGAAATCAATACAAATCGATGGGTAACTTACCCGAGACGCGAGAAAGCTCGATTTTAAGGAACGTGCCGAGAAGCGGCAGCTAAAGGCGACAAAATAAAGTCGCCAAGAAGATACAATATATCAGGAGATAACAAAAACGACGAGAAGAATCGAATAAACAATCAAAAAACGGAAACTCACCAGAGAATGGGAAGTTCATTTAATAAACACCTAGAACTTCAGAAATTCACCAAGTTTACGATTTAACATACATTAATCTTGCCTATCATCCCGTTTTCTCTTCGTGATAAAAGAGATTACTATTTCGTTATTTCTTCGTGAGAAACGATTCCGTTACGTCTTCGTGACAAAAGATATTATTATTCCGTTCATCTTCATGATAAAAGATTAGGGACCGTTGAGAGTACTGGGATTCCGGATTTGACTACGCCCGCCATTCCTTACTCACAACGAGAAACTGTGAGCACTGGCCTGGACATCTGCGTCCACTTAGTCAGTAGCTTTTCCCGAGGAAGCAAGTTATAAATTCACGATCGATTGATCGATTGCGTGAACTGTCAGTCGCACACAAGCGTGAGGAACAAAAACGATCATGGAAATATCATGATCATTGTAACTCCGTAGAAAGCGATCCTCACAGTTTACTTTATAACTCTTCCTCGGTCCCCGGTAAATCAGGAAAAACGAGCCAGAAGCACATCACAACGTCCAAGCGAAAGAACGAGCCATCGAAATAATTACAATAGCGATTTCAGTACTGTAGGTAGGTCAACATCTTTACGAGGCTTCCCTATTTATTTATCAAACTTTTTGAAAAATCGAGTGTTAAGCTCCGCACGGTGGGAACGAAACCATCGTGCGAATTCTAAATTCATAAATCTATTAAATCTCATTAGTGCGTCGCACGGCCTTGCTGTCCCGTGGATCGACGTAATAACGACAGAATAATTAATTATAACATTTCTTACCCAAATATCAATGTGCCGATGATGAGTGGATCAAACACTCAAGTAGCGTGAAGTACATGAGTGAGTCAAGACTTCTGAGGCCATATCAAAAAGAGAAAAAAATCAAAGATCCGAAAAGTAAATGTGCCCTTCCTCGTCCGAGTCCAAGACAAGAATCCTTACACGCAAAAAGGAAGCAAGTTAAATAAACTAATAAAAATTAACGTAGAGTTTTGGACGATACTATCCTCGCGTCAGAAAAATAGCTAGACCGCGAGGCGGACAAAACTCGTAACGTTTCAATATATACTATATCCGAAAAGTAAGGAATCTTCATGTGTTAATTAGTTAATGTTTATTACGGGTACCGTGGGGCATATATGCGGACGCGGGAAACCTTTCTTCGGCACTCCGCGAGCCTCGAACCTATATATATTGTAACGCGGCGTCTTCGACGTCCCGTTGACTCTCCCTCTCTTCAACGAGGTTTCGCAGCCAGCCGACAAGTCTAGCGTAGGGACTTAAATAAAGCAGCACAAAAATTGCGTGAGACCGAGAATTCGGATCGATGGGACCGATAGGAGTCAATAGTAACGAAATGTTTTAAATTCGGATGATTCGTTGCCCCTGAGGAAAATCATCGGCGGCAGGAATTCGAATTCAGCCACGGACTCCAACACCGCTCCCGAGACGATACGAAGTATCCCGCATCGTCAGCACTGGCTCAGGAGAGGAACGATCCCTCCTCCTCCGAGGCACGGGGATCCTGTCCACATCAGATGGACATCCAAGGGGGCGAGGCGGTAACATCGCAGGAGCGGACGCAGAAATACCCCTCGCCCACACTCACATCGATCGCCCGTCGCCCGAGAAGAAACGAAAGGGCCGTCGGAAGAGCTCTTACGGCCCTGGCTCGAGCATCGAGCCGGAATATCGAACGAGGCGCGCTAGGGGTCTCCTCCCCGCGCGCCCCTCTCTGAAGAGCTCAGCGCGTAGACCTCTCGGTCTACGCGAAACGAGGGCGCCGGCACTTGTTGGCTGGCCGCATGTGAGAGAGAGCCCGTTGGACGGACGAGCGAATCAACTCCGTAGCTGTGATCGAAATCGAGGAGTCGTCTGGTCGAATCTGGTGGGTAGAACTCCCAGAACATTGTAGTCGGGGTCGTTCCAAACAGGGACTGCGACTATCGTAATCAGTAGAGTCTCGCGGAGAGTGTAATTCTCTCGTTTCGCCCTCTGCGCGGCGAGGACCTTGTCCTCGCCAGTAGTCTTGAACGTCAAGTCCCCTCGGTCCGAATTAACAAACTGGTCGCTCTCGTAAAAGACTAGAGTTGGATTTTGTACGAGAATTAGATTGTAATTTTCATTGATTAGATCAGACCCGTCACGAACGGTTATTACTTAATATAAAAATACAACGTTGTTCTGTTGTTTTTGTTTAAGAAACGAGTTCACTTCTTGTGGAGTATTCCCCGACCCAATCCACTATCCCTAGTCCGGTCTTTTTGTTGATGGGTTGTTCTTTTCCCCAAAAAAGAACTGGCGCCTTTCTGGCTTTATTTAGATAGATTCTTTATTGCTCATAGAGAGTACACTGGGTCTCTTATAGCAAGGGGGGTTCAACGGGTAGGGGTTTTTTTCGTAGGGTTATACATAGTAGGGTTATATACATGGTATTTTAACAGACTTATTTATCTTATTCGTTTAGCGAAAAAGCACGAAGTGCGAGGGCATTTTTAACATAATAAAAAATTTTCTTGAGCGTTTTGACATCTTGCGAGTTTAATAGTGTTTGTAGTGCTCGGTCACGGTCGCCGTCGAGGAGTAGTTGACCGAGATAATCCGCCCTGTAAACACTGTACAGAGGGCATTCGCAGATAAAATGTATCACAGTTTCTTCTTTTCGCATGTTACAATTTATACACAATTGATGCGGATCTAATTTTCCGGAGCATCTCTCGTACGCGATCTCGCAGTTCTACTGGTTCGCCAGACGCAATTGGGCAATAATTCGCTTCGCGGGAAGGCTCATCTTTAGGGTCAGGTATTTCGCAGGTGTTAGCTCGATTTGTCTCGAGATTTTTAATTGACACGCGTTCGATTCTCGCGCTCTTGAGAGGTCTGCAATTCTCAAGATTTCTCCATATCGCTGGAAAACTTTACTCGTTCTGTTCGCCCAGACCTGTGGGTCCCGTGTTCTCCACAAATCTAGGCAGTTCGTCTCAATTAGGAATTCTCTGAATTGCGACGCCCAGTTCAGTTCGTGCGCTCCGTTTACGCTGTCAGCTAGATTTAGCAGTCTAAACATACATAGTCTCGGTAAGCTGTTCTCAGGCATATCGAGTATTTTCACAAACCATTTCCACGTCCTAAACATTGCACAGTGCGCTATTTGCATCGTTCCCGTCTCTAATCTGAGTGCCCAGTTTGGGGTGTTGCTCGGTAAATACAGTAGCCGTTTAAAAAAACCTGTTTGCGCTTTCTTGATGAGATCTAAGTATCTTAGTCCCCAAACTGGCACCGCGTATAACAGCGTGGAAGAGACCAGACTGTCGTACAACTGTTTAAAGGCTGCCCAGTGATCGCTTTTGGCTCTCGCCAGGATTGAGAGAGCAGCTCCGGATGAAATTTTGGCTTTGTTTATAGCATTCACTGCTGCGAGATGTCCGAGTGACGAGCTCGATAGCGGGATTCCCAGATAGTTGAATGAATTTACAATCTCGATGTTCTTATCCTGATACCGCGTGAACTTGTGATCTATTGCCTTCGGACGGCCGCCGCTTTTGAATATCATTATATTCGTTTTGCTCGTGTTCACCGTAAGCTCGTTTTCTGCACAGTATTCACCTAGCGCCTTGAGTTTCTCGCTAAATCTATGTGGCTCTGGGCTAGAAAAACCGTATCATCGGCATACAACAGCATGACGACATCGTGGATTCCGTCAATGTTGAGTCCCTCCAGTCCTCGCTCTCTAAAATAATTTTCAAAGTCGGCTATGTACAAAAGGAATAACAGAGGGCTGAGGGACTCGCCTTGAAGGACCCCTTCCGTAACCTCAAATTCGTTTGAGAGTGCGTTTCGACTCCTAACCTGTACTGTTGCTTGCTCGTAAAGGGATTTTATCATGTTTAGCATTGTAAAATTTATAACAGTCATTTATTCCGTTTTCGAGCAATAACTTATAAAAATCGAAGAATACCACAATTTCGTAATTTCGCCTTTCAGACAATCCGTACGTCAATCTCGCAACCTCACACACCAATTTCAATAATTAACTCACGAAAATCTCATACAATATTTTTTTAGCAACGTATGTCAATTAACAAGTGTGGAACAACTTATCTCAGATAACAGGCGAAACTCGATGGCTCTTTCGTGTGCTCTGGGGCTCGCTGACTCCAGTACGAAACTGTTGTGACTCCCCGTGTGGATGGTCGCCGCTGGCCAGGCGGCGAGATGTCGGATAGACGAAGATTGTTTTTTCTTTCCACGTAGCTCGAGGGTCTTTACTTCGGCCCGGCGTTAGAAGCGTCCTTCCCGCACGACGTCCCCAGAGCGAAAGAGGCAGAGTCTTCGTCGAATTCTCTCACATCATTGTTTCGAGAATTTCTCATGCGCGAGCGTCCCGTACGCACAATCGAGAGCAAAGTTCGATCGATCGATAATTTCGTTGCCCGTAGATCGATATCGATCTCTCGTTAATTCGAATTTGAAATTTGAGGTGACGATTTTCTTTACAGCATTTTAGTGCTGATTCCTAGTTTGTGTAATTTCGTCCACAGTTTCGCGTGTGGTATTGAATCAAAAGCTCTCTTGAAATCTACGAAGATCGCATACACCTCTCTCTTTCCGAGTCTCAGTTGTAGCTGTATAGTCGAAATTAGGGTGAAGATACACTCCGTGAAGTCTCGGCCCTTTCTAAAACCCATTTGCGATTCCGGAAGAAGTCCTCTCGTCTCTGCAGAATGTTCTAATCTTTCCTTTAGGATCTGTGTGAAAATCTTTGTTACATTGTTTACAAGAGCTATTCTGCGGTAATTGGACGGGTCGTCTTGGTCCCCTTTCTTGTATATCATTGTAAGCAGCACCTTTGTCCACTCTCGGGGGACGCTCTCTCTCTCTAACACGAGGTTATATAGTTTCAACAGGTAAAGGCATCCGTTTATCGGCAATGATTTGTAAAATTCGTTCATAATTTGGTCCGGCCCGGCGGCTTTTCCGTTCTTGCACTTTCTAAGGGTCTTTTGCAGTTCATGCAATGTGATTTGTTCATCTAATTGTTTTATGTAAATACCAGCGGGCTCAGGGAGCAAAGACGCCTCGTCCATCGCACTAGGAGTATATACATTTTTGTAAAAGACATTCCATCTTTCGACCGGGAGAGTCGCTTCGCTATTGTGATTCACTTTAAATTTCCTGATAGCCTTCCAGAAATCCTGGGGTCGACTGAGGTTTGCAAAGCTTTCTCTAATGGCGTCGTTATATTTTTTTTGTTGCCTCGCAATGGTTGCTCTGAATTTTTTCTTCGCCTCTACGTATACCAACCTTTTTTGTGCATTTGCGTGATCACGAATACAGTCTGCCGTGGCCTTGCTCAGTACTATTTTAGCTTCTTTGCAGTCCTCGACGAACCAGGGTTTTCTGAGAGGCCTCAGGAAAGGTCTCTTTGTGCCGCCGACATTCTTTGTCATTCCCGAAACCTGCGCAGCTTGTGTAATGGTTTTAACTAGGTTTTCGTATACTTGCTCCGCCGTTTGTGCTTGCGTGCTATCCAGTGTCAAGTCAGCTTGACTCATTTCGCTTTGGTATTGTTCAAGTTGATCGTTTGCCCATATTAATCTTGTGCCCATACTGGAGCCTCCCAGTTCCATGCCAGAATTTTTCTCTAACTCGCACCCAATCGCGTATAACTCCAACTTTACGGGGAAGTGGTCCGAGAGGCCTGCTTCTGTTTCGATAGTTAAATTTTTTATTTCGCTTAAACTCGATGCTTTTGCAAAGACTAGATCTATCACACTGCTTCCGTTCGAGCTGTAAAAAGTAGGTTTAGCCGGGCGATCACCGGGTGTTCTACCATTGATCAAGACATATCCGCTAGTCTGCATAAATTCCAAGAGAAGCGGGCCTCTTGGGTTCACTGTTTAGTCGTAATTTCTCATCGTACTATACAAGCATGTGTTAACAAAGATTTCCTCGGGGAGGGCGTCAGACTCACCGACTCTCGCGTTAAAATCACCTCCGATAATTATTGACTCGTCGCCGATTTTTTCTTCTACTTCTCCGAGCGCGATTTAAAAAAGTTCTAAGATGTGTTCAAACTCAAGACCAGGCCAAAAGTATACAACTCCGATTGTAACCACAGTTTCTCTCACTACTGTCCTCACGAACAGCCACCACGGGCTCACGTCGATGATCTCCGTTTGTGTTGTTTTCCTCACTAGCACTGCCAGCCCGCCGCTAGTGCGACCCACGCTGTGCTCTCGTACACCATTTGCCCAGTGACAGTGGAAATTCTTGAGATACGTTGGTGGTTGTTCGATAGTTCTTGAAAGCCAAGTTTCTGAGATGCCGATGATATCCGCGCTGTTCAGTAGCGGCGAGTCTTCCAGGTTTCCGAAGCCGTGCACGTTCCAGAAAATTATGTCGATATCACCTGTCCTTCCATGTAGTTTTTTGTAGCTTGTGTGCGTCGAAGTTGAGGCGCTCGTGCCAGCAACCGGCTCAACGGATTCGCGGTTTGGCTTTTTCAGGCCTTTGTCTTTGTCGTTCCAGTAGTACACCTCTCCGTCGATGATGCGTTTCTGATAGCCAATCTTGACGGTGCACCCTTCTGATCTTCGCTGCTAGCTGAGGTCTCTCAAATTCTTCGCTATTTGTCTCTCCTTGAACGTCAGGTCATGGTCGATGAAGATTTCGCTGCCTTTGAGCTTCCTTTTTTGAGTAAGAATCTCTTGTTTTGTGTCCCAACAGTCCAATTTGATTCTGATCATACTCTTGTTGTTCTTGTTTGGGATTACTTTGGCCTCGAGTATTTTGTTCTGTACGTTGAATTGCTTCTGGAAAAAGGACTCCACTTCCGCTCTAGTATTTTCGCGCTGTACTTGCAATCCTGTGACGACTACATTATTCCTTCTCGTGTCCTTTTCCAGGGCTTCAATTTTGTTGAGTAGCTTGTTGGGGTTTTCGCCCGGGCTGGTATTTTTTTGTACCTTTTCAGAATCACTGAGTTTCTTTTCCATTTCTTGTATTCTCTTTGTGAGAGCCGCGACTTTTTCTTCATGTTTTTTTTCTATTGCCATAATCTGGTTTTGCAGCTCTTGAATTTTCTGCGTGGTTTCTTCTTTGCACATTCGAAGCTCTCGTTTGAGTTCATCGAAATTGCTTTCGTGCTTCTCGGTGACTGTGGTCAGCTGGGCGGTCATATTGTCGTATTGCTGTTTGTTTTCCTCCCTCATATTGTCGCACTGTTGTTCATTCTCCTCTCTCATATTTTTGAACTCGGCGAGAAGTTTTTCCATGTTAGCTGGATTTTCTACCTTATCGGTGCCATGCGGTATAGGAGCGCGCTCTGCCGCTGGTGATAATTTTCCTTCTGATTGAGCTGCGAGGGAAAACTTTTTCGATGGTGTATCGTTAGAACTGGTATCCGGCGAGATCTCTTCCTTCTCTTCTCGTTTTCGCTTCGTGTCTTGAGTGCTTGGAGTGAGAAACTTGCTTATTGATCCGCAGAAGCTGGATCTTTCGCGCGACAATTGCGCGCTTTTCGGTGGCCGGCCTCTCGTCGATGGAGTTCCTCGTGTATGCGCGTTGGACAGTTTGGTTCCTCCGCTATCGATTCGGGGTATTGATTGTAGATCTTTAGATCCTCCCGAGATGTCGCTGTCTGTCATTTGGATTGAGAACTCCTCACCGCTTGACTCTTAACCTCAAAGATCGCTCACAACAGTTTGTTTCTCGATGTTTTTTCGTACCTTGATTTCCTGGTTGACTTGTTGTGTTCGGTCTGGTCGGGCTTGCTTTCTTGTCCAGCCTGATGTACGCAGCTAAATTTTCACTTCGGTTTGACGGTTTATTTTTGTTAAAATGCCGGGAATGGGTTTTGGCACGTCAGTCTCGCGCGACAGTTGCTTGATTCCCCCTCTGGCTTTATTTGTATCGAGAGGAGCGTCAGTTGTGCAAGCCTTCTCTTCCGGCGATCACAATATATGTTGAAATTTTCTCTTTCGAATTCAACCGATCTCAGTAGAGAAGTCGCGATGGTTGTCGGGGGGAATGGCGGTCAAGGCACAGATTAATTTCGAACACGAGTCAAGTCGACGATTTGTTACGAACGAATAATAACTCTTTATTATAATTATGTCGCACCGCCGAACGACGTAATAACTTTTTCAAACAAACAAAAATACAGAATTATCAAACAGTAAACTCGATATACAGTAAATTAAAGGAACTTCTCGAACAGTCTTTTCGTTTTACTTTTTCCGGAGCCTCGTTACGCCGGACCGTGCGAGCACGTTAACGAGTGTACGCCGAGTGAGAGAGAGTCTTCGCTTCGCGCGAGCGTCTCGCTGTCGATTCTCTCTCGTACGATACGTGCTCGCCCAATCACGGCATTCTACTCGCTCGACGACTCGATCGTTGAGGTGACTCCGATTCAAACAAATTCAACACTTCCGCCGTTTGATCGGAGTTCGACTCTTCTCATCCCGATGCTCTCCCTCAGCGTGTTGAAGCGGTTCCTCGGTAAAGCCTTTGTGAAGATATCTGCTGTCTGCTCCTCGGTATGCAGATATTCGATTATCAACTCGTTGGCTTGCACATTCTCCCGGACGGAATGATATCGAACGTCTATATGTTTCGTCCTTTTGTGAAACTCGGGATTCTTCACAAGCCGGATTGCACTTTGATTGTCCACGTGTATGACGGTAGCTCGCTCGCATGTGCACTCGATTTCGTGCAGGAGTCCGCGCAGCCACATCGCTTCTCGAGATGTGATCGATGCTGCCACGTACTCCGCTTCCGTCGTGCTCAGTGTGACAATCGGCTGACGTTGACTCGCCCACGTCACGGGACCACCAGCCATCTCGAACAAATATCCGGTCGTGGATCTCCTCGTTTCAGCGTCGCCTGCGAAGTCGGCGTCCGAATATCCCACGAGAACCGTTTCGTCGTCGTTGCTTCCGCCGTTTCGATACTCGATGCCGTAGTTTATTGTCCCGGCGATGTATGCGATAATCCTCTTCACTGCGCGCCAGTGCTCTTCGCTGTGCCGATTCAAAAATCTGCTGACCGACGTGACAGCGTAGGATATGTCGGGTCGCGATACTACCGACAAGAACATCAGCGAACCCACGGCTTCTCGATAAGGTACTCTCGAACTTTCTTCTTCGTCGTCGATCAACGGATGAAGCGTCACGCTCGCTTCGCTCGGTGTGCTCAGAAACTTCGCGTTTCCCATTTTAAATTTCTCGACGATTTTCTTGGCGTAGCTCGACTGATGGACGAAGATCGCTTTTCTCGTACG
Organism: Ischnus inquisitorius; assembly: GCA_963924025.1. NCBI lineage: Eukaryota > Metazoa > Arthropoda > Insecta > Hymenoptera > Ichneumonidae > Ischnus > Ischnus inquisitorius. Next base: position 11,357,950 of record OZ001253.1, read on the forward strand.
ATCTCTCTCGATCTGAAGCCCGACGAATAGACTTGCATCGCCCAGCGTGATCTTGAATTGTTTGCCCAGATGACCGAGCACAGTCTCGATCGTTTCGGTGTCCTCTGCTGCCAATAAGCCGTCATCGACGTACAATGCCAGATACACCGACTTCTCGCCTACGTTTCCCACGAAGATACAGCGATCTGCATTTGTTTCTCGAAACTGGAATCGGTGCAGGAACGTGCTGAGCTCTTGGTTCCAACATCTTGGCGCCTGTTTCAGGCCGTAGAGCGATTTCTCCAATCGGCACACCATGTCGTTCTTGGAATCCTTGTCGAGCAGTCCCTCGGGCAATTCCATGTACATTTCGACATCCAGCTTCCCGTACAAAAATGCAGTTTGCACGTCAAACTGAGCCAGTACGAAATCTCTCGACGCAGCGATCGACAGCAGCACCCTGATCGAGTCGTATCGCACTACAGGTGCAAAAGTCTCGTGATAGTCCACTCCCTGCTTTTGCATAAAGCCTCGTGCGCAGAGACGAGCTTTGTGGCGATAGCCTCCTCCTGTCTTGCTTCTCGTGACTCTGAAAACCCATTTAGAGTCAATTGTTTTTATACCTTCTCGACGTTTAACCAAAGTCCACGTTCGATTTTCCCGATGCGACTCGAGCTCCGATTGGATCGCTTGCTTCCACTTCTCGTGATGCTCGTCCTCAAGTGCTTCCTGATACGTTCCGGGCACGTCGTATTTCGCGACGTTCGTCTCGAAGCGCGACGGTTTTCGAATCAGACTCCGATCGCGAAGTTGCCTTTCGTTTCGACCTTGCGCCTCTTGACCTCGACCTTCTTGACCTCGATCTTCGCGACCTTGATCCTCGGCTTCCTCGAAGATTTCGTCGTCGTTGTCGTCCTCTTCGGATTCCTCTTCTCGTGGAACTGTATCGGCTTCCTCCTTCGGCAGAATCATTTCTTCGTTTTCACCTCCGATTGTTGAAAACTCGGTATGACCGATCGTCTCGTGAAAAGTCACATCTCGTGACACTCGTATTTTCTTCGTCGCTGGATCGAAAAGCCGATAATTCGACGAGCCTGATTCGTACCCGACGAGGATCATCTTCTTCGCACGCGGCTCGAGCTTCGTTAACGATTGTTTCGGTACGTTCATGTACGCCTCGGATCCGAAAATTCGTAAGTGGCTCAGCGTCGGTTTCGCACCGATCCATAATTCGTACGGGGTTGCCCCCTTCTTCGCGCTCGAGGCTCCGGCTCGATTCGCCAAATACACCGCCGTACCGCACGCTTCCGCCCATAGAAAATCCGGAAGTTTCTTCGCCAGCAGCATCGTCCTCGCGCTCTCGACCAACGTGTGATTCTCTCGCTCGACTCTTCCGTTCTGCTCCGGAGTGTATGGTGCGGTGTATTCGCGTTGGATTCCACGCGCGTCCATGTAATCGTCCATTCGTTGATTCTTGAACTCGCGACCGTTGTCCGACCGTAGCACTCGCATTGTTCGACCGAATCAATTTTCGACGAGCTTATCGAATTTCTGAAAATTCTCGAATACGTCGCTTTTGTGTTTCAGAAAATAAACGTGATAAAAACTCGTCGCATCGTCTTTGAATACGAGCAAGAACCGCGCACCCGCGAGTGACTCGACGGGCATCGGCCCGCACACATCCGTGTGAATTACCTCACCGGGAACTGTCTCCGCGCGAACTCGCTTTTTTCCGAACGTTTTCTTGTGTGATTTTTCCTCTTGGCACGATCCACAAAAATTCTCGCTCTCGTTCGAAAGATTCACTCCTTTCACGACATTGTCTTTGACGAGTTTCCGCATCGCCATCGCGTTCACGTGTCCGAGTCGTTCGTGCCAAACTCGAGCGTCGATTTTCGCCGCATTCGCTTCGCCCTCGACACTCGTGCACATTGTTTTGAAGAGCATTCGGTATGTTTGATTGACTTGTAACACACCGAGACCGATCGACAGCCCGTCATTACTAAAGTTCACCGTGTCCTTGAAAAAGTAATCACCGATTTCTTTTCTCGCGCACACTCCGACCGAAAACAAGTTTTTCGTTAGCTCCGGCACGTATAGCACGTTCTCGATACTCGAGGCTTTCCAGCCCCCGCGTACTTATTTTCGAATCTCGACAGTTCCTTCCCCGACGACCGCGCACTCTTTACTATCGACGAGCGACACTGTACCACCCTTGGGTAACTGACGAAAATTCGACAACCATTCTCGACGAAACGTAATGTGCCGAGAAGCACCGCTGTCTGTAAGCCAGACGTCACGCCTGTCAGCTTTTTGTATCTCGCGCATTATCTCGATCGGAATTTTATTCGACTCGTTTACGTCGACACTCGTGTTTCGCGCGCGACACGAGCTCTCCGCGACAAACGCACAGTCACGGCTATCGCTCTCGTCGCGATCGGATTCGCGTTTATTATTTTTATTTTTACTTTTATTTTTATTCTTGTTTTTACACTCGGGGGCATAATGTCCGAACCCCTTACAACCAAAATACCGCACTTTGTCTTTGTTTGTCTTTCGTTTGTCCTTCGCTTCGCGTGAGCTCACTCGGTCTTTCTTCCCCTTTTTCGACTCACGTGTCACCGCATACGCACCGGGTTTTTCGTCCATCTCGAACAATCGACATTCTTCGCGAATCAATCTCTCCTCGAGATTCCCGATCGTTTGCACGTCTGCCGACACATTTTCCCACACCGTTTGAAAGTTCGCGTATTTCGGCGGGAGACTGCTGAGAATTTTCGCCATGATTGACGTGTCGTCGACCGCATCGCCGACATCGATGATTTGCGCCGCCATGTTGCGCACGGTTGCAACATGTTGCGCGATCGGCGTGTTCGATTCCATCTGATATTGATGAAATTTTCTCGACAGCGTCAATTTGTTCGACTCCGATTTTTGTTCATGTAGTCTCAGCAGATTCTCCCACATTTCGCGTGCCGTCGTGCACATTAGCAACGGTCTCTTGTGCTGAGGTTCCAATGCCGACGATATGAGGAACATTGCTTTCCCGTTGTTCGCGTCCCATGCTCCGATTGCTGCCGTTCCTTCAGCCGGTCTCGTGCTCGTTCCTTCGATAATGTTTAGAATGCGATGCACCATAAATAACGCGCGCATCTCGAATTTCCATCCCAGAAAATCCGTCCCGTCGAATTTCGTGATCGCCTTCGCACTGATGGCTTCAGCCATTTCGGATTCGATCTCGAAACTTTACGCGCGAATCTCTCACGCGAACCCGGTACCAATATGGCCGCTCCCTTTCGCTACCACGCGCCGTGCGTACCACGCTACCCGCGTATCACGCTTCTCGCGTTTTGGAGTTTCGCACTCCCGCACTGCACTCGCGATAAAATTCTCGCCGACAACCACCGGCGATTCACCACGCAGTCAACGTGACTGGGCCCATAACCTGTTGAAATTTTCTCTTTCGAATTCAACCGATCTCAGTAGAAAAGTCGCGATGGTTGTCGGGGAGAATGGCGGTCAAGGCAAAGATTAATTTCGAACACGAGTCAACTCGACGATTTGTTACGAACGAATAATAACTCTTTATTATAATTATGTCGCACCACCGACCGACGTAATAACTTTTTCAAACAAACAAAAATACAGAATTATCTAACAGTAAACTCGATATACAGTAAATTAAAGGAACTTCCCGAACAGTCTTTTCGTTTTACTTTTTCCGGAGCCTCGTTACGCCGGACCGTGCGAGCACGTTAACGAGTGTACGCCGAGTGAGAGAGAGAGTCTTCGCTTCGCGCGAGCGTCTCGCTGTCGATCCTCTCTCGTACGATACGTGCTCGCCCAATCACGGCGTTCTACTCGCTCGACGACTCGATCATTGAGGTGACTCCGATTCAAACAAATTCAACAATATATACGTCAACGACTCTGCTAACGCATGGAGCGTTCGGTCGGGCGAGTTCGGCTAACTTCGGGCCCGTCCGCCGGTGCGATGATCGGCCAGAGCGACGACTCGGGTCTTGATCTTGAATTTACCCGATCTCAGTGTTTGAAAAAAGGAAATCGATGTATCTCAACAACGAGGGCATCGATCGTCTTCGAATTACGTTTAATTGCAAGCTAGAAGCATAATTATATCATAAAAGTCTTGTTATTTATTTGTTTTCCATCGTATTTAAAAAAATAGAGCTTGTCGAAAAAAAATCTTATACGCGCAGCGCGAGGTCTCGCGTATATAGACTCTGTGACGAGTCACGCGAAAATGTACTTGGCGCGAGACTGCCGAGTCTCTTGACATATTGGAACAACATTTTTTCGAACTTTCAAGAATACATGTGATTTTTGTCGACAAGATGTTTCGGATCGGAACAATGAAAAACTTTTTTTTTTCAGACCAAGATATTGTGCACAATATCTCTCCATATATTGTAATTTTCTCGCGTCCGCGTCGGCTGACGAGTCGCCGAGAATTTGCTTCTTTTCTTTTTATGTACGAGGTTCGAGCTCAGGACACGAATTATTAGGCCGTCAATGAGTAGGGATAGGGAAGAAGCCTCAGATTAATCTTGCTGCCAATGTTCAGAGAACGCGATTCTTCATCATTCGCTTCGGGAATAAGGAAGGATACCGCGATATGGAATTTTCTTATTTTTTATTTTCACGCTCTTAGAGTTTCTATGAACCCGGATCACCGGATTCGCGAATAATTATATCGATTCGCCTCGATCAAATAGAGCCGGGCTCTAGGAATTTTTTTTCTTTCTTTCAACACTATTCAATCGGGCACAAGACGTATCCACGACTGGAGCTGGCCTTGCTCAAGGATACTGCTCGAAATTTGATACTGATGTCCACGTCGTTCAGCGGCGGCGATGCGCAGGCAACGACGGGCACTTGCACTAAAGTCTTCTACTTTGTTTTCACAAATAACAAGAAACCACGTTGTTCAGCGGCGGCGATGCTCAAGCAACAACGGGCATTCGCTTGAAAGTGTTTTTTGTTGAATTTCGAAATTGAGCCACGTCATTTGACGGCCGCGAGATCAGACATGGAAAAACGCAAACTTTCCGAACGCCGCGTGGGTGCAACGGCGATTCTCGCTTATCGCGGGCCTCGATTTCGCGGTGCAACGGCTGTCGGCCCTTAAATAATGCTTGAATGTGCGCTGCAACGGCCGCTCGGCCTAACGCGGGCCAGTGTCGGGCCGCGCGGTATAGGTGGGCGGGGCTTTGGCTCGTTCGACTCTCGCGGATCGAGTATCGACGGCGGTCGATAGCGTCGGGAGCGTACTTTTCGAGTGCGGTCGTCTACCTCGCGCTGGGGTAGGACCCTGTTTCATTACCATATATAAAAAGATTTGGCCGCTGTCGTCGCCGCCACCGCCGCCGTGTATAAGAATCGAGCTCAGGGCAAGGGGTGAGGATCAATAATTGGGCCGGCCGGGGATCCAAAAAGGGGTGAGGGTCAATAATTGGGCCGGCGGGGGACCCGACAAGGGGTGTGAGTCAATGATTGGGCCAGCACGGGACCCGACAAGGGGTGAGGGTCAATAATTGGGCCGACAAGGGTCCCGACGAGGGGTGAGGGTCAATAAATGACCTGACAAGTCCCTGCAGGGCCTTCGAAATATTCGTCGCGTAAATTATCGCGTCGTGTATTTATCGGCCGCTGTCGCTGTTGGAATGCATCGCGTGCGACTGTGTCGAGCAAAGGTCAGTCGGAACAGAACTCGACGAGCGGGGCGGGAAGGGACGGGTCCCTTCTTGGCCAAGAATTCCCGGAAATGATCTAAAAGTTTCCGGAAATTACCAAATTTTCCCAGAAATTACCCATAATTCTCGGAAATTACCCACAATTCTCGGAAATTACCCAGAATTCCCAGAAAATACCCAGAATTCCCGGAAAATACCCAGAATTCACGGAAATTACCCAGAACTCACGAAAATTACCCACAATTCCCGTCAATTACTCAGAATTCCCGGGAGAAGGGGTCCGGAAATATTCCAAGTCTCTAAAAGGGCCTCGGCCAGAAATATTCTTAGTCGCTGCGAGGGCCTCGGCCTGAAATCTTCCAAATCCCTAAAGAGGCCTCGGCCAGAAATATTGCAAGTCCCCTTCTGGCTTTAAATATTCGGGCAGGACTTAGTATATTTCGAGCCAGAAAGGGATTTAGAATATTTCAAGCCAAGGGCAGGACTTGGTGTATTTCGAGCCAGAAGAGGACGTGAATATTTCCCTTAAAATATTAGAATATTTCGAGGCTGAAATATACGTGCTCGAAATATTTTATCGAGCCAGAAGGGGACTTAGAATATTTCGAGCGAAGAGCGGGAATTAGAATATTTTGGGCCAATAGGGGGCTTGGTTCGAAATATTCCAAGTCTCCTTCTAGCTCGAAATATTTTAAGTCCCCTTCTGGCTCGAAATATTTGAAGTCCCTTTCTGACTTGAAATATTCCAAGTACCGCCCTTGGCTCGAAATATTCTAAGTCTGAACGATGACGAAGTAGGAACGATGGATTTACACTTTAATCAATTGTTAGAATAATTAAATGAACAAAAATGAACGCGCCGTTTTATTTACTTCTGGGTGGTGTGGAAACGATATTCTAAAGAGTTTGTATATCCACAAGATATGGATTACCTTTTGAAATATAAGTATACTAATTTTTTTTTACGGAATTCTTCTCATTTTTATATAGTTAAAAATATTTTTGAAATAGAAAACTTTTTCCAAACAAATTTATTGAGCAAGAGAACAGGCAAAAAAAAACAGGGGGCTGCCGCGCGAATCGCGCAGGGGGGCGGAGCCCCCCTAGTATATTATAAAGATATAATATTTGCTTGACTTGAGAGACTCGAGGCTCGCGGCTCGAGGCATAATAAATATGAACTAGGTGGTCGTTGACACGTGCTTTTTTTTAACAAATTCTATACAATGAATCAAAAACAAAAACTATATTCGTAATTGCTGTACCGGAAAAATCGCTTTTGACCACTACATTGTTGCGACTACTGTATACGTGTGCCTAGCCTAACATGGCGTCGATTAGTTGAAGCTATCGCCAGCTACGGCGCTGTCGTCTGACTGTGTCGGTGATGCAACCAAGTCGTGAGATCTTTAAATTATTTCACCGTGGGGTATAACCTCAAATTCGCAGAGGTATAGGTCTCGGTGAAAACATCGTCTTCAAAAAGTATCAAATAAAAAAATTTTAAAAAAATTTAGAAACTCCCGACTACGAAAAGCGTGAAATAACAAATAATTATTCACATGTTATAGTCGGGAGATTTCCATACTCAACGACGAAGAAATCGCGCAACTATAACACGTGAATAACTATTTGTTATTTCACGCTTTTCGTAGTCAGGAGTTTCTAAATTTTTATACAAATTTTTTTCCAAACACTGAGATCAAGTAGAATCAAATCAGCCTCGAGTAGTCGCTCCGGCCGACAGATCCGAGTACGCTCGATATCACCCGACCAAACTCTCGACAGCTACATATATATTATTTATATTGGCTGCCCCTCTTTCCTACACAACCCGATTCACCACATTCTCAATTCAACACATAGATGGCCATCTACTCTCGATTCCACACTCACCTGTTTCTACACAAAGCAGTTCTCCACACACCTTTTAGTCCACAATTCATTTCTCCACAATTCGATTGTTCACAATCGATTCTCCACATACCCGATACAAGACAGTACTTTTTGTACACATTTTGGTTTTCTATACAATTTCCAGATGGCACATTGCGTTTCTCCACGTTTCTTTCCTCCACAACGCGATCCTCCACACTGCTGCCGTCGGTATCGTTATATGGCCGTATCTCGTACAGGTAACGTAGGCCTCTTCACAGTCGGTGTAGCAGCTTTGCTTGCAAGCAGAGGCTCTCAAGCAAAATCACTTCCTTGTTTCAAATAAATGAAGGAGAAAAGAAGAGTTGATCCAGGAGATATTACACTATGCAACGTTTTAATTAAATACAATACCTTCAGTTCCCCATACAAAATGCACGCCTGCTTTAGCAACGCCAAACGACGAGAATGTCCAATTATTTTGCGTAGGAATCATAATTCATAACTTCCGGAATCTAGCAAAAGTAATATGGATTTAAAAAAAATAATTATCGGGACTTCCGTTTCCGGTGTGGATGAGTGATGACGGGTGCGAATTTGGTGTGAAAGAAAGTGACTGAGATAGAAAAACGAGAACGAGGCCAGGCAAGAAAAAGGAAGGAAAAGACAGGTAGGAGACTAAAAAGTAAAAGGAGAGAAAGGGAATAAGGTAGAGGGATAGAGGAAAAGTGGGAAGGGAAAGTAAAGTAAGCAAGGGAGCGAGAGGTTAGGAGAGACGTTGAGGGAAAGGGGAAGAGGGAGCGGGAAGCGCGTAGTGGGTCGGGTAAAAGGGGAGAGAGCGCCACGGGGCGGCGGGAAGAGAGAACTGGGAAGGGGTAGGCAGAAGGCTCGGAGCGAGGTAAGGTAGAGAGAGACAGGCGAGTCGCGAGAAAGGGAAAGAGTGGGGCGAGCCAGGTAGACGGAGAAAGAACGTAAAGAGAAGGAAAGATGCAGAGCACGGGAGAGGGGGTAGGGAAAGACAGGGGCGGAGAGGGGACAGCTAGAGACGCGGAACAAAGCGAAGAGGGGAAAAAGAGAGGTTGGAAAACGAACGTAGAGGGGCTAATGAGAGAAAGAAGCGTGAGCATGGGGGATATGGAGAGTATCACGGATATTTGGAAAAGAAAAAGAGAGCAGGTAGAGGATTTCACGCAAGGAGAGAGGGAGGAAGAGGAAAGAGCGTTTCAGAGAAGTAAATTGACGGAAAGATCACCGAAGGGGAGACAAGGAGGGGAAAGGGAGTTGGAAAAAATGATACAGGATTTAAAGGAAGAAATGGGAAAGATGATAGGAAAACTGAGGGAAGAAATGAGAGGAAGAGAAGAAGAAAGAGGAAGGGAAATTGCGAGGGTAAGAGAGAAGATGGAGAGAAAAGAGGAAGTATGGAGAAAATACAAAGAAAAAGTAGAAAAGCGAATCGAGAAATTAGAGAGAGAGGGAAGGGAAAAAGACGAGAGAATACGAGAGTTAGAAGCGAGGGTAAGAAAGATAGGGAGCAAGGAGGAAGGGGGAGGGGGAGAAAAGGAAGGAGGGGAAGGGTGAGATGAGAGGAATAGGCGGGGGATTGAGGAAAAAATAAAAAACATAGAGTGGGAAATGGAAAAGAAAGAGAGAGAGGAAAGACGGAAAAGAGTGATAATCAGTGGGGCGGAAGGGAGAGGGCCGGTTGGATGGGTAGCGGAGCAAGTAATAGAGGAAACTGGGGCCAGAGTAAGGATAACGAAGGTAAAGGAGACGGGCATGGGAAGGGAAAGAAGAATAGAGGTGGATTTGGAAGACGTGGGGGAGAAAAAAGAGGTGATGAGGGGAAGGAGAAATGTGAGAGACAGGAGGGTCAAAAAATAGAAGATGATCTAACGTGGAAAGAAAGAAGGATGCAATGGTTACTGAGCGAGTTAGGGGAGGAGGAGGTGAGAAGGGGAAAGAGAGTGAGGATAGGGTACGGAAAGATAACGGTCGATGGGGTGACATGGTTTTGGGATAAGAGAAACGAAGTACTGAAAGACGGAAAGGGAAGGAGTAGGATAGAGAGAAGACAAGAGATAGAAGAGCAAAAAAAAGAGGAGGGCGAACGAATGGACGTGGTAGTGATAGAGGGAGGGGAAAGGGAGAGACAACGAAAAAACTAACGAGGGTTACAAACGAAGAAAAAAGAGCGAAAAGAGGGGTGGAGAGGAAACGAGAAGAAGATGAAGAAAAGGAAGGAGGGCAGTGGAAAATAGCGTTTTGGAATGTGGCCGGAATAACAAATAAGAGCAAGGAATTCTGGAAAGAGATAGAAAAATGGGAAGTGATAGCGATAATGGAGACATGGGTAGATGAGAAAGGGTAGGAGAGGGTAAGGGAGCGACTCCCGCGGGGGTACAGACGGACATGGCAAGCGGCAAAGAAGAGAAACAAAAAGGGGAGGGCGATGGGAGGAATGATGATAGGAGTGAGGGAAGAGATGGATGACAAGGAGGAAAGAGAAACGATAGAGGAAGAGGGATTAATGGTAAGGAAAGTGAGGGCAGGGGGGGATATTTGGACGATAGTAGCTGTATACGTGAACGGAGATATAGAAAGGAAAACAGAAAGGTTGAGAGGATGGATGGAGAAGCAAAACAGAACAGAAAGAGTAATAATAAGGGGGGACTTTAATGCGAGAACGGGCATAGAAGGAGGAAGAGTGACAGGGAAAGAGGATGGGGAAGAGGAAGAAAAGGAGAGAAAGTCGAAGGACAAAAAGGTGAACAGAGAAGGGAGGGTGTTAACGGGAATCGTGGAAGAAGTAGGATGGGAAATTATGAACGGAAACATGGTCGGGGATGAGGAGGGAGAGTACACCTATACAGGAGGAAGAGGGAACACGGTGATAGACTATATATTGGGTGATGAAGATACGAGGAAGGGGATAGAGAGATTGGAAGTGGGAGAAGAAATTGAATCGGACCACTACCCGATAGTGGTGACCATGAAAGCGGGAAAAGGAAGAAGAAGGAGGAAAGATAAACAAGGGTAAAAAGAGGGGGGGCGGGAAAGTGGTCGGGAAGAATGAAAGAAGCATTTGAGAGGGGAATGGAGGGGTTTGAGATGGGAAAGGGGGAAATAGAGGAGAGGATGGAAAAAATGAACGAAAAAATCAAAGAGGAGATAAAGGGAAGTGAAAGAATAGGAGGGAGGGAGGAACGCGGAAGAGGAGAAGGATGGTGGGACGAAGAATGTAGAAGAGAGAAAGAAGAAGTGAGGAAGGAACTGAGGAGATGGAAGAAGGAGGGGGGGGGGGAGGGGGAGAACTACAGAGAAAAGAAAAGGAAGTATAAAGAAGTGTGTGAGAAAAAGAAGAGGGAGGAACAGGAGAAGCTGGTTAGAGAGATAGCAGAAGCGAGAACAGAGAATAAAGTCTGAGAGATAGTGAATAGAGGAAGGAAAGGGAGAAAGAAGGTGAACGAGGGGATAGAGGAAAGGGAGTGGAGGGAATACTTTATGAATTTGCTGGGAGGGGTAGGGGAGACGGCAAGAAGAGGGAGGGACGGTAGAGAGAGAGACGATGAGGAGGGAGAAATAAGTAGAGCAGAGGTAAAAATGGCAATAGGGAAATTGAAAGAGGGAAAGGCGGTCGGGGTGGACGAAATACCGAACGAAGCATGGAAGTATGGGGGTGAGAGGCTAGAGGAGATGGCATGGGATATTTGCGGAAGGGTGTGGAGAGGGGAGGGATGGCTAAAAGAGTGGAAGGAAGGGATAATAGCGCCGATAGTGAAGAAAGGAGAAGGAAGGAGGGTAGAAGAGTACAGAGGGGTGACGCTGATGCCAACTCTGTATAAGATATACACGGCGATATTGTCAAAAAGATTAGAGGAGGAAGTGGAAGGAAAGGGTATGATACCGGCGAACCAGACAGGATTCAGGAGGGGGGTAGGGACGATAGACAACATATACGCGTTAAACTACATAGTAGGGAAGCAAACGAAAAAAGAGAAGGGAAAGCTGGTGGCGTTGTTTGTGGATTGAAAGGCGGCATTCGACTCGGTGGACAGGCAGGTGTTGGAGGAGGCGATGGAAAAACGAGGGGTACGAAGAGGACTGAGGGTAAGGGTAGAAGAGATATATAAGGAGACGGTGAGCAGAGTCAAAGTAAAGGGGGAGACAGGGGAGAGATTTTGGACAGTGAAGGGGGTGCGACAGGGGTGCCCGATGAGCCCAATACTCTTTAATATTTTAACGGCGGACATGGAGGAAGAACTGAGCAAAGGGAGATGGGGAGGAGTGAGAGTGAGAGGTAGAAGAATATGCACATTGGCGTACGCGGATGATGTGGTGGTGTTAGCGGAGGGAGAGGAGGAGATGAAAAGCATGATAAGAAGATTAGAGAAATATTTCGACAATAGAAAGTTAGAGGTGAACGTGGGAAAGACGAAAATCATGAGATTTAGGAAGGGGGGAGGGAGGAGGAAAGAGATAAAATGGAAGTGGAAGGGAAAGGAGATGGAAGAAGTGAAGGAATTCAAGTATCTGGGATACGTGTTTATGAGGAATGGAGGGCAGGAAGAACATATAAAGGAAAGAGTAAGGAAGGCGGGTGCGGCGATGAGGCAAGTGTGGGGGATTGGGAAGAGGAAATTTGGAAGGAACTGCGAGAGGAGAATGTGGTTATTTGACACGCTGGTGTGGACGGTAATGGGATACGGGGCAGAGGTGTGGGGGTGGGAAGGAAGAAGAAAGATAGAAGCAATGCAGGAAAGGTATGTTAGATGGGTGTTGGGGGTAGATTGGAGAACACCTGGGTATATGGTGCGGGAGGAGGTGAAGAGGGACAAGATAAGGACGAGAGCGAAGAGGAGAGCGTGGGCATACGAAGAAAAGCTGGAGAGAGGGGAGGGGAGTGAAATAGCAAGAGAGTGTTTAAAGGAAATAAAGGAAAGGGAAGGCTGGGAAAATACGATCTTGTCAATTTGGGAGCAGGGGAGAAAATCGGGGAGGGCGGGGAGAGAACAAGAGAGGGAAGAGGGAGAGGGAGGATACGAAAGAATAGAAAAGGAAGATAGGAGGGAACAGGAAGAGGAGAGGAGGGCGAAGATAGTGGAATCGAGTGTGACGTGATTTTTCGAATCACCGTCACACAAAAACCAAAAACAACATTCATACCGCAAATTACCGTTCTATAGATCTCGCTTATTGTCTCTCGCTACTTCCAGTACGATTCAGCTCTTCCAGATGCAGTTTCGTTATCGTCAATATTCAGTTCATGCATTCAGTCAGTTTTGTTCAGTTACAGTTAGTCGAGATCTCGAAGCTATTCGGTGGTGCGAATCTCGAAGTACTGAGATACCCGAATAGTGGAGAGTCTCGACGAGGTTTCGTTGCGACTACGCCACAGTCCGGTGCAAGTCCGGCACTCTCAAGGTGAGGTTCGGTGTGTTGGAGAACAGGCGGAGGGTTTAGTTTTGTCCGGACAAGGCAGGAGTACCTTGTGCCGTGTATTTTGAGTAAAGAAGTTGAGTAGAGCCTTGTTTTCACGCACCGAACGGAGAGTAGCGATCGCAACGATCCTCAAACATTGCCGCTTCCGTACAGCCCATTTATCGATTACCGTCTAGATCCCGTAGCGAAGTAGCTTGAGAGGGCAGTAGCTACCGGTTAAAGCTCCCGACATAATGATAATGACCGATTACGCGTCTTATCATAGGCAAATCAGTCTACCGAGAGCCGCCCTAGAGGCAACTCGGGCTCTCTCTCGCGCTCCCGTTACCGTGGCTTCGGCCGATCGTGTGTTCTCGTGTGTGTGTATCGTGAGTCGCGCGTAGCGTGGGTCTCACTCTCGCTGCCGCGGACTCCGATACTCGGCTCTCGCTCGTGTTCGTGTGTTTCGTGCTACCTGTCACTTTCTCGTTCACTCGCGTTCAGCGTACGGTCGAGAGTGACAGTTCGTGATAATTCCGATACGAATTATATCCGAATTTTGTGAGCGAGATGCATTCGAAAGGATGCTCTCGTAGTGCAGTTCGTGATCAAGTTCTCGTGACGTCGAAAGACGCGGATCCCGCAAAATAATGGATTAAGTTCTGCTGTTTCGGTGAGTTTATCGTTAGATAATTTTCTCGATCGCGAATAGAAATTCGTTGAGCTGCTCGCCTCGATCGCTCGATCGGCTGAGCGCTTCCCGCTCCACTTCGGTGCGATCTCGTGGCTTCTGAGCCTGATACATAATTGTTCTCGTTATTCGTGTTGAGATTCCGTTTTCGATCGCGTACGCTATTCTGTTGGCCTCGGATTGCGACCCTTCTACCAAAACCCGCATCCTGAGTAGCCGTGCATTTCCGTAACCGTGTGCTCTCGTGAGTGTCATCGGTGGGTATCGATGCGAGCTTTAGCTCGCGGATCGCGATGCGGGAGTCGGCTCACTCCACCGACTCCCAGGTTAGTCCGGTTGATAATACCGGCGAAACAAAACTATCATTTTTTTGTGTGTTTGTGCATCGTCCATTGAGTTTTGGGCCGGTTTGGTAATTTCCGGTGAAACAAAAATTAGCCATGGAGATCGGCCACTCCACCGATCCCCCGTTTAGTCCGGTTCGTTAATACCGGCGATACAAAAATTAACTGGCGCCCCCGGGACCATCGATGCATTCGCGAGGGTGGGCGGCCGAAGGTGGCGTTAAGTTTCGTTCGCGTACAACTCCCGTTCGGTTTGAGTTTTCGATTGCGTTCTTTTTGCTCTGAAATTAAGTTTAAAGTTCCGCGTTTCGGATTCTAGAAATAAACGTCACACGAGATACAATAGATGGTATAGGGAAGTGAGAATAGAGGAAGTGCCAAAATACTTAAAAATGGGGTGGAATGAGGAAAGGTGCAGCAGGATAGCGAGGTTTAGATTAGGAAACGAGATGAGGGAGGGAAGGTACTGGGCAGGAGAGGAGGAAAGAAAATGTCGGATATGTGGGGAGGAGGGGGAGTCATGGGAACATGTGATAGACAGATGTGGAGGAGGTGAGAGATTAGAAAAAAGTATAGGGGAAAGAATCAGAGAGATTTTGGACGAAGGAGGAGGAGGAGAAGAATGGATGAAAGAGTTGGGGAGAAGGAGGAAAGAGAGAGAGAGAGAGTGAGGGAGGGGGGGAGGAAGAGTGGGAAGGGCGAGAATGAGAGAGGAGAAAATGGAAAGGAAACGGAAGTCGAGGGGGCTGCTGATGCACAGAAAAAGTGCACCAGTAGCAACCGAAAGGAGAGAGGGAGGAAGGAGAGAGAGAAGAAAGAGGAGGAAGAAGGATGAAAGAGGAGAGAAAAAGGGAAGGAGTGCATGGAAGTAAATGTAAAAAATGTAAAAAGAGCAGAGAGAAAGAGAAGTGTAAACGGAAATGAATGTGATAAATAGGGTTAAAATAGGATAAAATAGGATAAGTAGATAAGTTAAGTTAAGATGAAAGGCGGGCGAGCGAGCGGGCGAGTGGAGGCGAGAAATAAGAGAGAGGAGAAGCGAGAAAGGCGGAGGCGGCGGCGAATAGAGTAAGATAGAAGTAAGAATAGAATAAGAGAAGATGTACGGAAACGGAGGCCTTGTAACCCCACGGGGAACAATAAAGATACATACAAAAAAATAATTATCTTCAAAACTTTATATATAACATTAATATAAAAATGTTTAATTCATTTTAGGGTATAAGATAGATGGATAATCAATCATGTTTAAATATTTTTATGTTAAAAGTTTTTTCAAACTTGCACATCTAGGTCAAACGGAGTTTGACGGATAAGATTTAAAAAAAACATCGAAATGACCAACGGTGTAAGAGTCAAGGATCCACCGTTCGCCTCGACACCGACTCTTCCGAGATTGGGCAACGAAAGTATATAAAGCAATAAAATCGTATTTTCTACCCGTTATGCGAAAAATATTTGTAAACGTGTTTATACGATTGCGCGACACATTGGACACGTACTCTCGTAAGTACTGTGTACGTCACTGCACACGTGGCATGCAATAAAATATCGGCACTGGAGAAAAACTGTATCGGGACGCCGTAAGAAACAAATCGAACATGCTCTAAGCAGCAAATCGGGTTCATATTCGTTAACCGATTCGTCTCTATGATTGGGCTCTCGCGGATGTACACCCGCTGCTATCGATGCAAGCGCTGGTACGTGTGCTCCGTCCAGAGCGAGTGCCATTAAGGCAGACGCTGGCGGCGGTATTTCCACGAGATCTTGCCTGGTACCCGATGGGACACGTTCGGCTTCTCTTCGAGCAGCTTCATCGTTACGTTCGTTATCTCAAATAGTCATCATGTACTGTAATTATGACAGATATTCCATGAGCAAGTATAAATAACTATTCAAGAACTATTTTCCAACGTACATGAAAATTCTTCGTCGTCAGCGCTTATAACGCTTACATCGTCGTTATCCTCATTGTTTGTACTAATATTCTCATAGCCTGGTGGCGACAGTGGACGCTCGGCCATCTCGTTATAATCCTCTTCAAAGAAAAAAAAGAAGAAAAACCCGATATTAGCGAAAACCATACTATTTGATTAGAGAAATGAGCATGACAATAGCGGAAAAGTCCGATACCGTCTTCTTTCAATATCGTTCTCATCGTTCTGACCGCGATTCTCATTGTGGTTCGTCGGGATTTCTTGCTGTAATATTTCGACGTTGTTGTTTCCAGGAGGAAAATCTTGACGTTGAGGCAACTCCACCGGATCAGGATCATTTCGCTGCGCTAAAAAATGATTGTTAAAGTGTAAGTGCTTGTACTGGTAAAAATAATAAATATATTTAAATTTATATCACTTGATTTGTTAGTTCTATATGGGTACCTATATCCATTAGATCCGCGTTCGCGATCGCCACTCTTTGTCGAGGTACTACGGCGGCACGTAGGAACTCTTCTACGGTAATTCTGTTGAATCAAGAGATAGATGCAAAGAAGAGATAGACAAATGAAAAATGTATAAATCCTTGTTGCTTTATTGTGGCCAGTACTAACCTGCCCGATTCCAATTGCTCCTGGATATACAGTAGGCGTCTGTCGTCGTTGACTTGACGGGCTCGCCGCTGCCGTCGGAGACGCTGACCCTGCTCGATTCGGTCCCAGTCGATATTTTGCCCAGCGATAAGAATATGCAATTTTTCTGAAATTAAACAAATATTTCGATACGTAAATAAACATTTAGCGTTAATAATCAGAATTCGAGAGAAGTATATGTGACATTTACACTGACCAAGAAACCTCCAAATATTCGGATGCCGACCGTCTAGCCTCCCGCAGATAAATTTGTGGAACGTTTCGCAAACGTTGTTCGTACGAATCGGTGCTCGTCCAACTGAGATTACGTCGGTCAGTGGTAGCCATTGACGACGATAATATTGTATGATTCTCAAGACTCTTGGATGGGTGACGGCAACTTCATCTCCTACGGCAGTTATGATGTTCAAGGCCGCATTTTGCTGCTCCATTGGTAAGAGGGGTATGCCCATCAGCATCCAGAGGATATCTTTCGGTGCTTGACGACCAACAGCTCTTCGCCATTTCGTGAACACCGCCTGCAATAAATGGGAAACGTAAACTAAATTTGCTTATACATATTATTTAATCATGGAGAGCTACTATTTGTAAATGAGGCTGAGTTTATCCAATAGTAATAAACCTAGCCAAAAAAATAGTTATTTATAATATGTTACAAATGTTACAAACGATACGCTCTTACTTGTGTATATATAGTTTCTGAACAATACTTATCTTGTCATTCTTATATATGATGATCGCCCTTACCCTGCAGAAATGGAACCAGCAGCCCTTCAGCCTGACTCCCGGAAACACATTCCGAACGGCTCCGATAATTGCTCTTTCGTAATCGCTTACGACAGTCTCCAAGCTATTTTCCAACCCCGGCACCAGTGTCAGTATGAAACGTAACACGGCTTCGTATACGGCTGTTGTGCGCCTTTCGCACAATACGTAAACTACCGGAAATCCCTGGAGAATCAAATGTCCAACAGTATCATGGAAAGAAGATTTGCAGAATATTTAGAATCACTATTATTTACTAATTATTATTCTTATGGATTATAATACGTTACGCACTACGTCCATACGCCGAATATGCAATATTAGAAGTTGGCATGCTGCCGGTTGGATTGGTGTAATCTGAAAATATATCATTACAAATCGCTTGTTATATTATCCAACACACATATACTTTAACGCGTCAAGTTGGCTTCAAATAGCAACTAAGCAGCCGCGAACACAAGAGAGTTACTTAAAAAATTGTCATTTTTTTTCAAGGGTGCTTAATATTTCTTTGTGAAAGCAAATTTTTACTTTCCCGTTGAATTGAATGATGAAAGGTAATATTTCTGCTATCGAAAAATATTTACCGCACCCACTGAAAATAGTACTTTACGATAATAGTGCGATAAACCTTTTTCTGACTCGTGTGAGTTTGCAAAGCGAGCCGAAGTCGAGTGTTGCAATCACACGAGTCAGAAAAAGCTTTATCGCACGAGTATCGTACGATATTATATTTTACGAGATGCAAAATAAAAAGTACTCCACTCATTTTCTGCATTGCATATACATTTCAACTTACACGGAACGTGGCGTCAAGGAATATTTCTGTTGCGTTACCAAGTCGTTGCAACATGTTCGGCGCAGCAAACACGGAAGCGGTGTACCCATCGACAGACCTTATGCTCCCTCGATAAATCGGTCGGACTGGTACATACTCACGAAGAATATTCGCGAAAGCCTCGAGTGTCACCGGAACAGTGGGCCGTGCCCCTTTTCTCGCTCGATCCATACTGTTGTGTAAAGACAACTGCGATATGGCTGCAGCAGCTTCCGGATATCTAACGAAATGCAAAAACGAATTTAAGAAGCATAAACAATACCGACGTACTATTTAATGTTTTTAAGGTAGTTCTTTCGCTTGGTGTTCATTTCATCTTCATTTTTTTTTCTTATATGGAAAAAATGTGTGAAAAAACACAAAATTCAAAGGAAATTTTAAAATCTGAAAAAAATCATACGTCTTAGAAAAATGACCAAATGATTTTAGTAATTAAAAAAAAATGCGTTTGCCGGGAAATTTGTTAAGCAATTAATTTTTTTATTAATATGTTAACAACATTTTGCATAATAATAATAAATAGTAAGCATGCATTTTTTCCGATTTTCAAACCATCGAGAAGTATTTGGTACTTTTCTTCATTTTTGCAAATCGAAATTATGTAAAATGAACACTAAGCGACTACTTTGAGAGTTGCTATGCTTAGAGCACAAATCCAAGAAAAAAGGATAATATCGAAACTATAAGTACTTACTGTAACGAAACTTCGCGGAATATCTCGTCAAACGAGTCAAGTGTCTCTCGACATCGCCGAAGCACCTCACATATCATCCTCATTTCGTCTATTAAGGTGGGATTCGTTGCACCTATGTTGTGGGGTTCCCGGACGACGACGCGTCCTCCCACGATCTGTACTTTGCCACAGCAACCCGTTGTCGATTTTGTCGTGCATCGATAAATTCTTGAATTCGGTCGTTCATCGCGGTGATAGGAGTATCCAGTCTCGGTACAATATATAACCGAACCAGGATGTTTACCATCGAATCGTTGCATCTACATGGATAAACGATGCTTATTTACTTTAGAACGATAATTTACTTCAGAATTTGGAAACGCCGGCAAACAATACCACACCTTTGATTGCTAAAACGGAATACCGTGAACCGGCACCGCGACCGTGAATATATCTATAAATTCCATAGGACGGTAAGCCTTTAAACTCGATTGATAAAATTATTCACGAAAAATGTAACAATTAGTCATGTACGAACAGCATCTCAACTCGCCCGAACAGTATCGTTTACCAGCGATGGCCTTTGTCTCTCGAAACTTAGTAGACTACTGTTGACATACGATTCATCTCACCTCTGTGTATAGTGAGTGAGGACTATACGAAGTTATACTTTGTTTACATCAGTAGCGAAAAACGGACGGGCGAGGGGGGATGGGTACGAGGGCCGTCGTTGAACCGAAGGACGCCACAGTTCGTGAAGTGTCGCGGAATCGTCGAGACGAAATTTTTTATAATTGACGGCCGATTTTATATTCACTGCAGAAAAAAGTTTTTTATCGGTGCAAATACGGAAGACGATATGCGATCTGGGGGTTCTATGTGTCGCTTATGAGGTAAGATATTGCATAATCTGTATTTTTCTCTTGAATGATATCGAGATAAACTTCTCAAAACCTTTTTAGTGTTTCGATACATTGAAAAAAAAATATAGATGTAATCACCAGACTCGTATGGTACTCGATAGTAACCTTTCTCCTATACTTTGATACAGGATCATCAACAGTTGTAGAGCATCTCACAAAAAATAGTAAAAAATCCCAATTTAGCTTTCCTACCGCGATTACTATCCGAGCCTGGTGATTATTATGATATTTTTATTACTGTGCAGACACCCGTCCCGTAGCGGTGCAACCGCTATTTATGGCTGTATTGAGCAATAAATGGCTCAATACAATGGCTCATCTCTTGTTTGGTGATTGATCAGAAATATGTTAGTATATTTTACGGTTTCGCTACTTATCTTAATATAGTTCTTGCGAGCTCGATATGGATCGAGCGAGACGAGCGGGAAATCCCCCAGTACCGGCAAGATGGGAAGCATTGTCCGAAGTTCTTCGCGAATATCCCCCCCATAGAACCGATTTATCGGGGAAGCATACAGCCCGACGATGGATATACAGCGCTCGTATTCGCCGATGCCGCAATGCTCGATCGATTGAACGTTGCGACTGAAATATACATGGATTCTTCATCGCACGTAAGTGATTCCATTATTAGGTATCCTTTACCATCATCTTATTATTTATATGTATCGCCTTGTTTTGTTACTTATTCTTCATGTTTTTACTTATATTTTATGTAGATCGAACCGAACCAGCCGAGGTTGTGTCGGCTGGTCGTCGTCCACATTCGGCGCATGGATATGGTGAGCATTAAATAAAACGTTATTGACAGATTGATTGGTATTATTACTAAGTATTCTGAACGGCATTATGAAGGGTGGACACTCGAGAAATTCAAATTTTGGGTCAGAATGGACAATCCCAAAAATTCGAGAAATTTGTCAAATATCGATTTTCAAGTTTCATGGTTATTATTTATGCTTTACATTTCTGCATAGCTAAAGATTGGCACCGACGTGTAATGAAATTCTACTGAACATTTATTGTCTGGACTAATATGGCCCGGTACGAAAAATAGGAATACAGCTAAATAAACCTATAATTCGATGATTGTTTTCGACAAAAGTAAAAAAATGTTCCATTATTTTTGACATGGACAAGTTTGTATTTTCTGACGAGAATAGTTCACAGTACATCGTTTGTACGTATCCAATTATTGAAAATGTAATTTACTAATATTTTTTAAATACGATTTAATCATAGTCCATTTTGTCCTTTTCTTTCTCAATATTTCAAGAGGGTGAAAAAAATCTGTTTTTGTGTTTAAAAGTGATAGAAAAGTGTGGTATTTATCGTTGAAATTCCATTAACTGCTCAAGCGGCCCATTTTGCCCCAACCCTTATATATAACCCTTATTTGCCCTTATTCTCTATATATTATTGACTAATGAATTTTGCAGGGTTTCCCGGCCGTTTACATGTTGTTAGAAAACAACGCCCGCAATGTGTAGCGAAGCGTTGGATAAGATTCGTAATCTAGCGCCCGGGCTAGCAAATACGCTCGAAACTGTGGTGTTTATCGATAATGATCGAACTATGGTCGTCGCCGTACCGAAACGCTTTTCCGCGCGCTAGATTTGTAGCCAGTTGGTCAAATTGTTGCGCGGTAAGAGTCTCGGCAAAATCAATAAGAAAAATTATTGTTTATAATGTCATTGTTTTGTTAACAAAAATAAAAAAACTTCTTTAAGGCAATATTCAACAGATGGCGGGAATCGGTCAGCGGACGAGCTCCCAGAGACATTCTCTGGATGACTATGGGCCTACCGCTGTTGCCAGTAGAACACGAAGACGAAGGCCTCAACATCCTCCGAGTGGCCGGAAATCGCATGGCTGGTCGATTCCCGGAAGTCATCGACGTTATCGACTATTATCGGCGCTCCTGGCAACCACTAGCCGATGTAATGCAGGCGGGCCGCAGAAACGATATTTGTGACATGGTGCACAAATTAATTTGCAAAAAGATCGGGGGCCAGCATCGCAACATATGGGATTTTTTCGGTACGGATATATATACTGACACGGTCAATATTTATTTTTAACAATGGTCAATATTGATATAGTGTTGTTCATTCACCATTGTAGAAAAGCTTACCGACCTCATCGCCCAACAAGATCTCGATTGGTTTCGCGTGGACGAGGGCTTGCAACCGAGACGAACCCATCTCATAATTCAAGTTCGCGGCGAGCGGCGGCTATTAACGCAGCAGCAACAGTTGGAAACTGGCAGGTCGGTACCGATATATTGTATTACGCAGTAAACGTTTAAATTTATTTTTGAGTGATTCCATTTCAATTGTATGGTTTTCTTATATCCTCAGCATTAGTGTCCAAGAGTTCCTCCGTATGGCTGTGGTGCCGACACTTAGACGTGCTATTGAGAACGCTGACGTGAGAAATCGCGGTATATTCAATGCTATAAAAAAAACTATGCCGGTATAATACATATTCGCTTCATATTTCTAAAAAGCAGACATTTTTCAGGGTTAGTATACGATCCGTTTGCTGTAGAACGGCCTGAGCGCGAATTGTATCAGGTGGTAGAAGATCGAGACAATGATGCTGCTGGTGGAAATATCGACGAAGACAATGGTAATAAACATATTGATAATAAGATGACTAGTGGATTTTCGTTTTGTTTGATATTTTTTAAATATTTCATCGATTTCTTTAACGAGATTTTTTTGATTGCAGAGATCGTTG
This sequence comes from Ischnus inquisitorius, assembly GCA_963924025.1. Classification (NCBI taxonomy): domain Eukaryota; kingdom Metazoa; phylum Arthropoda; class Insecta; order Hymenoptera; family Ichneumonidae; genus Ischnus; species Ischnus inquisitorius. The sequence continues at coordinate 11,380,505 of OZ001253.1, forward strand.
CGTATGAACCAGTTGAAGTACGCCAACGGGTTCCACCACCCGCAGTTGCAAGACTAGCGCCAGCGGGCAATAACTTGCCTTTCAAATTGTACGGAAGAGCTCGAAAGAATCGAGGCCCCATGTCCGATCTGTCGCGCAAGATGCGAAAGTCGGTTGAGGGTATTTTACCCTTAAGTTACGCGTTTATGGAGGATGTGGGAGAGTCGAAGTTTTTACATTTAATTTTATTTGTCTAAATGGTGCCTTTAACTTATAACATTTAACTTTTAACTTGGGCAAAAAACACCATTTCATTTCTATTTTAACATTTAACAATCGTATCAAACACGTTTACAAATATTTTTCGCATAACGCGTAGAAAATACGATTTTATTGCTTTTTATATTTTCGTTGCCCAATCTCGGAAGAGTCGGTGTCGAGGCGAACAGTGGATCCTTGACTCTCACATCGTTGGTAATTTCGATGTTTTTTTAAATCTTGTAACTCCGTTTGACCTAGATGAGCAAGTTTGAAAAAACTTTTATAATAAAAATATTTAAACATGATTGATTATTCATCTATCTTATACCCTAAAATTAATTAAACATTTTTATATTAATGTTATATATAAAGTTTTGAAGATAATTATTTTTAAAAAATCCATATTACTTTTGCTAGATTCCGGAAGTTATGAATTATGATTCCTACGCAAAATAATTGGACATTCTCGTCGTTTGGCGTTGCTAAAACGCTTAGTCTAGATAAAGATTTAGACTACAAGCAATACAGGCGTGCACTTTGTATGGGGAACTGAAGGTATTGTATTAAATTAAAACGTTGCATAGTGTAATATCTCCTGGATCAACTCTTCTTTTCTCCTTCATTTATTCAAAACAAGGAAGTGATTTTGCTTGAGAGCCTCTGCTTGCAAGCAAAGCTGCTACACCGACTGTGAAGAGGCCTACGTTACCTGTACGAGATACGGCCATATAACGATACCGACGGCAGCAGTGTGCAGGATCGCGTTGGGGAGAAAAGAAACGTGGAGAAACGCAATGTGTCGTCTGGAAATTGTATAGAAAACCAAAATGTGTACAAAAAGTACTGTCTTGTATCGGGTATGTGGAGAATCGAATTGTGGAGAATTGAATTGTGGAGTAAAAGGTGTGTGGAGAACTGCTTTGTGTAGAAACAGGTATGTGTGGAATCGAGAGTAGATGGCCATCTATGTGTTGAATTGAGAATGTGGTGAATCGAGTTGTGTAGGAAAGAGGCAGCCTTTATATTTATCCTAGCGCGGGCTCGCGGCTGTGGAGCAAAATCAACTGAGATATCTCTCTATATGATATATATACCTCACCACCTCCGCCGCGTACAAAAATTAAGGAATTAGAACATTTATGCCCCCCCTCTGCCCTTCCTTCTGAAAAGGGGACTTAAAATATTTTGAATAAAGAGGGGACTCAAGAGGAAAGAATATTTTTGGCCGTGTTATGCCGCGAGAAGGGCATATTCAAAACTTGAACGACAAATCGAAGAGTCAAAATATTCGCATAGAATATTTCGAGCGTCAACCAACTTCGAGCGATTAGAAGCGAGCAGCGAACTCGCAAGAATTTGCAAACGAAGCAAAGGCGAATAAACTCGCTCCGATGCACGTAGCAGCGAAAAGTGCGAACGCATACGGAAGTGCGAGCGCAGCAAGAGGCAATCGCCGGGCTCTTCCGCGATTGCAAAAGTGCGAATATTTCGATTCACAGTCCCTGACTGCGAATCGAATATTAATCAGTCTAATTCCATCGATCAAACTTCGAGGTTGTCCTCCGAAGGGACAACCTAGACTCCGCTTTATAGTCACTTGTAAACTCATCTGTAATTACCGCTCTTTTAAAATAATAAACTTGTAATCATTCAACCTTTATTTTCGATGTTGGAATTCCAATTCCTATCGACAGAAGAGATCCCGAATAAACTTATTTACGTGTTTCCCTCGATTTCGCATCGAGGCAAGCACAACAGCCGAAGAGTTCCAAAAAGATGTGGAGGAAATTTAAGTAAATCTAGTGGCGACTTGGAATATTTTCGATCAAAGGAGTAAGGGCCAAAATTAGGGAAAGAATAGTACATTGTGCAAGAAGGGCCGAAAGTTGGGGTTTGCGACGCGAGTGATTTTTGCTTCCCGAGCGAAGCGACGGCCGCAATCACACGGGTCGCGAATGCCAATTCGGCCCATATTACATAATATACTTTATTTCACTCCGTGCGTAATGTGCGACTTCACGCACGCTTTGCTTCGCTGCGCGTGCGTAAAGTAGCTAGTACAATAACACTGTGTACGGTACTCGTGCCAGAAACTTTTTCTTAACTCATGTGATTGCAACACTCGTCAGTAAAAGTTTCTTCGCACTCGTATCGTAATATACTATTTCTTAACAAGTGCAGGAATAAAGGTGCTTCGAGGGGCGGTGTTTGCGGGACGATCATAACAAGTGAGGTTATGGCCGGCGGGCAAAAAAGTGGACTTTTTTGCCCTAGGGTAGAAAAGTAACGTATCGCGCACGCACATGCGTCACGAGTTACAAAAAAATATTCCAAGTCCCTCTAAGGGGGACTTAGAATATTTTCTTCAAGGAGGCCTCAGGGGGTCACAGTGACGACTCATGGCCCTCCGAGCTCTTCAGTGCATCCATGCCCTTCAGACCTCGAGGCTCGATTCTTGTACACGGCGGCGGCGACGGCGACAGCGGCGAAATCTCTTTATATATTGTGACGAGGCGTTACAACGCTCTCGCAGGCACGCTAGATATTAGGTACGCGCGAGAGTCGTAGGTAAGCGCCAGAGTCGTACAGAGTCATCCCCCGACGATACCCGAGGAGAGAAAAATGTATAGTATTCGGGAGACTGCCGGCGGATTATATTATACATTACAGGTGTCCAACTACGCGACGACGGCCAGTGGGAGACACGAGAGGGGAACCACGGGAGGAGAGACGTCGCGAATATTCTACGATCAGGGGATTTTCGGCGACAAAGGGCTCGTTCCCCCTCCCACCGATTACCGAGACGCGTAACCGAACACGAGTGAGAGGCACTCTCGCGTGCCGCGTTGTACGGAATAGATCGATAGGCGTAGTAAGCGATAGAGATTCGATTAGTTAGAAATTATTGCAAGAAGAATAAGTCCGAGACAGTTAGTTGACGCCGTGCGAGCCACGGAAGTGAGAAAATCATTATACGCCGTGTCGTCGGCAGAATATTGTGAGGAATAACCGCCGTGACGACGGCCGAGGAATTGTCTGAGGGAATAAAGGATAACCGCTCGTAGCTCGAGGAAAGACACGAGGACGACCCGTGTAGACTAACGGACAGGGACAATCAAGGTAGGTGCACGCAGTGCAGACCATTTTCGGTTCTTTTTGTGCCGTACGTTACGTTTACGTTGTTGTAAAATGAAGTAATATCGAACCTCGCGAGTCATAAAGAAGGGTCAGACAGAAGCCAATGGTATTGAAGAAGTTTACTGTCAAATAAAACGAATGTTATTGTTATTTTTTACGAAATAGAAAGTGTGTATTATTTTTCTTGTCCCCGAACTGCACTCCTCCTGCTAGCCGTGAGAATTCGATAAAGACGGAAGTATAAATAAGAACGAGGGATCAAAACCCTTGCACATCTGGGTTGATACGGTGTGCTGGCGCCCAACAAGACGGTAGGGGAATAAAAAGTGTACGGAAAAAGGGGGCGTCATTATATTTTGGGCGGGGAGCTTATCCACCGTATTCCGAAGCGGTGGAATAGCCCGTCACAATATATATAGGGATATAGTGGCTCATCGTTGCTCCGGCGGATGGGCCCGAACTCGCATGTTTCAACTCTACACGCGCCTAATAGAATTAATATGTTCATTCGTGTATTTATGCTTTGCAAAAATTCGGGAAACACTCGTAAAAAACATATTCGATGTAAAAATTGCGCCCAGTACATTAGTTAATGTAAGTTGTTTCTTTCAAGTTCATTAAAAAAAGTATGAGAAATTAGTTAATGGGTTGCCAAGTTCATTATTATGTTATTATTATGTTCAAAAAAATATAAATACTTGGCACGTCCACGATTTGTAAAAACGCAGTTTTATATTTTTTATTAATTTAAAAAATGGGCTTGCCGAGTATAAATATTAAATGGTCAATATCGTCAAAAAAATTTATTCTTGTCCTTTTCAATTTTCATTAAAAAAAAATGTTATTTCATCAGAATTTGGTTCCAATTTTGATGGAATCATGTTTCTAATTGTCTCTACCTTTTTTTGTATTTGTAGTTAATCCTGAATCATATTAAATTTTCATTGACAATTTCTCGTTTGTGTCAAGTACGTCCTGTACCCGCTCATCCCTACGCGTTAGACATTCCTTGCTGTGTATTGAGAGTGCATTAGTAGAACAATAATCTTGTATGGCTGTGACCGATGTTGGTAAATTTTCTTTTGTACGCTGCAGCTTCGGAACGGTCGGATGTTGAGGATACCCTTTAACTCTACAAGTGATCCAGTTTTTTACGTTTCTACCCTGGTCAGGGTCCTTTTCAAAAGTTTATTATTCTCTAATGATGTTGTGTGCTTCCTCATCTTTTTCATCGGTGTTTCATTGATATGTCAATTCTTGTATTTTGTGTATTGAGGTTATGTATCGTGTCTTGCCGTTTCATTGTTTGTGTATAATTGTTTTGTTTGGTAATGATTGTTTTGTACTGTTTCCTTAGATGGTCTATTGGTTTAGTTTTATTTACCGGACTGGCCGGGCTATCTTTGTCCACTTGAACAAGAAACACAGAGTCATCGGTGAAAATGTGAAGATTAAGATTATTAACTTTTTCCACGCCCGCGTTGCTTCTTGGTGAACATAGAGCTTGGATGGCGAAGCGTTTCTTTTCTTCAGTCATTTGCGTGGGCGTTGGTATTGCCGGGCTAGTAATTGACGAAGCGAAGAAAAGGGCGTTTTCTCGGATCAAGAACGCGCGTACGCGGTTCGGATAGTCCGTGCGATCGTCAAATTTGGCAATGACTTTTCTCTTCAGCTTTTCAGTACCTTCGTTGATCACGTACTGGTGATCCTTGGGTACCAGAGAAGTGGGCCAGGTCGCGTAGTTGAGCCTGAGCCAGTCAGTGATATCCCCGTAGCAAATATTGCAATCCGGACACTCAGGACAATACAGCTTCAGGTCCGTGCTGCATCGGGCGCACCGACCGAGATCTTGCTCGTGCTCGATTCCATGTGGATAGATGCAATCGTCGGTGTCGTATCCATCGGCTCCACAAATTTGACAGAATCCGGGTCTGTACGGCAAGATACATTCCTTGAAGGAATCTTCCCTAGAGCGGCAGTTGACACATCCGGCGACGTAGCGTTTTCCGACTTGAGTGACAAAAGTTAGTGTGCCACGATCGCCCTTGTTGGCTTGAAGATTGTTGACAAGAGCTCTGGCGCGGTTGACGATAATGTCCTTCAGAAGGCTTTCGCTTATGATTCGACAATCAACGAAATAGAGTCGTCGTTGTGCGCCCGATGTACCCGGAGGTTCCGGGATGCCCAGTTCCTCCACAATTTTGTCGAACGATGGCATCTTCTCCAAAGGTGTTGCCTTTCGATCGTCGGTGGTCATAAGCTCACTTTTCCATGCTCTTGACATTTGCGCTAGACGTTTCTTCGTGGGAAGACGTTTGCGCAATATGTTCTCTGCACGAATGGCCGCGGGCGTGGCGATCGTCGGTTTTGTCAATTTCAATCTCGGAGGAGAATGAGTTCGAATCTCCCTGAGTAGCTGCAACACCTCCAGACTTGGTGTCTTGATTGTTGCCTGTAATTTGTCAAAGTTGCCGGCCGCGGTGGATAGTCCGGGAGAGTTACTGGCGTTATATGTCAGTATATCGATGGCTCCTTTGGCAAGGCTGCTCATCGTTTCCGAGGGGTTCTCGGATATGTCACTGCGAGTAGACAAAGTTTCGTCGCTCGCAGATTCATCTTACTGCTTTTGTATTTTTGCCTGCAGCGCCTCGACTCGAGCCTCCAGTTCTAGCTTCGCCTGAAGTAATTCTTCGATCGAAGGTTCTTCTTCGCGCCTCTCCATGTTGCTCGCGTTGTCGATGTTGACTCGTTGGCAAGGTTGCAGTTGACGGTGATTCTTCTTCGATGACTCTACGAAGTTCTTAGCGTTGTCAATTCGGCTGTTGGAGATTCAACGATTACGTAAACTTCGACGAGGAAGTTTGAGATCGGTCACATAATATTTGCCGATATATTTTGTGATTTTCCAAATTGTGGCTTTGGTAAATCTTTTATTTTGCCGACTGGGGTTCGGCTCGGGGCCCGCACGCGCAACTTGTAGTTATTCAATAAAGCTTCAGATTTACTGTTCTCACATGGTCGTGGATGACCGAGAGCGTCTTTTCATCACCAGCTTGTTTGCATGATTGAATTTATTACGGAAACCTATTGTATAGCTGCTAGTTACGTTAATCGTGTCAACGTTCCTTTCCTCTTTTCGGAGTTTGTCGGTGTTTATCGTCCGTATTCGTTGCGACTGTGTGCGCCACGTTAGCTTGAGGCTGTGCTTAGCAACTGGCCGACAACGAATCGGGAAGTGCGAATACGTGAGATAATCCGTTTAGACTCAGCTGCGGCAATCGCACGTGTGTCGCGGGATTTATTCTCTCGTCTTCTGTAAATTGACCACGTCTCCTGGAAAGCCGGCTTGCCTTCCAGGAAGTTTAAATGTACTCCTGAGGTAAGGAATTCCCTACCCTGGCCATTTAAACTTTCTTTGCTTCGGCACTGCTCGAATTTACGTGCGAGCTAATTGGTTACGCAATAGCCGCTCGAGTAAGTGAGGATCGCGAGGTTTCGAGCCTACCGAAGCGCTTTGTTGACGAAGTGCGCTTGTGAAAGCCGAGTCTAATCGCGGATCGCGCCGTTTGTTGTCAAACGCGAATCTCGAAATCGCTGCTCACGTTGCTGTCGGAATTTCGAGATTATCTCGTTAATTCGCCAAAGGAAATTTATCAATTTATGTTTTTACAGCGAGCCGGACTCGTTTATGATGTGATTACACAAAAATAATATGATTGACAATTGATAGAGTCCGGACACTCGAAATCGTTTATTAATTACCGCGATGCGGTGATTTCTTCCGCGTTCCGCGTCGCAGGGGATTATCGTCTCGACTCCGAGTTAATCCGCCTATTGTCGTCGCGGACTTCTCGATGCAAAATGGTATTTAACGGGGATCTGATCCGTGATCTGAATTATTACCGTAATTAAGGTGCGACAAACGAAACTCGACGTTTGAGAATTGTCTCGGCTTCGTATTTACTTTTATATGGAAATGCGCGGTAGTTATCGCTGCGTATGGCAGTCGATAACTCGAAACAAAAAGACAATTTGAAAATGAAAGGATTTTATGAGAATCCGCGATGCACGGATTTCTTTATCCAAATCGAATTTATAGAAATAGTAATTTATCGAAATAGCAATAAGTTAGCGCTTCTTAGCATAGTACTCGTGAATACAGAAAATTTAATTAACACTAATTAACGACGAAACTATGTTCGAAGAGGCCGGGGATTGCCTAGCAAAGAAAGTAGGCCGGGGGTTGCCTAGCAGAGAGTGTGGCTTGGACAGCGCTATGCCGTATGCAAGTCACAAACTCGTGGATCTGTATTTACAGAGGATTTTTGTGCTAAGCACGACTAATCGAAGCTAAGTGCTAAGCACGAATAAACGACGTAGTAAGTAATTGGTGAGTGGAGTAAGTTGATGAGTAGAGTGAGTCTCGATTCCTCGGAGTTCGAGCTTTTATAGTCGCGAGGATTCTCGTCACGTGATGTAATTTGAGGAAGGGAGAATTCATCACGTGGCCGAAATATATTTTCAAAGTTTTAAATAATCATAAAACATTTAACGATGAACGGCTCTTAAGTCGCATCATCGTTCGTCGCCGGAGATCCCCAGATCTGCGAGTGGGCAGGCGTTCGAACCCCAACGGACAGTTGTTCTTAACCCGCGCTAGGATTAGCGCGAGCGATTAGACGCTAGGGCGTGCCCTAATTCGATATCACTCGGCGTCGGCTTGACCGCATGAGCTATATCGGTTGTTATTCACACCGTTCCGCTCGAGTGATATAACGGACGTTCGCTCTTAAGACTCGATGACGAGTTGAGGCAAAAAACGTCCCATCACATAGCCCCCCGATCAATGTGAGTTCTCAGGCTAATGATTTTTCACAAATAAAAGGCATGAAATGAGGATTGATCGCACAATAGTTTTTTTTTATTCTTTTTTTTTTTTTTTTTTTTTTTTATTCAAAGAAAATTTCGTCATTTTGTATGCACGATCCCTCTTCGTCATTCATTTTCCATCGGGTTCTTTTGCGGATCAGATGCCGGAATAAAGCCGCTGCACCTGCATGCGCTCTTGTGGACTTATTACAATGATTCACGAGTCCAAAAAAACAGCGCGATTGTTTTGCGTTTCTTTTTTGTCTCGGAAAGTTAGAAGTCGCTTGGACTGTGTCCGGATCCGGTTTGATACCGTCGGGTGACACAATATGCCCATGGAATTCTGTTTCCTTGTGAACAGAATTCGATTTCGCCGGGTCGATTACTGCCAATTGCTCTGATGTTTCGTCCGAGGTGATAGTATGATTGTTCTTCACACTCGAGACGATAACCTCGTGTTTAGGCGCGTCTCTCGACGTTGTAGCGGGAGTGAGAGCATGCTCGATCACTATCCCTTTTTTACTTGATTCCGAGTTTGCAACCTCCGCGTTTGCGCTGCTCATCGTAAGCTTCTGTGAGTCGATAATGTTTCGATCACACAGTGGCTTTGTCGCTAGCTGAACGCGGCATCTTCGCTGCGGATTTGCCGGATCAGAGAACTCGAGCTCGTAACTCGTTAGGTCGATAATGCTCCGCATTCGATTCAAAAAATCGATTCCGATGATGCAGTCGGATGTGAGCTTGGGGACCACTAACAAAGTTCCTGTTGTTACGGCTTCATCGAAAACAATCTTGGCTGAGAATTGCTTCGTGACTCGCGTCGCCTTCTTTTCCGTTGCCGTAGTTACCGTGACTCCAGTTAAGGGAAGAGTCGGACTATTTTTAAACTTTTCGAAGTACCTTTGATAAAATTTATCGGATACAGCGCTGACTTCGCTGCCTGTATCAATTAAGGCTTCGACAATTATAGAATCTACAGATAGCATCAACGATAGACATTGTGCCACGCTCGGGCTATCGGATGCGAGGGTATCGAGTTCCCGGAGATAGTTCCGGATATTCTCCCCGTATCCTAGCGTCACAGAGAGGAGGGAGGCCTCTAATTCTGCGACGCTTCCTCGTTTTCCGGAAGGTCGGTTTTTTCATCGTCATCGATTTCGACGCCGGGAACCCCGTCTTGGGTGATTTCAAGTGAGCGGATTGTTCTCTTGAAATCGTTAGCCCTCTGGGACTGAGGTTTCTGAGTTGTTTCTCGAGCGGGATAGACAACTTGCCTCGGAGGCTCATTGCTCGGTGCTGAGTTTCTCTCAGAAGTTATTGCTGCGGGCGAGTACTCGAATCTTTTTCGGTGTGAATTTATCGATCCTCCATTATCGAAGGATTCGATTAGATCGAGGAACGCTGGTACCGTTCGGATGCCACGCGCGAGAATTGCGCCCCGAATTTCCTCCGTGAAGTGACGTGACAGTTTTTGAATGATTTGTCCATCGTTCAGCTTCGGAACCAATTCGCGAGCTTCTCCGATCAACTTCATCGAATATGAAAGTCGCGTTACTTTCGAGTCTGGTTTATGCCAACCATAATCCAGTGACTCGTGTACTTGCCGTTGTAGATCTTCATTCCAGAAGCGCTTCGTGAAGAAGTATTCGAAGTCGCGGAAGTCAGATACATCCGGCTCGACAAGATCCCACCACTCGCTGGCTGAATTTGTCAGACTCTGATCGACCAAGATTTTGAATTCATATCGGCTACCGAGAGTCTCACAATATTTCTTAAACTCTTTAAGAAATTTCATCGGGCGTTCTCGGGGAAGACCTCGGAACGTCGGCGCCGTTAACCTCGGTGCCCCCCAGATCTTTGTTTGGGGATCTACATCGTTATTTGCCAGGGTTCGCGTTGTGTTCAGTGGGTGAGGATTACCGGCCTGTCGCAACGCGTTAATTTCCTGGTTAAATAGATTCGTCAGATCATGCGGCGTCTCGTCGTAAATATTCGAGCGAGTCGAGGAACGTTGTCTCGCTCCCATGTTTACGCTTGAGACCTCGACGTTTGGCATCGCGACTCGCGAAGCCGCTGATGTTATTGTGAGAGGCACGTAGTGGGCTGAGTGGACGGGTATGTTCTCTGTCGCACTCGTTGTGGATACCCCTCGGGGTTGAAAAGACACACCGTGCTCTTCGCCTCGTTGGTTTGGCTGTGTGGCAACTCGCTGTTGCTCGTGCCGCTGACCAACGGTTTCCGATAGGCGCGCCAGATCATTATGAATCGCATTCAACGTTTCTTCGGTAAACTGCCTGACACCGTTTATTCTTTTATTGAATACCGTCGCGAGATTATCAATGCGACGAGTTAGCAATGTGCTGTCCATACGACGGTGTTCATGTAGCTCTTCCAAAATCTCGCGGAGCGAATTAATTTGGCGGTTTGCTATGCGCGTGTTTACCGGAGTTGGGGCAGCTGCCCCCGAGTTCCTCAGATTGTCCGAATCTGTATTTGAACTCGATCTCTCGGTCGACAGTAAGGAACGGGCGTTTTCTACCTCGGGTAGTTCGTATGATGATACGTAATTTACCGGGGGAAACGAATATTCGGACCTTTGAGTCGCCGGTGTCGGGATAGTTCCCGCGGATGATACTGTCTCAGGATTAGCCGGCGGGGCCGTCGTAATGCTGAGTGACAGCTCGGGATTAGTAGCCATATTTTTATTCGGTTTCTCGATCGAGAAGACAATAAAATAGGAAAGGAGGACAATAAATTGCGTACAATTTATTTTTGTTTTTCGAGCCCCACGTTGGGCGCCAATGTGATTTTCCAAATTGTGGCTTTGGTAAATCTTTTATTTTGCCGACTGGGGTTCGGCTCGGGGCCCGCACGCGCAACTTGTAGTTATTCAATAAAGCTTCAGATTTACTGTTCTCACATGGTCGTGGATGACCGAGAGCGTCTTTTCATCACCAGCTTGTTTGCATGATTGAATTTATTACGGAAACCTATTGTATAGCTGCTAGTTACGTTAATCGTGTCAACGTTCCTTTCCTCTTTTCGGAGTTTGTCGGTGTTTATCGTCCGTATTCGTTGCGACTGTGTGCGCCACGTTAGCTTGAGGCTGTGCTTAGCAACTGGCCGACAACGAATCGGGAAGTGCGAATACGTGAGATAATCCGTTTAGACTCAGCTGCGGCAATCGCACGTGTGTCGCGGGATTTATTCTCTCGTCTTCTGTAAATTGACCACGTCTCCTGGAAAGCCGGCTTGCCTTCCAGGAAGTTTAAATGTACTCCTGAGGTAAGGAATTCCCTACCCTGGCCATTTAAACTTTCTTTGCTTCGGCACTGCTCGAATTTACGTGCGAGCTAATTGGTTACGCAATAGCCGCTCGAGTAAGTGAGGATCGCGAGGTTTCGAGCCTACCGAAGCGCTTTGTTGACGAAGTGCGCTTGTGAAAGCCGAGTCTAATCGCGGATCGCGCCGTTTGTTGTCAAACGCGAATCTCGAAATCGCTGCTCACGTTGCTGTCGGAATTTCGAGATTATCTCGTTAATTCGCCAAAGGAAATTTATCAATTTATGTTTTTACAGCGAGCCGGACTCGTTTATGATGTGATTACACAAAAATAATATGATTGACAATTGATAGAGTCCGGACACTCGAAATCGTTTATTAATTACCGCGATGCGGTGATTTCTTCCGCGTTCCGCGTCGCAGGGGATTATCGTCTCGACTCCGAGTTAATCCGCCTATTGTCGTCGCGGACTTCTCGATGCAAAATGGTATTTAACGGGGATCTGATCCGTGATCTGAATTATTACCGTAATTAAGGTGCGACAAACGAAACTCGACGTTTGAGAATTGTCTCGGCTTCGTATTTACTTTTATATGGAAATGCGCGGTAGTTATCGCTGCGTATGGCAGTCGATAACTCGAAACAAAAAGACAATTTGAAAATGAAAGGATTTTATGAGAATCCGCGATGCACGGATTTCTTTATCCAAATCGAATTTATAGAAATAGTAATTTATCGAAATAGCAATAAGTTAGCGCTTCTTAGCATAGTACTCGTGAATACAGAAAATTTAATTAACACTAATTAACGACGAAACTATGTTCGAAGAGGCCGGGGATTGCCTAGCAAAGAAAGTAGGCCGGGGGTTGCCTAGCAGAGAGTGTGGCTTGGACAGCGCTATGCCGTATGCAAGTCACAAACTCGTGGATCTGTATTTACAGAGGATTTTTGTGCTAAGCACGACTAATCGAAGCTAAGTGCTAAGCACGAATAAACGACGTAGTAAGTAATTGGTGAGTGGAGTAAGTTGATGAGTAGAGTGAGTCTCGATTCCTCGGAGTTCGAGCTTTTATAGTCGCGAGGATTCTCGTCACGTGATGTAATTTGAGGAAGGGAGAATTCATCACGTGGCCGAAATATATTTTCAAAGTTTTAAATAATCATAAAACATTTAACGATGAACGGCTCTTAAGTCGCATCATCGTTCGTCGCCGGAGATCCCCAGATCTGCGAGTGGGCAGGCGTTCGAACCCCAACGGACAGTTGTTCTTAACCCGCGCTAGGATTAGCGCGAGCGATTAGACGCTAGGGCGTGCCCTAATTCGATATCACTCGGCGTCGGCTTGACCGCATGAGCTATATCGGTTGTTATTCACACCGTTCCGCTCGAGTGATATAACGGACGTTCGCTCTTAAGACTCGATGACGAGTTGAGGCAAAAAACGTCCCATCACAATTTATCTTTCTTATCTACTAATTCGACAATCATTGGCCCAATTGTTCGTTTTACGATTGCTGGACCGAGGTATCGGTGCCCAAGTTTAGCTGAGTAGCCTTCGACTTTATTACTCAGCTTTTTGTTTGGATAGTAAACTTCCGTACCCGATTTTCTGTCGAATCGTATCGTGTTCCCAGTATTTGCTTTGTCGAGTCTTTTGTTGGCATGTACTTTTAATTCATGCTCGAATTCATGCCGTAGCTCATCAAAACGCGCGATTTTCTTTGCCCATTCGTCAACTAATCCGTTTGTTATCGCCTGGCTCTTTTCAACGGGTCGCTTGCGCGGTGTTACATTTGCTTTCCGAGCGTAATTTAAGTAGAATGGAGTCAGTCTACTGCTCGCATGTGGCACGGCATTGTACGCAAGTTGGAGCAATGAACGCGCCAATCATCGGTTTTATTGTTCGATTTACGCGCTCGACGGGGTTTCCCTGGGGGTGTGCCAAAGGGGTGGTGTCCTGATTGACACCGTTTGCAGTTAATAATGCTTTGACATCTTTATTTATGTAGTCCGTGCCATTATCGGTGATAATTGACTCTGGTGTAATTCCCCATTTGTCAAAGAGAATCCCTAAGATTTTTACTACGATTTTCCCTGTCTGATTTCGTACCGGGAAAAGTTCGACACATTTAGCGTACAAATCTTATTCGACAATTATGTACGAGTTGCCTTTTTCCGACCGTGTAAAAGGTCCTACGGTGTCGATTGACAATTGTTCCCACGGCGCTACGAGTGGTCGCGTTATTAATGGTCCTTTTCATCGATTTTGATTGAATTTAACTTCGGCACAAATTTCGCAATCTTGCGACATACCTGGCCAATAATAGTTTTGTCGTATACGATCGTACGTATTGTCTCTACCTAAATGGCCTGCCTGCAGAGTTTCATGGTTCTCTCGCATAACGTTCAGAATTTCATCCGGTTTGACAACTTGTTTGCACGGATGCTCGTCATCGATTAAATTTTTAGCAAAGTCTGGCCTATAGTAGTATAGTTCATCGTTCTCGATTTTCCACTCGATAAATCTTTCCGGTTGTTTGTCTACCAGTTCGCGTTTTGTCTTGTACCAATCTTGTTCGTGAATAGATTTTAATTGAAGCTGGTTTTTTATTGTTTCGTCGATAATTTTTTCCCACCCGAAGGGATCGTCGTCTACATTATGCATACACGAGAGCGCGTCCGGCGCTTCGTTTGTTGTTCCGCGCCTACACTCTACTGTCATATTGTGTTGCAATAAATAAATCGTCCATCACGCAAGGCGTCCGACAGGATCTTTCAGTCCGAGAAGCCACTGTAACGCTTGATGATCGGAAACGACTTTAAAAGGCATCGATTCTAGGTAGCAACGCAATTTTTCGACAGCCCATACGACTGCTAAGCACTCTTTCTCTGTTGTCGTATAATGTACTTCCGCTCTTCGTTGCGGTTGTCTCAATACTTCGATAAGGTTTTCTTTGTCTTCGTAAGGGGTCTTGCTGTACGAGTATCGCGCCGAGCCCGAAATCGCTCGCATCTGTATACAAAACAAACGGCTGTCCCGGTATTGGTGTGTATAAGCGAGGAGCGCTAGCTAGCGCGGCTTTCGTATTGTCAAAAGCTTTCTGCTCGATCTCGGTCCATTGCCACGGGACTTTTGGACTTGTCAACTTATTTAAAGGTCCCTGTACACGCGCGATATTTTTTAAATGCCGGTGGTACCAATTAACGAGACCGATAAACTGTCGAAGTTGCGTTCTGTCCTGTGGTGTTGGAAATTCGAGGATTGGCTGTAATTTCCCGGGATTTGGTCGCATACCGAACTCGTCAACAATGTATCCGAGGAATTTCACCTCTTTCCAAGCGAAGCTACTCTTTTCCCGATTTATCTTTAATTTTACCTCACGTAGAACTTCGAATAACAATGACAATAAAGAGAGATGTTCGTCGAGATCTTGGCTTACTACGATTCAGTCGTTTAAATACGCGAACACTTGATCGGCCCATTTATTCGGGAATTTCCTCTCGAGAATTAGCTCTTTAATTTATCCATTAGGCTTTGGAATGTAGACGGGGCTCCAGTCAAACCGTATGGCATTCTAACCTATTCGAGCAATCCTTTACCTTCGACAACAAACGTGGGGTATTTCCGACTTTCCTTATTCATAGGGATTTAATGGAAAGCCTCGCTCATGTCTAGTGTTCATATTATTTTCGCTTCGTGTAATTGCGAAAGGATTGACTTCATGTGTTGTAAAGGATAGGCTGGTTTAACTGTTTGACGATTTACGTTTCGATAATCTATACAGAATCGTAACCCGTCGTTGGCTTTCGGAGCCACTACCGGAGAGCACGCCCAGTTGCTGTTACTCCAAGTTACGTAACCCTTTACCAATAAACGATCGACTTCCTGACAGGGACATTTGTGCACGACTTTGCTACGACGATAAGGTTTTTGTCTGTGGGGAGTGGGATCTTCTAACTCGATAACGTGTCCAATGAGATCGGTCACGCCCGTGGATTGTTCGTCAAATTTCGCGAATTCATCATTAAGAAACTTTCGTAGTTTCTCGGCTTGGTCGACTGTCAAAGCTTTTAATTCTGTCTGCTTAACGTATCGGTGAGACATCGGGTAGGAATGTTTACTTCCTTCCAACGTCCATGATGCAGAAGTCGGGTCTGTTTTGACTTTAAACGATAGCCAGAAATCCATGCCGAGATATACGTCGCTTGACAAATTTGGCATGACACTAAACCATTGTGGACCGTACACGTCACCTACGTCAATGACAAAGCAAGTTCCGACGTTCGTTTTGACAACTGATTTATCGCCGAGTTGAACTCCATTTTTTGACGTCGCGTCTTCGGTGAGATCTTTAAATTGAAATTTTTGTACTTGATCGTACGCTTTCTGACTCAAATAGGATCTTTCACTCCCGCTGTCGAGGATTCCGCGAATCTTTGTACCGAAAATTGAAATTTCTACGGGTATTGTCATGACTTTGGACGGTTCGCTTAATCCGTTCTTCGCGCGGAAAATTCGTCGTTGTGTTAGACGATGTATGAATTAAGCCGGCATACCAATAGGTATCCAACTCTTCAATTTTTCTGTGTCTCGCGATTCGTCTTTCGTAGGTTCAGTAGCTGTCTCGCGATTCTCGTTTGACGTTAGTGTCGTCAAGTGTACAGTATTTTCGTTTCGTTCGTCCGCGATTTCGAGTTCTGTCGAATCAATGTCATCGTCCGATCATTCCAGATCGCTTTGATAACCGGTCATCACGTCGAGTTTTATTTGCGGTACGTTCTGAATCGGATCTTGCAATTTGGTTAACGAAGTCTCGTTAGTCTTCGTCGTGTCTTTGTCCAGGGTTTTAGTTTCCTCGATGTTAATTCGAGTTTCCTCACTTTTGCCCTGGGTAGCAGTAACTTGGGGTTTGTTTACTGCGGGCTTTTCCCGTTTCCCGAACGTGAAGGACAATCTTTATTTGTGTGGCCTTTTTTCTTACAAATGTGACACGCCACTTGCCGTTCGGCCGTACAAGAGCGTGTGGTGTGTCCCATTTCGCCACAATTAAAGCAGAATACTTTGCTAAAGTCGCGAGTAAATTTTTTGACTTGCGTTTCTGTCGATTGTTCCTTCTGTGTGTTCGTCGATGTTTTGTTCTTTTTGTCAAAGCGCACAAGATTCTTTTCCAACCTTTGCTTCACGAGGGTTTTCGAGTTTTTCGACGAATCGTTTGATTTTTGCTGTACGGCGTTCAAGTCAGTAATGTCTTTGTCTTTGTCTTCGTCTTCTGTCTCGGATGTTTGTGTGTCATCGTCTTGCAAACATCGAAGTTCTGTCTTTGTTGATTTGTCGCGCGCTCTCTTCTGAGCCTCGGCCGATCGACGATAGAGATAACTACGCTTGTTCAGATAGTGTAGGAAATCTTCGTAGTTACCTATTGACAAATTTAGCATCTCGCAAGCTATTCGCGGATTAATTTTGACTAAGATTTGTTTCATCTGTTCTCGGAAGGAGGGCGGGTGAAACATCTTTTCGAAGATGAGGCTCGCGCGACACGCGAATTCCGCGAGGGATTCATTTTTCTCGATCTTCAAGTCGTTGATTTCTTGGAACAGGACGCTGTCCTCCTTTTTTATCCCTCATTGGAAGCGGAAAGTGCGTGAGAAGTCTTTCCACGTTTGCCAGTGTCTTTTGTTCAGTATGTACCAATTTCTGTACGGACCCTCGAAAATTCAACAACAAATAAATCTTTACTTGACCCGCTTACGCTCAGCTGGTCATTTAGAATAAGCAGAAATCGATCAGTGTCTTTTTCGATTTCTGGAAAAGTGATTTTCCAATTAGCGACAACTCGTTGGATTCTCATTGCCATGTCAAGGTCGCGATTTATTGCAGCCATGGATGGGATATTCTCGCGTTCGTGGCTGTGGCTTTGTCGCTGTGTTGACGGTCTAAATCGCGAGCCGCGATTTGCATCGGATCGTCTCGTATAGTAATCGCTATCGCTCGAGTGGCTACTATGCCAAGAGAGGACCCCCTGACGTGGTGTTAACGGACGGTCGTCGCGTCTGTGTTGTTGTCGTTCTACGATTCGAGCTGTCTCCCTTCTACCCTCTACCAGGTGTTGGTATTCTTTGCTAGTTAAAGAATTATCTTCTATTAACCGTTCGTCGTCAGTTGTTATTCGCGTCGCGGTTAATTTAACTAGGCTATTCGACAGTTCGTCGATTTCAGGATTGAAAATTTCAATGCTTTGACGGTGTAAATTCCGACTGTCAACTCGGAATGAATCCATATGATTCACATTTGATAACCTATTGTTCGTGTTGTCTGTCGCGTTCCCCTCGCGAAACTGAACTCTTCGTAACTCTCTTTCGACCGACCCCGGGCTATTCGAAATCAAATTACTACTCTGTTGTCGAGTACCAGACGACTCTGACAACCCAAATTTCCGTTATTAATCGGTACGAACGTTCCCAAGGGATTCAATAATCTTTCTTGGAAGCGATCGACCGTATTCCCTATGTCTGTGGACGTTTGAGGAACATCATCTCGCACGTTACCATCGTTACCCGCATTTCCCGAATTTAACGTTTGAGGCAAATCATCTCTCGCGTTAATTTCTTCCGGAACTACATTTGACGCTTGAGGCAAAACATCTCGCGCGTTATCCAGGACGTATCCCCCTCCAGCAGGGTTCGACGTTCGTGAATTCTCAACCGTTTGGGAATTCGTTAAACTCATTTTCCCTAAGAGTTCATTCAATTTGCCCTCGAGTGCCTAAAATTCCCTAATACCGACAGATTAAACTCATTTTGCGTATTTAATCTGTTTTCCATAAGTGACGACATGTTTTTCATTTGTACAGTCTCTCCAGGAGTCGGGGTAGGCGCGCGCGATCCTCTCCCTCGGCCCACCGGCGTGGTAGATCGCGTACCTAACGGAAGAATGCCTTGTTTGCGTATCGCGCCTGTACTCACGGTTTGAGTCGAATCCCCCGACCCGTCAATCATATCGTTGTCAACCTGTTCAAACACGCCCGGCCTATCTCCTCCCTGCGCGAACCGCTGTTCACCAGACGACATAGTGACCGTTTCGTTAAAACACCTAGATGATACTTGATTATTTGACGGTTGGCTAGTTTTTGACTTGACTGTTTTTGTACCCGCTCGCGAAACACGTTTCGGCGTTGAAAAGAACATCGATGTCATTATTTAATTCATGACAGATATCCAATTAATTTGCCGAAATTTCCTGGAAAGATCACGAAATTCGACAAAATATTTTTCCTTTTAATTTTCGACGATTCTATCGACGAACAATTGGGCTATTATATTGTATTTAATTTTCTATAATAAATAAATAAATAGCGGTACAGGTATAAATAATAAATAGCAATACAGAAATAAATAATAAATACTAAGCGATTAGCGACAGACAGAAATATTAATTTAGACCATCATGGAAATATCAAATATTTCACAGAGAATTGACATAGAATAAAGTTTAGAATGAGAACATAGAATAAAGTCAGGCGAAGCGACAATTGAGAAGCGTTTGATTTTCATGTAACGGACCAGTGAACGTCTCGTGTGTTTACGTCGCTTTGTTTGCTTCTACGCGCGCTCGACCAGCAAGACAGCTAAAGCGTAACGGTGCGATTTAGAAGATTTGACTCTCGAATATTCATTCGCTTCACTCGACTCTTCGAAATTAATTTTCGACAAATTATGTTCAGCACTATGTATGATATTGACGCAAAATTTATAATCGACAATAATTTTGACACAAAATTCTCACTGATTGCATGGGGCAATTACAATTATCGATATTTAATTTTCGCACTAATTTTACATTAACAAATTTTCCAACGTGCCGCACGTTGGGCGCCAAATGAGACAGGCTTCTTTTTTGACGAATAATCATTTTAACGATAAAGGAAGCCACGACCGGCGCGGCCTGGGTCAGGGGCTGCCGGCGCTCTGTTTGACGATTTTTGACTATCCGAATTTCTTTTGGGCGCCAGCTGGTTTTCGGCGAACCAACGAACCTTTGACTATTTAATTTCGGCTAGCAATTATTTTAGCAGAGACGATCACAAGGCGGGTAAGATTCGAGAACCCGGTTATTGCGACATCACAAGCAGAAATAATTGAGCAAGAAATACGATTTTATTCAATAATTTGACTTACGTGAAATTATCACCAAGATATCGAACACGAAACAAACACAGTTTGACAAAATATTTTGGATGACAATCTTTCTATTGTCTTATAACTTATTCGAGAATGAGACAAAATATCAAAAGACGCGGAAGCGTCTCGACGCCAAGTACATAAAAAAAAAAATCCTCGTGTGAGGCTGGCCGAGGCGCTGCCGCTTCTTAGTATACGCGAATATGCCGGAAGTAAAACTTTCAGTCGATGATTCTCAGAAGATTAACTTCGAATCAAATTTTTGGCAAGTCTTTCATTATATAATTTGGCCATTAGCTTTCGAATGCGCCTAGTTGCGATTGAATCGGTGCAGCCGTTGCTGAGATATCGATGCCGTGACCCAAAAGGTATCCGATCAGCGATACTTAAAAGAAAAAATGTGTAGATGAGAAACAGATGGGCATCCTCTCCTATCATTTAACGGGTTACGGCCATGGATATACGCCGTTTTGCTTCCCATCTACATGCGTAGATGAGAAGCAGAACGGCGGTATCGCACACCATTTTACGTGTTGAATAGTATCAGATACGCCTGTCTATTTCTCATCTACATCGGGTCGGGCATCGCGGAGGATCGGGCATCGCGAAAGATTGTGATTTCGGCGCTTCGTGCGTGTTCGGTGCTCGCTCGGCCCGTCGGCCGTGTCGGCCCGCGTCAGCCCGTCGGCTGTTGACAGCCGGCCGACTTAACCTACGCAAGAGCCCCGGGATTAAATAAATAAATAATTTTAAAAAGTAAATGTTTGAAAATGATTTCCAAACAGTGTTCTCTCGTCTCGTCTCGTCTCGTCTCAATTCGATTTTTTAAGTGATTCGTGATTGCCGGCAAATGTATAACCTTACAAGAGAAACTAAAATCAAGAAAAATGTTATGAATCAAGATTTACAAAATCAAGACAAAAATTGTTTTCAGTTTCGTTTTTTTTTTTTCACTGTTCTCAAGATCAAGAGAATCTTTTTGTCGAAGATCGGTTTGATTGTGTTCTTGATGCGCTGTCAGACATTTCTACGTTGATAGCGTAGGAATTGAGATTCCTCGGCAGGTCTGTTATAGTATTAAGAAAATATATCATCGCTTTGTTAAAAAATGTTTATAACTCTGTCTTTGGTTATCTTGACAGAGAAATTACACAGAACTCTTTCATTGACTTTTATGATGAGTCAACTCCGCCAGTGCTTCCTTCGGTTCTCGCAGCGGAAGGATATTACCATTTTTCGCTTTACTTCTTCGGATGAGAAAATTTTTCATTTATTCTGTGCTTCTTCGAAGAGCATCGAAGAAAAGAATTAAGGATTTTTTTTTTTCTTCCGGTCGAAAATATTGAAGTAATGAGTGGCAGAATTCTCTCTTTGAGAGAATTGTTGGAACGGACGGTCTCGTTGTCTCGACGTGAGAGTCAAAGTAAGAAGCAATAGACCCTTTCCGCCAATCCCAATTTTAGTTTTCGAGCTGGTTTTCAAAAATTAGTAAAATCTCCCAGGTAGCAAAAAGTTATCCTAAAGGCATCGAAACGATGACAGACAATAGTTACGGACAACTTTTTGGTTTTGTAATAAGTTAACCTTTTGGATAACAAACAGTATCACTAATGTCCGCCAGAATGCCAACTTTGGCGTAACAGAATGATAACATTTCGGTTATCTTTCTGTTGCGCCCGAATGGCACCATATTGCTAACTGTTTCTAGTAATCGAAATGGCAACTTAATGTCGTCGAATGGATGGCCCTGAACGACATCATATAGCTTTAAAAAAAGGACGTCAAGTTATTAAGTCCATCGGTTATCTAAATGTTAACTTTTCTATCACATATCACTGCGATTGAAAAGGTTACATATTTCCAACTATTATACGTTATCAAAAAGTCAACATTCTGTCAACTAATTGACAAAACTCAAAGACAGGATTTTGAATGTCGCAAAATAGATAACGGTTTACGATATCGCATAGTGCCCTATACGGTGCCTTACAGACGACTCGCAAAGGTTAACGAAATGACATCCGTAAGTCAAGTCAATAGGATGTCCTTTTCAGGACTCAAATTCGATGGTAAAATGGAAATGGTCGATGCAAAAAGCTCCAGGTTAACAATTTTTGTGTTAGTACGCGAAAGGTATCCGAATGGTACACACATGTCCGCCAGAATGCGGCCTTCAAGTTATCACATGTCCGAAAGTTAATTTTAGGACATCTGATAACTTAGACAGAACTCTGACGGATATGTATGTATCATTCGGATACCCTTTGCGTAACAACACAAAAATTGTTACCTGGAAAGTCTCCTACTTTAAATACGAAGACTGTTTTTGTTATTTTTTACCTTGAATAAAAGATGAAAACGTTGCATACAAATTAAATAATACTTGAAGCAGTATTCGTATTTAAAATAAAGATGTTTCGGTAATAATTTAGTGAAGCCGATATGTAGAAAAGTAAAAAACATCTTTAATATTTTGGTTTGTTAAGGCACTTCGTTTTCTTTCTCGCTTCTTTCTTTCTTTTGCTCCTTTCGTTTTCTCGCTGTCGTTATCTTTTCTTAGCTTGTTTAGTTGTTTCTTTCTTCTTCCTCAGCCTCGCGTGCACGGCGTTTTTCAGCGACCACCGCCACTGCCTTCAATCTATCGCCTCCCCTACGAAGCCATTCCGCAATTTTGCCTTCTATGGCTACAATTTTGGAGTCGCGGTGGGCGGCACGTACAACTTCTGCAAACAATCCGGACAGAAAAGTGTTTAAATTTGCATAAATTTGCATTTAGAATTAAATATTTGCGACATAGATGACTTATCACTTACGAACTATCAACCCTGGAAAAGTAAATTTTGAGATCTTTGGCTTCTCCGCCGGTCCGAGCACCCACACGACGAGCTTCGTCAAACTGTCACTCATGACTGCTTCCATGGCGTGCTTAACAATCTTCGGAACGGTCCTTCCGCCGATTTCCGTAATTTTAGCGACCTGAAAAGAGTATGATTATTAATGTCGTTCATATTAATGTAATTTATTATGGCGTCGAGGCGACGCCGCGTCTCTTGATAGTAATTATCATGCTTACGAATTGTTGTCGCATCATCGGGTTCTCTTTCAAGTCCTCATCGAACTGTCGCAGAGCCTCCAATGTCTCGAAAGGCATCTGTGGCAGAAGTGGATAATTTCCCCCTAGCTCGCGTGGTTCGGCAGGAGCTCGAGCCAGAATTTCGTGGATCCTACGCAGCAGTGTTTCGTGTTCTCGTCTGCGTTCCTCTCTGCATTCGGCTGAAAGGCAAACGATGATAAGGGTTGTGTAATTAATGCACGGTTGTAGGTAACAACACGTACGGCAACACGCCGCGTGGTGATGCGCTCCGCGTTGCTGAGGAATCGCGTCGTCTTCAACCTCCTCGTCGTTCTCCGTTTCGTCCGCCTGCTCTTCCTCCTCCGACTCCTCCTCGTTGTCTTCTGTACGCGTGAAACAGGTATACCGGTATTTCAATACCAGAAAGTAAGCATCGCTTGTATCAAATCTACCTGTTTCATTGGCACCTTCCCCATCTCTTCGAGTTACTACGAAAGAGGGGAACTGCTGCGATCCTTTTAGCTACGCAAGTGCGCTCGCGTCGATGATTTGCAGCTGGCCCGCTTGCTGAAGTGCGTAGGCTTCGGCTTCTCCTGTGGAATAGAACAAACGATTAATTAGTATTAAGTACGTACGATGTGGTCACAGGAAGAAACTGAAAATTATTTACCTATGAACGAGGCTGGTGGTATCCTCATGGTCTTTACTCGCGCTGTTAAATGAGAACATTTTTTTATTGAATGCTTCTACTATTTATGGAAATTCAACTCACCCGCCGCCGATGATGGTGTGGGCGCCTTTCGCTTGCAGGAACTGTCCTTTTGACTCATAGCCTGCGCCGTCAAAAAAAAAAGGACAATTGGTGTCATATTGCCATGATAGCAATCGAATAAAGTGCCGTACCATAATAGAATCTGTTGAAATAAAACAAACGCGACAGAGACGCACAAGACAACAACGAGAAAACAATAAAACTGCTTTTTAGCGAACTGACCAACACGCATCCCAATACAACGCTAGAAACACGACGAACGTAAAAATGTACAAAAAATTAACGACAACACTCCGTTCCATTCTGAACCGTGAATTGTTTACCTACTGAAAATGTTTGAAGCTCGTTGAATGTGATTGTCGGACGACATGATCTGAAAAAAAAACAGTTGTAGACGAGAATGCCTCCGGCGAAAGTAAGGGGACCTCCCATTGTAGATTTGTGTATGTCTGAAAACGATTAAAAATTATTTATACTGACAGAAAGTCAAAACGTGCATGCGTGTTGCAATTATCAGAACATTGACTGAGGAACAAGCCGGAAGGAGTAAAACTGGAAAATGAGTAAATACTTTATGAAAATAGAAAATATTAAAAAGCCGGGATCGAAAGTGAGGAACTAATCGCTGTGAACGAGAGGAAATATATAAAAAGAATTCATATGTGCGATTGGGAAGCCCTTTCGGTCTATTTTATCCACGATCCACGTTTGCCTTCCGGAGAAGTGAGATGTTTTACAAATGCCTATATTGCGAGAATCAATCGGATAATTCCCGATTGAATGAAGATCGGTGCATTCTCGACCGACAATAATAGCAGTTCCATCGCGAAAGCCTATACCCTCTACAAGAACAATGCTCTTATCGAAAAGATAACAATAATTGTTAGGGCACTGATCTGTTCGTAGAAAATCTGGAAACTCTATTTCTCTATGGGGATTCGTAAATCCTTCGCAAAGCGTATCTACTGGAGGACTTTTCTTCTTGAGCAACCGGAAACCCGTTTTGACGCGATTAGAAGGGACAATATTCCGGTTTCGTTCCGTGATGCGTTTCATTACTTGTGCGAGAGGATTTGCACCGCCTTTGACCATTTGTTTGACTTTCTGTAGAAAATTTTCAAACGGGAAACAACTAAAAGAATCGAGGCATCCGAAGTTTAAAACATCGGCTGAAATGTGAATGAGATTGTGAACATTGTAGATGATTGTTTCTACTCCGTACAGTAGTTTCATATTGTCTACGAAATATATCATAAGATCATGTGCATACTTATTATTGCGTACACATTGTCTTGGGTCGCAAAGAATTCTTACTGCGCAATTTAGAGCGTTGAAATGAACGACCTGCGGTGTACTTAAAAAACACGGAAGAACTATCGGGCCTAAATAGAGCAGAAATAGTCGGAATTCAGTCGCCTTCCATCGAGCGACTTCGTCGAGGGAACGCGGTTTTCTCGCAAATTCTACCGGAATAGAATTAGAAAAGCTTTGGTAAAGATCGTTGAACGCGGCAAGTTTCGATAAGGCTTCCTTCGATCTCCCGATGCAATTGCGGGAATTGCTTGACCATGTCGATCTGAAAGTTTTCGAAAGGCGATCCGTTGTGATCAAATGGAATCGGCAATCCTTCTCTGAAAGTTGCTCCGATTCTCAAAGTGGGATTAGTATCGAAAAAAAGCCGACGTCCATTCACCGTTTTCCCTGGTTGAGTGCATTTACCACAACGGCTGTTGTGAGCAGGAAAAGAAGTTATAAAATTTCGTGCAGGAGTGTCGGCGAGTACTGCATGAATTTGCACTGTGTAGTGTCGATTGTCGTAATCAAATCCCTCAGTGTTCAGTATCGAGTATTCATTAAGAAACGGTCCTAAGAATTCCGACGCGGAGGTCGGTTTTCCGCTTCCATGAAAAGCGCCGATAAGGAACGGCTCGTCGATCCCAACTCCAACAAGTTTACCCAAAATTGGCCACAAATCACTTTTCGAACTTTTAGATAGAGGGAGTCCATCGGTGCTGATCATGATGCGAAGAGCTGCAGAAATCTGTGTTCTATCGATAGCTGCAAGTTGGTCCAGAAGGGCTTTTTCTAAGCCGTAGTGAGAATAACTACCTGACGACAAACTCTGGATGTTAACAGCGGCAGGAGTGCCAAGCAAAGTTCTTGCATCGGATGGTAAATCAGGATGACCAGATTTCTGCAGCGCTTGCAAAAGATCACTCATGACGCAGTGAGCAATTTTGTTTTGGATGCACCGACTAGCAAGAAAGCTGCGTAGATCGAAAGGACATTGAGAATTTACAGCGGGTATCAAGTTGAGCGCAGTGACTTGAACATTATCTGCGTCGTTAAAAAGGTTGAAGGGAAGATCGAGCGGTGGATTGGAATGCGTATCGTTCAACTCTTCGAGGACTGGCAAAGTACCAGATTGGGATGTCGAGGCGGATGCTCTAAGAAGAGGCAAGGCAATTTCATCTTGCAAAGGATTTGCAGCTGGATTGTTGTAATTTTGTGGACCGATTTGGTTTACAATACAATCCTCAAACACGGCTCTGTCAATCCGTCTCTTTTTTCGCCTTGTACAGAGCTCGTGAAAGGGCTTAAGCGGTGGCCCCATAATTTGAAAAAATAATATTCAACTGTTAACTCACGCTTAGAATTCGATAGAACATCAGTTGATGGATCCACGATTGTCCGATTCCGTCCGTTGGCGCAGTTTCCGGAACGCAGCAAAACTAACCCTGAAATTATATTATTATCGATATGCGAAATATACGAAAATTACGCTACATGTTTAATTTATTCTTGATGGATGGATGTAGAGTATACTTACGACAATTGTCCGCAACAACGGATTTACTGCAGCGATAATATGCGTAAAGGTTTGACGACGTGCACCTGTTGATTTTCTTCGTGTGTGTCTCGTCCTCGTATTTTCTATTAGTCTGGATGATAGCAGATAATAGATACCTTCCGGATAACTATAACCGAACTTTCGTTTATTCCCGCCAAATACACCCGCGCCAGAGACGGAAAAACGCGGGAAATTAAAAAGATGACTTTCGGTCAACTATTGACAAGACGCTGCAGGCTGACTTAAATATGGCATCTTCGTGAAACCGTATTCAATATCTCTATATTGTAACGAAATAGGGACCCCACCCGGCAACAAATAGCGAAAAAGATCCGTTACGCGAAAGAAAAGAAAAATTAAACCGTCAGGAAAGCCGCCGACGACATTCGTCCGCCTGAGCAGGCGGGTCGCGCGACCAGGCTCTCCTCGAGAGAGAGCACAACCCCGCCCACTTACGCAGAGCGCACGAATAATAAGGCGAAATAAGACAAAATCACCGTTAGATCGGAGAACCGCGAGAACAATCGACGCGCCCGATAGACAAGCCCTCGGCGCGCGACCAACGTCAACACCCCCCGCGAGCGGAGAAACGAATGACAGCGCGCGATAACGAAAACAAACCGTTACACCGAAAGCCGCGATACAAAACTAACGAAAAATTACCGTTGCACCAACGTCATCGATCACACGATTTATGACGTTGCCGAGAGAATCCGACGCGACGCCGCAAGGCTATAAAAGCCGACGGAACAGCGAACGCGCACCATTATTATATCATATTCCGACGACCCACCTACACTCCTTGTAGAAGCAAACCCCAGACATCTCTGGCATATTGCGACTACTCCGTGAGAAAGAGACCCGTCTCCCTGAAATTGACTGTGATAGGATTCTCCGCATATGGGATAGCCCCACTCGCCGCGTAGCATCCGATAGTTTCAATTTCTTGTAAATCTCTGAGAACAGCCCATTCTCCTTGTCGATATTCGGTCAGTATTCTACGCATTTCGAGATAGCCCAACTCACCGCGTAGCAATCAAGAAGCTTATCACTCGTACTTGAGCAAGCCCAGCTCCACCAGTAGACGGTAGCCCAACGTCGAACGTGTTAAAGGTAGTAAAAGAGGAATAGAAGATAGAGAACGCGTATGAGAAGACGGTTAAGGTGTTGAAGCGTTAGCTGCCGTTCCGTGTCCCCGCGCACCTCAGCCGCAGACAGGGACGTGCCCGATATTTAGAGTGCAGTATAGAAAATCAGCCCTATCCTTCCCATCATCCTTAAACGTATGATGAGAAGCGCTGCCGTCTTCGGACGTGATTGATAGCGCACATTCTGACGTTTCCCCGATACAAAAAGAAACCTTTGATAGCCCAGAGCTCGATCCCTCGAGAAACACATAACTTGCGCGAAATCGAAAAGTACCACCTCCGCGCAAAACCCCGTTTAATTACATTGGCGCCCAACGTGGGGCTATCGAAGAAGTTAGGCGCGTAATACGTTAGTATTATAAAAGCTCCGGGAAATTCAGAATATAAATCGAATTAAATAACATCAATAGTCGAAATTAAAGGAACGAATATGTCTCCGCCGATATCCCAAGGCCAAGGAGCCGAGGAAACGAGATTATTAAATACCGCGACAACGACAACACCAGCGACCTCGACGACGACTACAACGACGACCGTGCCGATAATAGACTTAGCAACGGGCGGCACAACAATAACACGCGCAAGCGACTCATCATGCATGGCATCCTACATCTCGTCGTATACCGTCCCTCATGCCGGACAAATAGAGGCAGAACAGGAAGCAGAAGCCGCGGTCTACGTAAATCTACCGGCCGGAACAAGGAGAAAAAGACTCGAGACGCTGACTCCACTCAATCCTCGTATCGCGAATAGGAATATAGACTCGCTAAAGAGTATCCTAGAAGAAATCGACGAGCAACGTCGCGTGGAAAATGCGGCATTCGAACGTCGAATCGCAGGTATCAGTGATTCTTTCAAACGTCGCATCGATAATATGAAATCGTATACGGAAGAATCGGTGCAAGTCTTGCGTCAAGAAATTCTAAATCTAACTAACGCGATATCAAGCAACCAGCGAGTGTTGTCAAATGATACCGAACAGCCGAATAGGCAGCGCGAGAGCACGAACGTAAACACTGAAATGCCAGCAAGAGACATAATCGAAGAAGTAGAGGTAGACCGTCGTATCCGAAGTTACGAGAACAATAATCCTATCGAGCGTGAGAGAATAATGGAACGAAACAATTGCATACTCGCAACCGAAAATCGATGGATCGAGGGCGACCGAGTCGGCAATCCTCGATATCAACAACAAAACCCACCCATACCGATGCATGAGTCAACTCACGCACGCGAAGAACCGAGGGCATTTAATTCTATGGTCGACGCAAAGATCTGGGGGGCACCGCGATTAACGGCACCCGTGTTTAAAGGCCAGGCGTCGGAACGACCAATGCGCTTTATTAAGGAATTCAGACGTTACTGTGAAACTCTCGGACCGCGCTACGATTTCAAAGCATTGATCGAGCAGAGCCTCGTCTATCAGGCGAAAGATTGGTGGACGCTCGTCGAGTGCGACGTAAATACGACCGAAGACTTCGAATATTATTTCACCAAACGCTACTGGAATGAGGATGTGCAGCACCAGGTGAGAGAGTCGCTCGACTATGGCTGGCACAATCCAGAATCAAAACAGAGACGACTTTCGTATGCCGTGAATCTAATAGGGATAGCACGCGAACTCGTTCCGAGACTATCGGACGAACAGATAATCAAAAAATTATCCAGACACTTCACCGAGGAAATCTGTGGAGCGATGATAGCACGCGGAATACGGACAGTCAGCTCGCTCCTAGACTTTCTTGAGTCGTACGATCAAGGTGGCGCGATTAACTGCCAGCGGAGGCGATTCGAAAAAACATCGCGTTTCACAAATGGTCAATCAGTGTCGGAGCGAAACATTACGGTCAACGCGACCGTAGAAACACCGCGTTCAAAAAAAACAATGGCAATCGAGTAGCGTACACCAAAGACGAAGAAAAGAAAAAACAAGGCACGGACAAGCCTCGTACAATTCGTGCGCTAATCGTCGGTGAGGAAGAGGAGACAATCGTCGAACAAGCCACGGAAACCGAGCACGACGAAGAGTCGGGAAACGAGGAAGCGTCACCTCAGTAGAAATTGCCCTGAGGGAGGTGACGCTGGGCTACGGGGAAAACTTAAGAGAATACTTGCTAGAACAAGGAATACTGGACACCCAGAAAACAACCGTCCAACCAGAGTTGGGAATAATGCATTATTTTTTTAATGCACTATAGTTTACATTGCCCATTATTTTATAAATGAGTGATGGATTGTCAATCCATTGCTCATTGCATTTTTAATGGATAATGGATCTTCAATCCATTGCCCATTACTTTTTTAATCAATAACGGATCTTCAATGCATTGCCCATTTTTTTTTGAATCGATAATAGATCTTCAATCCATTGCCCATTACTTTTTTAATGAATAACGGATCTTCAATGCATTGCCCATTATTTTTTGAATCGATAATGGATCTTCAATCCATTTCCCATTACTTTCCTATCGGATAATGGATCCTCGATTCATTATCCATTACTTTTCTATCGGATAATGGATCCTTGATCCATTATCCATTACTTTTCTATCGGATAATGGATCCTCAATGCATTATGTTTCAATTGCTTAAACGATCGGAATTCTCCGTTAAATTGTTAAAAAAATCAAAAATGACGGTTTTTTTTATTAAAAATAAATTTAAAAAATGTTTAATTGCTTCGAAAAATCGAAATGCGGGTTAAACATTTTTTTATCAAAATTTGCGTTTTAATAGTTCAAAAAATCATAATTTAGGTTTAAATCATAAAAAAAAATATTGAAGTTTACTGTGTTGAAACATAAGAAATTACTTATTACAAAATTCCTGTTTAAATCGTTTTAAAAAACAAAACAAAAGTTTAATTTGGTCAAAACTTAACATTTTGCCTCCCATCTATTTTAAAATAATAAATCTTTTAAGTAAATATTTTTTAGATCATGAATATTGTATATAAGATTTTAGGTCTTTAATTCAATTTGTTTTTTTTTTCTTTACACGAATGTAACGTACTTCTGATTTTTAAAACAATTAAAACATGAATTTCGATTTCTTAAACAATTTGAGGTAGTCCTTTCGTTAAGTCTGTCGCCACCTGAGATTGTGCCTGGATAAGAGAGAATTGCGAACACTTCTTGATGATGTAAAAACCGGAAAAAATCGAGCATATGAAAGGTGCTGAGAAGATGGATTTTGCATAACAATAATACCAAAATGTTGTTACCGAATTACTGATATAAAAAATTGAGAGACAAGTCCCGAGGGGGTCGCGGAGGAGTTACCCGGCATCCTTTGTTTTTGTTATGAAAATATTTTGTCAAGTTTTCTGAAAATGTATGCATTTTTTTTAAATTTCAGGTTCTTATCCCATCGAAACATGTATGCAAGTTCTTCTCATTCCTCTCTCGAACTCACGTTAGACTCTACTTTAGGAACATTAAACGTAATATTTTTATTTTTAAACAGATGAATCGTAAATTGTAATTTTGTTACTAATACAAACGTAAATTTTAATCATCTAATCAATACTAACGCGAATTATGATTTTCTATTGATTTTTAAACGAATTAAATGTCAATTTCGATTATTTAACAATTTAAACGTGAATTTCGATTGTTCAAACAGTTGAAACGCAAATTCCGGTTTTTTAATAATGTTTTTCTATTTCTGAAGAATGAATAATGGATTATCCGTTAAAAAGTAGTGAACAATGGATTGAGGACCCATTATCCATTATATGCGATAAAAAAGTAAAATGGATTGAGGATCCACTACCCGTTTAAGAAGTAACGGATAATGGGATGAAGATCCATTATCCATTACAAAAGTAACGAATAATGGAATGAAGATCCATTACCCATTACAAAAGTAACGGATAATGGATTGCAGGTCCATTGTCTATTAAAAAAATAATGGACAATGGATTGAAGATCCATTATCTACTAAAAAAGTAATGGGTAATGGATTGAGAATCCATTATACATTAAGAAAATAATGGGCAATGGATTGAAGATCCATTATCTATTGAAAAAAAAATGGGCAATGGATTGAAGATCCATCATCTACTAAAAAAGTAATGGGTAATGGATTGAGAATCCATTATACATTAAGAAAATAATGGGCAATGGATTGAAGATCCATTATCTATTGAAAAAAAAATGGGCAATGGATTGAAGATCCATCACTCATTAATAACGTAATGGGTAATGGAATTGGTGTTCATTATCCATTTTTTCAGTAATGGATTAATGCATTATTATTACATTGAAATTTTCACATCTCTGCGTCCAACACATCAAATTCATCCCAAAAAAACCCCGGATCGTCAGCGACGTCATCCTCAAACGGGGTTGGAAATCAATCATCACCGGAACGAAGTCCGCAGAGCTGAGCCCGACGCCAGCGAAACAACCGCGAAGGATGGAAGTCGACCCGATCATCGAAGCAGCGATCCGACGAAAAAGGAGCCTGACACAAGTACAGACGGGCACCCGCCGACCACCGATGGCCGAAGTGGCCACGACGAAGAAGGACGACACAACCACCGCGGGATAAAAAAAAAAAAAAAAAAAAAAAAAAAAAAAAAACAATAAAATAAAATAAAATAAAAAACACACAACGTAGTCAAATTAGTGTTGTAAATCAATAAACAAATAATTAGCAACAACGACCATCCGTGTGCAGCGAATTATTTGGGGGGCAGTTGTAACGAAATAGGGACCCCACCCGGCAACAAATAGCGAAAAAGATCCGTTACGCGAAAGAAAAGAAAAATTAAACCGTCAGGAAAGCCGCCGACGACATTCGTCCGCCTGAGCAGGCGGGTCGCGCGACCAGGCTCTCCTCGAGAGAGAGCACAACCCCGCCCACTTACGCAGAGCGCACGAATAATAAGGCGAAATAAGACAAAATCACCGTTAGATCGGAGAACCGTGAGAACAATCGACGCGCCCGATAGACAAGCCCTCGGCGCGCGACCAACGTCAACACCCCCCGCGAGCGGAGAAACGAATGACAGCGCGCGATAACGAAAACAAACCGTTACACCGAAAGCCGCGATACAAAACTAACGAAAAATTACCGTTGCACCAACGTCATCGATCACACGATTTATGACGTTGCCGAGAGAATCCGACGCGACGCCGCAAGGCTATAAAAGCCGACGGAACAGCGAACGCGCACCATTATTATATCATATTCCGACGACCCACCTACACTCCTTGTAGAAGCAAACCCCAGACATCTCTGGCATATTGCGACTACTCCGTGAGAAAGAGACCCGTCTCCCTGAAATTGACTGTGATAGGATTCTCCGCAAATGGGATAGCCCCACTCGCCGCGTAGCATCCGATAGTTTCAATTTCTTGTAAATCTCTGAGAACAGCCCATTCTCCTTGTCGATATTCGGTCAGTATTCTACGCATTTCGAGATAGCCCAACTCACCGCGTAGCAATCAAGAAGCTTATCACTCGTACTTGAGCAAGCCCAACTCCACCAGTAGACGGTAGCCCAACGTCGAACGTGTTAAAGGTAGTAAAAGAGGAATAGAAGATAGAGAACGCGTATGAGAAGACGGTTAAGGTGTTGAAGCGTTAGCTGCCGTTCCGTGTCCCCGCGCACCTCAGCCGCAGACAGGGACGTGCCCGATATTTAGAGTGCAGTGTAGAAAATCAGCCCTATCCTTCCCATCATCCTTAAACGTATGATGAGAAGCGCTGCCGTCTTCGGACGTGATTGATAGCGCACATTCTGACGTTTCCCCGATACAAAAATAAACCTTTGATAGCCCAGAGCTCGATCCCTCGAGAAACACAAAACTTGCGCGAAATCGAAAAGTACCACCTCCGCGCAAAACCCCGTTTAATTACAATATGTTGTTGATAAATTGATAACGTTTCGATGACCTATTAAGGACGATAATGGTGGAATCTCGAATATCCATTAGCAAAGTCGAAAGGATTACTTTCGGACAACTTTAAAAAAAGTCTCTTAAGGGAAACATAAAGTAGTCGTCTGTATGACACCGTATTTTAAATAGATATTGTTATCGATAGATGGATAACTTTTCGATACCCTATAATTAGTGTTCATCCGACAATATCAGAGAGATATCGTTCGGACACCGTATATAAAGCTAATTAATGACAACATAAAACTGAAATCCTAATGCCAACAGTAAGGAGGATGGCAATTTTAAGTCGCCCCATAGATAACTTTTGGACCAGTCTGAACGTTATCTTAAATAGGATATCGTACAGTCGTCCATTGGACAGTACTGCTACCTGGGCTGTGAAAAACTACTTTTTTTTTTCAAAAAAAGTAAAAAAAACGTACGCCAAGTACATAAATGTTACAGAAATATTCAGATCTAAGAAACTGCATTTAAAAAAAAATCCAAAATAAAGGTCAATCACACGAGTCAAGTTTCAACAAATACTTTTGAATATCCAATTTCAATGATAATGATTAATAAATTGTATGATAACTGAAAAATAAAATTAAACAATTCTTGGCACGTTCCTCGAATACAAATGAAACACTTCATGTATAAAAGAAAGGACGTGCCAAGTATTTTTTTAATTTTATTTTTCAGTTATCATACAATTTTTTAATCATTATCATTGACATTGGATATTCAAAAGTATTTGTTGAAACTTGGCTCGTGTGATTTACCTTTATTTTGGATTTTTTTTTAAATGCAGTTTCTTAGATCTAAATATTTCTGTAACGTTTATGTACTTAGCATACGTTTTTTTTACTTTTTTTGGGCAAAAAAGTAGTTTTTCACATCGCGACTACTCGAGGGCTGACCTGCCGTACTCTAATACGGTCGACGGACAAGTGACGATCGAGAGACGATGATTCAGCGAGCGCTCGATATTTCGGCACTCGCATAGGCGCGTCGCGAGCCCTTTGTCAAACCCGCGCATCAGGAAGCCGCGTTGTTCGGTTGTACCATGGACTTGTCGATATTTTGTCTCGAGACGATTAATATTCGAGATAATTTGGACGATACGACAAACAAGAATTATAATTAATATAATATTATTTGTCTCAGTATTCCACCGGTGCTAGCTCTCGAGTAGTTCGGCGAGCTAGATGACGTCGAGGACAGTCGATTATTATTTTCCATTCACAACACTCACATTCACGAAGCTGTAATTTGTCATTAGCTACTTTAATTGATAGTTTTTATGTAAGTATCTACTATGATGCGGCTTTTTCTATAATACCGATAACCGCCGGAGAGGGGAGGGTCGAAACAAAATAGTGCAAAATGTGGTAATATCGAATTTAATGAACAATAGGAAATAATGCGGGGTGGCTCGATACAATAGAAGAAAATGAAAGAAAATAACTGCGGGGAAAAATGAAGAAAATAAAAATAATACAAAAATAATTAGGAGGCGAGAATACTCAAAATGAAATAAAAATAACAACTGAGAAAAATAAAGCGGAAAAATAAAGAAAGAAAAATAAACTAAATGGCACTAACTAAATAATCACAAGAAAAAAAAATAATGCAAAAATCATAATAAAGAAGAAAAGAAAACGCAAAAATAATAATAATCAAAAATTTCAACTATAATGTCCGGCTCTCGGTGGCACCGAAAAATTATAAAATGAAGGAAGAAAAACGGTATCAGAGACGTGGGGTACCGTGGGCGAAAATAGCGGCGATTCGGGGAAAACGGGACTCACGAGCGACCAAAATGTCGAAGGCGAAAAGGAGCGAATCATTCACAGGGCAAGGGGGAGCGACTGGGCGGTTATCACACTCGAAAACAGTCAAACAAAAATGCACTAAAATGAAATAATAACTTGAGTGCCAGTTACGAGTCGGCGTAACACCGTTGCTTGAAGAAGAAAATAAACGAAAACCAAAATAAATGAAGCTTGTACCGTAAAACGCGGTCTCTATTATGGCGGGCCGGCTAGTCGCGGGAGAGAGGAGAGAGCTCAGGGGAGGGTGGAAATCCCGATGTTTTCGGCTCACAGATTAATCGCGTTTCGCAAACAATAACTTTCGCAGTAACAATAATCGGGGAGAGGGCTATTTTCAACGCGGGAATACTTTTGAAGAGTGAATACTTTTCACCGGTTTCCGCTTTCTTCTTGATCCTTGCGCCGCGGGGGGTCTTGGTGGCGGGTGAGAGAGTTTGCAACGCAACTTTGGTCGATAATTGGGCTCACCGGCGGGTGTGGCGTTAGATGGCGACGGGAGGCTCATAGATCGCCGATCGATATAGTTTGGCGGTGCGAGGCAAGACGGCTGAGGCGGGCGGTGGGGGCGAGTCACCTGAGCGAGGCAAGACAATCGTGGGCCCGGGACTTCGCGTCCCCTCGCCGGGCTCTTCTATCTCCCTCGGTTTACTATCCTACGCGTTGCGTTCGGCCGTGGCGAGCGGTGGACTCACAATACGATGCGAGTGTGGGGAAAGTTTTTCTCACGAGTGTGAGGGTGTAGCACGAGCCGGAGGCAAGTGTTGCAATCACACAAGCTGAGAAAAGGTTTTCCGTCAAATATCGCATCAAATTTTATTCAAAAAGAGCTGAAGGTAAAACTTCCAGATGTGAGAAAAAATAAATAACTACTTACCCGTCACATCTGCAGCGAGTGCACCACTAATTCCCTTCTTTAGTGCTTGTAGCCGCCATCTATTGGCTTCATTCGACATTGTGGGGAATAAGACGTATGATTTCTACGTTTTGTATGCTGTCGCTATTTTTACCGTTCGACTTTTTGGTCGTTCGGTATTTTTATCATTTGACTTTATTTTAATTTGCTATTCTATTCCTCAACTTTTTGGTCCTTCGTTTTAATAAATTTGAAATCGTGCCTCTTATAAACATTCGCGATTCTATAATGTAGCGAATCATATTAATAAATTTTTCATTTTTCCTTTCGTCAACATTTCGCTTGTAGTTATTCCGCGCATATTAATATTTAATTTCAATACAAATTTATGTCAAAATCTTTTCGTTCTAAGTTTTTAACCAACTACCCCAGAAACACTCCCCAAATTATCCTTTCTACATTTAAACGTTCGTGAACATTTTTATTCAAGATGCCGGCCCTTTTAAATTTACGTCGTTCAAAATTTCCCGTAGACCCTCACCCCGTTGCGCCTGTTCATCTTAAATACGAGCGAGGATTGGACTGACTGGTTTAAGGGGGCTGAGTCACCTAAATTTTCAAAAAAATCGATATTTTTTTCTGAAAGTCCATACTGTGTACTAGCTACACTCCAAATTTCAGACCGAAATTCCAAAAATTACCAAAGTTAGAAGCATTTTAGTAAGATAACAAATAATTATTGCATGTATTATTGAAAAATTGTGTTTTCTCGATGGTATAAAATTCTGAAAAAAATCATGCATATTGAAGGTACGGAAAAGATTCATTTTGCACAGTAATAATTGCAAAAAGTTATTAACAAATTAATGAAAAAAAAAATAGTTCAACAAATCTTCTGGTCATCCAACTTTTTGTTAAATGAAGATGATTCGTTCATTTTCTTGAATATGTCTGAATTTTTTTAGATTTTTAGATTGACTTTGAATTTTATGATTTTTCACTATTTTTTCCATATAAAAAAAATGCAGTCAATTTAGAAATCGGAAAAAAATCACACACATTCAGAAAAATTACCAGATCATTTTCATAAAAAAAATAAGTTGAGTTCCCGAGAAATTTGCTGTGTTTTATAAAAATCCGTTTGGTCGGTAACAATTTGCCGACCCTGCGGTCGTTACTTCCAATCGATGCGAGTTAGATTACCGCCGCTACCGCGCTTCGGCGAGTCTACGCGGTCTACGCTACACCAGCGAACTACGGCAGCCATGATTTTTTTACTAGATCTGGCAAACGCGTGAAAAACCGGCATCCGGAAAATTGCGATTGTCCATGTGCGCGGTGGTTATAGTTTTTGTGAATGATCATCATAGATACTATATTTTCCAGTGAATCAGTGAAAATAACATTTGTATCGTGACAATGTCGAAAAATACAAAACCTCGAGCCAGTACCCTATTTTGGAAACGGCATCGCGGAACTTTGCATCGAATGCCATTCGGCGTGTCAGTAATTCATTTTTTACCAATTATTTCGCGATAAAACTATTTTCTATTGAATTTTTTTTTTTTATCAATTTTTTTTGTGTGAAAAAAAAAGTTTTAAAGTTTAAAAGTTTTTTATGCAACAAAAAAAATTGTTTTTTTTTTTGAGTCTCCAAAGTCAATTAGCTTCACCAAACTTTAAAATGCAGTTCTCAACAAGTATATGTCTCATCGCTTGTCGCATGATTCAGATCCAACGACTGCACCGATTTGAGCTCTTGACGTCTCATTTTCTTTGTAACGGACCATGTTCCGAACGAGTGCGGGGATTTTTTATGCGAGGAAAAGTGAATTTACAGCGCGCCATTGTATACCTGGCAACGAGTGAAAATGTGGAAAAAGGGAATTTTTTAACACATTTTATTCGATAAGTACACCGGGGAAGCTCTAAAAAAAAATCCCCGCACTCGTTCCGGAATAGACTGTCTAACGAACAAAATGAGACCTCGTAAGCCGAGATTCGTGGCTTCGTTCGGTCTGAAACATGCGACAAGTGAAAAGAATTTGTCGGTCTATCCTTCAGGAAAAATGCACTATAGAGCTCCAAAAAAATTCAAAAGTATAGTCTATCGCATGTGCTTTTGGAGTGTCGAACTCAATTTTTATTCAAATTTATAGATACTGAGAAAAAAAAAACATATTTTTCGTTTTATTAGGTGACTCAGTCCCCTTAAGGTCTCGCATGCAAAAACCCATGCCGTCAATTAAGAATCTACACCACCAATTCTCGGTATATTGCACGCTCGATACTTCCATACCTGTTAATAGAGCCACCTCTGATTGAGGCATTTCTGCGCAATAGTCCTTTTTTTCATTCAGCTCGATTTTCCTCGCTCGCGGTAATTGCCAGTCCTTTGCCGGTGTTAGTCCAACTAAAAATGGTTTATTCTCTCGCAAGCTTCTGTGCACATGCACACATCCATCGACAACTGTACTCCATTTTTTTTTCGCCCTGCGTTCCGGTCAATAAATGCACTGTCAGACCATTCACCGATGCTTCTACTGCAGTTTCCACGGAACAGTAACACTTATACGGTAGCAGAACAAATCCTACACTGAGCATCGCTCGCAACGTGTTTTACTATCACAGTCACGATATCGAGAAAAAATTGATCGACGGTCGGTATGGTTAAGAAAAATGGAATGATGACTGAGCTGCATAAAATCATCGAAAAACATCTCTCGGAATGGGGTTCAGTGAAATTCGTTTTTTTCACGACACGATCCGACTCCCTGTGTAAATATATTGTGATTTTCCAAATTGTGGCTCTAGTTACCGCAACGGGGTATTGCTACTTTTTTGGGAAATATTAATTTTGCCGACTGGGGTTCGGCTCGGGGCCCGCACGCGCAACTTGTTGTTGTTTCAATAAAGCTTCAGATTTACTGTTCTGATATGATCGTGAATGACCGAGAGCATTGTTTCATCACCAGCTTGTTCGTATGATTGGATTTATTATAGAAACCTATTGTACAACTACTAGCTACGTTAATCGTGTTTAGCAACTGGCCGACAACGAATCGGGAAGTGTGAATCCGTGAGATAATCCGTTCAAACTCAGCTGCGGCAATCGCACGTGTGTCGCGGGATTTATTCTCTCGTATTCTGAGAATTGAACACGTCTCCTGGAAAGCCGGCTTGCCTTCCAGGAAGTTTAAATGTACTCCTGAGGTGAGGAATTCCCTACCCTGGCCATTTAAACTTTCTTTCCTTCGGCACTGCTCGAATTTTCGTGCGAGCTAATTGATTACGCAAGAGCTGCTCGAGTAAGTGGAGACCGCGAGGTTTCGAGCCTACCGAAGCGCTTTGTTGACAAAGTGCGCTTGTGAATGCCGAGTCTAATCGCGGATCGCGCCGTTTGTTGTCAAACGCGAATCTCGAAATCGCTGCTCACGTTGCTGTCGGGATTTCAAGATTATCTCGTTAATTTGCGAATGGAAATTTATCAATTTATGTTTTACAGAGAGCCGGACTCGTTCACGATTTGATTGTGCAAAAAATAATAGAATTGACAATTGATAGAGTCCGGACACTCGAAATCGTTTATTAATCGCCGATATGCGGAGATTTCTTCTGCGTTCCGCGTCGCAGGGGATTATCGTTCTTGACTCCGAATTAATCCGTCTATTGTCGTCGCGGACTTCTCGATACAAAATGATATTTAAAGCGGATCTTGTCCGTGATTTGAAATGCTACTTTTATTAATGTGTGACAAACGAAACTCGACGTTTGAGAATTACCTCGGCTTCGCATTTACATTGATACTGAAATGCGCGCTAGTTATCGCTGCGTATGGCAATCGATAACTCGAGGAAAAAGGATAATTGGAAATCGAAAAGACTTTAAGGGAATCCACGACGCGTGGATTCTTTTATCCAAATACAATTATAGAAATAGAAATTTTGAATTTGTGCTTCTTGGCATAATTCTCGTTAATACAGAAAAGTGAATTAAAACTAATTAACAACGAAATTGTATTCGAAGAGGCCGGGGATTGCCCGGATAGCAAAGAAAGTAGGCCGGGGGTTGCCTAGCAGAGAGTGTGGCTTGGACAGCGCTATGCCGTATGCAAGTCACAAACTCGTGGATCTGTATTACAGAGGATTTTGTGCTAAGCACGACTATCAAATTTAAGTGCTAAGCACGAATAATTGTCTAACGACGTAGTAAGTGGGTAATTGGTGAGTAGAATGAGTGCATGATTCCTCGGAGTTCGAGCTTTTATACTCGCGAGGATTCTCCTCACGTGATGTGATTTGGGAAAGGGAGAATTCATCACGTGGCCGAAATTTATTTTCAAAGTTTTAAATAATTTTAAAACGCGCAACGATGAACTGCTCTTAGGTCGCATCATCGTTCGTCGCCGGAGATCCCCAGATCTGCGAGTGGGCAGGCGTTCGAACCCCAACGTACGGTTGGTCTTAGCTCGCGCTAGGATTAGCGCGGGCGATTAGACGCTAGGGCGTGCCCTAATTCAATATCACTCGGCGTCGGCTTGACCTCATGAGCTATATCGGTTGTTGTTCACACCGTTCCGCTCGAGTGATATAACGGACGTTCGCTCTTAGGACTCGATGACGAGTTGAGGCAAAAAACGTCCCGTCACAATATATCATAAAAAACATCTTCGATGTAAAAGTTGCGCCAAGTACATTTGTAAGTATAAGTTGTTTCTTGCAGAATCTTTTCAAAAAAAGTATGTGAAATTAGTTAAAGGTCGCCAAGCTCATTATCAACTGTTGTTCAAAAAAATTATAATACTTGGCACGCCTAATTTTTGAGTTAATAAAAAGTATGTGCCTGTGGTTTTACAAATTGTGGGCGTGCCAAGTATTATAATTTTTTTACTTGCAAGTCGCGCGTCACCGTGACGCGAGAGCCACGGAAAAATTCCTCAATCGACCGTTCATGTCGATCCATGACACGGTCGATAACCTTACATATTATCGTATGGTAAATGACTTTGTACACTAGTTTTACCCTACGTCGATTTTTCATTTTTATTCATTGAGGCGCGATTTCGACCGTCTCAACGCCCCCCCGAACTAAAGTGTGTCTTACCGAATACTTTTGTTCTATCACTTAAGGTGAATCGACTTCGCTGTAAATGAATAAATTCTCTTTCTTTCTTTCTAACAAAAATAACCGTTTTATTTCTTTCTTCGCCTTATCACATGATTGTCTTAGAGTTAGTTTGTACTCAGTCCTTAATCTATTATCACAAAGATACTACAAATAATCAGTCTCTCTTTTCCCACAGGGACTTTGTGTTTGTAAAAAAAAAATTCTCGTGAATCAATAATTCAGGCACGCTAGCCTTCAGAACGCAAATAATTTTGTACGACCTCGCTCGTAACAATCGCCGGATATCTTTAAATGAAATTATTTTCAATAGCCAACATAAATAGGCGGTCGCAGTATTTATTCGAAAAATAACAATGATTTTTACTTCAAAACACAAATTTTCTCAAGCGAAAGCTCACGTACGAGCTTCCCTCGATCGACAATCTCGCGTTCGCGCTTAAAAAAAAAATCTTTTCTCGAAGAAATCATACAGGCGAGGGTTCACGTCGTGAACCTCGCTCGACGTTTTTATTTTTTATTTTTTTCTCTCCCTTTTGTTTTTTTTTTTTTTTTTTTTTATTCGCGCTAAAAAAAAATTTATCAACAAAAATCTTACAGGCGAGGGTTCACGTTGTGAACCTCGCTCGGCGTTTGCGCATTTGCGCTAAAAAAAAATTCTCAACAAAACTATTACAGGCGAGGGTTCACGTTTGTGAACCTCGCTCGACGTTTTGCGCATTCGCGCTACAAAAACCAGTAATCTTTTTCTTAAATGAAAATTCTGCAGGCGAGGGTTCGTGTGAACCTCGCTCGGCGTGTGCGCATTTGCCCTCGTAGAACGCAATTTTTTTTTTTCTTTAAAGAAAATCGTACATGCGAGGGTTCGCATCGTGAACCTCGCTCGACGTCTTGCGCATTCGCGCTCGTTAACAGAAAAAAAATTTTCTCTTAAAAACGAGAATTTTACAGGCGAGGGTTCGTATGAACCTCGCTCGACGTTTCTTTTGCAAAAAGAATCTTTCTCAAAGTAAAATACCGGCGAGGATTCACGTCGTGAACCTCGCTCGGTGTGTGCGCATTCGCGCTCGTTAACAAAAAAAAATTTTCTCTTAAAACGAGAATTTTACAGGCGAGGGTTCGTATGAACCTCGCTCGACGTTTCTTTTGCAAAAAGAATCTTTCTCAAAGTAAAATACCGGCGAGGATTCACGTCGTGAACCTCGCTCGACGTGTGCGCGTTCGCGCTCGTAAAACAAAGAAAATTTTTTTTTTTTTTTTTTTTTTTTTTTTTAGGAAAATACTACCGGCGAGGGTTCGCTCTCGCGAACCTCGCTCGACGTTTTGCGTATTCACGCTCCAAAAAAAAAACATTTTCAAGAAAATCATACACGCGAGGATTCACATTCGTGAACCTCGCTCGATTTTTTTTCCGCGTATTCGCGCTCGTGAAAAAAAAAAATTTCTTTATATAACCGAAAATTTTACAGGCGAGGGTTCGTATGATCCTCGCTCGACGTTTTTTCGCAAAAACAAAAAATGTTTTTCTTGTGCATGAGAGTCTTACAGGCGAGGGTTCATGTGAACCTCGCTCGACTTTTTCGCAAAAAAATATTCTCAGTAGAGTCGTACATGCGAGGGTTCACATTTGTGAACCTCGCTCGTCGTGTTTGCGTAAAAAGAAATCTCAAAAAAAAAACTTACAGGCGCGTGTTCACGCTCGCGAGCCTGTGAACTATCGTTCGTTCCTCTTCTTATTTTTTTTTCCGGTGGCGCTACGTTTTGTTCGCCTCGTTTTCCTTTTCTTTTTTCGGCTCTTCGTTTCGCCCTTAACTTGATTTGTTGTTGTCTTCGTTCCAGTGCCTTCGTCGTCTGTCGAGGCTTCGTCCTCAGTCGTTGTTTTGCTGACGTTATTATTCTCGTCCTCGAGTGGAGTGGAAATGCTTCGGATCTGGGTGGCGTAGCCCTTCGCAATTAACCACTCCGAGATTTTTTGTTGTGGCCTTCCCAGGTGAAACAAGTCGAGACGGAATCCTGCGTCGTCTTTGGCCAAAACGAGCTCTCGACTTCGCAAGAACGTATGTAGCTCCGTCGTTGCTTGGTCGGAATCCAAGTCGTCGCTCGCCTCGATTCCCGTAATCCGGGCCATGATGGCGTGCCATTTTGGTAGGGCGAAGTACGACGGGAGCTCGAACACCTGTTGTCTCGGCACATCGATCATTGTTGCAAAGTCGCCGGCGTAGAAAAAACACGTGCCGTCTCGTGTTCCGACGCACTTTGCTCGATGCGCCGAGGTCCCCAGACGGAGCGCGTACCAATTATCCTTAATGGGACAACTCGATATTGGGT
Organism: Ischnus inquisitorius; assembly: GCA_963924025.1. NCBI lineage: Eukaryota > Metazoa > Arthropoda > Insecta > Hymenoptera > Ichneumonidae > Ischnus > Ischnus inquisitorius. The sequence continues at coordinate 11,424,089 of OZ001253.1, forward strand.
GCGCTCTTCTGGTCTGGCTCTCGAGACACCGTTGTAGAGCCAGCGTCGCCATAAATAACCTTGGCGTTGTGACACATAGCTCCGTCACAGAGAGGCAGCGGGGAACGATCACTTCGACTCGAGTCTCGAGGAGCGACGGGTGGACCTCATCCTCGATGAGCCTGATGTGCAAAAAAAAATTTTTTTTTTTTATATACACCGCTGCGTCCAGTTTCCTCCTTTTCTTTTTTTTTTTTTTTATACAGAAGAAAATTTTTGAGACGGAAAACTAACCTCATCATGTTGAGGTTTGTCTCTTGTCTTCTCGTCCTGGCCTCGTCCGCCGTTGTCGCCATGGCACTTGTGCACTTTCGTATTGTTTTTTTTCACTCGCGTCGCGAAACTTTTTGATTGTTTTCACACTTCTCGTGTGCTCGTGCGTCGCGATTTTGCACGCGTCGCAGTTCGCAGCGCGATGTTTTTTTTTTTTTTTTTTTTTTTGTTTGACCCGTTTTTTTCGTTGCACGTTGTTTAAATTGTTTTTTTTCGTTGTTGTTGCTCGTTTTATTGTTACTGTTTCTTTATTGCACGTTTTGTTTTCACTTTGTTAAGTTTTTTGTTTTTCGTTTATTTCGTCATCTGTCGTGACCGGCCGGCAGAACTCCGCGATGAACAATGGCGTCTCGGCCGGTCGCGGCAGACAGCGTGGCGTCGTAGGCTCCGCGTGCCCGCCACTTTCCGTTGGATCCGCGACTCTTTTTATTCGTCACGCCCGAAAATCTTGACTAATTTGTCCGAGATTTTTTTATTTGGTATTCTATTAATCTCTTTATCGTTTTCAGGCGTTTTTTCGTGCACTTTACGCCTTTTTCGTATGTTTTCACGGATTTTCTCTTCCGTGACCCGTGATTGGCTGGTCGGTTCCGGCCAATGAAACTCGCCCGGCTTCCACGTGCTATAATCTGACGCAACACTCGTGATTTTTCTTTGTTCGTCCTCGCGTTTTCCATTGTCTCTTGCCGGACTCACCGGAAATGGAGATACTCGCGTCGGAACTGTCGTCATTTGTAGCAGAATTTCTTCGATCTCGTCGTCTTTCCGATGTAACTCTTGGATATAGGGAAGATAGCGGCGAAATTCGAAATTTTGTCCGGAACGTCGATTTCGATCAATCTCCACTCGATGATTTTTTTTGTTTGTGTTGCACGATCTTTCGTCGATTGCCTCATTGTTTGAGACATTCGACAATTGACAAGTTTCATTTTCGACTCTGTTGTATGCCAGAGTTTTGGAATGATGATGATTTCCCTCTTATCCCGGGCTCCGAAAGTTTCCCAATTTCCTTTTTCGCCAGTTTGCATTTTAAAATGCCTCGTGATGGAACGTGGGTCGGTTTGAGTTGCAATCTCCATACTGGGTGTTCTACTCTTCGGATTTTCACTTTGACTGATATGGTCGTAGTGTGGTGGATCCTTACTCTCCCCTTTTCTTACTCGTTCGAATGTTTCGGGCGCATTTTGACTGGACTATTTCGTCTCCGGTGTCGCAAGCCCCTCTCGTGAAAAGTATCTTTTGAGATTAGCTGCGTGATACATCCCGCGTTCTATCTTTGTCTCGATACCTTCGAGGATGAAAGTTGCGGCGGCAATTTTCTTTTTTATCCGATATGGCCCTTCGTAGATCGAGAAAAATTTGGCAACCATTCGGTTCGCGGGATCGCTGACATTGCACGCTTTTGCTAATACTAAATCGCCCACAGAGAATTCGATTAGTTTATGTTTTTCATCGAATCTTTGTGCTCGAATGCGACCCTTTTTCCTAATTCGTTGAGCCACAAGCGTCAATTTCTGCTCATACTCTCCGACCGTGTTCTCACTCTGGAGATCTCGCATAGTATGGATCCATTGTTTCCATACTCGCGTTGGTTTTTTATTAAATTGTAGTTCAATTGGCGTAAGTTCCGTTGTATCGTGGTATGTCTCGTTCATACAATCTTGTATAACTTGGACCCATTTAACCCACGACGAGTGTCTTCCGGTCAGGAGCGTTCGAAAGAATCTTCCGATCTCTCTGTTCACTCTTTCGATAATATTTCCTTGGGGATGCCGAATCGACGAGAATACGGCTTGAATACCCTCTTCTTCGAGTTTATTCAGCCATTTGCGAGAGGTGAACTGCGTTCCATGATCGAATTGCAGTGCTTTCGGCTTTCCATACGTTGGAATATAATCGTTAAAGATTTTGTTCATCGTCGTTTGGGCCGTTGCTGTTTTCAACGGGTAGAGTACCACGTACTTTGAAAATGCGTCGATCGTTACCAGAAGATATTTCATTCCTCCGACCCCGGCGGGAAGAGGTCCATAAAAATCTATTGACACTAACTCTCTCGGCCGTTCGGGGGTGGTATTTTGTTCCTTTGGCAGCTATCGCAGGTCGCCAAAAGTTTCCGAATTACTTGATAGAACTTCGGATACGTGAAATTTTCTCCGACCATTTTCCAGACTTTTTTAGCCCCCGCGTGCCCGTACATGTGATGTGCTTCCCAGATTAACGTTTGCATAACAAACAGCGGAAGTGCAACACGCTCGTGATTTTTCGCCGAGATCTTGAGTAGGACCCCATCTTGTAAACGGTATCGTCGGCTTTTCATCGTGCCTTTTCGTAATCCGAGCATGTATTCGGCTAATCTGTTGTCGCGGGCTTGATATTCTGCCGAGTGACGCAATTTTTCCTCGAGATCTCGAGAGGGTTTTTCAGCCAGTAACGTGGCGATTGTTATTTGTTTGCCTTTTACTCCCCCTGGATCAGGAACGGAGTGTCGGCTGAGTACATCTGCCACCACATTTCGTGTTCCTGGGCAATGCTCGAATGTGAGGTCGTAGTCTTGTATGGCTGAAACCCATCGAGTTAGTCTCTCGTTCAGTAATTGACAATTCTTGAGAAAAATTACCGCCTTGTGGTCGGTAATCACTCTTATTTTTGCTCCGTACAAGTATGTGCGGAACTTTTTTAATGCCCAGACAATTGCCAGGAGTTCCTTTTCGGTAGTTGTGTATGCGAGTTCGGGCCCTTTAAGAGTCCGACTCGCAAATGCGACAACACCTAACTCGCCATTGTCATCTTTTTGAGCTAGAGTGCCTCCGAGCGCGTAGTTACTCGCATCGGTTTGGAGAATGTATTCTCGGTTTGGATCTGGGTGTTGGAGTAGCACGTCCTCGATAAACAATTGTTTAACCTTTCGAAACGCTTCTCGCTCTACCTCACCCCACCTCCATTTCACACCCTTTTTTAAGAGCTCTAAGAGTGGCAACGTTGCTTCGGCGTGATGTCGTGCGAACTTTGTGTAGAACACCGTTAACCCGTTGAAACCACGTAATTGTTTAATGTTTCGTGGTTCCGGAAAGTCCTGAATTGCCTTTATTTTATCAGGCTGAGGTTTGATCCCTTCCGTCGTGATAATGTGCCCGAGGAAATCCATCTCTTGTCGAAAGAATTGTGCCTTCCGCAGTTTGATGGTCATTCCATGTTCGTCCAACCTCGTGAGAAGTTGTTCCAAATGTTCCATGTGTTCATCAAAGTCTCGGGAGATGCATAGTAGATCATCCACGAAATTTATTATGTTTTCTCCGAGGTCTCTCAAAACAATGTCTAGTGCACGGAGTAAGCTCGCGGTGCTTGTCTTGAGACCAAACGGAGTAACGATGAACTCATACACCTTTCCTCGGTGACGGAACGCCGTGTATTTGTATGAGTCAGGGTGTAATGGTATTTGCCAAAAACTATTGGTCAAATCCAGACTTGACATGACCCCAACTGCATGACAGCGTTGAAAAATTTGCTCAATATTTGGTGTGCACTCATGATCGTCTGCTAAAACTTGATTAAGCTTTCTCGCATCGAGACACAGACGAACTGACCCATCCTTCTTTTCGACTACCGTGAGGGGATTCACCCACTCACTAGTCGAGCGTTGGATGATTCCATGTTGCAACAATTTTTCGATCTCTTTGTCGACTTTGTCTTTAAACAACATGGGAATCGGGTAGGAGTGCGCCACTATTGGCTTATCGGTGTTCACCTCGAGGCGGTGTTGGTTCACTTGGACCAGACCAGGCTGTTTACGGAAGACATTTCTATGTTTCCATAAAACCTCTTGGAACTTTCTTTGTTCTTTCTCAATTAGGAGCGGACTTGCTCTGATAATCTCGTTAATTTCTTCGATCGTGATCTTTGGATCATGATCGTTTCGTGTAATGGCTGTGATTTGGAGATTATTGGACTCCTTTGTATCTTTCGGCTGTTCCTCGGGTTTTTTAGATTGTTTTTTCGGGGATTTTGCTTCTTTTTCCCATTGAGTGCCATTTGGTATTTTCATCGTTGAGAGTCCCTCTCTGGGTCCCAACTGTGTTGTTACCGTTTCGGTCACCTCGTTATATTTGACTCTGAGCGTATCATTTTCCACGTCGATCAAACTTTTAAGAGGATGAAGCGTATCTATCCCGAATAATACATCTCGTATTAGTCCCGGAACGACCAGATACCGAACGTATGTTCGAACTTGTCCAATTTCGGTCGAAGCCATAATCTGTTTGGTGATTCGGCACGGCCTCCCTTTTATCGCGCCTTTTACAGTGACCCCCGTAACCGGGAGTATCGGGCAATTTGTTAGAATATCCCGATTCTCCATGAAGAATTCCTCTGATATGGCGGTAACTTTTGCTCCGCTATCAATAAGGACAGTCACCGGAATTCCCTCGATTTTTGCGTATATCTCGGGACATTCTACGATGGGTACTGCTTCTTCTTCATTTATTTCGTCTCCAATTAAGAATTCTCGGGTGTCCGAGAAGATTGTATTAATTGGAAACCCCCTCTCTTCCTCCCGTTGTCCGTTAATCGTTTTTACCGTTGTACTCCGCGTTGTCTCCTGACGCTCTATCTCCGATGCGGGTACAACGGATATTAGTTTCCCGCTTGGGAAGTCGTGGGTTGTGTTTTGTCCACCTCGGTGGCCACGGCTTGAATCGTCTGATTCTGTTGTGGTTTTGGTGGACTATTCGGGTTTGGATTCGGATTCTTTTGCTTTTGCCAGAACCCCTTCTGCCCCCCCGGACCTTGGTGATTTCTCTGCTGATTGTTCTGGGAGTTATTACCCCCAGATTTGTCACCTTCGGTATTCGCAGGGTTCTCCTTCGACTCTTCAGACTTCTTTTCCGTTGAGTCCTTGTTGCGTTTGGCATTAATTGGGCCTCCTTGTTCGATTTTTTCGAGAAAACACATGATTTCTTCGAGAGTTTCGAAACCTCGTCCGACGATTGTCGCTTGGATTTCGTCCGTAAAGTGTTGTGCTAGTGCACTGACGATCTCCTTGTCGGTTGGAGGGGGAATTAGGTCCCGAGCGCTGCCAAAGATTCGTGTTGCGTACTCGACTTTATTTGTCTTTCCATCTTTGTTGTAGAACCCGAATTCGAGATTTCTTCGGATTTTACGTTGGACATCTTTGCTCCAGTATCGTTGGACAAATTTTGTTTCCAATTGTTCGAGGGTCGCCACGGACTCTTCGACCAGAAGCCACCATTCTTTGACTGCACCCTTAAAGCATTGGCCGATTAAATATTTTAATTCGGCTGGGTGGGGCTGCATAACCAAGCAGTACTGCTTGAATTCACGCAAAAACTTCATGGGTCTCTGACTTCCCGACGCGTCGAACGTAGGTGGACTTAGACGGATATTATTCTCGGCAGCTCGCCGAGTTTGCGAGAGCGTATTTACGCCTTCTTGTTCAGACTCATGATCTTCTTCGTGAAGATATGTGGCCTTTTTCCGGTTTTGATGGTGCATGATGATCCGGGTACTTTCGATATCTGGTCGGCTATCAATTCGTTCCGCCAGATTTTGCAGTTTGTTCTCCAGATCTTGTTGCATCAGCCTCTGTTGTGCTGAGTTGACCTCGAACAAACTCATCCTCTCAGCATTGTTCTGGACTCTTGCTTCGATGTCCCGAGATTTCTCCTTCAGTGGAGCGGTGATTTTGCAAACTTCATTTGCCATGTGCGTCTGGAAGATTTTCATTTTCTCGGCCATTAGAAGTTCGACCGTTTCTAACCGACGGTCGACAGCCTCCACGAGTGCCTTTTCCATATTTTCGATCGCTCTACTCGTTTCTTTACGGTGAGCGGCGAAATTTGTGTCCAGCGTCTCGCACCGTTTTGTTACGTCGATGACCACTCGGCCCAGGCCCTCCATTTTCATCGAGATGTCTCGAAGAGACTCTCGTATTTCTAGGAGAATCTCCTCGCTTAGCGTTGACTCTCTCAATCGCGGAGTCAATCGTTTCGCCGGGATTCGTTCGGAGAGAGGGTTCGTCTTCTCCCCGAAATTCGCGTGTTCCTCGGAGAGGAAGACCTTCGCTGCCGGTAGTGGGAGAGTGATGTCATCTTTGGAGACTCCCACTCCGGAGTCGAGCAGTTCCTGCACCTCCCGATCTTTCGCGGATTGACCCTGGATCTCCTCCCGGATGATTTGGATGCTGTCCTCCGGTCCATCGAAGGTTTTTTCTCCAGACTCCTCCGGAAGTTTATCGCTGCCGTCGGCCATTTTATAATTCTTTACGAATCAACAGTTTTATTAGCGCACCTGCCCCACGTTGGGCGCCAGTTGTAACGGTACGCTTTTGGAGTCTTACAGAACTTTGCTCCGCACCGGCGTTATGTGAGTATCTCTGCTCACTTGTGTGTGAGGGCAGGTACTGTAAATTATAAAACTGTGGTGTTGATTCGAAATGTCAACAATTATTGATTTTTATTCAGTCCATTTCGTTGTACAATACAAGATTAAGTTTGATTTTACTCGATATTATTTGAGTTGTGTTTGATTTGCGATACAGCCCGAAAGGTTATTTTATTAAAGGAGAAGAAATGTTCGATTCTACTCTACTCGCTCCTTCTTAGATCATAGAAACCGCGAAAGCAGTCGCCGAGGTCCCCCAAGGCAGTCGCCGGCGCAGCCACGAAGTAAGAAGTCGCACAATTCACGATTCGACGTTAAAACGATTACCACCAACTGTCGTTCACGAAAGCGGTCGCCGAGGTCCCCCAAGGCAGTTGCCGACACTAGGTTTTGAGGAAAGGGTAAACTCCGACCGAAAACAGTCGCCCAGGTCCCCCCAGGCAGTCGTCGGCGGTCAGGTTCGGGTAGGAAAAAATATTTTAATAAAGGGTAGGCTGTTCGCTGAAAAAAGATAATTAATTAATTGTTGAAATGGCCGACGATTCTTCCTTCACATGGGTTGGCTTCGTCGATTGGAAGTGTCCCTTGCTTCTTCTTAGCGTCGGGATTCTGTCGAATAGAGCAACGCTCTATCCGAAAACAAAAGTGTGTCCGAGCTCGACTAGTAAAGATAGCTTATCTAGCGAGATCGTGGATCCTTCACTCAAGTTCAAACGTGCCGGAGCCGCGCATGAGTATCGTCCTCGTCTGAGGATAGGACCGAATCGAAGTGATTTCCGGGCTCTGGCGCGGGCCTTTTATACCCGAGCGCGTTGCGCCAAAATTTCGTCAGATGATGCAATTCGCGCGCCGAGATCTTCCGTCCCGTGTTATCTCAGGCCGGGGCGTTCTGACTCGGCTGATGCAAGTCGCGCGTCAACGTGACGCGAGAGCCACGGGAAAATTCCTCAATCGACCGTTCATGTCGATCCATGACACGGTCGATAACCTTACATATTATCGTATGGTAAATGACTTTGTACACTAGTTTTACCCTACGTCGATTTTTTATTTTTATTCATTGAGGCGCGATTTCGACCGTCTCAATATATATATATATATTGTGACGGGCAATTTCCAACGAGCTAGGGAAATCCCGGGCACCTATGTCAGGACGAGTCGAAGGGGCAACAGGGACAACGGGAAAATCGGGTGGCAAAAATAACTATAATTTCGGAAAATGAACACTATAATTCTTAATAAATCATGTACGATTCGATACAAGATAAAATAAACAATAATAATATTCGAGATAAATGTTCGCGTTGTCCGAAACAACGATAGCAGCAAAAACAATACTCAATAGAAACTACTAACTATCCTGCCAACGCACTCGCCGCGCAGGGACGCGGGGGAAAATATAACAATAATAAGCCGGGGTGAAAATAATGATAATGGTCGATCAACGCGCTCGTTGATCGGTGACGCGAGAAGGGAAGAAGCTAACAAAAGAAAACGGGATGGAAATTTACACGTTCGATTTTCTCACGATAGTGAGACGGAAATCGCACGAACAGAAATACCAACAAAATAATACTTCGTAATTTGAGCGATCGGGAAACAACGATCCGGACTCAATTATACAAACTTCGCGTACGAGTGATCGCAGGGCGATCCGGGCTCGAGGCGACAGAATTCGCGCAAGTGAGTGACCGTGAGACAACGATCCGGACTCAAGACTCGGCAACGGGGGAAGTAGGGAGAAAATTAATAATGGAAAAAGATGGCGGCGATTTCACGAGGCGACAGGATATTCGCCGTGAAACGGGCGCGAGAAATAAGATCGGGGGAAAATAATCAACTATTATCGGAGGAGTGGCGTACGGGGGAGGGATGACTCGTCAGACACGTTTTCGACACTAAAACTCTAATCAAACATGAAACTCAATTATTGGGCGCCAGTTACCGAATCTCGGGGTAACACCGATTAACAATTCCACGAGAGTCGCGGAATTCTCTCGAACACTTTACACGCGCGGTCGACTAGTCTCAGGGAGAACAGAGGGGTCAGGGAGGGGGTTTGCAAATTCGATATTTCGGCTCTAAAATATTAACTCTGGTCAGTGCAAATCTCTTTCGGGTCTCTAAATGTCACGGGGAATTTTCGGGGAATTATTCGGGGATCTTTCGGGGGGGTGGAAATCTCACGTAGGATAATTAACGGCTAAGCGCCACTCACCACGTGCTCACACTTTACCTATGGTCTTGCCAGGTAATGGCGGTAGTCGTTCGGAAAAATCCTTGAGATCTCCGGTCGCAAATATCGTCGATAATCGGGGGCGGGGTCGAGGGAAAACACACTCAAACTGTTGCAAAACGGCACTCAAATCGGTGAATTAACACCCGCGATTTTTCGTACAATTTTCACACTGACAATTTTCGTAAATCAACTCGCTCGGTCTCACGCACACGTGCACTCAGGGAGGGATCTCGATCGAAGCTGTCTGTCTCTCGTTCGTGCTGTCTCTCTCAGCCTTCTTCTTCGTCCTGCAGCGCCGTGGGGGGTCTCGGCGAGCGAGAGAATTCGATACTCGGTGTCTGTCGATAACTCGAGCGATCGACGGGTCGTTGCGTAAGAGGGCGGCAGCTGGGCTATCGGATCGTCGCTCGATATTCGTGAGCGACGAGAGCGGGCGTCGGAGGCGGCGGCAGAGGCTGGTAGCGAGGCGACGGTGTCTTGGCGGTGGCGAGGCGCAAGGGAGAGCGTCTCCCCTCGCCGTCGCCCGAGCATCTCCTTCTACCTTTCTCTCGCTCTCTCGCCATCGTTGTCGTCCGGCGAGGCGCGTAGATCCTCGGTCTCCGACGTTGTGGCTCGCGCGGGGGTGACGGGGGGGGGGGGGGGGGGGGGGAAGGTTCGCGGGCACTATTGTACTTAGGCTACCTGGCTAACGTGGCGAGTAGCGGGCTCGAGTCGTGATTTCGGCGAGGGCTTTGTAACGATGCTACATCGTTACAATATATACCCAGATAGACAAATGTAGTGAAGTTGTCGGCATGAGTCCGGCACGATACGCCACGATGTGAAACAAATAACATAGCATGTACTGCACCAAAAAGCTATAGAGTGGCGGCACTCAGTGCTATCCCATCGTAACGGCATTATAGTGGCAAAAACGCGGCATTTTCAAACACCAAGTTTGAGAAAATAACCATGAAAACTCTGACGCTATGAATCTGCCAGAATGGTTGCTCGTCGTGTCGTCACGTTGATCAAATATTGCAAAGCAACAGTACGGCACAGTGGCGGCAGAATTGATGCACACGCACGACGGAGTGTATCGAATTTCGTTACGGCACACTGGCGGCAGATTTGAAGTTCATTGTGCCGCTACTTTTTTCGATTGAGCTGAAAGACATGACGGCACAGCGCCAGTAGAATTAATGCTCGCTTCGATCGTGATTGTCGGAGAATCGTGGCAGCACGATGGCGACAGAATGAAGGATCTCGTTGCTGTTTCGGTCATCGAATTAGCGGCATAACGTGACGGTACACTGGCGGCAGAATCGACGCTCCAAGTGCTGAAACTTTTATTACGGTTTACGAAAAACCGTGACGGCACATTCGCAACGGAGTTGAAGCTCACGGTACCGAATTTCGCGAAATTACGTGAAAGGCTGTTCCCGGTAGAATCCGAGCTCGTTGATTAGAATTGTTCTCGAGGGAAATTGTAAATTTGAATTCTTTTCTTGGTTTATATTTTTTGAGACATACAAATTATCCACTTCTTGAGAATATTCATAACAATCGATTTTCGTTTATTATTTTTTAACTAAATTTCTTATATATGTACTATACTTCCTTAAAAAAAAGATAATATACTAGCGTTTCAAAATAAATAAATTATTAATTCATTTATAAAATATAATTCGTCGTCCAACGATTTTCTTATTTGAATAGTTCTTTTAAGTCTACATATTTCTCGATTACATTCTTTGTTTTTTGTCCTTTCATCGTGGACTAATTATAAAACATTGTTTTATTATCACAAGACTTTTGTGGTGAATCGCAACATACTATAAATATTATATTTAATAGATAGGTTTATTAACCGTTAAACAGATCCTTGCAAGTAGTGTTCATAAAGCATAAGCTTCGGAGAAATTACAGAGAATTGCAAACACTTTTCGTTATTATAAAAATATGAAAAATGTCCAGGATTTTAAAGGTGCTCAAAAGATTAACTTTGCATAATAATACTACTAAGATGTTATTGATAAATTGATGAAAACAGATTGTTCAACAAATATTCCGGAAATCCATAACTTCCTTTTCTGAAAATTTTTGTTCTGTATATATATGAATATTTTCAGATTTTTGAACGCACTTTGAATTTTATGACGTTCCACATCCTTTTTATGACAGAAAAAATTCAATGTAAATTCAAAAATGCGAGAATGATAGCTATTTAAACGGAGCAACAAATAATTATTATTCAAAAAAAAGTTAGGATACCGAAAGATTGGTCGAACAATTTTCTGGTTATCAATTTGTTCATAATATTTCGGAATTGCTAAGTGGAAGTAATATTTTCAGCACCCTTTTAATGTGACCATTTTTTTCAGATTTTCATACCATCGATACCATTTTTGCAATTTTCTCTCACTTCTCTGAAATCGATGCTTAGTGAATACTATTTGCAATAATTACCTTAAAGGTTGCTAAAATGTCTTTGGCCTACAATAACCGACCGGTAATGTAACTGACTACGGATATCAGTTTTTTAAGTGACACCACCAGAAATTAAACGGTACGTAGATTTCATTTTTTTCCTACCAAACTTGTGAAATGATTTTTCAGTTTCATTGTCGGAATCATAATATGTAAAAATGTATGTAATTTTGGCAGGTAAGTATAAAAAAAATGTATAATTTATAACACAATGAACCCATTACATTCGCCATAGTCGGAATTACTTTTTTTAAATATTTTCAACACACAGTCGTTCAAGGGTGATCGTCCTTGTTGGAACTCGATGAATAATGCGCGTGAAATGTAAAGATCCCAGCTCTGTGACATTGACAATCGTCTTAATTCACCCGTATCTGCCAATGCCTCCAGAGCATGAATTCTTTAAATCGCACCCGCGAATGGGGACCTCCTTTTGTATAGCGGACTCCGAACCGCTCATTCATGCCAAACATTCTTACTCATACACACACTGTACAGTACATTATACATTAAACACTTAGTTGCTTAGACTACGAATGATAATGATAACAACAATAATTATAATACAGATGAAGGTATCGCACGTTTAACAATTATATCGACTAAAACCCGGTCATATCCAAAAAAGAAAAAAAAACTGATAATGCATTTATCATGTTGACGTATAGATTTTTTGATATCAATACCACGAACCGAAATAAATATATCACGAGAAATAAAAAAAATCATTACGCGCGAACCCCTTTCTCTGTTACAAAACAAAAACACATCATGAAGATTGCGGCGATTGGGCAGGCAATACGAGAGAATCTCGGCCTCGGTTCACAAAAACGTTACTCACAGCGTACTACAAACGTTCCATTCACGCTGAACGTTCTCACTCATGTTTCACCGTGCAATAGATAATAAACTAAACTCTGTTATTTAAACTGACAATAACAACAATAATTATAATACGAGTAATGGAATCGCGCGTTTAGCAATCTAGTGACTAAAACACGGTTATATTCGAAAAAGAAAAAAAAAAGATCGTACATTTATTGAAAATGCATTTATCATATTGAAGGCGAAAACGTTCGAATTGAAAATACGAATAAAAAAATAAAAATTCCGGAGTGTCAAACGCGGAATGTTGTAATGAAAGAAAAAATAATAATATTTATAGAGCACATGAACGGGGGCGAGCGGGCAATATTCATCGTAGTGATGGCACCGTTAGTATTCGAGAAAAAAAACTTTACCAAACGCTTTAACGAGTCAAAGGCAACTTTTTTCAAATATTAAAACCACAAATAGGAGAAAATATTTTACGTGGAATAAAAAATTCAATACGCGCGAACCCATTTCTCCGTGACAAAACAAAAACAAATAATGAAGATTGTGGCGATTGGGGAGGCTATACGAGAGAATCTCGCCCTCGGTTCACAAAAACGTTACTCACAGCGTACTACAAACGTTTCATTCACGCTGAACGTTCTCACTCATGTTACACCGTGCAATAGATAATAAATTAAACTCTGTTATTTAAACTAATAATCATAATAAGAACATCAACTCACTGTCTATACTCAAGTCCTACCTTTCATCTTTCCTCTGCATTGCCGCCAAGTTCTCGTCTTCTTCGTTCGTCCGGAAGAACGCTCTCGTCTTCTTCGTGCGTCTGGAACAACGCCAATCTGCTCTGCGGGATCCTCTTCTCGCTGTCGATGATTCGTTGCTATTCGTTGTCGATTCCTGTTCCGCTGTTTACAAGCCTTCAATGCGGAAGTCATAGCATCCGTAAATTCCTTGATGGTTGGCTTGGGAAAAGCCCTATTCTTCGTTACGGCCGCTAAGGTGTTATGACAGGAACGTAAGTGCATTCAATAATTAATAACTGTTATGTCTCAACTTTATTAATATATTGACAAGATCGTGATACAAATATATTGACGAGGTAGTATATGCGTACCGTAAAATGATTTCGCAAGTCTAGTGTCTTGTAGTTTCATTGTTCCCGGCTCGCGACCTTGCCATGTAATTAACGGCGACAACGAATCTTCTATAGCATTCTTTACTATAAAGTTGGCTGTTTCGTTAATGTTGAAGCCTCCAAGTTCAGCCAAGTATTGAACCTATAATGTCATTAATATAATATTATTCAGACGTCTTGATTAACAGAAACCGGAGATTGCCGAGTGGAGAACGTTGTACATCAAAAATACTCACAACTTTTCTAAATTCTTCGTCGCTAGCGGTTTCGAATTCCTCGATCTTCTCGCACGTCGTCATCGGCAATGAATCAGGTTGCCTTGGAAATTCGGGATCTCGTTCCATAAGCCCGGTTAACTTGTCGATGCGGCTGTTTATGTGACTGAAATGATAAAAATCGAGATGCGAATTCTTTCTTTGGCAAAAAATTCTTTCTCTGCCGTGTGCTATAAAATAGTCATTGGCCGTATTGGATATACTCACCGGAATTGATTCACGCAGAATTGGTGATGATTCCTGAAAAACAGAAAATAATCGATCTTCGCTAAGGATGTATGGGAGGTACAGTCCTGCCAAAGACAAATTAACGTATGCTTCAGACAACATTTAAAAATCTTCTGGATGGAATAAAAATCGGAACAAATGAAGGATGTAAAAAGTGTCGAAAATATTAATTTCGCAAAATAATAATTCCCACATGTCATCAACAAATTGATGAAAAAAAAATTGCCTAACAAATCACCCGTCAACCTAACTTTTTTATTCGATGAAAATAATTTGGTTATTTTTCGCAATACGTATGAATTTCTTCGAACATTAGTGTACTTATTTAAAATTGCGTTCATTTCAAGATGACAAACAAATGAAGCTATTGAGAACAATAAACAAATTATTTACATAAAAAAATATTAAGGTGGCGGATGATTTGTTGAACCAATTTTTTTTCATTGATAAGTTTAATAGAATTTTGGAATTATTAACATGCACAATCAACATTTTTTGCACCTTTCACATCCTTGATTTTTTTTCAGATTTTAATGTTATCGATAAGTATTAAAAATCTTCGCTGAAAATGACGTTAATTTGCGTTTGGCGGGCTGTACTTACCATACACATCCTTAATTATATAAGACCGTGGTTAAAAAATATTTTTCGATATGTATACGCACCTCTGAGCATCCTGAATACTTTGAAGAACTTGCGTTATCAATCCGTTATTTACAGTCGGCGCGATATGTTGATGTAGCCCAGTAGGTATAGTAGCAGTTCCGTTTCCTGGATATGCGAACGTTTCGTCATTCAAAATGCCGTTATCATCGAAATTATTCCCATGATGCGATATTTCGCCGTGGATCCGTGCAAGTTCTGCTTCCTGTCGTTGAAGGTCTCCTTGCTGGCGTCTCTCGTACTCTGCCCGGACGATCTCCGCTTGCCGACGTCGCTCTTCTTCCTGCCGCTGAAGGTTCCCTTGTTGGCGTCTCTGCTCCTCTAGCCGACGCCGCTCTTCTTCCTGCCGCTCAAGTTGTTGCTGTTGGCGTCTCTGCTCCTCTAGCCGTACGATCTCCGCTTGCCGACGCCGCTCTTCTTCCTGCCGCACAAGCTGTTCTTGTTGGCGTCTCTCGTCCTCTAGCCGTACGATCTCCGCTTGCCGACGCCGTTCTTCTTCCTGCCGCTCAAGCTGTCCTTGTTGGCGTCTCTCTTCCTCTACCCGTACGATTTCCGCTTGCCGGCGTCGCTCTTCTTCCTGCAGCTTCAGATCTCCTTGTTGGCGTCTCTGCTCCTCTAGCCGTACGATCTCCGCTTGCCGACGCCGTTCTTCTTCCTGCCGCTCAAGCTGTCCTTGTTGGCGTCTCTCTTCCTCTACCCGTACGATTTCCGCTTGCCGGCGTCGCTCTTCTTCCTGCAGCTTCAGATCTCCTTGTTGGCGTCTCTGCTCTTCTAGCCGTACGATCTCCGCTTGCCGACGCCGCTCTTCTTCCTGCCGCTCAAGCTGTTCTTGTTGGCGTCTCTCGTCCTCTACCCGTACGATTTCCGCTTGCCGACGTCGCTCTTCTTCCTGCAGCTTCAGATCTCCTTGTTGGCGTCTCTGCTCTTCTAGCCGTACGATCTCCGCTTGCCGACGCCGCTCTTCTTCCTGCCGCTCAAGCTGTTCTTGTTGGCGTCTCTCGTCCTCTACCCGTACGATTTCCGCTTGCCGACGTCGCTCTTCTTCCTGCCGCTCAAGTTGTTCTTGTTGGCGTCTCTGCTCCTCTAGCCGTACGATCTCCGCTTGCCGACGCCGCTCTTTTTCCTGCCGCTCAAGCTGTTCTTGTTGGCGTCTCTCATCCTCTACCCGTACGATCTCCCTTCGATTAATCCCTTCGTTTTCAAGCTCTGTACACTGTATTTCCGTCGCAACCACCGACGCTACAACGATAAATATCTGTTCGGCGAAAATTTATCCGAAAAACTGAAGTTGGCAAAAGCAGAGGAGAACGCGGGTCTCGATTTGAAGCTGTCATCGCTGAAGTCAACGACGTCGGAAGCGCCGTTTAAGAAGATTAGTCCGATAAACTGGAAAGGCCCACCTGCGAGATTCCAGAGGACCAATCAGGCGGGCAACAATCAGCGAGGTCCGAGCACGTACAAATCGAAAGGAGGGCGTGTACAGCAGGAGAATCGGCTGCCGGATCAAACACAATGTCACGACGAGAAGTCGGCGAAAGGGAAGAAATAGAGGTATTAAAGTCCGCCCGCAGGCTTAAAAATGTTGTTACCGAATTGAAAAAAATTGCCGAAAACTTTGTTGTGCGATGCATAAGCGGATATAAAATCATAAGCGCGTATCCCGTTTTTCAAACTGCGTGGCCCCAGGGGCCAGCGTTGCACAATTAATCCGAGGATCGCGACTTCGTACGAGCGGTAGAAAAATTATTAAAACTCGGTGCGATTGAAACTTGTTACCCGGCGGAGGGGCAATTCATATCGAGCTGTTTCCTCGTACCAAAACAAGATGGCTCTCACAGATTTGTTTTGAACTTAAAAAAGTTAAATAAGTTCTTGCAAACCGAACATTTTTAAATGGAAGATTGGAGAACCGCGATAAAAATTGCAACTCGCTACGATTTTATGGCAAAAGTCGATCTTAACAACGCGTACTATTCGGTCCCGATAGACCAAGCTAGTCGAAAGCTTCTACGATTCGTTTTCAAGGGTCAATTATATGAATTTACGTGTTTGCCGAACGGCCTGTCCACAGCGCCATACATTATTACAAAAATTTCAAGGCCGGTGGTTAGCTCGCTAAGGGCGAGAGGCTTCGTTTCAGTTATCTATTTAGACGATTTGTTGTGTATCGGTGAAAACTATGAAAGTTGCTCGCGTAATGTGACGGCGTCGATCGAGCTGTTCGAATCGCTTGGTTTCGTGGTGAACGTGGAGAGTTCGGGGTCCCGGCAATCGACTTATTCGTGACAAGAGCCAACGCTAAGTGCGAAATAATTCGTCGAACACTGGTTTTGTTACATATTTGTTTATCAGTTTTCGGATTTATTATTATGGAAAATTAAGCGATTAAACGAACTTACCTGTTGTGAAGTTCTATCGTAATTATATCTGATGTCTCATTCGAGAGATTACACTCCCTCCCGTGTCAAGAAAAACATTTATTAATTTATTCTTTCTTTTCCGCCTATAGTAAATAGTCTGTAAACATTATGAGGGGGACGCACGGAACGGCGGAACGGGAGGCCCGTCCTGGTCCGTCCGTTCCATTTTTAGTATTAACTCTGAATATTCGTGGGATATTGGGCATGAACTAGCGATAGTACATATGTAATCTCTCGAACGAGACATCAGATATAATTACGATAGAACTTCACAACAGGTAAGTTCGTTTAATCGCTTAATTTTCCATAATAATAAATCCGAAAACTGATAAACAAATATGTAACAAAACCAGTGTTCGACGAATTATCCGATAATCTAACTTTTTCTTCGGCCGAAACTTATTCAACAATTTTTATGAATACTTATTAATTTGAGAATTTATTCTAATAGTTAAAAATTTGTGATTTTTAATTCGTAAAAAAAATATTGCATCAATTTCGGCTAAAGAAACAGTTAGATTACTGGATAATTCGTTAACCAATTATTTTTTTTACAAATTTGTTAATAAGTTTTTAAATTGTTATTATGATAAATTAATCTTTTTAGACCTTTTGTATGGTTGAATTTTTTTAGATCTTTATTCCATTTCACATGAATCGGACTCTTGAAAAAATAAATGATCACAAAGTTAATTGATATCTGAAAATCTTATTAACAACTCGATACAAATTTTTTTATGAAAAAACTATTAGCAAACTTATGATTCGGTAGAAAACAAAAAACGGAATATTGATTTTTCTATATTTCAAGCACACATTGACGATTATTTGCAACGTATAACGGGTGAAAAAACGGTAGCAATCACGGCGAACTTAACCTTCGAAAGTAGAGTAATGATGTCTGCCGGGATTGTGCGAAAAATCACCGCAGTGGAACGTCGACTTCGCCGTGATATCTACCGTTATTTCATCCGTTATATGTTACAAAAATAACGGTCCTAAAGCTTGAAAGCTTGCAAGCTCATAAATCGGCGCGGAAAGAACGCGATTGTTGTCGTAATATATGCCGTTTCTTTCTTATCAACACCGATACCGTACCGGTCGCCACGTCTTACAAAGAAAGAGCTAAGCTCGAACGACCGTCCGCAAGCTTACTCGCGAACAAAGGATAATGGTCGAGTTATTATTACTTAGCCAGTACGGTGAATATCCAAACCAGGCAACATCGAAATGAGTCGGAAATCTCGCCTACCAAACATATTATCAACGAATAGTCAGATGTGAAAATAAACATTATTTGTTACACCACTTTATAAAACCATTAAAAGATTTAAAAAATTATAATTTGTTTTCCATTAATCAGAACAACCAAATTTTTGTCTCGAAACAGAACTGTACAATCCCAAGCTATCGAAATAATATATGTACAGATATTATATTCGTCGCTGTTTACGCAAGAATCGCATCGCACGAACAAAGTATACCGGCTAACATGCGCACCGCCTAAACAGCTGAAACAAAGCCGGCGCGGAAAACACTATCTAAAAGAACGGATAATTTGTTCGACAAAATATTGTATCGTTTACAACAATCAATTATATGCGCTGTGTACGAGGAAAAATATTTTTGTAGTAATTTAATTCAATATACTAGTTAACGTATTGAAAATGCATTTTTTTTGCAACATAACGAAATTGACGGATATTTGATATCACAGCGATGGATCGATTCGTCAATTTTCTCGTGCGGGACTGTGTTACAACAAAAACTGCTACAGAAATACCGTCAATAATATTGAAGCTGAACAAAAAAGTTTGAAGAAGAGGCGGGGGAGGGGAATTCGCGACATAATTTTCACCCTAATGGCCAAGCGATTTCATATGAGATAAAACATTCTGTTCGCATTATATTTTCGTGTACTCACATATTTTATAAACTGCTGGGCCTTTTTCCTCTGGAACGAACAATCGTTTTATGCCTATACGGAGGAAATTGCCAGTGAATGTGCAGTCATCACTTTCCTGCAAGCGTAAAATAAAGTTCATTGCTATGCTATGACGATCCGAAATGCTCGGTGTCTCGACTGGACTGAAGCGCAAGCGAGCCGAGCGGAAGGAGGGGGATCTCTCGTTGCGAGCCAATCTTGACTCTTGTCGGTGCAAAGAGATTCTTTCTTTCGACCGGTTCGCGTGGTTACTCGCAAGATTAGTCGAAAAAATAATTCAAAAAATTATTGAATTTACAATGAATAGTCAGATAGCGCTTTATGAAATCGTTGAACGATGAAAAAATATTAATTTGTTTTCCATTGATCAGAAGATTCGAATTTTCGACTCGACATCGGAACTACAATATAAAGCTATAGAAATAATGTATGTATAGATATTATGCTCGTCCCCGTTCACGCAAGAATCGAATCGTACGAACAAAGTACACCAGCTGCCACGCGCACCGCGTAAAAAACGCAATGGCGAAACAAAGGCAATACCGGCGCGTAAAACATCATTGGAAAGGACGGACAATTTGTTCGTCGATATAGGGTACAACTTTAAAACAGTTGAACGAAAGAAAATTTTTATTTTGCGTAATTCAGAGGAATAATATTACGGTCTAGAAAAATCAATTTTCATATCAACGTCACGAGTATTAAACATTTTTCAAATCAACGAAAAAATGTTTTCATTGATTTGCAGAGGAGGTGTAATAGACATTTTCATTCGCGAAAAAAAAAATCCTTAAAAATACTTGAGACGAGAAACATGCGCGAATAAAGACCAAAATTTCATTATGAAAATAATGGAATTGAAAGAAAATACAAATACGATATCCCACGCAGTCAAGAGATAGTCGATTAAACAATAATAAGCGTGGACAATAAAAAAAAAGTTATATATAAACGTCCGTTGCATAGTATTTGATTTCGATTTTGAAATTCAAACCATTGACAAAATATGTATACCGGGCATCAAGTCTCACGTACGAAGCGATCGAGCCACCTCGAATGGCCGCGTTTTCCCAAAATATAGAAAGTTTCTACTCGCGAGACGCTATCGAAACCAGTAAAAAAATTCATTAAAAAATATATTTTCGTCGAATGGTCAGATGTAAAAAGAAAAAGCGTCAATTACACCGTTTTCATGATCCGGTAAAAAATAAAAAAAAGCTTGTACTTTCCTTTCAATGGATCAGCACAACCGAGTTTCCATCTCTACATCGGAACTACGATATCAAACCGTCGAGGTCTATATATATACGTATATACTCGGTGTCGTTTGCCCGAGAGCCGAACCGCGCAAACAAAGCACACCGGCGAGCACGTGCGACCGCGGCAAGCGCTGAAGAAAGGCGAAACAAAAATGGCGGCGGATCAAACGGAAGCACAAGGACCGAAATATTTTTTTCGATGAAAATATCTTGTTGTTTGTATTAATCAATTGCATAAGCTCTGTACGAGGAAAAATATTTTTTCAACCGTTCAATTCAATATTTTCGTGAAAGAAAATAATTATTTTTTTTCATATCATCGAATTCGAAAAATCGAATCGATTTTTTTCTTATCGAAAATTTAACGATTTTTCACATCGCAGGGACGAATCGGTTCGTCGATGTATTCGTGCGGGACCGCATTGCAAAAAAAAATCACTACGGACAAACCGGCAACAATATCGAAAGCGAACAGAAAAACTTTGAAGAAGAGGAGGGAAAAACTTCGCGATGTAATTTTCATGCCAATATGGCCGCGCGATTTCGTAACGAATAAACTATTCTTCTCGCATAAGGTAATCGTGTACTTACGTGTTGCATGAATTGCTGGGCCGTCCCTCTGTAATAAACGGCTGTTGTCCAATTTCACGAATTTTTTCACAAACTTTGCGCTGTACACTTTTCTATAAACGTGCAACGAAATTCACCGCGATGACGATCCTAACTGCTCGGGGTCTCGACTAGACTGAGGCGCCAGCGCACCGCACGAGCCGACCGCAAAGAAGGGGTTTCTCGCTGCGAGCCAATCTCGTCTCTTCCCGCTATGACGATCCTAGCATCGCGGCGTCTCGACGAGCCTGCTGCGACGCAAGCGAACTGCGCAACCCGGAAAGGAGGACATCGAGAAGCTAGAATCGTCATAGCGGGAAGAGACGAGATTGGCTCGCAGCGAGAAACCCCTTCTTTGCGGTCGGCTCGTGCGGTGCGCTGGCGCCTCAGTCTAGTCGAGACCCCGAGCAGTTAGGATCGTCATCGCGGTGAGATTTGTTGCACGTTTATAGAAAAGTGTACAGCGCAAAGTTTGTGAAAAAATTCGTGAAATTGGACAACAGCCGTTTATTACAGAGGGACGGCCCAGCAATTCATGCAACACGTAAGTACACGATTACCTTATGCGAGAAGAATAGTTTATTCGTTACGAAATCGCGCGGCCATATTGGCATGAAAATTACATCGCGAAGTTTTTCCCTCCTCTTCTTCAAAGTTTTTCTGTTCGCTTTCGATATTGTTGCCGGTTTGTCCGTAGTGATTTTTTTTTGCGATGCGGTCCCGCACGAATACATCGACGAACCGATTCGTCCCTGCGATGTGAAAAATCGTTAAATTTTCGATAAGAAAAAAATCGATTCGATTTTTCGAATTCGATGATATAAAAAAAAATAATTATTTTCTTTCACGAAAATATTGAATTGAACGGTTGAAAAAATATTTTTCCTCGTACAGAGCTTATGCAATTGATTAATACAAACAACAAGATATTTTCATCGAAAAAAATATTTCGGTCCTTGTGCTTCCGTTTGATCCGCCGCCATTTTTGTTTCGCCTTTCTTCAGCGCTTGCCGCGGTCGCACGTGCTCGCCGGTGTGCTTTGTTTGCGCGGTTCGGCTCTCGGGCAAACGACACCGAGTATATACGTATATATATAGACCTCGACGGTTTGATATCGTAGTTCCGATGTAGAGATGGAAACTCGGTTGTGCTGATCCATTGAAAGGAAAGTACAAGCTTTTTTTTATTTTTTACCGGATCATGAAAACGGTGTAATTGACGCTTTTTCTTTTTACATCTGACCATTCGACGAAAATATATTTTTTAATGAATTTTTTTACTGGTTTCGATAGCGTCTCGCGAGTAGAAACTTTCTATATTTTGGGAAAACGCGGCCATTCGAGGTGGCTCGATCGCTTCGTACGTGAGACTTGATGCCCGGTATACATATTTTGTCAATGGTTTGAATTTCAAAATCGAAATCAAATACTATGCAACGGACGTTTATATATAACTTTTTTTTTATTGTCCACTCTTATTATTGTTTAATCGACTATCTCTTGACTGCGTGGGATATCGTATTTGTATTTTCTTTCAATTCCATTATTTTCATAATGAAATTTTGGTCTTTATTCGCGCATGTTTCTCGTCTCAAGTATTTTTAAGGATTTTTTTTTTTCGCGAATGAAAATGTCTATTACACCTCCTCTGCAAATCAATGAAAACATTTTTTCGTTGATTTGAAAAATGACGTGACGTGACGTGATTGAATACTCGTGACGTGATTTGAATACTCGTGACGTTGATATGAAAATTGATTTTTCTAGACCGTAACATTATTCCCCTGAATTACGCAAAAGAAAAATTTTCTCTCGTTCAACTGTTTTAAATTTGTACCCTATATCGACGAACAAATTGTCCGTCCTTTCCAATGATGTTTTACGCACCGGTATTGCCTTTGTTGCGCCAGTGCGTTTTTACGCGGTGCGCGTGGCAGCTGGTGTACTTTGTTCGTACGATTCGATTCTTGCGTGAACGGGGACGAGCATAATATCTATACATACATTATTTCTATAGCTTTATATTGTAGTTCCGATGTCGAGTCGAAAATTTGATTCTTCTGATCAATGGAAAACAAATTAATATTTTTTCATCGTTCAACGATTTCATAAAGCGCTATCTGACTATTCATTGTAAATATAATAATTTTAAAAATTATTTTTTTGACTGATCTTGCGAGTAACCATGCGAAACGGTTGAAAGAAAGAAACTCTTTGCACCGACCAAAGCCAAGATTGGCTGGCAACGAGAGATCCCCCTCCTTCCGCTCGGCTCGCTTGCGCTTCAGTCCAGTCGAGCATTTCGAGCCGAGCACCGAGCATTTCGGATCGTTATAGCATAGCACTGAACTTTATTTTACGCTTGCAGGAAAGTGTTGACTGCAGATTCACAGGCAATTTCCATGTAGGCAGAAACCGACTGTTCGCTCCAGAGGAAAAGCCCAGCAGTTTATAAAATACGTGAGTACACAAAAATATTATGCGAACAGAATGTTTTATCAGATATGAAAAGGTTTGGCCATTAGCGTGAAAATTATATCGCGAAGTCTTCTTACATCTGACTGTTAGTCGAAAACATGAGGTAAAAAAAGATTTTTCGACTGATTTAGATAGCGTCTCGCGAGTCGTCATTTTTCTTAATTCGAAAAAACTTTTAGAACGCTGTCGTTGAAGTTGGCTCGATTGCTTTATCCGTGAGACTTTATGTCCGGTACGGTATTCGTGGCGCTCAAATAATATGAATATATACACATTATTTTAACGCTTTCAATTGCAAAGCCTGAATCGAGTATTCCGCAAGGAACTTTTATCCATATATTTTTTTATCGAACACTTCTATTTTTGTTTAGACGACAATCACTCTATTCCGTGTAATATATATATATATTTTTTTTATTGATCAGTTTCATGATGAAATGCTAGTCTTCATTCGCGGCGGTGTCTCAGTTTGCGTATTTTTTACGGTGCTCTTTTCGCGTATATAGTTCTGTATCACTGATCCCTCGTTAAACTAATGAATACATGTTTCCGGTAATATAAAAAACGCTAATACCCGTGATGTTGACCTGAAAATCGATTTTTTAGCAGTTCGCATCATTCACTTGAATTAAGAAAAAAACATTTGCATTCGTAAAATTTTCCAGAAATCGCGCTATATAGTATTGGGCAATTTTCCGCTTTTTTGATGGTGTCTTATGCGCCAGCACATTGCATTATTGCCGAAGTTCCTACAAGAGGGACCTACAATATTTATTTCAAGGTGCCTCCCATGCCTTCGAGAGCTCGAGGCTCAATTCGTGTACGCGGCGGCGGCCAAATCTTTTAATATATATAGAGATACATGCATTAAATTTAATTCCACTATACCTCCCACATCTCTAAGAATATTTGCTGCTATGAGTACCTATATGCTGCTATGCTATGATAAACGAGGAGCTTCATAAATATTAAAATTGAATGACTAAAAATTGAACAATTGAAAACAATCGAAATATTGTATAGATGCTTCAGACAAGAACTGTGGTTTAATATTTTCAGCAGTTTTTCAACGGCAAATGCAGATCGATATCGATACCCAACGACGCGTTACAACCACAAATTTTTACTTTGGATGCTGCAACACTTTGCGGTCAGTAACCCATTTCAATCAACCTCGCTGCACATGAATATATGATTAATCTTTTTTCAGTCCATTTTATATAGTTAGTTTATTATAACCGTACTTCTAGCTCGTTTCAAGTTGACGTCTCAGAGAGATTGTACTTAAACTCACGATTTCTGTTTCGCAATGCTATCGAAATATTCACGCGGGCGAAAGCCTTTTCATCAATTGTCGCGTAGACAATGCACTGATATTCTTCGTAGATTTCGATCCGATTTGCTACCCAGGGAAGCCGAATCACGATCGTCAACATTACAGGAAAATAATTTTCGAGTCGAAATCCCACTGTCTCATCCGGAAAATGAAAGCCGTTTTGATCACCTTTCTTCGCCATTGGCCGATGTGCCTATCGTACAACAGGAACCAGTTTTGACGGATAACGCTTCGATAGTTTCACAAGTTGATTATTTTGCGAATCATGAGTCTTCCGATGACATGTCGATTGATCGCTGCAGCCAATCTAGTCTCGAGTCATTATCGGAGGATGAACGGCCAAACTTTCGGCACGACATTGCGTCTTGGGTGGTTGATAATTCGATTAATGCTGTTGCTTCTGACAAACTTCTTCATATTCTTCGCTCGCATCTATGTTTTTCGAATTTTCCCAAGTCTACAAAGACTCTCGTCGGTACTCCTCGGCAATCTGCAGCACTTTTGGTCGTTCCCCCGGGGGAATATTTAAGTTTTGGATTTCAAACGGCGATAGTGATGAATTTGGACAGTGTCGATGACGATAAAATTCCGGAACATCTTGAAGTAGATCTGAGTACAGACGGAGCTAATCTCGACAATTCAGGGAACAATCAAATATGGCCGATCCAATGTAGAGTTCCGAACATTCCTAACAGTCGCACAGAAGTTGTAGGTATATATAGAGGGAATAAAAAACCAGATGACTTCGTAGTTTTTTTCCAACCATTGGTGGACGAAGTAGCTACTCTGATACGCGATGGCGGCGTACTCTATCGCGGACGCCGAAAGACCTTCTCCTTCAGAGCGTTTATCGCCGATGCTCCGGCACGGGCTTCTGCATTAAATCATTATGGCCACACTTCAGAACATCCATGCTCCAAATGTTGCGTCGTAGGTGAATACAGAGAGCGAAGAATGACTTTTTGTGGCATAGATTTCCGTCCTCGTACAGATGAAGCATATAATAGGCAAGTAGACGAAGATCACCACAGGGAAGGCCCGTGTCCACTTTCATTTCTTCCGATTGGCTTGGTTTCACAAGTACCATTTGAGTATATGCATCTCGTCCTTCTCGGAGTTGTTAAGCGTATGTTATCAGCGTGGATCGATGGAAAGTTTTCCAAAGAGAGCCGGCTTTCAGCACGCGAAGTTGATCTGATTTCCATGAGGCTAGTCCACTTATCCGGTTGCTGTCCGCGCGAATTCGCACGGCCACCTAGGGCTCTCAAGTATTATTCGCGTTTTAAGGCTACAGAATTCCGACAGTTTTTGCTATATACCGGTCCTGCCGTCTTGTACCGTCTTCTCAACGATGATTTGTATAATCATTTTTTATTACTTCACGCGACTCTTCGTATCTTGGCGTCCACGTCGCCGTCTAACGAACAATTGTTTTATGCGAAAGCGGCGCTTCGCATTTTTGTTGAACAAAGTCCGAGTTTGTACGGACCATCATTCGTTAGTTATAACGTCCATGGACTACTTCATCTTGTCGACGACGTAAAGTTATTGGGTCCCGTTGATTCATATTCTGCCTTCCCGTATGAAAACAATATGCAAATCTTTCGAAAGTACTGTAGAAAACCAGACATGCCATTACAACAAATTGCGAATAGAAGGGCCGAACTCGCTCAGCGGTTCAACGTCTGTAATCGTCAAGCCGATTATCAAGCTGTAGCACTAGAACAACATAACGAAGGACCTCTTATCACTGAAAACGCTCACGACAAGACACAACAGTATCGTCGATTAACGTGTAGAAAATTCGTATTGACGAGAGACAAACGTGACAACTGTTGCATTTTAAAGGATTCAACGATTTGCATAGTCGTTAATATAATCGTTCGACGAGCAGAAAACTTTTTGATTGTCAGAAAATTCGATCATGTCGAAGCACTTTACGACGCAGCTATACCATCATCTTCGGTTGGCTATTACAAGTGTCATGAACTGCGACAGGACCTCTTGCTTGTTAAATTCGAAGATGTTTTGACCAAGTGTTATTTAATGCGACACTGGCCAACGCGCCGGCTTGACGAAAATGGTCGAGAGTTCCTCAGCGATGATATATTTATTGTAGCGACTATGTCGTGCGAAATTAACTATTGATTCGGCTCAGAATGTTATCAATTTTTTCAAAAATTGGTACTACTTTCATCGATCAGGGTTACGCTGTTACTATTACTTCCCTATTGATTAACATTATTTTAGAACCTCTTTTGTCCCGTCTCGAAAAGTTTATTCCTAATTTGAAATTTCATTCCTCAATCGTTGTTTAAAGTTATAAGTTCACGAATTACATTTTATTCTATATCATTCCATTCCGGCGGAAAATTTCTTGTGGCTATTAATGTCTAGGAGATCCTAAAAAACGTTCTTTGAATGTTTTTTTGTAATACAATTAATCGCAATTTTGATCTACTAATCGTCGATCGTAATAAAAAATGTTAAGCCTTTGTAAATATATAAACGATTCGAAAGTTCTACAGTAGTGTTGCCATGTTTTAAGAGTTACACTCCAAGAAATATTTCAACCTCCGAAGACTCTCATCCGATTGCGAGGCCGAAATCATCATGCACTATATTAGGAAATTCACATATATTCTATTCAACTGTTGGTGCCGCGCAATATGATGCGTCTCAGACAGAATAGGTGCGTAAATATTGTAAATCTAAAGATCGTATCAATAGGGTACGTTGTTTCAATAATTCCACAACAATTTCCATTTCTCAAAGTTCAGGGACAGGATCCACTCCAATCCATTTCACTTACATGGCTGGCGATGCAGTCCGATACGCTTGACAGCCGAGATACAGCAGGAAATACAGGCTTTAGCAACGAGGAGCTTATTATGGTTTACACATATCACTTAATTTCGTTAACATCTTTGCTTTAAGTTCTTAACGTAACACTTCTTCGGTTCGTGGTATTGATATCAAAAAATCTATACGTCAACATGATAAATGCATTATCAGTTTATTTTTTCTTTTTTGGATATGACCGGGTTTTAGTCGATATAATTGTAAAACGTGCGATACCTTCATCTGTATTATAATTATTCTTGATATCATTATCATTCGTAGTCTAAGCAACTTAGTGTTTAATGTATAATGTACTGTACAGTGTGTGTATATGAGTAAGAATGTTTGGCATGAATGAGCGGTTCGGAGTCCGCTATACAAAAGAAGGTCCCCATTCGCGGGTGCGATTTAAAGAATTCATGCTCTGGAGGCATTGGCAGATACGGGTGAATTAAGACGATTGTCAATGTCACAGAGCTGGGATCTTTACATTTCACGCGCATTATTCATCGAGTTCCATCAAGGACGATCACCCTTGAACGACTGTGTGTTGAAAATATTTAAAAAAAGTAATTCCGACTATGGCGAAAGTAATGGGTTCATTGTGTTATAAATTATCCATTTTTTTTATACTTACCTGCCAAAATTACATACATTTTTACATATTATGATTCCGACAATGAAACTGAAAAATCATTTCACAAGTTTGGTAGGAAAAAAATGAAATCTACGTACCGTTTAATTTCTGGTGGTGTCACTTAAAAAACTGATATCCGTAGTCAGTTACATTACCGGTCGGTTATTGTAGGCCAAAGACATTTTAGCAACCTTTAAGGTAATTATTGCAAATAGTATTCACTAAGCATCGATTTCAGAGAAGTGAGAGAAAATTGCAAAAATGGTATCGATGGTATGAAAATCTGAAAAAAATGGTCACATTAAAAAGGTGCTGAAAATATTACTTCCACTTAGCAATTCCGAAATATTATGAACAAATTGATAACCAGAAAATTGTTCGACCAATCTTTCGGTATCCTAACTTTTTTTTGAATTATAATTATTTGTTGCTCCGTTTAAATAGCTATCAATTCTCGCAGATTTTTGAATTTACATTGAATTTTTTCTGTCATAAAAAGGATGTGGAACGTCATAAAATTCAAAGTGCGTTCAAAAATCTGAAAATATTCATATACATACAGAACAAAAATTTTCAGAAAAGGAAGTTATGGATTTCCGGAATATTTGTTGAACAATCTGTTTTCATCAATTTATCAATAACATCTTAGTATTATTATTATGCAAAGTTAATCTTTTGAGCACCTTTAAAATCCTGGACATTTTTCATATTTTTATAATAACGAAAAGTGTTTGCAATTCCCTGTAATTTCTTCGAAGCTTATGCTTTATGGACACTACTTGCAAGGATCTGTTCAACGGTTAATAAACCTATCTATTAAATATAATATTTATAGTATGTTGCGATTCACCACAAAAGTCTTGTGATAATAAAACAATGTTTTATAATTAGTCCACGATGAAAGGACAAAAAACAAAGAATGTAATCGATAAATATGTAGACTTAAAAGAACTATTCAAATAAGAAAATCGTTGGACGACGAATTATATTTTATAAATGAATTAATAATTTATTTATTTTGAAACGCTTGTATATTATCTTTTTTTTTAAGGAAGTATAGTACATATATAAGAAATTTAGTTAAAAAATAATAAACGAAAATCGATTGTTATGAATATTCTTAAGAAGTGGATAATTTGTATGTCTCAAAAAATATAAACCAAGAAAAGAATTCAAATTTACAATTTCCCTCGAGAACAATTCTAATCAACGAGCTCGGATTCTACCGGGAACAGCCTTTCACGTAATTTCGCGAAATTCGGTACCGTGAGCTTCAACTCCGTTGCGAATGTGCCGTCACGGTTTTTCGAAAACCGTAATAAAAGTTTCAGCAATTGGAGCGTCGATTCTGCCGCCAGCGTACCGTCACGTTATGCCGCTAATTCGATGACCGAAACAGCAACGAGATTCTTCATTCTGTCGCCATCGTGCTGCCACGATTCTCCGACAATCACGATCGAAGCGACGGCTTCCCGAGCATTAATTCTACTGGCGCTGTACCGTCATGTCTTTCAGCTCAATCAAAAAAAGTAGCGGCACAATGAACTTCAAATCTGCCGCCAGTGTACCGTAACGAAATTCGACACTCCGTCGTGCGTGTGCATCAATTCTGCCGCCACTGTGCCGTACTGTTGCTTTGCAATATTTGATCAACGTGACGACACGACGAGCAACCATTCTGGCAGATTCATAGCGTCAGAGTTTTCATGGTTATTTTCTCAAACTTGGTGTTTGAGAATGCCGCATTTTTGCCACTATAATGCCGTTACGATGGGATAGCACTGAGTGCCGCCACTCTTATAGCTTTTTGGTGCAGTACATGCTATGTTATTTGTTACATAGCTTGGCGTTACGTGCCGCATTCTTGCCAACAACTGGCAGACACCATAATATCGTACGCCACGTTTGTCTATCTGGGAAGCCGCCCAAATGGCAGAAGATAATTGACGTTGCTTCGACTTCAAACAAACTTCCGGATTCTTTGATACCGTTATTAGACGTAAGTAAAATGTCGCGTTTATATTAGGCAAGAGGATTTTTTTTTCCATTTTCATTGTATGGTGTTTTCGTCAACGAAACGTTTACATCATACTATCATACTGTTTAATAAAAATCGCATTCTTATGTCACATTCTCAAAATAGAATTCAAGTTACGAAAAATGGTTTATAAACGTTAATGGAAAATTATCAAGATTCTCAAACTAAAGTATCAGTCCTCAAAGGAATTTGTGGAAATTTAGTAATTCTAGTAGGTTTTCTAAAATGAAGAGTATTACACAGAAATAGACCGATATAGGACTAGACTTCAAGGGACTTAATTTTTTAATAATGAATGACGAATGTTATCCCTGATAACTTTTACACTAAAAAAAGAATTGAAAGTAGATTGTGATCGCCAATATGTTTTCCACTAAGGGAGAGTTTCTCGAGGAAGTTAACAACAACAACAACAACGAGAGGTTGTCACGGACGTTATCAACAACAACGTAGAGTTTGTCGTGAAAGTTATCGACAACAACGGAGAGTTTGTCGACGAAGATATTAACAACACCGGAGAGTTTGTTGAAGAAGTTATCACCAGCAACGAGAACAACCACGGTAGCCCGGATAAGCCGAACGCTGATGGCAACGAAGTACTCGACACAGTATAAAGTGTACAGCCCCGGGAACCTTCCCCTGCACGCGTGGCCCCGGCCTCGCCGGCATTGCAACAAGTATGTAAAAATAATTAACCCGCTTCACAGATCAAAATGTTCTTGATGCGAAATTAATTTTGCGTTACATCAGTTACCACTTTTTTCTTTCAGTCACAGGTTCCAGTCGGCCCGGTTAATCGTCCAAAAAAAGTAAGCTATACTTTCACTATAGGCCCGGGAGTCGTCAATGCATTAATTCGATCCGCATTTTTTCCATTCCGAACGCCTATCATTCATGAAATCTTGATGTAACATACCGATTGTAAAATTTAAAACATTCTTACCAACTTCTATAGGTTCGGGCTGGTCCGAGCAAGACAATTTATGAATCATCGAAAGTAATCTCTACGGAGCAAAAGAAACAAAAAAAAAATCTCAAACATCGTAAAAAATCCAAACATCATCGAAATGAATTCAGCGAACTGACCGAAGTTAAAAGAACCATTGCCAAACTGAGTCAGCAAATCGAGACGTTGTCAAATATTATTCTTCCGGCGATACAGACACTTCTCGATAACTGGGAACAGTTAAAAAGTGAGTTTTTTTAAAAATAACCATACATAGTGAACGCCTGACTTGTTTTCTACGAATTGCAATGGAATCGGCACAATGAAAGTGACGGTTGTGCAAACTTATAGATACACCTGCGGCTGAAGGTACTGCGAATCGTAATCGCATCCAGGATTTCGGCATGCACCCTCAACCTGGATTTCTCAGAATAGAAGACCAAATGGTATGTATGACTGTTCTGTTTGGCAATTTTCTTCATTTGTATGTAGTAGCATCTCAAAACATGTATAGGACATTGCAAAAAAATACGTACCCCGGATTTACTGAAATCCAAATTTAACGTTTGAATCTAATCATGAATCATTAGAAGGTGATTTTAATGAAGGAATTTTCTTTTTTAGTATAGCCAGAAATTAAGTTAGGGCTATTTCAATATGTATTCATTACATTTTTTGTTCGTCCCGCTCCCAACTAATCTGAACAAATCTAGCTTCCACGTTGTTACTTGTAGTTTGTAGTAACCGCATTTCATTTGTGATTCCAAAATATGTATCAGACTTCAAAATAACGCAAGTTGTGATTCCTCAATCACTTGTAGTTATTTGTCGTGGTAGTTTTTTCATTTGTAGCTTTTTAAAATATAGATGAACACACGAAATTAATCGAACTATAAGCTGGAACGTATGTTATTTCAACTTTCGGTGAACTTTCGGCTCGCGTTACATTGGCTTTCTGTAAATGTTCGAAGAATTCCGAACGAAATAGCGATCACTACAAACAACTCCAATTTTTTCTGGAGCCAGAACCCGCGTTTTCTCGACTTTATGAAATGTTTGTTAATACTATTCTCGGTTGTATTTAGGCTACTATTGTAGGCAAACAGAAGTTTTCAATGTCAGGACATGTCTTTTCAATTGAATTTGGCACATATATTGAAAAATAATCAAAAACTTCGAATATTGAATGATGTGAAATATATTGACTTATTTACCCTCTCTTATTGTGTTGTATATATATATATTGATTCCGTAAATAGATGCACGCAGGGCAGGGGATTTGGATCCATAAACGGCAGTACGATAATGCGAAAATAAACGCAAAATCGAATTCGATTTTCGTTCGGAACATGGTCCTTGCTATTTTCGACGTTGACGAGCTCTTAAAATCGAGTGTCTGTGGCGCGCAGAGCAATGCCGTCAAAGTTGAGGAAAGGAAGCCTCCACTGGACCCGACAAAACTCGTCGCCGTATCAGGTGAATATTTCATCATTGTCATCAATAAATATTCATTGACTAGCGATTGAGCATTTTATGCGGTGTCTAGAATGGTTTCATGAACACCTTAATTTTCAATTTAAAAATAAAATGCGAATTCTCCGTGAGATATTTTTGTAATGTTTTTCATAGTCTACTGTCGGGGCGATAAGACAATTTTAAACGTCTCCCAACTGCCGCGTTCCATGCCAAATTGTTCTAAATTCTTATATATATTATTTACAGATATCTTTCGATTCTATCTCGAAGAGAAAGGCTACGACGAAGCCGGAATTGCCGCAGAAATGGCAGCTTGCACTGGCTACATTCGAGCCAAAATATCGGATATGACGAGGAAACCGGCGAAACCGAAAAAACAAGCGGTAAGCCAAGATGAGGAGGAAAATGACGAAGAAGAAGTCCAGGTAGAAGAGGCGGAAATTCGACGTCGACAAGAAGAGGACTCTGAATCTTCTGGGAGTTCTCCCGAGTTCGATAGCGATTCGTCTAGTGACTGACCCTAATATATGACGAGAAACCGGCGAAACCGAAAAAACAAGCGGTAAGCCAAGATGAGGAGGAAAAAGACGAAGAAGAAGTTCAGGTAGAAGAGGCGGAAATTCGACGTCGGCAAGAAGAGGACTCGGAATCTTTTGGGAGTTCTCCCGAGTTCGATAGCGATTCGTCTAGTGACTGACCCTAATTCGTCTAGATTATCGGATCTTTTTTTGTTTACAGTTCATAAAAACGAATACCTTAAGCTAACCGTGAGCTATTTAAGTTTTTATATATATTTTTTTTCATTTATTTTGAATTCTTTACGTGGTCAATGTATACTCAATGAGTTTGAACTTCGATCGTCACTATCCTTAAAATGGACGGACAAGTATTACCTTCTTAAGTACCAGATGATACTATAGTTGGGTGTTGAACACGTTCTGGCATATTAGTTTCCAGTGTATTTGTATTTTATTTTTGACTCTGCACAATTTCTTTTATTTATCGTCTTTAGTATTTGTCGTCGTCGTCTCTATAAAAAAATAGGGAGATTCGAGCGAACGTTCATTTGCTCATCTGTTTGGTCGAACGCTCAGACTTTCATCCGTGGGTTTATCGCAACCATTTCCATACGAATGCGAAAGGTCGATTAAAAAAATGAACGTCTACAAAACATATACTGATAGAGATAACGAAGTTCGGCCAAGCTAGGAATTTATACATGTCGATCCAATGATTTTCTATTCAATGAAAGGTTTGAGGAAATATTGCTATCTGTTATCGAATAATAAGTGTTTGTTTACACAAAACCATGAAACATAAGAACAGATCCGAAAATATTTTCTGTTACTCACATAAGAAATTCCTGCAAATATACTCCGGAAATGTATAAAAGCACGAGTGATCCTCTGTTTAATTTTAAAAAAAAGATCTCACGTGGATTCTAAGACCCTACGACAAGAGTGCTTAGAAAAATTCTCATTATCGGAATTTCATTTTCCTCCGAATGTCGACATTTCATAATATCTCCGTTCCGCGAATGGATCTGAAAAATATATTCATGCGAGGCTTGATTAATTAAAAATGTGAAAAGAGACATTGAAGCGTCAGCGCGCGCATTGAAGTGCATGGGGCGTGGGGTCAGTGGAGGATCGAAGCGAGTCAGACGACTAAAGTAGTCGAAGGCCGACGTGACGGCGTCGTGTTACGCACAAATTTCGTCATCTTCGAACGTATCTATTAAATTATAATATATCTATACAAGCTCGGAAATAATGCCCGCGAGTATTGAGAAAACCAGAAATAGATTGTTACCTACCCTTTGGTGGGGTGACACTATTAATGACAAATGTGGAGAGAACACGTTAACAATACATGTAGTGAGGTGGATATATGCGAGAATCGGTCACAGGCCCGACTGCAAGTCACAACCCGTACATTTGTACGACGACAGCGGTAAAGGAGGGAGGAAGAGCCGGGCTATGTCAGTTTAGCCAGCTGCTATATCCTTCTTCTCTGACGTAGACGGTAGGATTGGATGTTGCCCGAAATTTTGAATCGACCGAAATTTCAAGTGGTGATTGGGAAATCTTTCTTACCTTTTTTGACGATTTTATAATTGTCCAGTATATTTAATTTATAGCAAATATTAAGTCATATCGGATTAACCCATTAATACTATCCCGGACAAGCATATAGATTCGGTCGAGTTCTTTCTACAATTTACTGATAGTCTCCAACCAACAATACGCATCAATTTTGATAAAATAGCCTTTGGAATTTCTATTTGCATCGTATAAATACAGGACATCACTATATTGAACGGATACGTATAGATACTGTTTAGCAACTTGCTATATTTCACGATTAAATCGTAACAAACCCATAATCGAACGATATCCGTTCGAAACAATTTTTGGATTAGCAGATGAAAGCTGATATCATCCATACTTTTCAATCGGATAATCCGATTATATAACAATATGTTATTCCAATTAATACGTATACATTACTTGGAGTGGTTTTTCTGATGACATCGAATAAATGGAAAAGATGTTGATTGCTTTCAAATAACATTTAAAGCGTGTCGGTCTATACTGACAAGTACATATATATTTATATATGTCTATTCCACATAAACACGCATTGACCCTAGCTTGCACAATCCGATAGAAAACACGTAACATCCTTTATACACGATTAATCACAATAATCTAATATACATGCTCTATTCCAATAGGAACGGTCAAATCCTAATTACAAGTATGCATAAATCCAGATACATGATTGTTTGGAATTTCGTTTTGAGTCGTATAGACACATGATAACGCTATTCCTGCAATTACACATAAATTCTGCCTACTTGCGTAGTATATTTTGCTAATAGATCCTAATAAAATTGTCATATTCTACGAAGACACCATACATGCAGGTATTGTACTCCTTGAAATTTCTCTTATATACCGATATAATTTGTGGGGATTCCTGATTCCATCGCATGAGCATTACGATCGCACGACGTAAAATTATATCAGATGATGCAGTTAGACTCAACTTTATTAACGTTGTACCTGCTTTTACGTATACGTACACCTGACACTTTGGTTTTCATTTATGAGGATCGACTTGCAATATCAAATGCTGATTAGTTCTTGTTCATTCATCTATTAACTGACAGATTCTATATCTTCTGATTCTATCTGCATTTATAAAAGATTACATGGACAAATACACAATGGTTTCTTATTCGTTATTTTTTTTATTGGATTGTATCAGGTGTTTTCAACAGGGCGTATAACTCGTGACATTCTTGAGCCATTTCTCTGGCTTTGTCTTGCGGGATTATTGCAGGTACGCGATTGTTGATATTACGGTACAGTAGGTTGTCTTCGATCGAGTATCCTAGTTGAGTATCTTGTCGACGTACTGCTTCTTTTATTTCCGCGACTTCGGGAGATTCGTCTTGTAGTTCCGATAGTCGTGTCAGCATTTGTTCGATTCTTGGTTCGATGTCGCGTACTAGAGGGGCTATGATTATTTCTCGCTCTTTCGAATGCGTGTTATCAATCTCCGATCTGCTGAGTTGATCTGCTACAACGTTCTTCTTCCCGGGACAATGTTCGAGGCTCAGGCTATAATCTTGAATGGCTAATGACCAGCGCGTGAGGCGAGCGTGCGAGAGCTTGCATTCTCGGAGAAAAGTTAGAGCGGCGTGGTCGGTAATTACGGTGACCTTTGAACCTAGGATGTATGAACGAAATTTAGATAGCGCCCATACGATAGCTAATAACTCTTTCTCTGTTGTAAAATATCCGATCTCGGGGCCTTTTAACGTGCGACTGGCAAACTGCAACGGTTGATGTTCGCCTTCCTCATTTTTTTGAAATAGCACCGCGCCAACTGCATAGTCACTTGCGTCTGTTTGCACAAAGAAAGGGCGTTTTTTATCTGGATACCTCAACAATACTTCATCGCAGAACTTTGTTTTGATGTTATCGAACGCGGTTTGATGTTCGGTCTTCCATTTCCACGACGTTCCTTTACGCAAAAGTTCGTTCAACGGGACCGTGGCGGCTGCATGTTCGCTCGTGAATTTGGAGTAGTAATTTATTAGGCCAAGAAATCCTCTTAACTGTTTCGTGTTCCGTGGGGCTGGGTACTCGTGTATCGCTTTTATTTTATTTGGGTCTGGCGCGATACCTTTACTTGTTAGTATATGGCCGAGAAACTTAACTTCCTCGCGGAAGAATTGAGATTTCGTTAGATTAAGCGTAAGCCCATGTTCCTCGAACCGTGTCAATAGTTCTTCTAGATCGTTTAAATGCCCCTCGAACGTTTCTGACATGCATAGCAGGTCGTCTACGAAGTTGATTGTGTTTCCCAGTCCCTTTAACACGGCTTCCAATCCTCGCACTAAGCTGGCTGTGCTAGTACATAAACCGAAAGGCGTGACGCGAAATTCATAACATCGGCCTCTGTACATGAATGCTGTGTATTTACGTGACTGTGGTGCGAGGGGTACTTGCCAGAAACTCGCGCGTAAGTCTAACGATGACATGTATTTAACTGCTGTGCAGTGTTGGAACAAAATCTCTGTCGTTTCTGTTTGTTCGTTGTCTGGTATTATTATTTGGTTAACTTTGCGCGCGTCTAAGCATAATCTAACGCTCGAGTCTTTTTTTATGACCACCACGAGCGGACTACAGTACGGACTTTTGGATTTTTGTATAATGCCTTGCTGTAATAAGCGCTCGATTTCTTCGTCAACCTGTTCACGATAGGCTAACGGGACGGGGTATGACATCGCTTGGAAAGGTGTATGTGCCATCACGCGAATTTCATGTTCGTATGTCTTTAGCAAGCCCGGTCTTTTTCTGAATGCTGCTCGATGACGTATTATTATGTCTCGAAACCGCGCTGCGTGGTCTTCGCATTCCCATGCGGTTGCTTTAATCTTTTCATCGATTTCCTCGTCAGTGAGTTCGTATTGATCTGTTTGTGTTTGTTCTATAGCTCGAACCATGTGTTTATCCGTCTCGTTATCTTCGGGCGGATTAGAGAATTTTAATGCGAACGTTCCCGATGTATTTAGCGGATTTGAAAATATTAATTCGTATTTCGCGAGATCTATACGAGCCTTTATCTTGTGAAGAAAGTCTATGCCGATGATGCATTCCGGCGAAAGTTTTGGAACTACTAATAGGGTCGCTGACTCGCGTACTTTTTCGAGAGTCATTTCGGCGAAGAATTGTCGCGTTACTTTCGTTGGCCTACCGGACGTTGCCCCTTTAACTGTTATACCCGTGAGAGGTAGCGTCGGGCATATCTTGAATAAATCGTAATACGTGTTGTAGAGCTGCTCCGATACAGCACTAACTTCGCTGCCCGTATCGATCAATGCTCTAATATTTAAGCCTTGCACACCTATTTCTAATACAGGGCATTTCACTTGTTGTTTTTCTTTGTTTTCTTCTGGCCGTAATAGAAATTCGCGAACGTCTTCTCCGTAACCGAGCGTCGTCTCTCCTATGGAGCAGTGTGCGAGGACGACGCTTCTTCGTTTCCCGATTCGCTGGCGATAGATTCATCCTCTTCGCTATTTTCCGTTTCGAGCGTGATCTCTCTAATTGCCTTCGACTTGTCGTTGTCGCGTCGCGCTCTAATCTCGTTGTTATTGTCGCGAGCTGACCCGATCTGTGGCTTACGCATTTGCGTACCTGTGTCGCTTGGCTTTTTCATTGGGTTTTTCTCTTCGTCTCGCGTCGCTTGGACTGTATTGTCTCGCGATATTGGATTACTTTTACGACCGGCTAAAACCTCATTACGATCTGGGCGTTTTCGATAAGCGTTTACCACGCCCGCGTGGTCGAGTCTGCCGAGAAAATCTAAGAAATCCGGTATTTCTTTTGTGTCTCTCATGATTATTGCGTTACGTACTTCCTCGGGGAAGTGTCTCGCAAGCTTCGAGATAATCTGCTTATCGCTCATTGGGGGCTCGAGTTCTCGCGCGATTCCTATTTGATTGACCGCGTATTGAGTTCGCGTTTGTTTGTGTGTGTTATTGTCATAGAAACCGAAGTCGAGTTTTTCTCTGATATCGTACTGCACGTCTTCGTTCCAGAACCGCCGTACAAATGTTTGCTCGAAATCCTCCCACGACTCTATCATTGTTTCGACGAGGGACCACCATTCTCTTGCCCCAGCTGCGAGACTTTGTTCAATAATAATCTTATATGCGTACCGTGGGCCTAATGCTTGCCTATATCGGCGCAATTCTCGTAAGAAACGCATGGGTCGCTCTGTCCAATTGCCGCGAAATTGTGGGGCGTTTAATTTCGGAGCGCTCCAGATTTTTTGTTCGTTGTAATTAGTCGACTCTTGTACTTGTATGTCCGGTGCTTGTCTCGCGCCTACTGTATTCGATGTCGGAAAAAGTCTCGTCGACTCAGCGGGGTTTTCGACGTTGTTTTCGACATTCGCTCTTCGCATGCTTTCGCGTATAATTGGTCGGTCGGTGTATTGTGCGATAGGTGTCTTGTCGTCTCGATCATACTGTCGCATTATTCTATCGAATGTCGGGTCGTTCGACGACGCGAAGTTTATCGTACGTGGCTCGCGAGGCATCTCTGGTAGCCCGATACTGGCTATTGTTTGTGCTATAGCGTCCGACGCGCGGCGTTCCCTGCCTACCTCTGCTAGCATGCTGTGTGGGTCTTCGATTCCCGTATCGCGCGAGATATTATTCGCGTTTCTCGGTATTGCTCCACGAGAGCTTTGCCGCTCGCCCGTAGATCTCCCTACTTGTTGTGAAATATTCATTATTTCTCGTTGGATTATTGTTAGTGAATCGTGCAAGTACTTCTCTAAATTTTGTTGTCTATGTGAGAACGTTGCGCTTATGCGATTCAATCGGTCTTCTGTCGCGTTTATGCTGGCGCGTTGCTGAAATCTTATTTGTTCTATTTCCTGCATTATTCCGGGAGCGTAACGCGGGAATCCCGAATGTGGCACGCCTATTCTTTCGGTTGACTCATTAAGTGTCGCGTTCCTATTTAACAGCGGATTACCACGCGTAGCAACCATCGGTCGATTGCTTTTCCTTCGCTCAGCGAGCTTCTGCCCAAGACTCGGAAGAGTATATGACAGATTTATTGGCGGGTCTACGGGCACGTCCGATGTAATTCTCGGTCCTCGGCTTGATGCCCCCTGAGCGTCGTTGCTCGCTGTGCTCGTGGTATTGTGTTCGATTTCGACGTTCGCGAGATTTTCGTCGCTAACGGAGTTGTTATTCACCGGTAGTGGCATTCTTTGCCCTTGTTTCGCGGCGTGTTGTCTGTGTCTCGGCATTCGAGATCGAATACTCGGCGCGGCGTATCAATGTTATTGATACCATCTATTCAATATCTCTCCACACGATTCGATCAATGTTATTAATTATGTTTGGAATTGGTTCGCGTGGCTCGCGAGTTCTAATTTGCTTGGATCGAATGTCCTTGAAACGGCTGAATGATCTATTTCTACTTAATCGTCTATTTCTATCGGATCTGACTTTACTTTAGAATTATAATTTAATTTTACAGCTCCGGTAATTTGCCCGTCCCTGTTTGGGCGCCAATGTGATGTTTTCGATTTTACGGTTGCCGCATAAGCACGGTGAAATAAGAAAACGTAGTGACGGGTATCGTTTACTGCTCTATTCCGGGTTGTAAAATTATTTTCAATTGAGAATGTCTCAGACTTTATTACCTCTCGAATGGAATTCGTATGGATGGTAATTAACTCATCACTGACATGATTTGATGTTAGAGCTTTTAAAGATTTTGTAAAATTGTGAAGGGAAAATACTTGATAATAGAAGTGAATTTACGTTTACGTGCTTTATTATTTTATTGTGGGGTGTGGACAGGACAACTAACACTATGTTAGGTGCCTGTCAAGGAAAAGTAATGGGCAATCTGTGTGACCTGGTGGGAAGCGTGTCACCGCTTACCAGCAGCAATTATTGGAATGGAGAGATTTTGGATTTGAGGGATATTGGGACAGGACAGGCAACACGATGTTGCGTCCCTTTTAGGTCGGTTACGATGCTTTCCGAAGGGCAACACAATGTCGCGGATCGGTTCGTCTCTCCTGTCAGTCTTGGCTGCTATTCGTAATTATGACTGCCGAATTGGAATATTGAAGAAGCTGAATTCACAATTCCTCGGAATTTAATACACGAAGCAAAGCGAGAATTTACAAATCACAATTCGGCACTAAATTAGGCGATGGCAATAAAATTGGAATCTATCATCCACGTGGATCGGAATTTAATCAACGACGCGATGAATTTAAAGATATCGAGAAGTTTCGATCAAGTGATCGCGAATACTAATTTAATCGATTGACGTAAGGAACGTAAGTAGTTAAGTAAGTAAGTGCGTGACTGAGGTCCCGAGGCGGGCGCGCACGCTAATTTATATGGAGTCCCCCACT
The DNA here is from genome assembly GCA_963924025.1 of Ischnus inquisitorius. Lineage (NCBI taxonomy): Eukaryota > Metazoa > Arthropoda > Insecta > Hymenoptera > Ichneumonidae > Ischnus > Ischnus inquisitorius. The sequence goes on from OZ001253.1 coordinate 11,465,099, forward strand.
CGCGGTGTAAGCTCCTCGAATGTTCTCGTTGCTTCGAGAATGGAGGGCTTTCGATCTCCATGTCGTCACGTCCGGTTAGCTTGGCAGCTAACGGTAGGTACTGACCGGCCGCCGGTGTTTGGCTACGGTTGGCGTTGTCCTACCGTATCTACAATCTATCGTCGCTGTTCGACCTGCTCGTGACCGCGACATGATAATTACAAAAATTACGCGGGGGGGGTAAGGCAGATACGTTACAATAGATTATGTAGAATGTATAGAGATTCTATATGTCTACTTTCCTACATAATTTGTATATAAAGTTACATATACAATATCATTCTAATCCTTATATAATTTTTCCACTTGGGATGTTAAGGCCGTCGTGTATCGTACGCCGATTCCGACTAAAGAAGAGCTGGAACAACGCATAGAGCTGGCAATACGAAGTGTCACGCCAGAGATGCTGCGGAATTGCAAACGCAGTCTCCTGCAACGTATTCGATGCTGCATCCAAATGGGTGGAGGGCACTTCGAGCATTTGCTGCATTAGTCAAAAGACTAACCGCTGAGCGAAAAGGAGATTATAGAATACATACAATACATCGTATACTGTTTTCAAATAAATAAGTTTAATCAGTACATTAATGTATTCCTTGTTTTAACGTTTTGTTGAACCCGAATTTTATATAACCCGAAACTAATGACAAGACCATGCAATATAGTGGAAAGGAAAAAAAAATGTATTCATCATTGATAGTCAAACGAACCTCGAAAAGCAACGCTATTAGTTTTTTTTTTTATAAGAAATATTATCGCGATTGAAGTGACTTCCGCATGTGCCTCGTTGTCTTATGTATGTCCTCCAAATACACTGTACGAATGACAACATCGCTTCAATCTCGATTAATAATCGGAGACAAAAAAATTGGATGCTCGGCTCCCTCGATCGAAACGAAAAGCTACAAACTATAATTTTTTTTAATAATAAATATTATTTGAATTGAGGCAACATTTCCATATGTCTCGATGGCTTTTTTAGGTGTTTCCAAATGCACCGTACGTATGATAATATCGCGTCAACTAATTGTATTAATGTTAGTCAAAAAAATTGAATGTTCGCCTCCCATAATGAAAACGAAAGGCTACAAGCTACAAGATTTTTTTATAAGAAATATCATTTGAATTGAGGCGACATTTTCGTATGTCTCGATGGCTTTTGTAGGTGCTTCCGAATGTACCGTATGAACGATAACGTCGCTTAAATCTCGATTAATAATCTGACAAAAAAATGTTACGCTCACCTCCCTCGATCGAATCGGAAGGCTACAAACTATAATTTTTTTATAAGAAACATTATTTGACTTGAAGCGCTTTTTTCATATGTCTAGTTATCTTTCGTAAGTGCTTTCGAATGCATCGTATGAACGATAATGCCGCTTTAATCTCGATTAATAATGTGAGATAAAAAAATGTTACGCTAGCCTGCCTCGATTAATTGGAAAGACTACAAGCTATCGGGTTTTTTATGAGAAACATTATTCGAATTGAAGCGCTTTTTTCATATGTCTAGTTATCTTTCGTAGGTGCTTTCGAATGCACCGTATGAACGATAATGTCGCTTTAATCTTGATTAATAATGTGAGACAAAAAAATGTTACGCTAGCCTGCCTCGATTAATTGGAATGACTACAAGCTATCGGGTTTTTTATGGAAATATTATTATATTAATAATACGGAAATATTATTCGAATTGAAGCGACTTTTACATAAGTCTAATTATCTTTCGAAGGTGCTTCCGATCGCACCGTATGAACGATAACGTCGCTTTAATCTCGATTAATAACCTGAGGCAAAAAAAGGTTACGCTCGCCTCCCTCGATCAAATCGGAAGGCTACAAGCTATAAGATTTTTCTATAAGAAATATTATTTGAATTGAGGCGACATTTTCATATGTCTAGATGGCTTTTGTAGGTGCTTCCGAATGCACCGTATGAACGATATCGTCGCTTTAATTTTAATCAATAATCTGACAAAAAAATGTTACGCTAGCCTGCTTCGATTAATTGGGAAGGCTACAAACTATCGGGTTTTTTTATGAGAAATATTATTTGAATTGAAGCGACTTTCCCATATGTCTTCTTGTCTTTCGTAGGTACTTTCAAATGCACTGTATGAATAACAACGTCGCTCCAATCTCGATAGATAATCCAAGACAAAAAAATGTTGTGCTCGCCTCCCTCGATCGTATCGGAAGGATACGAGCTATTCGTTTTATTATAAGAGATTTTATTTCGATTGCAGCGACTTTTCCATAAGTCTCGTTGTCTTTCGTAGGTACTTCCAATGGATCGCATGTATGATAATGTCGCTTCAATTAAATCAATAATCGATATGAAAAAATTTCCTAGCTCTTAGCCTTCCAATCCAAACGTGGAGAAAAAATCGTGAGCGTTTCAGATATAGGATCATTATTTTTTATTGAAGCATCTTAGCTATTGAAACGGTATACTCGGAAGGATCGACAAGAGCCAACAAGACGTGTTTGAAAGTCGCTTTAATTTAGAAAAAGATGCATCAACCAAAAAAAATACCCTCGGATAGGCTCTAATCTTTTCTTGAATTAGAGCCTATCCGAGGGTATTTTTTTTTGGTTGATGCATCTTTTTTCGATTTGCAACAGGGTCGATTGACTGCAGGCTGAGTATGCAACGAATATTCGTGATTGATTCAACAGTTTGTGTTAGTTATATCAATAAGTAGAGTTCGGTTGTACCCGACAAACAGCTGTTTGACGATACTAAGAATTTGTATTTTTCTTAATTGAAGCAATGTTGTGTGAAGCATGCGATTGAAGAAAATGGTTCACTTACCGTCGAGCGTGTAACTTGACTTCGCTTCGATTACAATAATGGTCCATTGACCAAAAAAAAATACCCTCCAATGGGTTTTAATCCATTCTTGAATTAGAACCTATCGGAGGATATTTTTTTTTCTGCATAAAATTTTCCCTAATTATGCTAGCACCGTTTGGATATCCTTTACGATTTTCGATCTTATTGTCCTGACAAAAAATCCGATTATTTTTCGTTGCATCTCTAACCTGAAATCGTCACATAACTTTTGCATCTTCTCTTTCGTACGATCGTACGTAACAGCACTGCACAATGACAGGACCTGGCGAACCGACCGTCTCAATCCGCCGTGAACGGAGACTCTGTCTGTGTGACTGTGTAGTGTTGAATTGAACGTTGCCAGCTCTCCGCATGGCAATATGGAACTGTCCAACGCGCCAAAATGGCTACACCTGATTGGTCGATTTATTCAAATTTGCAATGCTTATAATTGAATAAATATTGCGAATTTCGACAAACGGCTAAGTAACTTTGCTCAGGACACGACAAACTACTATTTGGCAAAAGGTGTCGAAAACTTCCTGAATCACCCTGTATATAATAAAAATTGTCTTAAAAATTAGATCCGATGCGTAGTTTTATGAAAACGATCGATTTAATTTCAAAATCGAGCCCACTTCCGGCATATTCGCGTAGACTTACACGGTAGCGTCTCGCGCAAAAAAATTTTTTTTTGTACTTGGCGCCGAGACACTACCGTGTCTCTTGACATGACGTTCATGTATTTTTAGGGTCGCTTTTTTTTTACCCAACTTGCGTCACGGCTGACCCAACGTGCCCCGTGCTGGGGCAATTTGGGTCACGTGGCCTCATCATACATAACTACCTGCATTAAAAAGCGCCGAATACGTAGAGGATCCAAAATTTTAGACAAGTTACTGGAAGGACAAGGGAAAAAAATGCCATGGGTTTCAATCGGTTATATGTAGCCAATTGTGCATAAAAAATTGCAACGTAAAAAATGACCCGACACGCCCCGGTCTCCCCTAGTATTATTCAACAGAACAGGCTGTGAACTGTCTTATAATTTACAGAGATTTTATAGAATCGAGATGAGGAGGTGAGATAGCCGGGTGTAAATGGTTCAGAGAAACACAAAACTCGCATCGATGAACGCCCGCGCGTAAGGAACATTTTCGGCGGTCTCTAGACGGGATCCGCGCTCGCCCAGATACCTAGTCTGTCTCACCTATCTCATCGCCCTACAGCGCCCACCGCCTACCTGTATGTACGAAGACTCCAATAGACGACCATCGAGCCTCTATCTGACTTATTCTTTTACCTGGCTTTTCACTGGACTCCGCTCTCTCTCCGCTTGCTCTCGGCATTGGACTTGGCTTTCTCTACCGCTTCACTAACGGCTTCAACAGACTTCGGCGACTTCCAAGGAATAGCTCTCACTCGCAATCTGTCTTCAAGACACACCTTTACCTCCTATCCTTCCTCTCTCGCTCTTCGCTCTCGCCCTTTTCGTGCTCCCATCGGGACGCACGCGATCACGTGCTCTTTCGGGACGCACGCTAATCGTGCTCCTTCAGGACGCCCGCAACCACGTGCTCTCGCTGGGATGCACGCCTGCCGGGAATCGAGGCTCGAGATCGCCCTCTCCTTACCTCCTTCTCAAAACCCCCTTTGTCTTCCGTCTCTCTCGGGATCATACCGTAACCGTGCTGCGGTTTACCCCGTTTCTTGCTCTCTATTAATTTAGTTCGGTAGTCTCCGAGTTTATTTCTTGCCTCGATTTAGTCGTTCGTTTCCTTCTTCTTTCTTTTCCCCCGAAATCTGCGGGTTTCTAGTCTAATATTCTTAGCGTCCGCGTACACGAGCGTTAACGGACTTGCCTTTCTGCAACTCATTTTTCAGCTACACATTCTCGGCGCACGCTCGCAGATTCGTAAGCTCGATATTCGTGAGACAATAATGCTCGCGTTGTTCGGAGTCGTTTAAAAAAATTTGATCTATTGTATGGATCGCGAGTCTCTGTAATAGAAAGGAAAAATGAGTTTGTTTCAATTTGTCAAATGCTTCCTCATTTGTCGGTGATGACATGAGAAAGTTCTTTCGCCAATTTTGGCTTTCTCACAGAGGAAGCTATTTGCGTGCGACGAGTTCTAGAGAAAAAAATTATTCCCGATATTGTACTGTTGATATTGTAAACCCGACATGAATTGTCTTACACCCCCGAGCAGAAATTTGTTCCGGCTGCCATATGATTAGTCAGGGCCACATCAGCCTGGCCAGGCTCGCCGGACTTCTTTCTGATATGTACCGGTTCAGGTACAAAAATGGCAGGCTACATTAGGTTTTCCGGACAAAAAGTAGCACTTTTTGCACGCTACAGTTGAACGAAACGATTTTTTCTCCTGACTACGCTGAAAAGTCCATATTCCATGCCTGCGGGTGGAAAGTGGCCGATTTTCCGCTAGTTTCTTTCGTAAAATAAAAATAGAAAATTAACAATTAATTACAAAAAATCGAAAAAAATAATAATTGAATTATAATTAGTTTAAAAAAAATAAAAAATAACTAAATCAAATTTTAGATAATAATGAATGAATTAATCAATTATTTCAAGCCAATTTCGTATTATTATAAATATAAATAATATTTAAATAAATATAAATATATATAAAATGTGATGGGGGGTCAATTAAAACAATAATGCGGGTGAAAATAAGCGGAATTAACAAAGAGTCTTTATTGAACGGCAGGCAAATAGTGAAGATAAACTAAATAGAAATTTAAAAGTAAAGCAAAAATATTACAACTAAAAAAAGGTTACGACCGAATCATAAAAAGAATGAGAAACGGTTACAAGCCAAAGAAAGCTGAATAGTGCGCGGGTTAACAATAACCGAAATAAATTAACAAGGGGTAAATTTTCGGGAACTCGGGACTACTGAGATTCGAGGGGAAAATAACGCGAGTATTTCCGGTACACAAAATCACTCGATCGGATTACGGGCTATCTCGAAAACGGAAAATTTACAGGGACTTTTTGGGCGCCAGCTACCTTTGACGGGGTAACACCGTATGCGCTGCGACAATAGCCGCCGATTATTCAATAGGGCTCGTGCCGGGCTCGCTCAACGATCTTTCGCAGAGTCTCAGGGGCGGGGACTGACCTTTCGGCTCGCAATTTAATCCCTTCGGCTGATCAAAAGGCTATTCGGGACGTCTCACAATTTAGGGGGCAACACGGGGGTAATATTCGCACGATAAAACAAATGCACCGACACGATAGAATCACGGTACTTAGGGTTACGCTCACGCTCGCGAACACTCACCACGTGCACGAGAAAAATGGCCACGCCGGTTATTCGAGAACCGAAAAGACCGGTCGATTCGCTTCAACGCGAGAAGCGGGACTAATCGGGGCCGGGGCGAAGGGAAAATACTATGTTCGGGAGGGAAAAACTATGAAGCACAAGTTCACTCACTCTTACAAAGCTTATTCGTCGCTTAACTCGTAAAGTCGCTATCTATCAGGCTCGGCTCGTCAAACACGTGTGTACGCTATGGCGGTTCGATCTAGGCTGACGCTTGCCGGCAACGCTCTCCGTCTTCTCGGAAGTCTTCTTGCCTCGTAGCGCTCCCGGATGTGTAGCGGTGCGAGAGAGAGGTCGGTACTCCGAGCCGGTCGATAATTGCGCTCGATCGTCGGGCGACGTGGCAGATGGCGGCAGCGTGACGGTGTGAGTCGTCGCTCGCGATCGTTGAGCGACGGGTCGGGCGGCGAGCGGCGTTCGGGTTTCGAGTGCGGTTGGTGGCAGTGGCGAGCGGTAGTGGAGAGCGGGCAGCGGCGTGACGTCGCCGCGTCGAGCGAACATCTCCCGTCCCGTTTCCCTATCTCTCTCTCGTCTCGTTCGTTGTCGCTGCTGCTCTCGTTGGATCGTCGTGAGCGTTGCCGAGCGTTCGCGAGGGAATCGTACGTAGGAGGGCGTGGCGGGGGAATCTGTCGCGTTTCGAATGTACTGGGCTCCGTGGTGAGTGGAGCCATGGATCGGTTCTAATTAATTGTATTTCGTTACAAAAAATATAATATAAATAAAAATAAATATAAATATTAATGATAATATTTATGTTGTCAGTGGGGGGCTTCGTCCCTGGACCCCAATCGCTCCTGTAACTGCAGCTATGAAGTGTCCTGTCATGCACTTTCCGCCCTTGTACCATGCCGGGCAGAAATTTGTTCCGGCTGTCATATGGTTAGTCAATATGACGAGCCTGAACAGGCTCGCCGGACTTTTTCCTGATGTGTACTGGTTCAGGTACTAATATGGCAGGCTACGTTAGGTTTTCCGGATATCTACCGGATCTGGGCCATTTCCGGCGTCAGAAAAGTACGCCGGATCTATTGTCACACATGTTGCCGAAGCTGGCCCTGATACAAAACTCACTCGATTTGCCGGATCGCTGCGACTTGTATTATTTTGATTCAGGGCCAAGTCAGGATAGGATCAGGCATTTATAATAGTGATGGAAATCTATTAGAAGGATTTTTATTCGCTATTTTGCACAGACTGAAGTCATATTTTTACAACTTCCTAATGCAAAAGGGGAATAACAAAAAAACAAATCTTCTGTTTCGTTTCTTGTACGGAGCATCACAGGCTTCACTTCGATCGATGACAATGATCGCGTTTTTAAGGTCAGTGTTTTTTTAACTTGCCACATTTCGAAAGTTGAACTAATATATTATTAACTGTGGCTAATGAAAGGCTTAGATATTTCGTTGCTTCAAAAGTAAGTCGATTTCAGAAGAAAAGTTCTTTGGGTATCACAAGCGAATAAGTTTGTTCAAAAGTGAGGTCATCGACAATCTGACGACCATCTTTAGTCACAAATTGATCAAATAAATTATCAAAGTCAATTCAACATTTATTTTGTTGACCTAAACGTTCGTGTAGTTGGGAGAAAGTTAAACACATTCTGCGAATTACTTAGTTCAGCGAATCATATGCAGTGGCTCGAAATCACCGCTAGGTGGCTTCGAGGATAAAGTGTTTTTCTCGCAAGCGGTTCGGTGCGTAGCAAGTTACTATATAAGAGTCACTCTTTTGATTACGAGACAAGTTAATGTATGGTAGGTAAGATGCTTAGGTAGGATAGGTAGGCAGGCTAAGTAAGCAACACAAAGCTATATAAGTCATCGTTGATGTACCACCCCTGTAAATATTGTAAATAAATCTGGTATACAAGTTAGTTTGTAGAAATCTGGAATAAGAGACGGTCCAGGAGCTTTTTTTTCCGACCGGTTGATACCGACTTTTTATCCCCTCGTCCACAAAGTGCGTCCTCCAGACCGCACCTGATCTCGACTTGACATAGTTATATAAAAATATTGTTCACTAAAATTAATAACAGGGTACTTACCTGTTATAGCGACAATCTTCGAGCTTCGAGGAGATTCGCAAAAATGATATTAACGAGTTTCTGGTTTTTGTTCGGTTTTTTATTGTAACCACTGTTACGTCCAAATCAGCATTTCCTCGGTAATTACGGCCATGGGATAAATTCCCATTGAACATGTTTTTGTACCATTGAGGCGCTTTATTTGACTAAAATCCCCTTTAGAGACTGACCTTTCGGAGAGTTCCTCAGGATGGGGTACAGAGTGCGTTTAATTAAGATACGAATTCCCGACCCAAAGACACTGATCTCTACTAACGTGCGAGTCCGAACAGTAGTACGAGTATAGTAAACCGTAGTAAATACAAGGCGGCGGTGTTTACTATAAGGCCGCGCGATAAGACGCCGTACGCTCGATGCGTCTCGTAATGTAACTCAACCCCGTCGAAGTCCCTGACCGTCACTCGCGTTGTATCGAAACCCTAACACACTCGATATTACCTTGGTACTAGTTACCAAAGGCCGATGAACTCACTTTAATTTAAAGTCGACCGTCGGTGTAATTTATTCAAAGAATTCCCGGATCATTCGCGTTTACAGTTACAAGATAATAAACAAAAATAAATTATAAGGAAGAAAACTTACGTTGGTTTAAAATAGTTTAAATTGTTGATTTATTGTTAATCCGCGATGATTATTTTGTTTAGAAGGGAATTCGGTCGTGATGGTTTAATGATATCGGGCTTCCTTCCTTCCTTCCTTCCTTCCAATGATGTTCAAGATAATCGGTTGGAATTTAACGTTGTCGTAGCGATTATTCAATCGCTGTGGAAATGATGTTCACTTCACGAGTTATTGTTTAATGTTAATTGTTGTTCTTTATTCAAATCACAAGAACAACTTCAATTGTTGAGTAATATGTTAATTGCGAGTTATAATATTCGGAATAGTTGAATAATTCGCGTTTATAATGATTTAGATGGACTGATAATTTTCCGTATTCGGAGAAGTCCCGAGTTGTAGCAAAAGTTCTCGAGATATTCGGAGTAGTGGTCGTAATGGTCGTGATGCCCGTCCGTTGCCGTGGGGCCTGACTTTATTAATTTCCGCGGGGTGTCCCCTGGCCCATACTTACCTCGTAGAAGCTTCTACTCCCACCTTTGTCAATTATCGATCGGTCGGTTGGTTACGACTACTAAATTTTATGATTTGCCAATTTACGATTTAAACGATAGTTTTTATAATTAAATTTTGTTATAATTATCTTGTCCAGTTGAAAATATTAATGGTCGAACTTCAAACAAATTTCTATGTTGATTACAACTAAAGATAACAATTTAACTTTGAAGATCATATTTAAATAATTCAATTATATTTTTATATTTTTGTTTGATAACGATGTGACCCAAATATTATTGATCATGCTCGATTTTAATGTAATTAACGTAGTTTAAAAGTTGTTTATTTATTCGCGGAATTTTTAGATTATTTGTTTATAATTTCTTGATGGAATGTTGACGACTCGGTTGATTGTTGATTATTACGTTGTTGCTCCCAAATTGATTGTTGATTAATTATCCGAGAGGTGCTGCACTCGTTAACGATGACGATAATTTCTTGTATCGATCCCTTGGAAACAGTTACATCGATTCTCTGGCTGCACGCTTGTCTATATCCGTGAAGTACTTCCCATAGTGTTGAAGCAATGAGAATTCATTCTTTCTGATGTGCGTAGAAGAGTTTCGGATTGCCTTGGTTTAAACAATGCAAATCGATATTTCTGCTGGCGATACCTCCCCTTCTGTAATTCGAATATTCGCCAAATCGCGTCCAAGTATGACCACTAGCATGCCAATGATTGGATATTTGGCTTTTCCTCTTTACAGATGTTTAGTTGTTGTCCATTATTGATTTTTATAATTTCAAGGAGAATAATGGAATCATGTGCAATAATCACACTTCGGACCATCCATGGCTCTCTCTCTCTCTCTCTCTCTCTCTCTCTCGTTTCCTTCTTCTTTCTTCTCTCTTGATTTGTTATTGAATATTTATAGAATCGTAGATTTTTCTAATTCGCGCTTGCGAATGAAGTTTTGAAATTCGCGGGACGTAACACCTCCCCCCCCAAACGAGTGCCGCTTCAAAGTACGAGCGTACGAAGAACGTGAGTGCAAAGAACGGCACTTGATTTCGTTAGATATAAAGATTTTAAATAAATGAATTTTCTTTGGGTCAACTCGCTAGTACATCATTTTCACATAAACGGAGATAAAAATTCAACTATTATTTATGAAAATATTACTCTAAAATATGATCGCAAACGATTGTTATTTTCACTTGAAGATTCAAAGATATTATAGGTATATAAGTTTCAAGCGCTGAAGAATATGGTATATGTTGATTATTTCTACCAAATTTTATCAACGGTCATCGGATTACGTTTGACGCGTATAAATATTAGGTCGTGATGTTTATGAATGGTTATCACCCTAGTGGAATTTTAAAACATCTCCAAACGTTAATGATACGTCTGTTCACGGCGCGAGTTACTCGAGTGAAATGATAACCATTTTCTAAACAAGTCTCTTGAACAAGTGGAGTTCGCAAAGGTCGCAAGTATGGTTCTCCAAGGTTCTCAATGGGTGTCACGACAATCGTGGTAGGATACTGGAAACGGTTCTCCAAGTTTCTCAATGGGTTTTACAACAATCGCGGTTGGAACCTGGGAACGGTTCCCCAAGCTCCTCAGAGGCTTTCACGACAATCGCGGTAAGAAGCTGGGCACGGTTCTTCGGGCTTCTCGGAGGCTGCCAAAAGAATATTGGCCTGAGCACAGTGCACTATTCTCGGCGAACTACTCGGCGAGATACGGCGCGATACTCGGGGATATACTCGGCGGGATACACCGAGTCACTCGGCGAGATACTCGGCGAGAATCAACCCCATATTCTTTTTTTTACGCGGGCAGCGAATTAATTCATTCCTCAATCACTCCTTGAACAACTCACATCGATATTTTCAACGCTCACCGTCAATTACTCGAAACAGTAAGTAATATTTGCTATGTGCTATTTAACTATATATATAAATATATTGTGACGAGACGTTTTTGTGCTCAACTCGTCATCGAGTTTTAAGAGCGAACGTCCGTTATATCACTCGAGCGGAACGGTGTGAACAACAACCGATATAGCTCATGCGGTCAAGCCGACGCCGAGTGATATTGAATTAGGGTACGCCCTAGCGTCTAATCGCTCGCGCTAATCCTAGCGCGAGTTGAGAACAACTGTCTGTTGGGGTTCGAACGCCTGCCCACTCGCAGATCTGGGGATCTCCGGCGACGAACGATGATGCGACTTAAGAGCAGTTCATCGTTGAACAGTTTAAGATTATTTAAAACTTTGAAAATATATTTCGGCCACGTGATGAATTCTCCCTTTCCCAAATAACATCACGTGACGAGAATCCTCGCGAGTATAAAAGCTCAAACTCCGAGGAATCGACACTCACTCATACTCTACACTCTACTCTTCAATTACGTCGTTAGACATTCACTTCATTTATTCGTGCTTAGCACTTAGATTTGATAGTCGTGCTTAGCACAAAATCCTCTGTAATACAGATCCACGAGATTGTGACTTGCATACGGCATAGCGCTGTCCAAGCCACACTCTCCGCTAGGCAACCCCCGGCCTACTTTCTTTGCTAGGCAATCCCCGGCCTCTTCGAATACAATTTCGTTGTTAATTATTTAAAATTCACTTTTCTGTATTTAATGAGAATTCCGCCAAGAAGTACAAAATCAAATTCTCTATTTCTCTAATCGTATTTGGATAAACGAATCCAAGCGTCGTGGATTCTCTTAAGTCTTTTCGATTTCCAATTATCTTTTTTTTCTCTCGAGTTATCGATTGCCAGGCGCAGCGATAACTAGCGCGCATTTCCGTAGCAACGCAAATACGAAGCCGAGGTAATCCTCAAACGTCGAGTTTCGTTTGTCACACATTAGTAAAAGTAGTATTTCAAATCACGGACAAGATCCGCTTTAAATATCATTTCATATCGAGAAGTCCGCGACGACAATAGACGGATTAATTCGGAGTCAAGTACGATAATCCCCTGCGACGCGGAACGCAATAAGAAATCATCGCATATCGGCGATTAATAAACGAATTCGAGTTTCCAGACTCTATTAATTGTCACTTCTATTATTTTGCGAAATCGCATCGTGAACAAGTCTGGCTCTCTGTAAAGAATAAATTGATAAATTTACATTCGCGAATTAACGAGATAATCTCGAAATCCCGACAGCAACGTGAGCTGCGATTTCGAGATTCGCGTATGACAACAAACGGCGCGATACACGATTAGACTCGGCATTCATAAGCGCACTTTGTCAACAAAGCGCTTCGGTAGGCTCGAAACCACGCGGTCCTCGCTCACTCGAGCAGATATTGCGTAATCAATTAGCTCGCACGTAAATTCGAGCAGTGCCGAAGGAAAGAAAGTTTAAATGGCCAGGGTAGGGAATTCCTCACCTCCGGAGTACATTCAAACTTCCTGGAAAGCAATCCGGCTTTCCAGGAGACGTGTTCAATTCTCAGAAGACGAGAGAATAAATCCCGCGACACACGTGCGATTGCCGCAGCTGAGTCTAAAAGGATTATCTCGCGGCTTCACACTTCCCGATTCGTTGTCGGCCAGTTGCTAAACACAGCATCGAGCTAACGTGGCGCACACATCCGCAACGAATACGGACGACAGATATCAACAAACTCCAATCAAGAGGAAAGGAACGTTTGACACGATTAACGTAGCTAGTAGTTGTACAATAGGTTTCTATAATAAATCCAATCATACGAACAAGCTGGTGATGAAACAATGCTCTCGGTCATTCACGATCATATGAGAACAGTAAATCTGAAGCTTTATTGAAACAACAACAAGTTGCGCGTGCGGGCCCCGAGCCGAACCCCAGTCGGCAAAACTAATATTTCCCAAAAAAGCAGCAATACCCCGTTGCGGTAACTAGAGCCACTATTTGGAAAATCACAATATATGTTTTTCCGTAATCCTTAACAATAATATAACTATATGTGTATTTTTATTAAACTGCAGAAATGTGTCACTTTCCTGTATGGATTATGGACGCGAAAGGGGCTCGAGGACCACCTCGCAGATGGCGATGGGTACGGTTGGACCCGAGGGTTCAGCGATTGGCCTGGGAGGACCCGCGCTTCCACCGACTCATACGGCCACATGAATATACGCCGCCTCCCTTATGTCCCGACTGTTGGCAGTTTCTAGAAGATTGTACGTGCCGTGGGCCTCCTCCCCGCGTTGATTATAATGAATAATGTTTTTAATACAAAATTTTTTTATTGTAAAACCCGATATATATAAGTGCTTAATGCACTTATATAAATAAATTTAACCAACCCAAATTTTTGTTACAACCATTTACTGCGTTTACCTTCTCGTTTCCTATTGTACCTTATTTATTTTTGCTTTAGTTGTAAGTTAACCAGCGATAATGGCTGAAGGCCAAATTTTTTTATAAAGTTTGAAATTATCCTGACTTGATTTATAACTATATGTATAGTATTTTACATATATATATATGATTTTTTTTTCTTTTTGTTTTTGAAATATTTTTATTGATTTTTAAATTGTTTTATTTTACTTATTTTCTCTAATTTATTCTTTTTCAATCTTTGCGTTTCTTTACTTTCATTAAAATAGATATATATGCACCTGTAGGTGTATTAACCATTCCTATACCCCTTTCCTTTATCCCCAAAACAAATAAGCAAAATAAAGTAACTAAGGGTTACTAAGTCCTATCCCACTGGTTGTGGCGGCGCCTATGCTGCAACCATCCTTTATTATCTCACGCGGAGACTCTGCTCTACCAAGGGTACCATGCACGCCAACGCGAGGTTCGCGCGACACCCGTTCTCGGCCTCTCCTCTTTGTCCGGCTATTCGTCGGCCTCTCCTCTTTATTCCGATCTTCCCGTGTTCTTTTCCATTTCTACCCCGTTACTGCACTATACTACTCTCTGCCTGTACTGTTCTGCCCTTTTCTTTAATTTACTTATTTCTTTACTTATGTTTACCAGCTTATTATTAATTATTGTTTATCCCTTTTCTTATTATTTATTAAACATTTTCATGATTATATCGTCAAAATAACTTATTGAAGAGCAAGTGGCTTTACCCAAGATTTCTTACGTAATTTAATCATTTTTATCATTTTTATACCATTCACGTTTGATCACTTGAATTCCGAATATTTTGTTATTGCCGCGCGTATACTTTTCTCTTAATCTCTCGTTATTTATACGAATTTTGAATTTATTTTACATTCATCAATTATTTATCCCTTTTTCTTCACTTTCTTTCAGTGTATGAACGGTTTAAACGGAAACGTAAAACAGAAATTTATTATAAAGGAATTTGGACAAAACCATATGGGTCATAACACAAAACGACACAAACATGAAACGTAACTGAATTTATGAAGTTATTTCTCGAGAGGTTTATCTCATGATTACAGCAACAATTATTAAAATCTTTTAAATGTTCAATATTAACTTTCGGCTGATGAACAAATTAAAAATCATTGTATAAGAATAGAATATTTTTCCAAAATAATCTCAGAAATTGTTAAGAATCGTTTATGTTTACTGAGTCAATTTTGAAATATAAGAAAATAATTCAAATGTATAAACAAAAGAGTTTAACTGTAAATTTACTACACATTGTTAAGGATTGTCATAATGTTGATAATTAAGTAATTATTCGTTAACGTTTGATTTTAATTTAATTAAATTTAAATTTTTCCTCCGAGTTATTACCATTGTCCGACCCTGTAGGGTATATAGATCACTGTACTCATGTTCAACTTTTCATATACTCAGTGTCCTTGCTGATATTATGGGCGAATTACGAGCTTCCATGTCATCTACAAACGCAAACTCAATTAAAATATTGGTTTATTAGAATTTGTTTATTATTAATATTTTTATCTATTTTAATAATGAAAAATATCCTTATATATCTCTATTGTTAAAACACCTTTATAAGAATTAACGCTTTCTATCCTGTTGCTACCAAGCCGTGTTTTACATATGTACCTCTAAATGTTATGGCTACAAGTGTTATCTCCGAAGATACCTATAGTATCGTGAAACCTAACGCGACTATGGCTCAACTCAACTCGCGAAAAATAAAAAATATATTTATAACACCTCCGACGACTACCAAGAATTGCGCGTTGATTGTCATTTGACCAAAATGATAAATGATGTCTCTCTTTCTTTTCTTTTATTCCCAAATTTATTTTAGCTTGCCAAGATTTTCCTTTTATAGAATTAAGAAGGTGTTTCAAGATCCCTGTATGTATAATGAAACTTATGAATTATTCGTCCTTTTTTATCTTACGCAAAGACTCGACTCTCTAAATCGCGCTATCGCTAATGCAATGCTCACGCAAGGCCTATCTTCGGCCAGTAGATAAGCTAGGCCGGTTCCCCCCATGGTAAGTAGGATCTACCTTACCGACGGTCGGTAACTGGTTTCAGTCCGGGCTAAATTTCCTACTTTACCAACGGTCGGTATTTTTTTTTATTTTTCGATATTTCAAAAGAAAAAGGAAAAGGAAAAGAAAAAAGAAAAGGAAAAGGAAAAGGAAAAGGAAAAATCTCCAAATTAGAGATCGATTGATTCTATAGGTAGGGAAGGGGTGTGTTATTATTGGAAAGCATCGATCGGGATAGCTGATAGCATCGATCGTGATACCTAACTTAATGGATCAAGATACCTAACCTCATCGATCGGGTTACCAGATCATCACATTTGTAGGGGGTCGGAAGCAATTGTGGCGGGAAGTTTGAACTGAATTGTCGAAATACATAAATTCACTTAAAAATCTTCGTTCATTAAAAAAATAATGCTCTCTTTACATATTGATACATTGAATACACTCCCTCTTCATTGGGGCAAACAATTCATTTTCCATTGGGAAGTGTTCTTGGCATCGCCGACACTCGGCAACTTCGGGGTCTTGCTTGAGGTCCTCGGGTAATTTATCCCACGCAAGCTTGACGCTATTCGCGGCGAAAGTAATGATAAATTCTTTGGGCAGCTGGGCAATGTCTCTAGGTTCCATGAACGATAGTAGTATGATGCGATGGAACAGCTTGAGCGATCTTTCGAGCGATGGATCATTGGCTCGAAGAAATTTCTTTAGCAGTTGCGCGTTGCGGAGTGCGCATTGGGTTTTAACTGCCAAATCGTTATGATGGGGGCAAGATGTCTCTACTCTTTCAGGGTGTAGTCTCTTGAGAGACGGGCAATCCGGGACATCTCGTACATTGAACCCGAACTGTTCGAGCCATTTTTTCTTCTGGTCTCCTTTCACGTAGAGGGTGCTAGCGTTGTGCAAGACGGATCGAAGCACGTTTTCAACTTCGTTGTAAGGCAAATCTCCCGAGCTCCAGGGCAGATGATGGTAGTTGCGTTCCAACCAAAGATTGACACTCTTGTACTTAGCCGGGAGGTCATACCATTGCGTTGGAGATTTAAATAGGAAAACCATAGGCTTTAGGTCATATTTGAGCGGTATCGTAGCGAGTTTCTTGAGGACAAAGTCGTTTACGGGCTGCTGGAACCCTTGCATGTCCACCACGTACTCCATGGCAAATGATTGTGATTCTGCCTCGCGCTCGACTTTTATAGTCGTCTTTTAACATCAAGAGACGCGGTAGCGTCTCGACGCCAAGTACATAAAAAAAAATTTTTTTTCGTACGAGGCTGGCCGAGGCGCTGCCGCTTCTTAGTATACGCGAATATGCCGGAAGTAAAACTTTCGCTCGATAATTCTCGGGAGATTAACTTCGAATCAAATTTTTGGCAAGTCTTTCATGATATAATTTGGCCATCAGCTTTCGAATGCGCCTAGGTGCGATTGAATCGGTGCAGCCGTTGCTGAGATATCGATGCCGTGACCCAAAAGGTATCCGATCAGCGATACTTGAAAGAAAAAAATGTGTAGATGAGAAACAGATGGGCATCCTCTCCTATCATTTAACGGGTTACGGCCATGGATATACGCCCTTCTGCTTCCCATCTACATATGTAGATGAGAAGCAGAACGGCGGTATCGCACACCATTTTACGGGTCGAATAGTATCAGATACGCCCGTCTATTTCTCATCTACATCGGGTCGGGCATCGCGGAGCATCGGGCATCGCGGAAGATTGTGAAATCGTGGCGCGTCGTGCGTGTTCGGTGCTCGCTCGGCCCGTCGGCCGTGGCGGCCCGTCGGCGGTTGACAGCGGGCGACGTAACCAAAGCAAGGGCCCGGGATTAAATAAATAAATGAATAAATTGAAAAGTGGTGAATGTTTGAAAGTGATTTCAAAAGTGTTCTTTCGTCTCGTTCGTCTCGATTCGATTTTTTAAGCGATTAGTGATTTCCGGCAAATGATATAACCTTACAATAAAAACTAAAGTCAAGAAAAATGTTATGATCAAGATTTAATCAAGAAAAATAATTGTTTTCAGTTTCGTTTTTTTTTTTCGCTGTTCTCAAGATCGATAGAATTTTTCTGTCGAAGGTCGGTGTGGTTGTGTTCTTGAAGCGCTACAACACATTTCTACGCTGATAGCGTAGAAATCAAGATTCCTCGGCAGGTCTGTTATACCATTAAGAAAAAATGTTATCGCTTTAACAAAAAAATGGTGTAACTCTGTCTTCGGTTACCTTGACAGAGGAATTACCCAGGACTCTTTCATTGACTTTCAGGATAAGTCAACTTGGCCAGCGCTTCGTTCGGTTCTTGCAACGAAAGAATTTTACCAATTTTCACTTCACTTCTCCGGACGAGAAAATTAAAAAATAAATTCTGTACTTCTTCAAAGAGCATCGAAGAAGAGAATTCAGGATTTCTTTTTCATCCGGTCGAAAATATCAAAGTAACGGATGGCAGAGTTCTCTCGTCGAGAGAATTATTGGAACGGACGGTATCGTTGTCTCGTTGCGAGAGCCAAGGTAAGAGGCAGTAGAACCTTTCCGCCAAGACAACTGAAGATACAGTTCTATCGATAATAGAATCACAGATTTTTTTGATAATGTAATGAACCATGCTGCGATATCTGAATTTATTCGCTATCACTGTGCGGTTCTTCAAAAATGACCACACCGATCTTCCGTCGCTTCAGTTTTACTGAGAAAACTGATATAGTTATTTTAATTTACAAAAAGAAAATAATAATAATAATTACAATAAAGAAAATAAAATCAATAAATAATTGCAACTAAAAAGTAATTACTATTATTAATTTGATTTAAAAAAATCTGGATTTTAGTTTTCTTGCTGGTTTTCAAAAATTAGTGAAATCCCCCAAAACTACTTTTTTTCCATAAAAGTGAAAAACGTACGCCAAGTACATAAAAGGTATATAAATAAGAAAACCGTTGATTCAAAAAAATCCGAATTAAAAAACATAGCAAAATCATACGAGCCAAGTAATAGATTTTTTTTTTATATAGATGCAATGGTAACTATATAAAAAGTTTATGCTATCAAAAATAAAAATAAAAACATGCTTGGCACGTCCCCTTTTTTATGCGGTAAGTAACGTTTATTTGTATTTAAAAGGCGTGCCAAGCATGTTTTTATTTTTATTTTTGATAGCATAAACTTTTTATATAGTTACCATTGCATCTATATAAAAAAAAAATCTATTACTTGGCTCGTATGATTTTACTATGTTTTTTAATTCGGATTTTTTTGAATCAACGGTTTTCTTATTTATATACCTTTTATGTACTTGGCGTACGTTTTTCACTTTTTTGGAAAAAAAGTAGTTTTGGGGTCCCCACTTACTGGATTGTAATCTACAATTCGATCGTGCAAGATCAAACAGTAGGCCGTAGTTCTTGGGGGGAAATTTGTTTCAGCCTCCAATTCCAGCCGAACATCGACTGCAGCCTGTTTGAGCGACTCGTTCTGTTTCGAGCAATCAATCACGATTAGTGGCGCATGCGCAAGGAAATCTTTCTTCGCCAGCATGGGTTCCGATTCTTTGCCGTAGTATAAATTCTGGAAGTTGGCGTACATCTCGTACAACATGGCGTACTGATTGCGACTCACAGAGAAGTTGAGGTTACTGTACGGTGTAAATTATATAATCTTTATCCGCCAGATAAACTGGTACAAATAGACAATATTAAAAAACATACACATTCAACAAGAGACCAATAAATAAATAACCAGAAAATCTTCACATTAAAATGACGGGCACGACATTTCGTCCCTATTATTTTTTCCTTTTCTTGTTTTTCGTTCTTTTTTCTCTATAGATATATATTTTGTTTAGATTATCACCAACCACCGTTATTGTTCGGTCAAATCACGTCCGTTAATTTGTCGATTACCCGTCTACATGAACAATTGAGTTTGTCATATCCCGCTCGTCATTTCACACACACATTACAATGTTCAACTTATCTCGCTCCGTTGTTAAAGTTCGTTGGCTCTTTGTTCTCCCTCTGGGGCTCGCTGTAACTCTCCAAAAATTGCACCCTTAATTGTTGTAATGAATCCGGCTGGCCAGGCACGGCGAGGGCGTGAAACCGGGAATATCCCGTAGTCCTCGAGTGAGTGGGCGATGCACGACAGTCAGGCGAGTTCGTCCGTTCCGTCCGGTGTCCCCAGAGGCAAAGAGGCAGAGCCGAGTCCGTGATTTTCGGAGCTGGACTATGCTCTTACGTCATGCGCGACGGTGTCGTCGCCTTGCTCGATATTTAGGCTGCTAGCAATTGATTGCTGGCGCCATCGATCGTCTTGCTCTCGTTTGCGGAGTGCGCGAGTATTTAAATTCTTACAACATCCCCCTTTTTATGTAGAGCGCAATTTCATTGTACTGTACATGAAAATTTAATTGTACGGAGTTTGAGCTTGATATCCGAAATTTGTTGCATCGTTTTCTATACAAATTCTTTTCTTGCTGTACTTTACATTCATTCTTTACATTCGTCCATACTGTTACATTTGTCTAGATATACCTTATTTTCTCGAATCGCCTATTCCACATTATTATGTGTCGTTACTATACTATTTACATATATACACTCTTAAACTAGAAAGCATAGTGAGATTTGCGGTTTTGCGTTTATGGTCTTTCGATATTTAATTCGATAACTATTCGTTTTACGATATATATATCTTTTTTCTTTTTCTTTTTTTTTTTTTTTTACCACGTCGTCAACCTCAGCCGTTGCGATACTTTTTGAATAATATTTTCTCAGATTCGAGCGATTGTAAGTTCCGACTTCTACCATATTGTTCGTCGGATCGCTTAAATCGAATGCGTTTTCTCCGATTCGTTTAGTAATCTGATACGGACCTTCGAAGAGGTGAAAGAATTTTTTTATTACTCGATCAAGGGCGTTCGACAAATGTCTCACTCGAAGGAGAACTTTGTCGCCGATGTGTATCGAAACTTTGGATGTTGATTTTTGTGATTGTTTCCTGTTTTCGAAACTTTTTCGCATATTCTCCCGCGCGAGAGTTATTATATAATCATGTGGTTGAGTTTGCGTTTTTGGGAATTTGATTAGTTTATTAATCTCTTCTTGGATCGGTTTACCAAAGTGGAGTTCTTGCGGGGAGAATTTCGTACTCTGATGGACGGTTATGTTCAATATTTTTTCAATTTCCGGAATGTATTCAGCCCATTTTGTGTGATGATCAGCGCATAACGTTCGAAATAATCTACCGAGTTCACGCATAACTCTTTCCGTCGGGTTTGATTGTGGGTGACGGATTGAGCTGTATAGGACCTTTATCCCCATAGCTTCGAGTTCTGACTTCCATAAATGGGAAGTGAATTGTGTTCCGTGGTCGGATAATATTTTATTCGGCTTCCCGAATTTTGGAATGAATTGTGTCATTATCTTTTTTAACGTCATTCGAACGGTTGCATTTTTAAGCAGATACAAGCTAACATATTTTGAGAACGCATCGAGTGTGACCAAAATATATTGAACCCCGCCCCTCGCTACTGGGAGCGGTCCGTAGAAATCAACCGTTACGAGATCGTTTGGTTTTTCTGATGGTACGAAATTGTATTCACCTTCCATGGAAATTGTCAAGTGCTTTACTCTCTGACACATATCGCATCGCGTGACGAAATTTTTAACTTGTTCAGCCATTTTACGCCAATAATAAAAACGTTTTAAATGGCTTAGAGTCTTATATACGCCGGGATGGCCTAATTTTACGTGGATAGTGTCTAAGAGCTCGCGTTGCAAAGCTTTCGGGACAACGATTTTCCATTCGTTATTTTTTTCGTTGCGATGGAATATTATGTTTTCGTATTTCATGTATCGCGATGTTTCAGATTCCAAATTTTCGTTTTCTTTAATGTTTTTTATTTCTGCGTCCTCGTTCTGCCATTTTGCTAGTTCTTTAAACTCCTGTAATGTCGTTTTATTTTCGTGCAACGCGGCTATCATTTGGATCACATTCGCATCCGAACTCTTATCGATCGGCGACATCCCTCTTTGGAGAGCCGAAATAACTATTTGTTTAGCCGAATCCTCTATGAATTTTCCTTCGGGATTGCGGCTAAAGAAATCAGCCACTACGTTATCAACGCCGCGACAATATTCGATATCGAATGTGTACTCCTGTAAGAGGAGACACCAACGCGTTATTCTTGAATTTTGGAAAATGGCCGAATTTAAAAACGTTAGTGATTGGTGGTCAGTTACTACCACGAAACGTACACCGACGAGATACACGCGAAATTTTTCGATTGAATAGATTATCGCCAATAACTCTTTCTCCGTCGTCGTGTAATTAATCTCTGATTTTCCCAAACAGCGACTGACTATTCCGATTACGTTATGATTACCGTCCTCGTCGATTTGATACAGAATCCCCGCGATCCCCCTGTCACTCGCATCCGTTTGTAAGCGATATTGTCGATTCGGTATTACGTGTTTTAGGGTGATGCATTCCGCGAAATCTTGTTTTAATTTTGTGAAGGCTTTCGAATGGTTTTCCGTCCATTTCCATTCTGTATCTTTTTTTAGTAATTCGCGTAATTGATCGATCGACTGGCTGTAGTTAACATTGAATTGGCGATAATAATTCCACGTACCGAGGATTTGTTGTAATTCTTTTTTATTCTTAGGTTCTTCGAACTTTGTGATTACGCTTAACTTCCCTGGATCAGGGGTTATACCACCGTACGAGATCGTAAACCCTAAGAATGGAACGGTGCTTTGAAAGAAGTCGCATTTTGCAATTTTGATCGTAAAATTAAACTCGATTAATCGATCGAATAATTTTTTCAGAATTTCGATATGTTGTTCGAAAGTTTCGGTCGCGATTAAAATATCATCGATGTAACATGCGATAAACGGATCAAAATCGTTACGTAACGCGTGACTCAAAGCTCTCGTAAAACCGCTTCCTGCCGTTTTAAGTCCGAACGGGATTCGGCAAAATTGGTACAACTTGGAGTCGAATAAGAACGACGTAAATTGCCTCGATTCGTTCTCTAGTTTCACCTGCCAGTAGCCCTGTGTGAGGTCGATTTTTGAATACCATTTCGCCCCGTGAAATTTTTGCAAGATTTCGTTAATTAACGGCGGCGTTTCGTGGTCGTCTTCGATTAATTTATTAACGAACCGTGCGTCTGGGCACACTCTGACGGTACTATCGGGTTTTTTTACGATTCGCAGGGGATTGCAGTATTGACTGACTGCTCTTTCGATCACGCCATCTTTTACCATCTTTTCTATCGCTTTACGCGTAGCTTCTCTTAATTCGTACGGAACTGGATACGAGTGTCGTATGCTCGGGCAATTTGCGATAAGTTTGAGCTTATGCTCGTACCCTCTCGCGCATCCCGGCTTGTTCGAGAATACTGATCTATTTTCCATTAATAATTCGGTAACTTTGTTCTTTTCAGAATCGTCCAATAATGTTAGTCTCGACGCGATCGCTCGAAGCGCCTCTAAAAACTCTCTATCGCTCGCGGATTCGGATTCAACTTCTTCTCGATGAGTCGGACTATACTCGTTTCGCATTCGATTATCGTTATTCACCGTATCGACTTTCATTACGTTACTTGAGTCGATATTAGATTCATTCGGTTTTGTGATCTTTACTTGAACTTCTTTGAGTGCATTTTCATTAATTTTTTGTTTATTTTCATTTGTTTTCGTTGAAGATATTTCGACTATCTCTAACGTAGAGCTCTGATTTTCGAGCTTCCTTATTTCAATCTCTTTATTATTCGGTTCTGATGATTCGTCGATCCATTGGCAATGCAAATTGATCACGTAAACAAAAGTTCCATTTTCTTTCCGCGAGCAAACGAGAGTTTCCGAGACGTCTCGATCGAACATTACGGACGACTCCGAAAGTATCTTACCCGCGATCTTGATAGTTTTGTTTTTATAACTCAATACGACTTGGTTTCGATTCATCCAGTCATTTCCGAGAATTATTACCGACGTGAGATATGGGATAATAAGAAACGATGATGGTAATTTTCTTTGATCGATCTCGACTTCGAGCCATACTTGTTTTTTGATCGTCGTTGATTTTTTTCCGATGGCCGTGGTAACATATAAATTTGACACAGGCAACGTTTTTATGTTATATTTTTGCGCAATGTCCCGATAAAAATCCTCTGATATCGCCGTAATTTGACTACCTGAGTCCAGTAAAACCGTCAAATCCTTTCCGAAAATATTTACGCGAATGTGCGGACAATTCTGTACTGCCGGACTCACCCCCTCTTGGTCCTCATCATCCCCCGTTCCATCTATACCTTGTTTCAGATCGTCTACAAAATCGAAATTGTGACACGTTGCGGGACCACGTTTCAACGTGTCACATTTTAGTTTAAATTCTCGGTATTTCTTTGCGAAATGTTTGTTTGTGCCAACATCGGCGGCGGAAAGCGCGTGTCCGGCAAACAGAATCGCGTGTTCGTGTAATGCGGATTGTTAGAGTACGAATTCGGTTGTCTATATATGACGTCGCTCGGTCTTGTATCATGATACGGTCTTTGCCCGGTATAGGATTGCCGACTGTATCGAGAATTATTATTCGTCGACCGATGAATTCGTGTCGCTCGTACGCGATACGAGTTTGTGTTGTTCTGCGCGTCGTTATTATTCCAATGTTTACTTTCCTTTATTTTCGTTCTTTCTCTTCGCGTCGCGTCAAGGCTCGCCAACGATTGCGCGATGAGACTTTCGTTATTATAATCGACGGTTGCTAACGCTTCGCGAACCCATACCGGATATTGTTGTATAATGTTATAGTTTACTTCGTAAGACGTTAATTTTGGTCTGAAGTATTTCGCGTCACGCAGTTGTCTATAAAAGTATGTTTGCAATGTTTCGTCGTTCAAATTTCAGCGTCGCTCCATCCATCGATTTTTAAAAACAACGCGGATCGGTACCGAATAAAATTCCGCCAAGAACTCTTCTTTGAACGTTTCGTAATTCGCAAAGTTATTTCTCGTTTCGTACCATAATGCCGCTTTTCCCTCTAACGCATTCTCAATCAACAGTAATTTTCTTTGTTCTTTTACATTTTTTATTTTAAAAACTCTTTCGACCTCTTCAATAAATTCCGCGGGATTTCTTTCGACTTCGTTCTTGAATGTCGGAATTTTTACCTCGATGTGACATTGTTGAGTGCTACTTACAATCGCCGTTATCTCCTCGATCCTTAGATCGCGTCGTTCTCTTTCGTTTATTTCTGCCGGATTCGCCGGCACGACCGCGGGCTGTTGTTGACGTTGAGCTTCGAACGCTGCTCGTTGTTCTTCGAACTCGACTCTCAAACGCTCCAATTCTCGCCGCTGTCTCACTATATTTTCTTGTTCTTGTTGTAGTTCGCGTCGGCGAGCGTCCTCGGCTCCGACATGTCTATCATCCTCGAGTATAGGCATATTATTCAACTCTCTCTAGGGACCTGTGAGTTTCGATAAATCTTTGTATTTTTGTTTTGATATTCGCCCTGACTGCGTCACGTATGTCGACGTTCTCTTTTTTTCCATACACTTAACTCGAATCACAATTTCAAACTTTCTTTTCTTTTAGAGCGAATATCTACGATTTTATTTATTTATTTTAATTTCATTTATTATTATCAATTTTCGGTTCACGATACTCGTTTAACGCAATATTTCTATCTTGTTAACTTTTTCGTGCCCCTTTGTTGGGCGCCAATAGTAAATTATATAATCTTTATCCGCCAGACAAACCGGTACAAATAGACAATATTAAAAAACATACACATTCAACAAGAGACCAATAAATAAATAACCAGAAAATCTTCACATTAAAATGACGGGCACGACATTTCGTCCCTATTATTTTTTCCTTTTCTTGTTTTTCGTTCTTTTTTCTCTATAGATATATATTTTGTTTAGATTATCACCAACCACCGTTATTGTTCGGTCAAATCACGTCCGTTAATTTGTCGATTACCCGTCTACATGAACAATTGAGTTTGTCATATCCCGCTCGTCATTTCACACACACATTACAATGTTCAACTTATCTCGCTCCGTTGTTAAAGTTCGTTGACTCTTTGTTCTCCCTCTGGGGCTCGCTGTAACTCTCCAAAAATTGCACCCTTAATTGTTGTAATGAATCCGGCTGGCCAGGCACGGCGAGGGCGTGAAACCGGGAATATCCCGTAGTCCTCGAGTGAGTGGGCGATGCACGACAGTCAGGCGAGTTCGTCCGTTCCGTCCGGTGTCCCCAGAGGCAAAGAGGCAGAGCCGAGTCCGTGATTTTCGGAGCTGGACTATGCTCTTACGTCATGCGCGACGGTGTCGTCGCCTTGCTCGATATTTAGGCTGCTAGCAATTGATTGCTGGCGCCATCGATCGTCTTGCTCTCGTTTGCGGAGTGCGCGAGTATTTAAATTCTTACAACGGATAACACTGAGAGTTGAGAAAAAGTTTCACATTGGTAATTTGGCAATGATCAAAGCGGCTGGCGTTTGCTGTTTTGACCGTTTTTCGATTTGTCTGGAAACCCACAATAACGAAGCGTGGTTTCTCCAGTTGATTGGACGTTTTCACCGTCCAAACATGTTTCGTCGTGTTTGGAAGCATGGGATATGGCGTACAACTCCCAGTTACGAAAACTCATCCTAACGTCTTTTTCGATATGGCTGAGTAGACGTATTTTGCGTTTATCCGAGAGCGTCACGTACGGCATCAGCCACTCAATTCTGGTAAGTTCAATTTTGAAGTCCTCATCAGCCGTTTGTACAACGGCGTTCGTGTCGCTCCTCGATCTCGTGAGAATGAGCTCATGCTTCGTGTTGACGACGATTTTCTGATAGTCCTCGGCAAATCCGAGAATCATAGCGAGCGGTATCCATACGTTAAAGTACCCTCTGTCATCTTTGAGTTGTTTAGTCTCTTCGACATCGAGCCAGCCGGCGGTTTCAATGATGGCGCTCTGACCAGGACTCAACAACGCATAACCTTTCATGAGACATGTCAAGCCAACATTCTTGTTTCGGTCGATCTCTATGGCATTAATCTCGTACCGAATTTCCTCGAATAGATGAGTAATTGCATTGTTCACCAACTTTGTCGAGGTGGCGGCAGTCCCATCCGCTTTTGTCAATCTTCCACAAACGTGCAGCGAACTTCGTGCGGGTAGCAAGCAGAGATCCTGATGTTGTACGGCTATTCGAATCTCATCGCTATTGTTAAAGGTTGACGAAGTGTAGGGTTGATGCGAATGAATCTCGTAATGCGTTACGGATTCGTCGAATACTACGTTCGACTGAACGTGCAGAACCTCTTCCATTCCAGCAGAAACAAAATATCAGACAGATTACTTTCTTCCACCAGCGACTCGGAGTCCTAGACTTCCGAGAAATTGAATGTTGCGACGTGTTAGTGTCTTCAGAGCTCGATGACGAATGATGGGTGGGCGCCATGTTGACTCTCTTTTATAGCCGTGACCAACTTTTTTGTAGACGATACCCTGAGACGGAGAACGAGGTCGATCTCCGCCTCAATTTCATCAGAAATTCATCATCGACAATTTTCTCTCGATAAAATTTGAATTTTGTCGCATTTTCCGATTTTTTGTATTTTTCGGGATTCAAATATTCGCGCGCGTAAAAATCGACCCGTTTATTGATTTTCACGCAGAGCGGCGCGCAGGTACTGCCGCAGTGGCTCCGATTGGCCGCGAAAATTTTCTTGAGCGCTGATTGGCCCAAGGGAAAAATACCGCAATGTGGCATTTTTCGGCCAATCAGCCAGGGGCCGGTTTTTGTATAAAAGGGCGTGCAGAACGCAGAAAAATCAGCAGTCGGCTGAAGGAGCTCCAGCAAGGTACTTCTTTAGTTCAATTTGTTCAACTAAGCCCAGGGGCTAGGACAATTCGGTGTCAGACACCGGTTATCGTAGTTCTCTGGAGGATTGTAGGTTAGTTTACCCGGCGGAGGTGAGCTTGCACCCCGGGAGATTTGATCGTGGCCCCGCTTTTAAAATCTTTCCGGGAAAATACCAAGCCTCTCGCAGAGGGCCCTGAGTAAGGTTAACCATGCACGGGGTAGCGGTTCGAGCTCGTTTCCGAGCTCGATCCCCGATCCTCCTCTACGGGCACCTTCCTCACGGCAGATGCTAAATGCAAATTAAAAAATTCTTTAGATTTTAAGGTTAGTTTAAGCCAGCGGGGAATCTAACCTCCAAATTTCGTTTTCAAGACATAACCTAGAAAATTTCTTTCGCGACATAACCTTAACATTTTTCGAGGAACACGCGACACCGTGCCAAGAAGGACGACTCGGACGGTAAAACAGCTCGGTCGGTAAATTGTTTCGATCGGTAAATTGAGAAAAAAAATTCACTGCATCGAATTTTTGTTTCTCTCGCGTTTCAAGTATCATCATTCGCGTTTTTTCGAGTTTCTCATATAACCCGCAACGACAATCGGAAAGGGCCGCAAAATTGACTCGGTCGGTAATTCAAAAACAGAAGTTATTTAAATCTCGTTTAATTTCGCGTTTGAGTTTCATTCTTGACGAACACCGAACAATTCATCGGTAAAATCATTTCTTCCACGAATCACTGACTCTCGGTCGGTAAAACAGATCGTAAATTTTCCTTTTTTTTAAGAAATGAGATTTTGAATTGAATTTTGGGTTTGGCAACGCAATCGCGATCATAATTCGAAACATTTGGCACTTTCATCGTTTTTCACGATTAATTAACTAATTAATTAACAATTAACAATTAATCATTTTCTTTTGCCGAACAACTCGAGTGTGTTTCGTCACGCGATTTTAATACAGGAATCATCGGAAGGAGCGAGCTTCGATACGAAATAATTGTGATATTGTATTTCGTTTTATTTATGTGTTTTTGAATAAATAACCATTCATTTCACCGAATTTGACCACATCTAACGATTTTCTGCTCGCCCCGAATCCCTAACGATCGAGAAGTAGCCGACAGACGCGTCGGTGAAAGAGTCGGCCGTTACAACTGGCGCTCGACGTGGGGCGAGCGAAGGGGTCAATTCGGTGATACTGACCGCGAGAAAAACCGAAACCGTAAAATCGCGATAAAATTAGTATACGCGCGAGTAAATTAAAATTTAAAATGGCGGACAAGCCGAAGAACGCGAAGAACGCGGCAGAAGATTTACCAAAGGAGAAAAAGGGAAAGGAGGACAAGCCGACGGAAAAATCGACATCGGAGATAGAGGGCGCTCAGGCGCTGCACATTCAAGAGACGCCCCAAAAAATGGAGGGGCAGGATGAAAGCGGGATAGAGAATCCGACACAACTCGGGGATTCAGGGCTCGGAGAGGCATCGTCGGCATTGCCGCACGACCTCGACTTGACCACAACGATTTCATTCCCTGCCCTCCAACAACTCTTCGACCCGCAACGTGGGAATTTCGGTCCAATCCGAACGGAAAAGAGCAAAGGTGCGAAACCGAAGGAGATTCCACCGAAGCCAAGAGTCCGGGAATCGACTTCGCTGAGCGACATCATGAGGGTGCTCAACAACGTCAACAACCGACTCGATTCGATGGACACGAATCAACAGCAGTACAGGCGGGATTTCGGAGACTTCAAGGCCGACATCCGACAGACCTTTGATGAGCTGCGTCAACAAATGACGCAACAGATGCGAGCAGAGATCTACAAGCTGGATACAAAATACAGCGATCATTTCACGGCGCTGCAGACGGCAGTAGTCACCGAGAATTATAATCTTACGGAGACGAGAAAGAAGGTAGCCAAAGAGGGTCAGATGCGATCACACGAGATTGCCTCCAGGATAGCAGCGTGTGAGGTCGCAATGGCGCAACAGCGGCTTCACCTGTCCGAAATGGACAAGAGGATCAAGAGAATAGAGGATCAGGGTCCAGAGATGATCATGGACAGTACACGTTTTCCGGAAAGGAGAAATCAGCAACAGCAGCAGACGGTGCAGACACAGCAAGAGATGGCTCCTCAACATGGATTACAGGATGAGGAGACATTGAACACACAATCGGAGCCACCGCGTGTCAACAAAATTAAGCTTCTGCCACCAAAATTCGACGCATCGGGACGACTTAGGCCAATGAAATTCATACGTGAATTAAGGCAGTACTGCGAGGCGACGTGGCCTAACCCAGCGGAGTTCCATTACTTAATGGCGCAGTGCTTTGAAAAGGCAGCAAGGGAATGGTGGATGCTCGGCGAGGAGGAGATCGACGACTTCAGCGAACTGGAGCGACGTTTCCAAGCGAGGTACTGGAGCGAGGAGATCCAGTTCAAGGCTAGGAAGATACTGGAGTTCGGCTTCTTCAACGAAGGAAGGCAGAACACTCGAGCGGAATACGCTACCACGATCTTTTGCACGGCGAGGGATTTAACACCGACTCCAAGCGACAGGGAGATTATTAATGCGCTTTCGAGGCATTTCTCAGAGGAGATTCGAGCGACAATTTTCGCAAGAGGGATCGAATCATTGGAGAAGCTTATTCTCCTCCTCGAGAAATCGGCACCGGGAAACAGTGCAAATAAACAAAACAAGCCGTGGGATACAAACACGGCGCAACAAGCACACAGGCCGAGCAATCAACCCGGCCAAAAACAGCAGCAACCGCAGCATCAGCAGCAACAGTAGCAACAAAACCGATCGACACCGATCAACAAAAATCCGAAGGTACAGGCAATCCAGGTGGAGAAACCGAAGGAGCCTGTACCCTCGACATCGAAACAGGGAAACTAGGAGAAGTTGCATCCTCGTCCAATAAAGACGGAACATCGGATGCAACGAGAAAACGAAGGAGTAGGAAGAAAAGGAAAAGGATAGAAACCATCAATACGCTTTTCACCGACATGCGGGAATATTTACTGGGCGAGGAGATCAATGGAGAGGAAGTTCAACTCACGGAATGTCCGGAGATTGACACGGAAGTTGAAGGGATTGATACGACAGCATTGACGGATCTTGGAAGCAAGACAACAGCGATTTCGGAGGAATTTTATTTGCGTAATATGGACAAGCTTCAGCACTGTCCAACGTTGCCGGTTACTGGAATCTGTGTGAGAGGGGCTCTTCGAGGTAGACCTACGAGGGTAAAAAGACAACTGATGGCTACAACGAAGATTGGATCGTTGTTAGTACAAGTTAAGTATTTGATCATTCCGGGTCTCATTAGGGATAGTATTCTCGGGGTAGATTGCTTGACGGCACTTAAAAGTGTGATTGATCTCGATACGGGAATAATAAAAATCCAAAGTGGTGGACAATCTACGGTCGTACTGGTTAAGTCTGTTGAACCGAGGAAGGCAACGACTGATCAACCCGAGATGTCCAAAAATAAAACCACGGAGGATAATACCCCGAGCGACACACTGCCGCAAACAATCCCGAAACAAACTCGGGATCCTAATGAGTCTTTGAGGGAGGTTTCAAGTTTGAGCAAAGAAGAGGAGGAAGAGATAACGAAGGAGGAAATTGAAGAAAAAATAGAAGAAGCCACTGGACTCTCGCCAGAACAAAAGGACCAATTACGAGATATTTTATGGAAGTACCGTCGAGTTTTTCGCAAGACTCCGGGAAAAATAAATGTCTATGAACATGAGTTACAGGTGACAAGTGATAAATCACTCATGGGCTACGCGTATGAAATTCCCTTCAAACATTTGGAGAAAGTAGATGCTGAAATAGAAAAACTGCTGAAGTAGGATATAATTCAGCGATCAACGAGCCCGTGGATAAATCCGATGACGGTGGTGGCGAAGGAGGATGGAACCGTTCGTTTATGTTTGGACGCTAGGAAATTGAAATTGAATCAACGATAACGAATGCACGCCGCATATCGAGGAGATTTTCCAACGATGCCATTCGGTTCAAGTAATGAGCAGTTTGGATTTGACCAGCAGCTTCTGGCAAATTCCACTGCATCCAAATTCGTACAAGTACACGGCGTTTAGACATCGCGGGAGGATTTACGAATTCAAGGTTACACCATTTGGATTGAAAACTAGCACTGCGAGTTTATTGAGAGCTCTCGACATTGTATTGGCCAACCTCGGGGAACACGTGATCAACTTCGTGGATGATTTGCTGTGTATCTCCGGCTCATTCGAAGAACACATGCGACATTTAACCGAATTATTTCAACGACTCGAGGAGCACGGGATGACTCTCAAGCTTAAGAAGGCGAAGTTTTTCAGAAAGGAGGTTGATTTTCTAGGCCACGTTCTAACGACGACGGGGATAAGACCACAAACAGAGAAAATACAAGCGATACAGGAATTTCCAGCGCCGAAAAATATCAAACAGCTTTGCGGATTTTTGGGACTCGTGAACTATTACACGAGGTTCACGAATAGACATGCGCACGAATCAGTAACTCTGCTTGAACTCTTAAGGAAAGGAGTAAAATGGCGATGGAAAGAAGAGGAAGAATGCGCTTTCCATCGGATAAAAAACTTATTTATCCAAAATGTTTTATTGAGACATCCGGATCCATCGAGGGAGTACATTCTACAAACAGACACAAGCGATTATGCGCTCGGAGCGACATTAGGTCAGAAGGACGAAAATGGCGAATTATGAGTTGTCGTTTTTGCGAGTAGAACGTTAAAAGGACCGG
Source organism: Ischnus inquisitorius (assembly GCA_963924025.1). Classification (NCBI taxonomy): domain Eukaryota; kingdom Metazoa; phylum Arthropoda; class Insecta; order Hymenoptera; family Ichneumonidae; genus Ischnus; species Ischnus inquisitorius. Next base: position 11,497,539 of record OZ001253.1, read on the forward strand.
AATTAACATACACAACGACGGAAAAGGAGCTTCTGGCAATTGTATGAGCCTTGAAAAAATGTAGGACATATTTAATGGGGGCGCGAATACGAGCAATTACAGATCACAAAGCGGTGATTTTCCTTAAAAATTGCAAGCTATTAAGCGATAGGTTGACGCGATGGATACTCGCGATACAAGACTACAATATCGAGTTCGAACATTGCCCGGGGGTTGGAAACATCGTAGCAGATGTATTGAGTAGGATTAATGACTCGGGAAAGGACATCGAAAAACCAAGTGGACGGGAAATTATCATTAACACGCTGTTAATGCAACGACCGTCGAGGGAACTTAAAGAGCGCATACGCAACATCGCTGAGGAACTGAGGAACAGAAAAACGACTAAATAACGAGGATTCAAAATATCGCGTCGAACAGGATATTTTGATAAATAAAAAACAAAAAATCGTTTTACCAACCGCGTTATTAAAACAATTGACGGTTGAAACACACGAGATCTACGGTCATATCGGATCGAAGAAGGTGTGGAAAATAATCGGCGAGGACTTTGCACACCCACACATGCAACGGCATATCCGGCAAGTGTTGGCTAAGTGCGATTCTTGTCAGCGCAATAAGGTGCCAAATCAGCACTCTTATTCGGCGCAACAGAATATCGTTCCTGAGGGACCGGGAGACCTCGTCTCAATTGATTATTATGGTCCATTGCCATCGGCTCAATCGGGTATGAAGTACATTTTAGTGACAAGTGATGCTTTCAGCAAATTTGTCAAACTCTACCCATTGAAAGCCGCCACCGCTCCGGCGACCATCGACCGTATCTTTAATCATTACATTCCGGATTACGGAAAACCGAGAAAACTGCAGTTCGACCACGGAACACAGTTCACGTCGAGAAAATGGTTAGATAAGTTATCTAGTGAGGGAATTCAACCGGTGTTTTCATCAATCCGACACCCGCAAGGTAACATCGTAGAGAGGGTTAGCCGAGAGTTAGGACGATTCTTTCGTTCGATATTAGCTGACAAAGAAACACACTCGAGTTGGCTAAAGTGGGTGGCTGCTATAGAGGATTGTATGAACGAGACTCATCATGAGACTACCGAATTCACCCCAATCGAACTACAACTTAATCAAAAGCCAAAGCGAATATGGAGGGAATGGATCCAAACTGGGAACCAGGGACAAGAACCTTTGGAACAGAGGTTGCATTTGGCACGAGAGCGCATCCAAAGGAAAGGAAGGCAGCGTGCCATGCGATTTGACAATAAACATCAATTGATTGAATTTAGCGTCGGGGAACAGGTGCTTGCAAAAGCTTGCAATGTTAGCGACCCCGCAAATAAGCGAATTGCTAAATTCTTTTTAATTTATGAGGGACCCTACCGAATCAAAAAGAAGATCGCCGAATCAACATACATCTTGGACAATCATGCCAACAGCTCAGAAAGGGGGATGTATCACGCTTCAAATCTAAAGAGATACCAGCGATAGGAGATCCAAGGAAAAATTGAGATTTGAAGGGCAAAAATTAATTAGATTTGTTTTCGTGTTCTTTGCCTGCGTTCTGTCCACAGCTTAAAATATGTCAAGAATCTCAACCGAGACGCAGACGGAAAGGGGGTTCGGGGTCCTCCACTTCTCCGGGGGAACACCTCTTCCCGGAGGGTGGGAGTACTTCCCGACCCCCACCGTTTACAAGATTCTCAAGGCGAGGCCCTGGAAGGGGGTGGAGAGAGGAGCAATGAAAAAAGGAAGAGCTGTCCAGACGCTGGGAAAGAAAAAAGAAAAGGGCGTCCAGACAAAAGCAGCAACAGAGGAGGAGAAGAAAGGATGTGACGAGGGAAGAAGAACAGCAGAGAAAGAAGAAGAAAAAAGAAAACGCGAGAAAGAAAGAAAGAAGGAGTGGGCGATTAGGAGTAGGATGAGGATGAGAAGGGAAAGGAAGGATAAGGAATTTGAGGAATTGAGGGAAGCGGAGGAAATATTACAGAAATGGTGTTGGGATAAGGTCGCGGAATTTGACAAGGACGAGGAGGAGGATCGAAGGGAAATTGGGGAGCTTATTAAAAGCCTGATGCCTCCGAGGCCTCTATCTCCGCTTTTCGAGGACCCAAAAGTTATCGAAGAGAAGGGACTGCTGGAGGAATTAATCAGCGAAATCCGTGGGGAGAAAAAATCCCCAAGTACTCCAGCAGTCCCCTCTCGAAAACTCCCAAGAGTTGTAAAGGTGGAAATTTTCAAGAAACCTAGTGTAGAGTGGAGGAAGGCGAGAGACGCGATATACAGCCGCCCTCCCCAATAAACATTGTCAAGTTCGTTCATTACTATCATATTATTTTTCCCTAAATTATAAAGCGAACAGGTCAACGAATCAGCATTCCGGGAAGATCCAAATCAACTTCAGAGAAGCTGCGTTGGATCTGGAGGGGCGTTGAGACGGAGAACGAGGTCGATCTCCGCCTCAATTTCATCAGAAATTCATCATCGACAATTTTCTCTCGATAAAATTTGAATTTTGTCGCATTTTCCGATTTTTTGTATTTTTCGGGATTCAAATATTCGCGCGCGTAAAAATCGACCCGTTTATTGATTTTCACGCAGAGCGGCGCGCAGGTACTGCCGCAGTGGCTCCGATTGGCCGCGAAAATTTTCTTGAGCGCTGATTGGCCCAAGGGAAAAATACCGCAATGCGGCATTTTTCGGCCAATCAGCCAGGGGCCGGTTTTTGTATAAAAGGGCGTGCAGAACGCAGAAAAATCAGCAGTCGGCTGAAGGAGCTCCAGCAAGGTACTTCTTTAGTTCAATTTGTTCAACTAAGCCCAGGGGCTAGGACAATTCGGTGTCAGACACCGGTTATCGTAGTTCTCTGGAGGATTGTAGGTTAGTTTACCCGGCGGAGGTGAGCTTGCACCCCGGGAGATTTGATCGCGGCCCCGCTTTTAAAATCTCTCCGGGCGAATACCGAGCCTCTCGCAGAGGGCCCTGAGTAAGGTTAACCACGCACGGGGTAGCGGTTCGAGCTCGTTTCCGAGCTCGATCCCCGATCCTCCTCTACGGGCACCTTCCTCACGGCAGATGCTAAATGCAAATTAGAAAATTCTTTAGATTTTAAGGTTAGTTTAAGCCAGCGGGGAATCTAACCTCGAAATTTCGTTTTCAAGACATAACCTAGAAAATTTCTTTCGCGACATAACCTCAACATTTTTCGAGGAACACGCGACACCAAGCCGAGAAGGACGACTCGGACGGTAAAACAGCTCGGTCGGTAAATTGTTTCGATCGGTAAATTGAGAAAAAAAATGCATTGCATCGAATTTTTGTTTCTCTCGCGTTTCAAGTATCATCATTCGCGTTTTTCCGAGTTTCTCATATAACCCGCAACGACAATCGGAAAGGGCCGCAAAATTGACTCGGTCGGTAATTCAAAAACAGAAGTTATTTAAATCTCGTTTAATTTCGCGTTTGAGTTTCATTCTTGACGAACACCGAACAATTCATCGGTAAAATCATTTCTTTTACGAATCACTGACTCTCGGTCGGTAAAACAGATCGTAAATTTTCCTTTTTTTTTTAAGAAATGAGATTTTGAATTGAATTTTGAGTTTGACAACGCAATCGCGATCATAATTCGAAACATTTGGCGTTTTCATCGTTTTTTACGATTAATTAACTAATTAATTAACAATTAACAATTAATCATTTTCTTTTGCCGAACAACTCGAGTGTGTTTCGTCACGCGATTTCAATACAGGAATCATCGGAAGGAGCAAGCTTCGATACGAAATAATTGTGATATTGTATTTCGTTTTATTTATGTGTTTTTGAATAAATAACCATTGATTTCACCGAATTTGACCACATCTAACGATTTTTTGCTCGCCCCGGATCCCTAACGATCGAGAAGTAGCCGACAGACCGGGAGGTAAATGACTTGCGATGGAACTTCAATGATCTTATATCCTGGTGGCACTGCTGGGAAGAATTCGTGTATCGTATGAACTTTGTGTTCGTTGATGTACGCCCCCGTAGTTATATTGCACTCGACCCGCAATGCGTTGACCTTGAGAATGGCTACTGGTAAATCTGAGCTGTGACTCTGATTTCGCGATAGCTCGCGTCGAGTGAATCCCAAAAGACGGGCTATCGAGTCTTGCGGTCGAAAATCAATGTTATGGCTGCACTTTATCACACTGCGCAGTGTATTGTTGTTGGGCCTTAGATTGATAGATATGCCTTTCGGTTTAAGCGCCTCCTCCAAATATTTTTCTATATCTTCGATCTCGTAACTTCCAGTCGGCAGAACGATCACCTCGTTGCCCACGTAAAACTTGTTTTTACCAACATCGATGTTTGGTATAGAGTTGAAGGTTAGCAATTCCACTAGACCAAGAACGTAGTGCTTGCACGGCGAAAGTTCGATTGGTGGAAAGTATTGTGCTTCTAGTGTAGACGATGTTCCAGTTAGACTGAGCGTCAATGCTTCGTCCATGATAGATCGTATTCAACTGTCTTGATGTACACTCTACAAACTCTTATATAAGAATTTCAGACAAAGGTGGCCACACTCGTAAGTGTCGTAATCCTGATATCTCGCGTGATTGTATTGAACCTCATCGACTCCGAGACTCCATCAGTTCTCGCGGTGGTTGAAGATCTCCGAAACTGTCAAAGTACACGACTTTACTGCCATTCTTTCGATATGCCACCCAGTGAGTTCCAGGTCCATCTTTGTCGTCAAGGTTAATTATAGCAGACTCGCGATAACGAGGCCCATCAGGCGGTAACGCATTCCTCATAAATACACCGCGGAAATAGGGAATCCCGCGCGCATGCTTGAGACGATCAGCGTCCGTTAGAGCTCGTTTGGGCAGGTGGAGTTTTTTTTCTGTTCGTAGGCGCAGACCGAATCCCGTCTTGTGCGCTTTGAGATAGAGACCTTTGCCGAGAGCGATGGTTTCCATCGCTTGATTGTGTCGCTGACTCTCGGCCAACTGCTGCTTGGCTGCACTAGCATCGTTTACAGCTTTCGCCACTCCTGCAGCGCCACCTGCCAACGCTCCCGTTGCACTCAAACCGGCAAACAGCGGGATGAGAAAAGGCAAAAATCCGCCAACTTTTTGGGGAATAGGTAGTACACGTGGTACACGGATATTTTTTCTTCCACCCGCTTTTTTCACGGCGTCGCGAGCCTTCTTCAACGCCGATCGAATAACCTCACGAGAGTTATTCCCCGATGATTCCGAAGCAGCTTTCACGATCTTGGAGAACATGACCTGCCTCTTCTTCTTCTTCTTCTTCAGCCCCATACCAAGACTGGATTTCGCTTTCATGGTTTTTGATATAGCGTATGCGGCAACCTTTTCGCCTAATCTAGCGTCAGTCGAATGGACACGCTGCCAGGCTTTTTCTGCCAAAACTTTGTCAGCTGCGTTGCGCGCTTCGACGGTCTCACGATTCTTCGAGTACGCAATATCGTGCTCCTTGCAGGCTGCATCCAGAGGATTTATACCAGGATCACCGCGAGCGATACGTTTCGCTAGCTTCGTGCCTGGTCCACAGTATTGATAGCCCGGTACATGAAGTTCGAAAGGTAGGTTGTTGATAATCTTGTTAAGGACGCCTTGACCCTTGTGTATGATCATTCCACTAGCGTGTCTGGTCGACGAATGAAAGCGACGGTATATAAGCGCGCTAGTTATACCCTGACAGCTGAGTCATCATGGAGTTCAGAGAGCAATCACACAAGCTGCCGGTGACAAACTTCGATGCTCTTACGGAGCAAAAAAGTATTCGGACGCGTCATGGCGAATTGCTGCCTGACAGTATACGTGCAGTGTTTTGCGGCCCATCGAATTGTGGCAAAACGAACGCACTACTCCCTCTCATCACTCATCCCAATGGATTGAGATTCGAAAATGTGTACGTTTATTCAAAGTCTCTGAGTCAATCAAAGTACAAGTTTCTCGAAAAACTCCTCAGACCCGTAGAGGGTATCGAGTACTTTGCATTCGGTGAACACGATCAAGTTGTTTCTCCCGCTGACGCTAACCCCAATTCTATCATGATTTTCGATGATATAGCCTGCGAGAAACAAGACAATGTCAGGGCTTTCTACTGTATGGGTAGACACAAGAATATTGATTGCTTCTACCTGTGTCAGTCTTACGCGCAGATTCTTAAACATTTCGTACGCGACAACGTTAATCTGCTGGTGATTTTCCGACAAGACGATGTAAATCTCAAGCACGTCTATGACGACCACGTGAATACGGACATGTCCTACGCACAGTTCAAAGAATTGTGCGCCACCTGCTGGAACAATGAAGATCACGGTTTCCTCGTAATCGACAAAGATCGTAGAGGACTCGACCACGTCCGATACAGAAAAGGCTTCGACGCTTTGCTATAAATATATCGCGTACAAAGTAAAACTCTTAGTATATCATGAAAGGTCAAAGCAATGATATCGCGACGGAGTTCAGTCGAGAGAAAAAAATACTCTGTCAGATCGACAAAGCGAGAGATGCAGTTAGGCGCAAATACAAATTGCTCAAGGAGGGCAAGCAGACAATGGAAAAAGCGTGGGGTGACACATTCAAACCAATCGTTAATCCATTGGAACGACTCGTCACCGCAACCGACACTAACAGACGCGAAATTAAGAATGAAATTCAAAGCTTGAAGAAGGAGGAAGAGAATCCAGACTGGGAAGCTTCTTCATTCAAGACGGCATACGATGACGACGACGACGACGACGGTACTAACGAATCAATGGAAATAGGAGATTTAACGGAAAGAGGCAATCCAACTATCAATAAATATCTTCACCTTCTCAATATGAATCGAAAAAAATTTCTCGATACGACTTATGGAGTTCGGAAGCCAGCAGACGGTACACTGATGATTGGAGATTCACCGATAACGTTTGCGAACGAAAACGTGATTGTGGGTAACGAAAAGTATCATTCGAATGTTGGCTTGTTCGAGTTGCTCTTTAGAAAACAACCCGATGCGGATCTCATTAGCGACGAAGATAAAAATAATTATGGAAAAATTCTGCAAAAGACGAATGCCTACAGGAAACACTACAGCCCGGATGAAGTCGTACACAAGCAAAACACCAACAAGTATAAAATGTATATAGCTCCGTTAATCGGTGGCACACCGTCTCGAACGAGAGTTGGTTCAGGACTACCGCGATACAAGATTGCGAGAAGAGGTACGCGCATGGATTACGTGTACCGGGACGACCCCAACGAACTCGTTGATAGACTACGTCTGCTGATTGCTGAGCGATCGACTGGCAATCCAAGTCACGTCAATGAGATTGTCTCGATCAATGAGGAATTGCGTGAAGCTGGAATAGTGTATTAATAGAGGTGAACGAGTGACAAACACCTCAATTCAACAATGAGCGTTGACGTGTTCGGACGACAGTTAGGACGAATAGAAGGTACACGTGGCCTTCCGGGTTTCGGATGCAAGCTCACCGCTGACAACCAATACGACATTGAGGGCAAGAGATTGTGCAACGTTGCCGAGTCACGAGAGCCACTCGATGCTACAAATTTGAGTCTCGTGAAACGCTTGATACAACAAGAATTGGGTGTCATTTTTAGTATCACAACTAGACAACGACAGGATTTGGATGATCTCCAACTGAAGATTCAAATTCTGGAAGAACAGGTGGAGAAGAGATTAAAGATAATCGAGATAAACGTCGAAACTAATTTAGAGTTGGCGATTCGCAATTCCAAATCCCTGGCTGCATTGGACACAGCATGGAACACCAGAGTAGTGGAAGAGTTACATAAACCAGCTCGCCGCAATTATCCTCGACGCAAATTCGATGTGCGAGGTTTCGATGAGACATGGCAAGCTGATCTTGTCGAGATGCAACCTTATGCTCGTGAAAACAATGACACCAAATACTTGCTAACAATCATCGATGTTATGTCCAAGTTCGCTTGGGCTGTTCCCATGAAGCGTAAAACAGCGCAAGATATCACTGCAGCCATGGAATCTGTGCTCCGACAAGGACGAGTACCGTCGAACCTTCAAACGGACAAAGGCAAATAATTCTTCAATGCGAATTTCCAGAGTCTCATGGAACGATACCGGATCAATCACTACTCGACATATAGCAACCTCAAGGCGTCCATTGTGGAACGTTTCAATCGAACACTGAAAAACAAAATGTGGCCAAAATTTAGTTTGCGCGGCACGTACAAGAGGCTCGACATTTTGCCGGATCTTGTAAAAGCATACAACGACACCAAACACCGCACCATCGGAATGAAGCCGAAAGAAGTCACAGCATCTAGTAAATTGTTTCTAGATTTCGAGTTGGTGACAAGGTACGAGTGAGCAAGAATAAACATGTTTTCGAGAAAGGTTACACCCCCAATTGGACAACGGAAATTTTTACTGTGAATCGAGTGATGCCGACTCTACCAGTGACGTACAAACTGAAGGACTATCAAGACGAGCCCATCGTCGGTGGTTTTTATGAACAAGAGCTTCTGAAGGCTAAGTACCCTGATGTCTATCTTGTGGAGAAAGTACTCAAGAAACGTGGAGATCAACTTTATGACAAGTGGCTAGGATTCGACGCCGCACACAATAGTTGGATAAATAAGTCTGATTTGTAAAACACCTTTTTTGTATCATTATAAAACGATGATTTCTTTTCAATAAAAACATATACAAAGTTATTTATTGCCGATGCTGAATTGAATTTGATGCTTGTAAGTTCCACCGCCCAGGTACTTCAGAAACAATTCTCCTTGAGCTACCATGTGTATCATCTGATCAAACATGATCTGGTCTTTCTCGAATGCCTCCGAGATGCGTTTTGGCAGGAAGACTTGGCAGTTGTCATCGAGGCTGGCAACGGCTTTCAGTCCATACTTTGTTGTGACTTGTCGCAAATCGGTGACTTTGTAGGTCTCGTTGATTTTCAACGCGCTGAGTTGCTTCGTCGGGAGGAAATCCTCCAGAAGAGCGATTTCGTTGAGCTTCGCAATGTCCATGACGAGTGTCTGATGTGAAAGGTTGCGAGTGCACCGTTGATATACCCGTATCCCCTCTACCAGCGGGAAGAAGGTGGGGGTCTGAGAGCTTTGATAGGCCGAGACGTTGAAACGTTTGCGTGATGAGACGCAAGTCTGATCTCGTTTCAATCAAATTTTTCACTTGTTGAATATTTTGCAGAAATAATTCGATTCGATCTTTGAACTCGTTGCGTATATTCGCCATGTCTGCAATGATACGAATAACTTCGAGGCGCTACTTATATACCCTCCACTGGTGGGGGTTTTTATTCAATCATGATTTCCGGGGGTATCCTGCAATGACCCCACGGGAGCGTATCCGTGCTGTCAGGTAGCAAATATCGTTTGTCATCGTGAGGGCTAAGGGCGATCTTGACTTGCTTCTCCGTATAGACTTTGTGCATACGAGATTTGATGACTCGCTGTTCTCGACGCTGTATGATCTTCTCACGGAGACACTGCAGGAAATCATCGAACGTGATCGTCGCTTCCACCACCCCCGTTTTTACCCCCTTTGCATTGTTCATACGATCCTGACCGTCGACTCGTCCGCTGTACATTTTGCTTCGCAATCCAACGAATTCCGTCATGATACGTCCATTGCATTCGTCCTTCATGAGTCCCACGACCTTCTTGTTCACTCGCGGGATGTCAAATTGGTTCTGAGCCGGATAATCGGACGTGCCAAACCTGTCAATATCCCGCTTTATGATATCGTAGATGTCGGGGCAGCGTATTTCGTACAGCAAGCTGTCAGTATCCGTGTACAAGAGCTTGCAGCGATCATCGAACTCGGACTTCATGTAGTCGTAGTGGAATTCGTAGACGAGAATCTTTGACAAGTCCAGGATGCAGAGTCCAACGTAGACTGGTTTATTCAGATAAACCTCGGTTTTCTTCAGTTGCACGGCTACGAGGTTTTCGTCGAAGATGGAGCGACTGTGGAAGTTGGGCTTGGCGATGAGTGCCTCAGCTACGTAACGACCTTCCCAGTGAGTGACGAGTTTAACTTCGACGTAGTTTCGGACATTCTCCATCATCTTCCCGAACACCGCGTTATTCGTCAGCTTGAACAGGTTTTTCTCGAAGTCGTTTTTCGCTTGCTTCCTCATATCGCTGTTGAGATCGATGTACGACTTGAGCCACGGACTTTGGTGGAATTGCAGCACACGATGAATGCGTTTCAGCTCGGATCCATATCTGAGAGCCTGCTTCAGATTTCTGTAGTGGATTATGTATCGGGTCTTTGAATCCTGTGTCGTCATCAGTTTGGTTTGTTTGGAGCCTGGGGCACAATTGTGTTCGGGGCACAGAGGCAGGTCTCTGTGCGCATCGTGGAGACTGTCGGGGTACACGAGGTCGACTTCGAGGATGTAGCCGTCAGAGGAGATGTCCGAAACGTTGCGGAAATCGATGCTTTCGGGATTCTCCACCCATTTGAATCCGCCGTTCGGAAGATACTCCATCATTGCCCAGCCGTAGAGGTTATTGACGTCAAAGTACATCAGGTACTTGGTCTCCTCGTTTGGATGGTAATCGCTCATGTACCTGTTGTTGGCGTGGGCATAACGATTGCAGCACTGACTCACTCCGCCCCTGATGCCGCGCTCGATGAACATGTGCATATCCACGTCCGTGAGGAGTTCCGACTCGACCTTCGTGTATTTGAGCATGGCGTCCCACGTGAAACCTGGTGTTGTGAAATAGTGAGCGGGATCAAGACCGTAGGCTTCCATGCTGTTGTCTCGGAAATTTTCAAAGACATCCGCCAAGAGGAGAACATCGGTTTTCAGATAGAGGTCCGAGTATTCGCCCAGGTCTGCGATGTAGAATTCTTCCCACACTCTCCTGGCATGATCGTAGTCGTCGTCCGAGATGTTGGTGTCATACAGCGAGCTGTAGAAATCATCTCTCGACGGAAGATTCGTCCGATCGAGCTTCGCCAATGAATCGACGTATTCGTACGCAAATACCCCTTTCCTCGTGAGCAGCTCAAACTTGGCGTCGGAGAGGTTAGGAAACTCGCTTCTGAGGATCTTCAATTCCGTCAGGTATGACGCTAGTTTCTCCAGAGACGAAGCCATGAAGCGGAACGAGTCAATGAAACGGAAATTCATGTCGCTTCCGTCAATGTGCTTCGTGAAGGAGATGTATTTTTCCTTCGTCAGTGGCAGAATTTCGATGCGACCCTCGAAGGCTGTTGCGATTTCCCGTATCATGAAGTGGGAGTCGTATCCTGTGAGGTTGTGGAATACGACTGGTACGGTGCGTGAGTCATTGTAATTGAGATTGCACTCGTTGTGTGCTGGACCCCTGTATCTGTCAACAGAAAAAAAATATATATCATTATTTGTTATTGGTCAAATTTAAGAAACTATGAACTAGAGGTACTTACCGTCCGGTCAAATGGCAATGATCCTTGACTCGGTCGTTGGTGGACATGCGTTTCCCGCAGATGTGGCACGTGGTTGCTGTACGAAAATCCGTCATCTGTTGCGAAGATAATCTATCCATAGGCTTCGGATTCATATGGATTTCTTCGATATCCTTGGCCATCTGTTGCAATTCCCGAACGAACCAGTCTGCTGGTTTCGTACCTCTGTAGCTGCGGTACCTGGACATCGAGTCGTCGTAGCTACATTTCAGGTAGTATCCTACGCTGAATGCTTCGTGCTTTTGGTAAGCATTCTCGTCTCGCGTAGGTTCAAGGAGACATTCAAAGTCTGCGTAGACGATGAAGGGTACTCTCTCCTTGTTGCAATGATTCTTGAATCTTATAATCCTGTTCTTCGAAGTCAGCATGTTAACTTTGCACTCGTTAACATTTTTGCTATCAACTTCATGCGAAGCTAACTGCTTTTTGTTACGGAAGTAATGGAGGCAGCGGTCGTAGATATAATGCTTATGATCACGCTTCGACAGCTGAGACGAGACCAATCGGGACAATTCTTTTATCCACACGTAATGGAATTTTGGTAGTTGATAGACGTCAGCGTTGTTTTCCTCCTCCGTCTCGTCCACGTAGTGGTCTTGCACGAGCAAGAGGTTGACGTGCTGAGGCTTCTTCGCCGTTGTAACATGCAGGGGTGCGGTCTCAAACTTCCCACTTCGCATCTTCAGAATGTACACGTTTATAGACAGATCATTCTGTTTTTCGAATTTCGCGATTTGTCGTGGTATCGCCGGAAACTCAATGCCTTCAAAGTTGAGTTCGTCTTTGTACTTCCTGTACTCGGAAACTCGATCGGAATTATGTACAGGATGTAGTGCGGACAGTATAGCCCACTTGAAGCACATGTTGTCCATGTTTTTCACGTTGACACACGCTTTTTTGTTTACGATCTCCTCCGGCAGTTTCACGTACGCGCTGCCTCGCATGGGAGTAAACTTGCTAACATTAACCGTTAGATTGATGATGGAGTGCAATGACCATCCCGAATCCTGTTGCTCGAACTCTTCCATTTCCCGCAGAATGGGATTGCAGACGTTGGTCGTGAACCATCGGTTCACGTTGGTTGTCGGGTAAATGGGTTCGGCCTTCGTATTGAAGTACTTGGTATCTATCACCTCTTCATCGTTCTTAGATACAAGGAATTTTGCAGCTAGGACCATGTAAACTTTAACCGCATTTCTCTCTCTCGCGAGTACATTTTCAATTCGCGAGCGGAAAGTGGTCATACAATCATTCATGAAATTATTAACGTTTACATGTGTTAGGTTGGTAATTACACCCGTCTTGATTCGCTCCTTGAATGCCGACTTCAGATCCGACCATCTTACTCTGTCGACGAGTCTTTCGCGTCTCTGTACACCCTCACCGCGTTTAAGCAAACCCTCCAATTTAATTTCGATTCCTTTGAGGAAACCGATCGCGGCTGAATACTTTTGTCTATCGTTGTCACTGGATGCGGGTATCAATAACAACCCTTCCCACGACCTTATAAGTTCCGTGAGACGATTTTTCCATACATTGATCTCGCTAGAGTTTCTATCCTTCATAAGCTCTAATACTTCCTCCCATGTCGACATAACATCCTTACATTCCTGAACATCCATCTTACTGACCAGTTGATCGAATAATGAGTTGCTCCGCTGCCAGGTCAGTATTTATATTCTTTAAAAAGTGGTGGAGAGGATCGGTGTCGACGCTGATTGGCCTCCCATTCTATTGAATAAAATGTGTTGTAGCGGCAACGATGCTGATTGGTGGATCTAATCGCTGATTGGTTGCCTTCGAATGTGCGCAGAAAAGTGGGGGTATCTTGCTGGTAGTGGGGTACGAGATTTTGTATAAAAGCGACGACCAAGCAGCCACTGACATTACATACCGCCGAGATGGAGTACGTTGTAGACTTCCAGGGCTTCAAGCGACCCATCAACGACTTTGTTTTCAAAGAGGTGGCCATTATCGCTCTCGACGACGACGCTCTCCCGTCCGTCTACCTGTTCGAGCCGCCTCATAAATGGAGTTTTCTTCCCGCTAAATACAAGAGCGAGAACACATGGTTGGAGAACAACTACCACGGCATCTCCGGGGACAGTGGCGACGTACCATACGAGGAAATCAACGAGACGCTTCATAATCTTCTTCGAGACGCCAGCAAAGTCCATGTCAAGGGTCTAGAGAAGAAACGCTGGTTGGCGAAAATATTGCCCAACGTGTACAATCTTGAAGATCCGGGCTGTCCATCCTTGCGCAAGTTGGAACAGAACGCTGAAATCTCGTGCACCAATCACAAATGCACTTAGAGTTCGCACTGCGCAGCTTTTAACGCGCGCAATTTGAAAACATGGCTCCTCCAGTATTATGCAACTCAAGAAGTCCTCAGAAATGCTAGTACGGAAGAATGTCAACCCGGTTATTCTATGACACTTAACGATTACTACGCGCAATGTCAATTCTCACCTTAGATACTTTCGTTGAATAAAATGCTTTTATAATCCTATTTTACAAGAAAAATTATTCCAATTTCGTACACGGGCTGATTAAAAAAAATGTATCGCAAAATTCGTTGACGAAAAGAATGCTCTCGCTGTGAAAAATGTTGAAAAAATCGATCGCGATTAATCAAGTACCCTTGTGAAGAAAAAAATAAATAAATATCTGAATTACCGACACTTGATAATGTAGTGTTCTGCATTACCGACATATGATAATGTAGAGTTGTGCATTACCGACAGTTCCGAATTACCGACATCAGTACATTGACATTCGGCACGTGGTGATGACGTCATAGACAAGCCGATTCCAGTTCTATACTAGTCGCTACAGGTTTGTAGGTTTGCATGCAAAATAATAGAACGAGACGGATTTATCACAATAAATATTAAATTTATTTTATTTAACATTTTTTAAAACTTTTTCTTACCTTTTTATTTATTTTCTTTTTTATTTTACATTTTTTTTGTTTTTTTTTACATTATTTTAATATTAAATATTTTTTTGGCCAAAGCGGCTCTGGCCTGGCGCCGGCGCGGCATTTTGGCCGGATACTCGGGGATTGTTGGAGGCCTCACAGCAGTTTGGGGTCCCGCGATAGTAGGCGCTGGAGGCTTCCAACAATCCCCGAGTTTCGCAGGGCGAGTTTTCCTGCGTATGCACGGGTCTGACTTCGGAGGAGATACAAGTATCGCCGGTCGACGATTCTCCTTATCCGAAGTCAGACCCGGCTTCGGGGACGGCTTCCCCTCGTCGACGAGACGTTTCTTGGGGGAGGACTCTCCCTCGCTGACCCGGCGTTTTTTGGGGGAGGGCCCTCCCCCGCTGCTACTGCCAGAGCTGGAGCTGCTGCTGCTGGAGAGACGAAAATCATTCTCCAGCAGCAGACTCATATCCGGCGGTGGTGGTGGTGGGAGTGTCAGCTCCAGCTCAACGGCTGGAGGTGTCGGCAGCAGCTCCAGCTCAACTGCTGGAGATGTCGGCGGCGGAGGTGGACCCCTCTGCATCAGTCCCGGTCTCGACGGGTCGTACTCGACATTTGGGGGGATCTGAAAAAAAAGAAACATTATTAATTATACAAAATAATTAATTAATTAATTATATGGATATATAAAATTACTTACCTCACTCGCACGCCGACGAACCTCGAAAGGAGGTAGGGGCAACTTCATCGTTGCCCTCCTCCTCTCGAAGCGGGGATCGTCACGATGCCCCGCTTCGCAGCAGCAGCAGTAGCAGCCGTACCACATTGGAATCTGTAAAAAATAAAATTATTAATATCTACTCGGGACAATACAATATGGCGCAAAGAAAGATATTTTACTTACCTTCGTTGACTCGTCCATGACGCTTCCCACAAGGATTGTAAGTGAAGCCCTCGAGCACTGCGAGCTTTTATTTATACCAAGTCTTCAACTTGTTCTGGCAAGCGTCGACCAATCACAGGACGGGCATTTAAAAAATAGCCCGAGGCTATAAACATTGTCGCGGGGCCTGCGAAGACTTGCAGGACCTGCTGAAACTCGCAGTCAAAAGGGCCCGCGCGGCAATAATAATAAAGCTCGGTACTTTGTAAATAACTCTCGATTTAAAATGAATATATTGAACGGAAAATATTTTATAAATAATTTTCGATCAAAATAATATTCACCGTAAAATATTCAAATCGATGCTATCAAGTATTCCGATCGATACTATCAAATATTCCGATCGATACTATCAGCTATCCAGATCGATGCTGTCAGCTATCCCGACCGACGAGGTTAGGTATCTCGATCGATGCTTTCCAATAACACACCCCTTCCCCACCTATAGAATCAATCGATCTCTAATTTGGAGATTTTTCCTTTTCCATTTCCTTTTCCTTTTGAAATATCGAAAAATTTATAAAAAAATACCGACCGTCGGTAAGGTAGGAAATTTAGCCCGGACTCAAACCAGTTACCGACCGTCGGTAAGGTATATTCCTACTTACCATGGTGGGAACCGGCCTAGCTCCGTATTTTTTTTTTCTTTTTTTTCTTGATTTGTTTCGATTCGACCCTCAAATTTTTATTCAGAAATTCTGTTGTAAGTATCTATTTTCCTTGATTATTCGCAATAATTATTTTCATTGGAGAATACCCATTTTTCCCATAGATAGTAAAAACATGCCCCTTTTTAATTTGAGAATACCCGTTTTTCTCTTAATCCCTCATTGTTTGACAAAAAGAAACTATGCAATCATGTCAATAACGATATCCTCATTTCCTTTGTATCCTTTTAATCTTGTATTCCGTTATTCATTTCCCATTCAATTCACTCATTTTTACTTACATTCAACTGTAATTTTTAGGAATAAATAGATGAATTTATTTTATGAAATTAATACAAATAAACTTACAATCCTAACCCATTTTTGTAATGATACTATGTCTCCGTCACTTGTTTCACTTATATCGTTGGGAATATTGTCTGAAACATTTTCTTTGGAACATGCAGAAGAATTGTTATGAGACTTTGATAATTTATTAACTTTGAATTTTTTTCTCGGTAGAGGAATCTTATTTTTATCGAAATACCGTATTTGTTTGAGTTTATACCCCATGTCAGTTCTATTTTTACATGCATCCGCGTATTTCTGCTGATGAGATTTCTCTTTGAATTTCAACTTTTTCTATATACTCCTTTTTGTTGCTATTTTTGGACAGACTTTTACCCTTCTCATATCCTATTATTATTTTGTTCCTAATAAACTGAACTCCCAATTCGTTTTTAACCTTAGTCTTGGCCTTTTTCAACGTTTCCCATGCTAAATTTATATTTAGAATGTATATCAGGAAACAGAATATCCCATAAACTATTGACAAACCTTGCCTTTTAACCTTTTCGTATAGAAGTTTCGCGTCATTGAATACCAAGAATCCCTTTGAATTTCGTCTATTACTTATAAGATTTTTCTCGCACTTGTTTGTTTTATTGTAGTTTTTGATCCGTTCCCTTGCATAAACTCGATTTGAAAGATAATTTGCTGATACGATACCTTTTGGTTCAGTTTTCAATGGCTCCCTGATGTTATTATGTTCAAAAAATTCAACTTTTGTTGCCTCTAATTTTTCCGCTCGTGAACAGAACCTCTCGGATCGATTGTTAACGTGTTTTTGCACAATATTCGCTTCTGTTTTACTTGGACTCGGGAGTCGAATCATTTCTAACTTTGTCGGATGGTTTATCTCAATTTTCAATCTAATTTTAATCGGCAAATATTTTAATTCCTTAAGACTTTTATTTAATATGAAATTGTTCAAGCCCACGTGCAATTTTGCATTCATTTTTACTTTCGGTTTTCCACTTTGTACATCAATATTTATTCCCTTATTACTGTAAAATTCTCGATCGCAAACCCTGACAATATCTGTGCTATGACTTTCAATTTTTCTGTTTTTATTTGTTATTTCATTATTGGCAATTGCAATGGAAATTTCCGACTCTGACGGCACAAAATTCGATGTTTGCTCACTGTCTCTATTGTCAATTGTTTTTATAGTATTTTTCTCGGTTGTTATGGAATTGTTGTCAACATTTTGCACACCATTGTTATTAATATTGTGTTCAGGAGTTTCAAAACTGTTTTCTTTTTCAACTGTTATGTGTTTAACGAATGGTTCACAATAATCTTGTTCCAAATCCAACGTATTTTCTGAAGCACTCATATGTTTGCTCGAAGGATCTACTTTTCCATTAAATTACGATATTAATTTCGAAACATCACGTAATTTTTCTTTTGTCTCCTTGTTTACACCTCCAACGTTACTCTCATCCTTTTGCCTCATATCGCTTTCAAAATTGATTCGATTAACTTTTCTCTTGACTCTTTTTAGCGGTTTTATTTTTGCAAAAATGTTTTTAACAACTTTAGTTGAGAATACTTTTATATGTTTTTTATATGACTTGTAACCATCACGTATTTTGCGAATGGAATCTCTCTGTTTGTGTAACCAATTTATGTTCGGAATAATTTTCAGAGTTTTCTATTGTGATTTTATTATTGACACCCAAAATGTTTATTTTTTCAACCGAACTTGTAATTTCGTCTGCTCCTACTGATTCATCCATTTTATTATGGTTGCTGCCATTAATATTTGATACCTTCATCTCTCCTGATTGACTTGAAGAATTATTTTCACGAATTTTCGCGAATAATCTTAGCACTGTATTATCCATTTCATAATTACTTTGATTCCTTCCAGGAGCACTTTTTGTTCTTGGTTCTGAAGATTTTTCGCACAATTTTATCAATGATCGTTTCGTACTAGTTAAGATTGTATTTTGCGATTTGCACAATTTTAAAAGACAATTTGACGAAGCACCTATTGCCGTTTCAAATTGATCACTTGGTTCATAATTCTTTTTAGCTGACGATACGGACGAATAAGAATTTTCAAAACTATCAGTTGGATTTTTACTTATTCTTTCTACTATTTCATTTGTTTTCTCAATTGATGTTCCAATTTTTGCAATTTTCTTTTCCTTTAAGGTATTTTTAGTTGATGAATCACTTATGCAAAAAGTTCTCTTTGGCATATCTATTAATGATTTATTTCTAGTTTCTGGTTTTACTGAAAATTGCAACTGTTGATTCGCAGTGAATGGAGTTTCAGGGTCAATATTTTGATTTTGACAAACGTTTTGGTTTGAATAGAAACTTTGGGGATTGTTTTGATTGTAACTTCGATTTTTATAGGGCGTGCCATAGTGATACGAAGTATTATCGCATTGGGAAATGAAATTTGAGTAATATGCTCCGTGATAAGCCTGACCTTGAAATTAATTATTAAAATTTGGTTCAGTAACTTGTTCGGTATCTCGAATTTCTGTATCAATATATCGACAATTGTCATGATTTTGTTTACTGTTTATGATTTTGGGACATTATTTTGCAATATGACCTATTTTATGACAATATTGACAAATAAGAACTTCCTGTGCAGCAATAGGTTTTGTAGTAACGTTGTTATTAGCCATGATATTATACATTGCAGCATTTTCCCTCAATTTGCGGCGGTCAGCAATATCTCGCTCGATAATTATAGCCTCTATTATTAGATCGTTGAGTGAATATTTTGTTTTGCCGATTTTATTATGAATTTCCGGGTTTAATCCTCTTTTGAAACGACTAATGGCCATTTGTTCAATATTGTTTTTATTATTGTTATCCAAGTTGCCCTTCTGATATTTATATGCATATTTTAACTTTTCAACCAACACTTGAATTCTATGTCCGTATTGACGAACAGTTTCATCATCCAACTGAACAATATTTCCTAATTCTCCCTGTAATTGATAGAAATTTCCCGGTGGGTCATATATAAGTCGAATGTAATCTGAATATTCTTTAATGCTGCTAAATTTATTTTGAGATAAATGTTCCCATATTTCACCGGCCAATTTATTTTGTGCTACCTTCTCGCTCATTGTCTGGTCCAACAAAATATAAAGCTGTGTCTGTTTCTGAAAGATAACGATTTACCGAGCTCCTTTCTCCATCAAACTCCGGAATAAAATCCAAAAAATCAAATAAATGTATTGTTTTCTTAATCCCCATTTCTGAAATTTATAATGTATCAATTCCACGAACCTATCACGTTTATTGATTTGATTTTAAACTTTATGTGACCTTCCATGTTGTCTCACAAGGATTTTCCTCTTGACTTGAGATTACTTTCCATTTCTCACAAGGTTTTGAATTTGAATTCTTTTTTCAAACAAATCACTTATTTATTTATTATATATATATTTTTATTTTTAACGCACTCTGCGAGAGATCCCGCACGAGCCCCCACTTTTTGTTACGTCCAAATCAGCATTTCCTCGGTAATTACGGCCATGGGATAAATTCCCATTGAACACGTATCTGTACCATTGAGGCGCTTTATTTGACTAAAATCGCCTTTAGAGACTGACCTTTCGGAGAGTTCCTCAGGATGGGGTACAGAGTGCGTTTAATTAAGATACGAATTCCCGACCCAAAGACACTGATCTCTACTAACGTGCGAGTCCGAACAGTAGTACGAGTATAGTAAACCGTAGTAAATACAAGGCGGCGGTGTTTACTATAAGGCCACGCGATAAGACGCCGTACGCTCGATGCGTCTCGTAATGTAACTCAACCCCGTCGAAGTCCCTGACCGTCACTCGCGTTGTATCGAAACCCTAACACACTCGATATTACCTTGGTACTAGTTACCAAAGGCCGATGAACTCACTTTAATTTAAAGTCGACCGTCGATGTAATTTATTCAAAGAATTCCCGGATCATTCGCGTTTACAGTCACAAGATAATAAACAAAAATAAATTAAGAGGAAGAAAACTTACGTTGGTTTAAAATAGTTTAAATTGTTGATTTATTGTTAATCCTCGATGATTATTTTGTTTAGAAGGGAATTCGGTCGTGATGGTTTAATGATATCGGGCTTCCTTCCTTCCTTCCTTCCTTCCTTCCAATGATGTTCAAGATAATCGGTTGGAATTTAACGTTGTCGTAGCGATTATTCAATCGCTGTGGAAATGATGTTCACTTCACGAGTTATTGTTTAATGTTAATTGTTGATCTTTATTCAAATCACAAGAACAACTTCAATTGTTGAGTAATATGTTAATTGCGAGTTATAATATTCGGAATAGTTGAATAATTCGCGTTTATCATGGTTTAGATGGACTGATAATTTTCTGTATTCGGAGAAGTCCCGAGTTGTAGCAAAAGTTCTCGAGATATTCGGAGTAGTGGTCGTAATTGTCGTAATGCCCGTCCGTTGCCGTGGGGCCTGACTTTATTAATTTCCGCGGGGTGTCCCCTGGCCCATACTTCCCTCGTAGAAGCTTCTACTCCCACCTTTGTCAATTATCGATCGGTCTGTTGGTTACGACTACTAAATTTTATGATTTGCCAATTTACAATTTAAACAATAGTTTTTATAATTAAATTTTGTTATAATTATCTTGTCCAGTTGAAAATATTAATGGTCGAACTTCAAACAAATTTCTATGTTGATTACAACTAAAGATAACAATTTAACTTCGAAGATCATATTTAAATAATTTAATTATATTTTTATATTTTTGTTTGATAACGATGTGACCCAAATATTATTGATCATGCTCGATTTTAATGTAATTAACGTAGTTTAAAAGTTGTTTATTTATTTGCGGAATTTTTAGATTATTTGTTTATAATATCTTGATGGAATGTTGACGACTCGGTTGATTGTTGATTATTACGTTGTTGCTCCCAAAGCCAACAACCAACCAACCAAGCATGCCAATGATTGGATATTTGGCTTTCCCTCTTTACAGATGTTTAGTTGTTGTCCATTATTGATTTTTATAGTTTCAAGGAGAATAATGGAATCATGTGCAATAATCACACTTCGGACCATCCATGGCTCTCTCTCTCTCTCGTTTCCTTCTTCTTTCTTCTCTCTTCTCTCTTGATTTGTTATTGAATTTTTATAGAATCGTAGATTTTTCTAATTTGCGCTCGCGAATAAAGTTTTAAAATTCGCGGGACGTAACACCACAATACATAGGAATGTACAAACTTGAAAACAATGAAGTAAGTTTAAAAAAAAGTAGGCAGTTTAAGTAGAAAAGGTTCAAAATTAAGTCGTTAATGAATAAGTTTCTCAAACCCTGTCCAGTAGTTAAGTGCACAGCGCATTTTTTTCTCCACAATTTGAAATCCGGCTTGTTGTGTGAGTGGATCCGGTCCGGAACATCATGCATCGGGGCCATATTGATGCTCCATATCCGAGCCGGATTTATTTTTCGGCATGCCAAGTATGGCCCGGTTTCCGGCCTGATAAAAATTACTGCTCGGGACCTTTGCCGGAGCTTTGGTCGACTCAGACTGCGCGACGTCGCATCTGGTCTGCAATTCACGTCCGTACGTGTAATCTCGAGTTAACGCGCAGGACGTGGGGGCGCCTCGGGTTTGCTGTCTGTGCATCGTCGCATCAAACAGTGTCCTTTAACTGTGACAGCGCGCCTCCATTAATGATACCAACCACAAAAGAAATGCGTGTATGATTAGGAATCATGCCAGATGCTGAAATACATTTTTCACTCCAGTGTCATATAAACTGACGTGGGGGTGTCGTCTTCCTGCAGCGCATTGCGCTTCTCAGTTTCCACGGATATTTGGCAACATTCGCGACGTACCTCGTCAATCTAATTTTCTTCTTCTAACTTCTCCTTGTTGCATTCTTAAAAACACGTGATAATGTTCAAGGCATTCAAGATGAACGCAATAACGAAATCATGTCCAAAAGATTGGACGTTTTCTGCAAGACCCAAAATGGTCCGAGTGTACTTAAATTTTGCAGATGTGCCGTGATCTTCAACACCAGCCTTGCAGAAACGTAGACGAGCGGCTGCGATAAAGTGTGGACCCATTATGGGCTAATGCGCGGAATCCATGACCGGGAATCAAACCTTGGGCCTTACCTGGCCCGGCAAAAGTACCCACAATACAATTCACAAGGGTTCTATGCAGAAAATCTATAAAGACCTAATTCGAAGTGAGACCAGCGAAGTAAAAAGTCCGCAGAGACTGGAAAAGCCCACGCAAGACCCCTGACCAAATTTCTGCACGCGTAGTGCACAGCAGTTACGGTCGTGACATTCAAGACAATACAGTAAAAGTTTGTGAAAAATCAGGGAGAGTCGACGAACGAATATGAGACAATCATGAAACCTTCGGAGGTCACTGCGAATGTGACCTTCGAGCGCACAAGGCGCCCAAATGGTTCCGACGCATAGCAGACACGCCGTCACAACCGCCTCAAAGAAACAGTCTGCATTGTGAAGATTTCAAGCAAAACCGAATGTTCCGCATTTACGCCGTAAATGGTCTTCGAACCAATTAGTAAAGTCGCGTATCTTCGTGAAAATCTGGGCCATTGTATTCCAGCAATTACAGTATAAATTTCGTCACCCCTCGTTCGACTTTCTTGGTAATGTTCTTTGTGGCAGGCGAATCAAGAGTCCATAGATCCTTATTAATCAGCTAGAATCTTCAATCTAGCAGAAGGCAGAAAAAGGTTTGAGAAGAATCGCGGATACGGAATTGAATGTAAACCGCATACGGGCATTGAAAAACGCGCGAAGCCAGCAGTGAAATTAATTCGTGTGATCTCGAACTCCGTCGAGCCACCTTGCTGGGGAAAGTGAATCGGAGGATCGGAGCCCAGGCCTTTGGAATCCGAGCGATGGAAGTGGAGAGTGGAGAGACCGTGCTACACCGCAACTAGTTGCTGCGCCCAAGTGAGCAACGGAGACGGAACTCGCGGCAGTAAGAGTTCCATAGCGGTGTCTGATGTGATTCAAGATCAAAATGACCGCGCATTCGGGCGAGCGCGTGGTCGTGTGCCGGCACTGATCGAGATCTCTCGCTGATCACTCGATCCTGATCGAGTGGGACGACGAACTCGTGTTCACGCTATTTATCTCTCCCTGGTGTACAACGAGGACGTGATGCGTGTCTGTCAGCTCATACAGAATGTCGGACGCCTCGATACTGTCGAATCCTATGATCGTTCGAAGGACAAAACTGTTCGCAACCACTCGCGACTGGACGCCTTTTTTTTGCCTTCCGTTATTCGATCCTTTATCGCTCCCAAAGGTTCTGCCGGAGCTGTGTATCTGCATTCTGTTCTTGCTGTCATTCTCGCTCGACATGTACTGTGGGATCCAAAATTGGTCGTCGTATTTTTGCCAGATCAGTGGAGCAGTATTTCTAAGCTCATAGTACCTTGAGACGGTTGAAATCTCGCCGGAATGAATAAAACTCAAAAATCGACATAGGGTAAAACTAGCGTACGCATTCATTTAACATACGATAATACATAAGGTTATCGACCGTGCCATGGATCGACATGAACGCTCGATTGAGAAATTTTTCCGTGGTTCTCGCGTCACGGTGACGCGCGACTTGCATCAGCCGAGTCAGGACGCCCCGGTCTGAGATAACACGTGACGGAAGATCTCGGCGTGCGAATTGCATCATCGGACGCAATTTTGGCGTCACGCGCTCGGGTATAAAAGGCCCGCGCCAGAGCCCGAAAAGCACTTCGGTCCTATCCTCGTAACAGGACGATACTCATGCGCGGCTCCGGCACGTTTGATCTTGAGTTAAGAATCTAACATCTCGCTAGATAAAGCAATCTTTACTAGTCGAGCACTGAGACATTTCTGCTTTCGGATAGAGCACAGCTCTATACGACAGAGTCCCGATGCTAAGAAGAAGCAAGGGACAATTCCAATCAACGAAGCCAATCCACGAGAAGGAAGAATCGTCGGCCATTTCACCAATTAATTAATTATCTTATTTTCAGCGAACAGCCAACCCTTTTCGAAACATTTTTTCCTATCCGAACACGATCGCCGACGACTGCCTTGGGGGACCTTGGCGACTGTTTTCGATCGGAGTTTACCCTTTCCTAAAAACCTAGTTTCGGCAACTGCCTTCGGGAACTTCGGCGACCGCTACCGCAACGGTTACGTATCGATTCCGGATTAATTAGTCGAGTCATTTTGGTTGCAACGACCCGCCAATTTGTAATTCGCGCCGGCAACTGCCTTAGGGGACCTCGGCGACTGCTTTCGCGGTTCTATGATCTAATAAGGAGCGAGTCGAGTAGAATCGAACATCTATTCTCCTTCAATAAAATAACCCTTCAGGCTGTGTCGCAAACCAAACAAAAACTCAAATCACATTGAGTTAATAAATTCAACACAAATCTTGTATTATACACCGTCATCGATTGAATAAAAATCAATTAGTCGTTCACAATACGAATCAACTTGACAGCTTTTTAATTTACAGCACCTGCCCTCACACACAAGTGAGCAAAGAAACTCACATAACGCCGCTGAGGAGCAAAGATTTGTAAGCCTCCAAAAGCGTACCGTTACAACCAATTTTTGTTGCTTCATGAGTTCGGAATTTACTGTCAGATACCTATGTTGGGCCGAGTAGGGCCCACTAGTGGATTCCCTAGTTTAGTTTCCCCAGCTAAGCCTACAGTGAGCCCTTTCATTAGGTGGCTCTCTGGAATAGAGGATTTATTAAAATCTCGAACTCAGGATTTTTTAGACCTCTCCTTCCCCTCGCTCTA
Source organism: Ischnus inquisitorius (assembly GCA_963924025.1). Lineage (NCBI taxonomy): Eukaryota > Metazoa > Arthropoda > Insecta > Hymenoptera > Ichneumonidae > Ischnus > Ischnus inquisitorius. The sequence goes on from OZ001253.1 coordinate 11,522,691, forward strand.
CTTCCGGAAAGAATAGAGTTTGTGCACTGGACTGGCTAGATGTCGCTAGGAAGGAATTCGACCCTCTGGTTTCTTCCACATTTGCAATTCGAGGACCAGAGATCAATCCAACGTTCAAGGAGGAGTAGTCTCGTCCCATCTAGGAATAGAAAGAAGCTTAAGACAGGGCACATTTTAGCGTTTAGCAAGCTGAGTGGATTGTACGTTGGGATACCGTACAATCGTGGAGAACCAAGCGATTAATGCGACGAACAAGACGTAAGCCTGGGCTATGCTTAGAGAAAATAGCCGCGAGTCACACGCCGAAAATCAGAGATCAGCACATGAGAGCAAGATACTCATGAAAGTTTGATTGTGTGTGTGGTTTTGGATTGTTGGAAGGGAAGATCTGGATCAATTGGAAGGCAGGAACTAATAGTCACTGCAGAGCGTTTTCGTTTGCGAGACACCGCCGACGTTTAGCCATCTAGCGGCCGAACGGGACAAACTACCAGAGCCGTTCCGTTCCGTTACATCATATGTGCCTAGCAGTGAGTTGTTGTACCCCGGGAACGCCGGTTGTTGTCGCAAGATGCATTGCGCAACAACCGAGGTTTGCGAGCAGCGGGTGAGCCGTGCGCGAATACAATTACCGAAACCGAGCGCATCGCAAGCGATTGAGCAATCGACGCATCGAGCGATTCTCGATCGCGGATAGGTAGAGCAGCGCGTCAGCAGTTTAAGTAGCGCGGAACTTCCATATTCCGGGGACGTACGGAATCTGAAGCGACGGAAAATAAACAGTAAATAACGAAAAGCGGAGTTTTATGAAATAATGTTTTGTCTAACAAATAATGCTGATGCTCTCGCTCGATATATAATGTACGCGAGCGAGCATTCGACAGTCTGGTTTGACTCGAGGAACTGTGCGTCTGGTCCCAGAGACCCGGTATAAGAATCCAAAAGATAACATAGAGTGTTCCGGGCAAGGGGAGGTATTAAGTGGCACTGGCGGGTGAGGGTCAGACCTGGATCCTCAGTGCGGAATTAAGTATTGAAGTTGATTTGTGAAGTAACGTTGTATCGTTGTGTGAAAAATTGACAGATTGTAAAGTGAAATTGTTTATTGCTCTGTTTTTCCATTTTGTCAATAAATTATTATTGTGCCTACGAGTTGTGGTCCTCACTGGGGTTCCAACCCCTTACTGGTATCATCCCAAAATCTTCGGAGATAATATCTCAACCACCGAGCATGGACTGATCACCCGGGCTCCGGTGGTACAACAGAGATTAATGAATCTTTGTTGCTGGTCATAAATCATAATTTATGATTGTGTCCTGATTCATACTCAGAGACACGTTGCGCCAGAATGCAGAGTTCGACTCGTCACGATTCTGGAGTCGACGAACGACGGAATCAGTTGTGTTATGTTTGGCTCGACGCGAGATCGAGAGCGAACGTTTGTTTTATTATTTTTCAAGGGGTTTTCTCTGTCCGAAAGAGTTAGAACTCTAACATCGTTTTGTCGGAAAATGTATTGTTAAGTTTATTTATCAATCGGTACGTTACAATGAGATTACAAGTTGCGCTCGAGTTGTCTCGTCGAGAGACAACCTCGCGAGTCGACAGATGGAATGAGACTGACTGTTCATCGATTCGTAGGTGACGACCTCGAATCGATGCGTTGGCATTTCTTGGGCGGTTGCGGAAGACCCGCGTTCGGCTGGTGCATGACTCGCACTTCCGTGTGCGTTGCACCTTGCATTCTCTATTGTGGGCGAGTTCGTTCGCCTTTTCGATTCAGCGGTTTCGTACGAAAGCCTCCCGTGCCGCTGTGTCGGAGCTCTCGCTTCCTTCGTTGCTGTCGCTTCTGCTGCGTATGCAGATTGTTGCGGGTTAGTTCCTCGCTTTTAGTCGTTCGAAATTTTCCATACGAATATTTCGAACCTTCGTTTAATTTTTTACCGTATCGATTAAAAACTTTGTTTGCTGGAATTCGCGGTACAACATCCCTCCCCCCTTGAAAAGGAGGAAATCGGGGATTTCTTCCTAGTCGGTTCCATCCGACTTTTCAATCTTTTTGAAATCATTTTTCTTCTCTTTCAGTATTATTCTATTGGCTACTTATTGTATGTCCCCTTGTTCTTATTTAAATCCCAATATTCCCAATATTTTTCCCTCGAGGTTATTCCCTTTATTTATTTTAATTCTGGCGTATCTTTTGCTCGGTGTCAGGTTGCATCCCGCGCGTGGACGTCTGTCTACGTCGGCGCTTTGCGCGTCTCGCTGTTCCTACCTACGCTGGTAGCTATCATACTTGTATGGATGTTCTTGTTGTATGGTAATTTTACACTCGCCGTACTGTCTCTATTTTTTTGTCCAATTTCGCGTTCACGGTATGTCGGGCACTTCTCGTGATTTTTTGGTCGCTCTTTCTTTATCACTCTCTTCGTTTGCGATGCACTTTTCACAATTTTTTGTTCTTTCTTATTTTATTTCGCTTCCCTAGTAAAGCCAGTGTACCTGTTCTGTGCTGGTATCGGATTATGCTCGCTACTTATGGCTATTCGGTCGCGCTGCGTTCGCGGATTTATTTCGGGTTTTTTTTGTTTGTGTTCTTTTGCAAACGTGTTTCCGGTCTGTTGCTATCTTTCTCTTCCGTCGGCGGTCCTTTTTTCGTCGATTGTGCGTTTTTTTCCCTATAAATTCTCGTTTTTCCGTCGCTTTTTCCATTCTTGCTCAACGTCTATCGTCGTTCCTGCGTCTTGTTTGATCTTCGCCTTTTTGACGTCCGTCGACGATGTGCCCTCCAGCCAAGGTTCGTAGGTTCTTCTTTTGGTTCGTTTAGTTCCACCCCCCTTTTTTTTGCTTGCCCTGGCTTGCCGGATTGTGATTTTTTCGTTGTTTCGAATTTTTAGCGTATCCGTGTCGATGGTGCCCGCGTCGGTGCCTCTCCACCTGTGCCGGTTTTTGATGACCGGGCGTACCCTCATGGTACCTCGAGGCTTCAGCCTCCTCCGGTTCCCAGGCGGGTTGAATCTTTACGGGTTCAACCATCTCGTCTCCGAGTTCTTACGCCTCTGGAGATCGACTTCTGATGGGGTCGTGGGGAACTCACGTCGTCGCGTCCGCTGCCAACAGTTCCCCGCGTAAAGAAGAAGAACATGGGACTGATTCTCGCCGAGTATATCGCCGAGTATATCGCCGAGTATAGCGCCGTGTCTCGCCGAGTAATTCGCCGAGAATAGTGACTGTGCTCAGGACAATATCCTTTTGGCAGCCTCTGAGAAGCTTGGGGAAGCCTTCCCAGCTTCCAACCGCGATTGTCGTGAAACCCATTCAGAAGCATGGGGAACCGTTCCCAGCTTCTTACCGCGATTGTCGTGAAACCCGTTGAGAAGCTTGGGGAACCGTTCCCAGCTTCGTACCGCGATTGTCGTGAAACCCATTGAGAAGCATGGGGCGTCGTTCCCAGCTACTTACCGCGATTGTCATGAAACCCATCGGGAAGCTTGGAGAACCGTTTACAGCTTCCTACCGCGATCTTCGTGAAACCCATTGGGCAGATTGAAGAACCGTTTCCAGTATCCCACCACGATTGTTGTGACACCCATTGAGAAGCTTGGAGAACTAAACCCAGCTTTTTACTGCGATTGTTATGAAACCATGTGTAGATGAAAAAAGCAGAAAAAGTAAATTTTGACAAATGAAAGGAAAAAAAGAAAAACGAAGAAATCTGCTTAAAACCAATTTTTTCCAATGGATATGAGTTCCTCGAGCGAAGTTAGGCGCTGTAATCCATTATTGGCGGTTGAATTTCGTTTAAGGTCCCAAAAATATTGTGGTGCACTGGAAAAATCTTGGATAGACAAATTAAAAGATATATGTGAGATTTGTCCAAGACTTTCCAATATTTTTGGCATTCACTGCAAATTTAATCGCCAATAACATACCGTAGCATTCAACTTTGATCGGGGGACTCATATCTACTGAAAAAATTGAATCAGAGCATATTTCTTCGTTTTTCAAATTTCCCTTCTATTTGTCAAACTCTACTTTTTCTTATTCTTTCATTTACACATGCTTTCACGACAATCACGGTAAAAATCTGTGAACGGTTCTCCAAGCTTCCCTCACGACAATCGCGGTAAGAAGCTGGGTTCGGTTCTCCAGGTTTCTAAGAGGCTTCCACGAGAAACGCGGTAAGAAGCGGGGAACGGTTCTTTAAACTTCTCAGACGCTTTCGCAACTATCGCGGTTAGAAGCTGGGAACAGTCCTCCAAGCTTCTAAGACGCTTTCACGGCAATCGCGGTAGGAAGTTTGGAACGGTTTTCCAAGCTTCTCGATGGGATTCACGACAATCGCGGTAAGAAGCTGGGAACGATTCCCCAAGCTTCCCAATGGGTTTCACGACAACCGCGGTAAGAGGCTGGGAACGGTTCCCCAGGCTTCACAATGGGTTTCACAACAATCGCGGTAAGAAGCTGAAAACGGTTCCCCAAGCTTCCCAATGGGTTTTACAACAATCGCGGTAGGAAGCTGGGAACGGTTCCCCAAGCTTCCCAATGGGTTTTACAACAATCGCGGTAGGAAGCTGGGAACGGTTCCCCAAGCTTCCCAATGGGTTTTACAACAATCGCGGTAGGAAGCTGGGAACGGTTCCCCAAGCTTCCCAATGGGTTTTACAACAATCGCGGTAGGAAGCTGGGAACAGTTCCCCAAGCTTCCCAATGGGTTTTACAACAATCGCGGTAGGAAGCTGGGAACGGTTCTCCGAGCTTCTCAGAGGCTGGCAAAAGAATATTGGCCTGAGCACAGTGCACTATTCTCGGCGAATTACTCGGCGAGATATGGCGCGATACTCGGCGAGATACTCGGCGAGATACGCCGAGTTACTCGGCGAGAATCAATCTCATTTTCTTTTTTTTTACGCGGGTCGTTACCCTCGTACTACCGAAGGGCGTTGGATTGGGCGCACTTGGGTGCCGGCTGGCACCGTGATTCGCCCCGCTGGGGCTTCTGATAGTGACGAGGAAGGGGATGACACGTGGGACTACGTTTCCCCCGTGTCCGATCCTTAGTGCTGTTTTTATTTGCTTACTTGATGAGGCTCATTGTACTTCGCCTCTCGAGGCCCTGGAGATGTTGTTTGCATAGATTGCTCGGCCTTATTTTTGACATTTAATTTTCGCGTATGTTTTTTCTTGTTGTTGAAAGCTTCTTACGTATTCCCGGCCTTCCTCTTCCCTAACGTTGTATTTCGGAACTTCTACTCGTCTGGCTTCTCCGTCGTCCTCTCTTCGATTCACCGTGGTTCTCGGATTCCTATCCGTCGTTGTGCTGCGTCATCAATTTCTTCGTTCGCATTTGTCTCGCTGCGTCGCTCGGTCGTTCGGTTTCGACTTCTATCGTCGTCCTTGTTCGGTGTGTAAGGCCGCAGTGCTCTCTTCTTTACCAGGCTGCGTTCTGCTTCGGTGTCGGCTTTCCGCCTGGTGGTCGTCTCCCGCGACTCCTCTATCCCGATAGGGGCTGTGCGTACCTCTGAGACTCCTTGCATGCTGACGTGACGCGTTTGGGGTTCGGTCGGGGTTGACTTCCGTCCTTCTGCCCCGTCCAGCATTCGCTGTGTTGTTCGGACCTTTTTGCCGCCGTTTCCCGAGGCCTTTCCATGCGGTTTTCTCTCGTGCTCTTGGGCTGCGTTATTTCTTCCAGCGATTGTAAGTGAGTAAACCCTCAGTGTCTCGATAGTCCTTACAGTTTTTTCATCCTGCTCGGTTTGAGTTGTTTCGCCGTTCCTCTTCCATTCGTCGCTGCGTTTTTCCGGATAGTGGTATCTGTAGTGCACTTTCTCGTTACAGTGGTAACATGTTACCTCGACTGTGTTCACGTCTTTTTCCGCTGCTGGTTGGCTCCGTCGTCCTGATGATCGCCTGCAGTCCTTTGCCTTGTGTCCGGGCGTTCCACATTTGAAACACTCCAGTTTCCCGTTCGTTTCTGAACGCCTGGGTGCTGTATTTCCTCCACTTTCCTGCTAGTGGTTTCCCTTTGTCATGCCTTCAACCTCCGTTGCCCCTACTACTACGGATTCGTGGAGCGTGCGATAGTTCCTCGCTCTCACGAGCATCCGCAAATCGTCCTTTAACCCGTTCTCGAAGGACATCTGCGCACTTTTCCTCTGCGCTCACTCGACATAATGCGCTCCGCTCTCGTTTATTCCTTCGCATAATTTCTCTACGATCTCGACTGTCAATTTTTCAGTTCGAGTCGCGTACGTACTTACTGGTTCGTCTTGCCCTTGCTGGAGCGTGCTGAACTCGTACTGCAGGGCTGCCGTACAGACCTTTACCTTTACAGACTTTTCCCGTACAGACCATCTAGTTCGGCTTTCAGGTCGGCAAACGTATACACCGTTTTGTGCTTCATCTCTCGTGTTGCTCGTCCCCCGATTTTGCTCGCCATGATCAGCGATAGCAGGACTTCAGAATTACGTGGGTGTACTCTCGGGAACACGATCTCGCAGGATTGCAAAAATCCATCCAGCTCGTCGGGATCGCTTCCATCCAATGTTTTGATATTCTTGAGTGCCGAATCGAGACTCAAATGCTCGGTATCCCCGTGTCTACTCGCTGTACGCCCCTTTTTTTTGGCAATCAACTCTTGTGCTACGCTCCTCAGCATCTCCTCGATTTCCTCTATTTGCCGTTGCGACTGGCTAGCTCGTTCGTGCGTCTGTTCGTCGCGTCCGTGGCTCTCTCGCTCTCGTACAATCGTCGCGTTATTTGCTCTCGACCGATTGTGCAGAGGAGCCGTGGGTTCTTCACGCGGATTTTTCGTGATCCGCGAACGCGTATCTCGCGTCTCGCCTTGTTGCGGCAGCTCCCATTGTCTGTCGTATTCCGTGGTGTCGAACTCCACGGCCAGGTTTCTTGCAATTGCGCCCTGTCCTGCACTCTCCCGAGTTTTTCCCTTCGTAGTCGCGTGTAAGGGTAGGCCACCTGCCCTTGTGGGAGCGGGAAGTCCGCCCGCGGCTTCCGCCGGCGACTCCTCGACATTTCCGTCTCGGAGCGACCGCGCCATTTCCCTCATTCTCGCTATTTCGGCGTCGATTTGTTCGTCTGTAACAGTTTGTCTACCCGTCGCCATGATTGTTGCGTCTGGCTCGAATAAGCTGTAGTCCATCGGTTCTATTGAGTCGTACGAGGTCTGTCTTTGTACGTTCACAAATCGGTTGTTTTCGTGACTCTCGGTCAGCTCGAAATTTCGCTGCACGTCTGGCGTAAAGTCGTCTCGTTCCGCGAGCAAATCTGCTTGCAACGTCTCTCTTTGCGCGGGTGTAGTCGGCCTGTAACTGTATCGATTAAAAACTTTGTTCGCTGGGATTCGCGGTACAACAGTTGTAACGACTGTGTAATTCAGCTCAATAATACGAATGACTGAAACAATCGGGCGCTCAATGAGCCTCCATTCACCATATTCTCGGTCATATTTTCGCAACGGGTCCTGTATGGCCGGTTTAAGTGGAATATCAATCAATCGCTGGACGTATACCTTTCTAAGCTCGTCGTTACGTGACGCTACGTCGACCGCTAACTCGCGAGATGCTGCTGTAACGAGGCACGAGCGAGCCCTCGAGATTCTTCGCACGAGAGTCCGGCGATAAATCGCGCAACGTCGCTACGCCGTCACACCACAAGCGAGAAACGTATATCGAGAATACGATACTGCTGAGAGGTTTGTCAAAACTTGTGTTTCAGGAAGAAGTCGCGAAGATTCAGCAACGGCGATGGAGAGAGAGAGTGCGAGCGATCGACGACGGCGAGGATCAAAGCCTCGCGTGAACGAGGAGAGCGCTCCCCCTCCCCTCATAGGCTCGAAGCCGAAATCGCGACACGAGAGCATCACTCTCGTGCGAGACGTAGTAGCGTATAGAGCATTTAGAGTTCCGACCAGAGATTAGGATATTGCGATAGAGTGTGTGAAGGAGCGAGCGAGTGTGTGTGAGAGCAGCGGCATATCGCCACGAATATCCTGTGGGATAACGAATCGCGACTCCCGACGGGATCGTGGATAAGAGAGACGATAGACGACAACGGGCTGGAGCCAGTCGAAACGGGATCAACGTGAAGGAATTTGATACAAGGTAGGCGCACGTGGTGCCAGATTCTTTACTAGATAAACGTGGTCGCCGTCCGTGGCTCACCCGTGCTTGTCTTTATCGGTCGTGTGTGTGCGTGGTTCGCTCAAGCGTACTCGAGGCGACCACGGGGTAATTCGCGCGATATTCCGAGCGTTGCCTCGCTCAGTTCTATTACAAATCTTCGTTGAATAAACTCACATGCTACATTGTTATTTTATATGAATTGGGGTCTCGAGAATTTTATTTGAATCATTTTTGTGTCGTGAAGCCCGAATCCATTCCCTATCGCTAGCCGGTAGTACGAGTAAGAGAGGGATAAAGAGATCAGACCCGCGGCAACACGGGGATGTTTTGTTGCCTGGCGCCCAATAAGAGTGTTGGCGAAGGAAATATACGAACGGGCGTCATTATTGTGTAGCGAGTGCGCCTTTGCAATTTTTCGAAATTTTTAATTGCAGGGACACGTTACACTGTACATTGCATTTATTCAATTTTTCGAACAGCCAATGCGCCCAAGGGGTGGTTTATCGATTTATTAATCCGGTTACGCACGCGAGTGTAACTAATTATAGTTGAATTTCAGTAGTGTAGGTTTTAATCTCAATAAAGAGTATTTGCCAAATCGGAAGCGAGCCAAATATTATTTTTCCTTCAACGCCTAAGAAATTCGAAGCGTAACTCTGAAATGCTAACTGATTTAATGCTTGTTTAAACAACAAAAAGAAATATATTAGACTTCAACAAAAGATAGCTCGTTTATCTTTTGAAACGAAGTAACTCGGGCAGATTTGTTACGTCGTTCATTTATTTTGTTATTATTATGTTTTTCTTTCCAATGTCAAATTATTTGCTTGGCGAGCAATTTTGTACTATCCGCGTGTGTGCTGCTTCAGCGGCACCAACGGTTTTTATTACCGCAAAATTTATGTAGCGTAAATCGCGCGGCGGTCAATCCATGAAAGTAAACGCCCGGGAAGGCGGATAAGTTTGTATGCTCGTTTGAGCGTTAAGCTCGATGCTGTTGCTTCGAAAACAACGTCGAATAGACACCAACAGAGCCAGCGACATCGTCGATCGTCCCAGTAGATACGGTCGTTCGCAGTCAGCCGCGCGAATGCTCGCGTGACGCGAACGAACCGGCCTCACATTGGAGCCACGTGCCAATGGCATGCTATAGAAAAAAATTAATACTTTTTTGTACCGCATTTGTTTGTTGAGTTTCTTCTTTTCTTTGTTATTTGGAAATGCTTTTTTAGTTATCACTTCGCATTGTGATTGGGTTAATTATTTTTTTCACATATGGTCAATCATCTTTGCTTTTTATTCGTTACAGAAAAAACGATAAACCTACTAAAAAATGAGTTGCGTGCCGGCATTATTTATGAGGGCACCGCTGCGAGGCGAACATTCGCGAGGATTTACGGTGATTCTCTTGGACGTGAAATATGAGATTCGGAGTGTTGAAAAAAGTTGATAATAATAGCGAACGATAAAACAAATCAAGAGACGCGGTAGCGTCTCGACGCCAAGTACATAAAAAAAATTTTTTTTTCGTACGAGGCTGGCCGAGGCGCTGTCGCTTCTTAGTATACGCGAATATGCCGGAAGTAAAACTTTCGCTCGATAATTCTCGGGAGATTAACTTCGAATCAAATTTTTGGCGAGTCTTTCATAATATAATTTGGCCATCAGCTTTCGAATGCGCCTAGGTGCGATTGAATCGGTGCAGCCGTTGCTGAGATATCCATGCCGTGACCCAAAAGGTATCCGATCAGCGATACTTGAAAGAAAAAAATGTGTAGATGAGAAACAGATGGGCATCCTCTCCTATCATTTAACGGGTTACGGCCATGGATATACGCCCTTCTGCTTCCCATCTACATGTGTAGATGAGAAGCAGAACGGCGGTATCGCACACCATTTTACGGGTCGAATAGTATCAGATACGCCCGTCTATTTCTCATCTACATCGGGTCGGGCATCGCGGAAGATTGTGAAATCGTGGCGCGTCGTGCGTGTTCGGTGCTCGCTCGGCCCGTCGGCTGTGCCGGCCCGTCGGCGGTTGACAGCGGGCGACGTAACCAAAGCAAGGGCCCGGGATTAAATAAATAAATGAATAAATTGAAAAGTGGTGAATGTTTGAAAGTGATTTCAAAAGTGTTCTTTCGTCTCGTTCGTCTCGATTCGATTTTTTAAGCGATTAGTGATTTCCGGCAAATGATATAACCTTACAATAAAAACTAAAGTCAAGAAAAATGTTACGATCAAGATTTAATCAAGAAAAATAATTATTTTCAGTTTCGTTTTTTTTTTTCGCTGTTCTCAAGATCGATAGAATTTTTCTGTCGAAGGTCGGTGTGGTTGTGTTCTTGAAGCGCTACAACACATTTCTACGCTGATAGCGTAGAAATCAAGATTCCTCGGCAGGTCTGTTATACCATTAAGAAAAAATGTTATCGCTTTAACAAAAAAATTGTGTAACTGTGTCTTCGGTTACCTTGACAGAGGAATTACCCAGGACTCTTTCATTGATTTTCAGGATAAGTCAACTTGGCCAGCGCTTCGTTCGGTTCTTGCAACGAAAGAATTTTACCAATTTTCACTTCACTTCTCCGGACGAGAAAATTAAAAAATAAATTCTGTACTTCTTCAAAGAGCATCGAAGAAGAGAATTCAGGATTTCTTTTTCATTCGGTCGAAAATATCAAAGTAACGGATGGCAGAGTTCTCTCGTCGAGAGAATTATTGGAACGGACGGTATCGTTGTCTCGTTGCAAGAGCCAAGGTAAGAGGCAGTAGAACCATTCCGCCAAGACAACTGAAGATACAGTTCTATCGATAATAGAATCACAGATTTTTTTGATAATGTAATGAACCATGCTGCGATATCTGAATTTATTCGCTATCACTGTGCGGTTCTTCAAAAATGACCACACCGATCTTCCGTCGCTTCCGTTTTACTGAGAAAACTGATATAGTTATTTTAATTTACAAAAAGAAAATAATAATAATAATTACAATAAAGAAAATAAAATCAATAAATAATTGCAACTAAAAAGTAATTACTATTATTAATTTGATTTAAAAAAATCTGAATTTTAGTTTTCTTGCTGGTTTTCAAAAATTAGTGAAATCCCCCAAAACTACTTTTTTTCCAAAAAAGTGAAAAACGTACGCCAAGTACATAAAAGGTATATAAATAAGAAAACCGTTGATTCAAAAAAATCCGAATTAAAAAACATAGCAAAATTATACGAGCCAAGTAATAGATTTTTTTTTTTATATAGATGCAATGGTAACTATATAAAAAGTTTATGCTATCAAAAATAAAAATAAAAACATGCTTGGCACGTCCCCTTTTTTATGCGATAAGTAACGTTTATTTGTATTTGAAAGGCGTGCCAAGCATGTTTTTATTTTTATTTTTGATAGCATAAACTTTTTATATAGTTACCATTGCATCTATATTGAGACGGTCGAAATCACGCCTAAATGAATAAAGATAAAAATCGACGTAGGGTAAAACTAGTGTACAAAGTCATTTACCATACGATAATATGTAAGGTTATCGACCGCGTCATGGATCGACATGAACGGTCGATTGAGGAATTTTTCCGTGGCTCTCGCGTCACGGTGACGCGCGAGTTGCATCAGCCGAGTCAGAACGCCCCGGCCTGAGATAACACGGGACGGAAGATCTCGGCGCGCGAATTGCATCATCTGACGCAATTTTGGCGTAACGCGCTCGGGTATAAAAGGCCCGCGCCAGAGCCCGGAAGGGACTTCGATTCGGTCCTATCCTCAGACGAGGACGATACTCATGCGCGGCTCCGGCACGTTTGAACTTGAGTGAAGGATCTACGATCTCGCTAGATAAGCTATCTTTACTAGTCGAGCTCGGACACATTTTTGTTTTCGGATAGAGCGTTGCTCTATTCGACAGAATCCCGACGCTAAGAAGAAGCAAGGGACACATTACCAACGACGAGCCAACCCCAAAGAAGGAAGAATCGTCGGCCATTTCAAAAATTAATTAATTATCTTTTTTCAGCGAACAGCCTACCCTTTATTTAAATATTTTTTTCTATCCGAACCTGACCGCCGACGACTGCCTGGGGGGACCTGGGCGACTGTTTTCGGTCGGAGTTTACCTTTTCCTCAAAACCTAGCGTCGGCAACTGCCTTGGGGGACCTCGGCGACCGCTACCGCGACGGTTACCCATCGATTCCAGATTAATTAATAGAGTCATTTTGATTGCAACGACCCACCAATTCGTAAGACACGCCGGCAACTGCCTTGGGGGACCTCGGCGACCGCTTTCGTGAACGACAGTTGGTGGTGAATCGTTTTAACGTAGAATCGTGAATTGTGCGACTTCTTACTTCGTGGCCGCGCCGGCGACTGCCTTGGGGGACCTCGGCGACTGCTTTCGTGGTTTCTATGATCTAAGAAGGAGCGAGTCGAGTAGAATCGCACATCTCTTCTCCTTTAATAAAATAACCTTTCGGGCTGTATCGCAAATCCAACGAAAACTCAAATCATATCGAGTCAAATCAAACTTAATCTTGTATTGAACAACGGCATCGACTGAATAAAAATCAATAATTGTTGACATTTCGAATCAACTCCACAGTTTTATAATTTACAGCACCTGCCCTCACACATACGTGAGCAAAGAAACTCACATAACGCCGCTGCGGAGCAAAGTTCTGTAAGACTCCAAAAGCGTACCGTTACAACTGGCGCCCAACGTGGGGCAGGTGCGCTAATAAAACTATTGATAAAATGGCCGACGGCAGCGATAAATTTCCGGAGGAGTCTGGAGAAAAAACCTTCGATGGACCGGAGGACAGCATCCAAATCATCCGGGAGGAGATCCAGGGTCAATCCGCGGAAGATCGGGAAGTGCAGGAACTGCTCGACTCCGGAGTGGGAGTCTCCAAAGATGACATCACTTTCCCACTACCGGCAGCGAAGGTCTTTCTCTCCGAGGAACACGCGAATTTCGGGGAAAAGACGAACCCTCTCTCCGAACGAATCCCGGCGAAACGATTAACTCCCCGATTGAGAGAGTCAACGCTAAGCGAGGAGATTCTCCTAGAGATACGAGAGTCCATTCGAGACATCTCGATGAAAATGGAGGGCCTGGGCCGAGTGGTCATCGACGTAACAAAACGTTGCGAGACGCTGGACACAAATTTCGCCGCTCACCGTAAAGAAACGAGTAGAGCAATCGAAAATATGGAGAAGGCGGTCGTGGAGGCTGTCGACCGTCGGTTAGAAACGGTCGAACTTCGAATGGCCGAGAAAATGAAAATCTTCCAGACGCACATGGCAAATGAAGTTTGCAAAATCACCGCTCCACTAAAGGAGAAATCTCGGGACATCGATGCAAGAGTCCAGGACAATGCTGAGAGAATGAGTTTGTTCGAGGTCAACTCAGCACAACAGAGGCTGATGCAACAAGATCTGGAGAACAAACTGCAAGATCTGGTTGAACGAATAGACAGTCGACCAGATATCGAAAGTACCCGGATCATCATGCACCATCAGAACCGGAAAAAGACCACATATCTTCACGAAGAAGATCATGAGTCTGAACAAGAAGGCGGGAATACGCTCTCGCAAACTCGGCGAGCTGCCGAGAATAATATCCGTTTGAGTCCACCTACGTTCGACGCGTCAGGAAGTCAGAGACCCATGAAGTTTTTGCGTGAATTCAAGCAGTACTGCTTGGTTATGCAGCCCCACCCAGCTGAATTAAAATATTTAATCGGCCAATGCTTTAAGGGTGCAGCCAAAGAATGGTGGCTTCTGGTCGAAGAGTCCGTGGCGACCCTCGAACAATTGGAAACAAAATTTGTCCAACGATACTGGAGCAAAGATGTCCAACGTAAAATCCGAAGAAATCTCGAATTCGGGTTCTACAACAAAGATGGAAAGACAAATAAAGTCGAGTACGCAACACGAATCTTTGGCAGCGCTCGGGACCTAATTCCCCCTCCAACCGACAAGGAGATCGTCAGTGCACTAGCACAACACTTTACGGACGAGATCCAAGCGACAATCGTCGGACGAGGTTTCGAGACTCTCGAAGAAATCATGTGTTTTCTCGAAAAGATCGAACAGGGAGGCCCGATTAATGCAAAACGCAACAAGGACTCAACAGAAAAGAAGTCTGAAGAGTCGAAGGAGAACCCTGTGAATACCGAAGGTGACAAATCTGGGGGTAATAACTCCCAGAACAACCAGCAGAGAAATAACCAAGGTCCGGGGGGGCAGAAGGGGTTCTGGCAAAAGCAAAAGAATCCGAATCCAAACCCGAATAGTCCACCAAAACCACCACAGAATCAGACGATTCAAGCCGTGGTCACCGAGGTGGACAAAACACAACCCACGACTTCCCAAGCGGGAAACTAATATCCGTTGTACCCGCATCGGAGATAGAGCGTCAGGAAACAACGCGGAGTACAACGGTAAAAACGATTAACGGACAACGGGAGGCAGATAGGGGGTTTCCAATTAATACAATCTTCTCGGACACCCGAGAATTCTTAATTGGAGACGAAATAAATGAAGAAGAAGCAGTACCCATCGTAGAATGTCCCGAGATATACGCAAAAATCGAGGGAATTCCGGTAACTGTCCTTATTGATAGCGGAGCAAAAGTTACCGCCATATCAGAGGAATTCTTCATGGAGAATCGGGATATTCTAACAAATTGCCCGATACTCCCGGTTACGGGGGTCACTGTAAAAGACGCGATAAAAGGGAGGCCGTGCCGAATCACCAAACAGATTATGGCTACGACCGAAATTGGACAAGTTCGAACATACGTTCGGTATCTGGTCGTTCCGGGACTAATACGAGATGTATTATTCGGGATAGATACGCTTCATCCTCTTAAAAGTTTGATCGACGTGGAAAATGATACGCTCCGAGTCAAGTATAACAAGGTGACCGAAACGGTAACAACACAGTTGGGACCCAGAGAGGGACTCTCAACGATGAAAATACCAAATGGCACACTCGAGACTCAAAAGGGTATTTCCGAGCGCCGGCCTAACGGGGAAAACGAAGCAAAATCCCCGAAAAAACAATCTAAAAAACCCGAGGAACGGCCGAAAGATACAAAGGAGTCCAATGATCTCCAAATCACAGCCATTACACGAAACGATCTTGATCCAAAGATCACGATCGAAGAAATCAACGAGATTATCAGAGCAAGTCCGCTCCTAATTGAAAAAGAACAAAGAAGGTTACAAGAGGTTTTATGGAAACATAGAAATGTCTTCCGTAAACAGCCTGGTCTGGTCCAAGTGTACCAACACCGCCTCGAGGTGAACACCGATAAGCCAATAGTGGCGCACTCATACCCGATTCCCATGTTGTTTAAAGACAAAGTCGACAAAGAGATCGAAAAATTGTTGCAACATGGAATCATCCAACGCTCGACTAGTGAGTGGGTGAATCCCCTCACGGTAGTCGAAAAGAAGGATGGGTCAGTTCGTCTGTGTCTCGATGCGAGAAAGCTTAATCAAGTTTTAGCAGACGATCATGAGTGTACGCCGAATATTGAGCAAATTTTTCAACGCTGTCATGCAGTTGGGGTCATGTCAAGTCTGGATTTGACCAATAGTTTTTGGCAAATACCATTACACCCTGACTCATACAAATACACGGCGTTCCGGCACCGAGGAAAGGTGTATGAGTTCATCGTTACTCCGTTTGGTCTCAAGACAAGCACCGCGAGCTTACTCCGTGCACTAGACATTGTTTTGAGAGACCTCGGAGAAAACATAATAAATTTCGTGGATGATCTACTATGCATCTCCCGAGACTTTGATGAACACATGGAACATTTGGAACAACTTCTCACGAGGTTGGACGAACATGGAATGACCATCAAACTGCGGAAGGCACAGTTCTTTCGACAAGAGATGGATTTCCTCGGGCACATTATCACGACGGAAGGGATCAAACCTCAGCCCGATAAAATAAAGGCAATTCAGGACTTTCCGGAACCCCGAAACATTAAACAATTACGTGGTTTCAACGGATTAACAGTGTTCTACACCAAGTTCGCACGACATCACGCCGAAGCAACGTTGCCACTCTTGGAGCTATTAAAAAAGGGTGTGAAATGGAGGTGGGGTGAGGTAGAGCGAGAAGCGTTTCGAAAGGTTAAACAATTGTTTATCGAGGACGTGCTACTCCAACACCCCGATCCAAACCGAGAATACATTCTCCAAACCGATGCGAGTAACTACGCGCTCGGAGGCACTCTAGCTCAAAAAGATGACAATGGCGAGTTAGGTGTTGTCGTATTTGCGAGTCGGACTCTTAAAGGGCCCGAACTCGCATACACAACTACCGAAAAGGAACTCCTGGCAATTGTCTGGGCATTAAAAAAGTTCCGCACGTACTTGTACGGAGCAAAAATAAGAGTAATTACCGACCACAAGGCGGTAATTTTCCTCAAGAATTGTCAATTACTAAACGAGAGACTAACCCGATGGGTTTTAGCCATACAAGACTACGACCTCACATTCGAGCATTGCCCAGGAACACGAAATGTGGTGGCAGACGTACTCAGCCGACACTCCGTTCCTGATCCAGGGGGAGTCAAAGGCAAACAAATAACAATCGCCACGTTACTGGCCGAAAAACCCTCTCGAGATCTCGAGGAAAAATTGCGTCACTTAGCAGAATATCAAGCCCGCGACAACAGATTAGCCGAATACATGCTCGGATTACGAAAAGGCACAATGAAAAGCCGACGATACCGTTTACAAGATGGGGTCCTACTCAAGATCTCGGCGAAAAATCACGAGCGTGTTGCACTTCCGCTGTTTGTTATGCAAACGTTAATCTGGGAAGCACATCACATGTACGGGCATGCAGGGGCTAAAAAAGTCTGGAAAATGGTCGGAGAAAATTTCACGTATCCGAAGTTCTATCAAGTAATTCGGAAACTTTTGGCGACCTGCGATAGCTGCCAAAGGAACAAAGTCCCAAATCAGCATTCATATGCGGCGCAACAAAATATCACCCCCGAACGGCCAAGAGAGTTGGTGTCAATAGATTTTTACGGACCCCTTCCCGCCGGGGTAGGAGGAATGAAATATCTTCTGGTAACGATCGACGCATTTTCTAAGTACGTGGTACTCTACCCGTTGAAAACAGCAACGGCCCAAACAACGATGAACAAAATCTTTAACGATTATATTCCCACGTATGGAAAGCCGAAAGCACTGCAATTCGATCATGGAACGCAGTTCACCTCTCGCAAATGGTTGAATAAACTCAAAGAAGAGGATATTCAAGCTGTATTCTCGTCGATCCGCCACCCCCAAGGGAATATTGTGGAAAGAGTGAACCGAGAGATCGGAAGATTCTTTCGAACGCTCTTGACCGAAAGACACTCGGCGTGGGTGAAATGGGTCCAAGTTATACAAGATTGTATGAACGAGACATACCACGATACAACGGAACTTACGCCAATCGAGCTACAATTTAATAAAAAACCAACGCGAGTATGGAAACAATGGATCCATACTATGCGAGATCTCCAGAGTGAAAACACGGTCGAAGAGTATGAGCAGAAATTGACGCTTGTGGCTCAACGAATTAGGAAAAAGGGTCGGATTCGAGCGCAAAGATTCGACGAAAAACAAAAACTAATCGAATTCGCGGTGGGCGATTTAGTATTAGCAAAAGCGTGCAATGTCAGCGATCCCGCGAACCGAATGGTCGCCAAATTTTTCTCGATCTACGAAGGGCCATATCGGATAAAAAAGAAAATTGCCGCCGCGACTTTCATCCTCGAAGGTATCGAGACAAAGATAGAACGCGGGATGTATCACGCAGCTAATCTCAAAAGATATTTTTCACAAGAGGGGCTTGCGACACCGGAGACGAAATAGTCCAGTCAAAATGCGCCCGAAACATCCGAACGAGTAAGAAAAGGGGAGAGTAAGGATCCACCACACTACGACCATATCAGTCACAGTGAAAATCCGAAGAGGATAACACCCAGTATGGAGAGTGCAACTCAAACCGACCCGCGTTCCATCACGAGGCATTTTAAAATGCAAACTGGCGAAAAAGGAAATTGGGAAACTTTCGGAGCCCGGGATAAGAGGGAAATCATCATCATTCCAAAACGCTGGCAGACAACAGAGTCAAAAATGAAACTTGTCAATTGTCAAATGTCTCAGACAATGAGGCAATCGACGAAAGATCGTGCAACACAAACAAAAAAAATCATCGAATGGAGATTGATCGAAATCGCCGTTCCGGACAAAATTTCGAATTTCGCCCGCTACCTTCCCTATATCCAAGAGCTACATCGGAAAGACGACGAGATCGAAGAAATTCTGCTACAAATGACGACAGTTCCGACGCGAGTATCTCCATTTCCGGTGAGTCCGGCAAGAGACAATGGAAAACGCGAGGACGAACAAAGAAAAATCACGAGTG
This sequence comes from Ischnus inquisitorius, assembly GCA_963924025.1. Classification (NCBI taxonomy): domain Eukaryota; kingdom Metazoa; phylum Arthropoda; class Insecta; order Hymenoptera; family Ichneumonidae; genus Ischnus; species Ischnus inquisitorius. The sequence goes on from OZ001253.1 coordinate 11,541,292, forward strand.
TTGCGTCAGATTGTAGCACGTGGAAGCCGGGCGAGTTTCATTGGCCGGAACCGACCAGCCAATCACGGGTCACGGAAGAGAAAATCCGTGAAAACATGCGAAAAAGGCGTAAAGTGCACGAAAAAACGCCTGAAAACGATAAAGAGAGTATAAAAATACCCAATAAAAAAATCTCGGACAAATTAGTCAAGATTTTCGGGCGTGACGAATAAAAAGAGTCGCGGATCTAACGGAAAGTGGCGGCACGCGGAGCCTACGACGCCACGCTGTCTGCCGCGACCGGCCGAGACGCCATTGTTCATCGCGGAGTTCTGCCGGCCGGTCACGACAGCGGACAAAAACAAACGAAAAACAAAGAAAAACTTAATAAAGTGAAACAAAAAACGTGCGATAAATCAACAATAACAATAAAACGAGCAATCACAACAAAAAAAAAAACAATTAAACAACGTGCAACGAAAAAAAAAAACGGGTAAAACAAGAAAAGAAAAAAACATCGCGCCGCGAACTGCGACGCGTGCGAAATCGCGACGCACGAGCACACGAGACGTGTGAAGAACGAACAAAAAGTGTCGCGACGCGAATAAAAAGAAAAAAAAAAACAATAAAGAGTGCACAAGTGCCATGGCGACTACGGCGGACGAGGCCAGGACGAGGAGACAAGAGACAAACCTCGACATGATGAGGTTAGTTTTCTGTCTCAAAATTTTTTTTTCTGTATAAAAAAAAAAAAAGGATGAGGAAACTGGACGCAGCGGTGCATATATAAAAAAAAAATATATATTTTTTTTTGCACATCAGGCTCATCGAGGATGAGGTCCATCCGTCGCTTCTCGAGGCTCGGGTGGAAGTTATTGTTCCCCGCTGCCTCTCGGTGACGGAACTATGCGTCACAACGCCCATGTCTTTATGGCAACACTGGCTCTGCAACGATGTCTCGAGAGCCAGACGAGAAGAGCGCACCCAATATCGAGTGGTCCGATCAAGGATAATTGGTACGCGCTCCGTCTGGGGACCTCGGCACATCGAGCAAAGTGCGTCGGAACACGAGACGGCACGTGTTTCTTCTACGCCGGCGACTTTGCATCAATGATCGATGTGCCGAGACAACAGGTGTTCGAGCTCCCGTCGTACTTTGCCCTACCAAAGTGGCACGCCATCATGGCCCGAATTACGGGGATCGAGGCGAGCGACGACTTGGATTCCGAACAAGCCACGACGGAGCTACATGCGTTCTTACGAACTCGAGAGCTCGTATTGGCCAAAGACGACGCAGGATTCCGTCTCGATTTGTTTCACCTCGGAAGGCCACAGAAAAAAATCTCGGAGTGGCTAATTGCGAAGGGCTACGCCACCCAGATCCGGAGCGTTTCCACTTCACTCGAGGACGAGAATAATAACGTCAGCAAGACAACGACCGAGGACGACGCCTCGACGGACGACGAAGGCACCGGAACGACAACAACAACAAAACACGTCAAGGGCGAAACGAAGAGCCGCAAAAAGAATAGGAAAACGAGGCGAACAAGACGTAGCGCCACCGGAAAAAAAAATAAGAAGAGGAACGAACGATAATTCACGGGCTTGCGAGCGTGAACACGCGCCCGTAAGTTTCTTTGATTTTTTTTTTCACGCAAACACGACGAGCGAGGTTCGCAGATGGGAACCCTCGCATGTACGATTGTACTGAAATTTTTTTTTGCGAAAAAGTCGAGCGAGGTTCACTATGAACCCTCGCCTCTAAAACTTCTTTAAATTTTTTTTTTTGAACGAGCGCGAATGCGCGAGAAAGTCGAGCGAGGTTCACTATGAACCCTCGCCTGTAAAATTTCTTTAAATGTGTTTTTTTTTTGGAGCGTGAACGCGAGAAAAAAAAAAAAAAAAAAAAAAAAAAAACGTCGAGCGAGGTTCCTACGAACCCTCGCCTGTAAAATTCTTGTTAAAGAAATTTTTTTTTTAACGAGCGCGAATGCGCGAGAAAGTCGAGCGAGGTTCACAAACGTGAATCCTCGCCTGTAAAATTTCTTTAAAATGTTTTTTTTTTGAGCGTGAACGCGAGAAGAAAAAAAAAAAAAAACGTCGAGCGAGGTTCATGTGAACCCTCGCCTGTAAAATTCTTATTTAAAGAGAATTTTTTTTTTGAACGAGCGCGAATGCGCGAGAAAGTCGAGCGAGGTTCACAAATGTGAATCCTCGCCTGTGTGATTTTTTGAAGATGTTTTTGGAGCGCGAACGCGCACAAGTCGAGCGAGGTTCACGAATGTGAATCCTCGCGAGTGTGATTTCTTGAAAATATTTTTTTGGAGGCGAATACGCAAAACGTCGAGCGAGGTTCGCAAGAGCGAACCCTCGCCAGTATTATTTTCCTTAAAAAGAATTTCTTTAGTTTTACGAGCGCGAACGCGCACACGTCGAGCGAGGTTCATACGAACCCTCGCCTGTAAATTTCTCGTTGAGATAAAAAAAAAAAAAAAAATTTTATTCGTTAAAAAAGCGCGAATGCGCGAAATAGTCGAGCGAGGTTCACAAATGTGAACACTCGCAGGTACAATTTTCTTGAAAATGTTTTTTTTTGGAGCGTAAGTACGCAAAGCGTCGAGCGAGGTTCACAAGAGCGAACCCTCGCCGGTAGTATTTTCCTAAAAGGAAATTTTTCTTTACGAGCGCGAACGCGCACACGACGAGCGAGGTTCACACGTGAATCCTCGCCTGTAGAAACTTCATTTGGAAAAAAATTTATTAGTTTTTTTTTAGGCGCAAATGCGCAAGACGTCGAGCGAGGTTCGCGAGCGGGAACTTTCGTCGGTATAATTTCCTTGAAATTTTTTTGTACGAGCGCTAATGCGCACACGACCGAGCGAGGTTCACAACGCGAACCCTCGCCTGGAATAGTTTAGTTTGAAAAAGATTTTTTTTATTTTAAGCGCAATTGCGCAAAGTCGAGCGAGGTTCGTACGTGAACTCTCGCCTGTATAATTTCTTGAGAAAATTTTTTCTTTTGACGCAAATGCGCAAACGGCGAGCGAGGCTCACAATGTGAACCCTCGCCTGTAATATTTCTGTTAAGAAAAAATTTTTTTTTTAAACGCGAATCCGAAACAAACGTCGAGCGAGGTTCACGACGTGAACCCTCGCCTGTATGATGTCTTCGAGAAAAGTTTTTTTATATAAGCGCGAACGCGAGATTGTCGATCAAGGGAAGCTCGTACGTGAGCTCTCGCTTGAGAAAATTTGTGTTTTGAAGTAGAAATCATTGTTATTTTTCGAGTAAAAAGATATCCGGCGATTGGTACGAGCGAGGTCGTACAAATTTATTTGCGTTTTGAAGGCGAGCGTGCCGGAATTATTGATTCACGAGAATTTTTTTTTACAAACACAAAGTCCCTGTGGGAAAAGAGAGACTGATTATTTATAGTATCTTGGTGATAATAGGTTAAGGACTGAGTACAAACTAACTCTAAGACAATCATGTGATAAGGCGAAGAAAGAAATAAAACGGTTATTTTTGTTAGAAAGAAAGAAAAAGAATTTATTCATTTACAGCGAAGTCGATTTACCTTAAGTGATAGAACAAAAGTATTCAGTAAGACACACTTTAGTTCGGGGGGGCGTTGAGACGGTCGAAATCACGCCTAAATGAATAAAGATAAAAATCGACGTAGGGTAAAACTAGTGTACAAAGTCATTTACCATACGATAATATGTAAGGTTATCGACCGCGTCATGGATCGACATGAACGGTCGATTGAGGAATTTTTCCGTGGCTCTCGCGTCACGGTGACGCGCGAGTTGCATCAGCCGAGTCAGAACGCCCCGGCCTGAGATAACACGGGACGGAAGATCTCGGCGCGCGAATTGCATCATCTGACGCAATTTTGGCGTAACGCGCTCGGGTGTAAAAGGCCCGCGCCAGAGCCCGGAAGGGACTTCGATTCGGTCCTATCCTCAGACGAGGACGATACTCATGCGCGGCTCCGGCACGTTTGAACTTGAGTGAAGGATCTACGATCTCGCTAGATAAGCTATCTTTACTAGTCGAGCTCGGACACATTTTTGTTTTCGGATAGAGCGTTGCTCTATTCGACAGAATCCCGACGCTAAGAAGAAGCAAGGGACACATTACCAACGACGAGCCAACCCCAAAGAAGGAAGAATCGTCGGCCATTTCAAAAATTAATTAATTATCTTTTTTCAGCGAACAGCCTACCCTTTATTTAAATATTTTTTTCTATCCGAACCTGACCGCCGACGACTGCCTGGGGGGACCTGGGCGACTGTTTTCGGTCGGAGTTTACCATTTCCTCAAAACCTAGCGTCGGCAACTGCCTTGGGGGACCTCGGCGACCGCTACGGCGACGGTTACCCATCGATTCCAGATTAATTAATAGAGTCATTTTGATTGCAACGACCCACCAATTCGTAAGACACGCCGGCAACTGCCTTGGGGGACCTCGGCGACCGCTACGGCGACGGTTACCCATCGATTCCAGATTAATTAATAGAGTCATTTTGATTGCAACGACCCACCAATTCGTAAGACACGCCGGCAACTGCCTTGGGGGACCTCGGCGACCGCTTTCGTGAACGACAGTTGGTGGTGAATCGTTTTAACGTAGAATCGTGAATTGTGCGACTTCTTACTTCGTGGCCGCGCCGGCGACTGCCTTGGGGGACCTCGGCGACTGCTTTCGTGGTTTCTATGATCTAAGAAGGAGCGAGTCGAGTAGAATCGCACATCTCTTCTCCTTTAATAAAATAACCTTTCGGGCTGTATCGCAAATCAAATAAAACTCAAATCATATCGAGTCAAATCAAACTTAATCTTGTATTGAACAACGGCATCGACTGAATAAAAATCAATAATTGTTGACATTTCGAATCAACTCCACAGTTTTATAATTTACAGCACCTGCCCTCACACATACGTGAGCAAAGAAACTCACATAACGCCGCTGCGGAGCAAAGTTCTGTAAGACTCCAAAAGCGTACCGTTACAATATAAAAAAAAAAATCTATTACTTGGCTCGTATGATTTTGCTATGTTTTTTAATTCGGATTTTTTTGAATCAACGGTTTTCTTATTTTTATACCTTTTATGTACTTGGCGTACGTTTTTCACTTTTTTGGAAAAAAAGTAGTTTTGGGGGATAAATACACTTCTCGCGCAAAATCGGAATTTTTCGCTTTCGTTATGACGTCGGAACGGTGAAAGGAATAATTCGTATATAGTGCGTATCAGTGCGTCCACTTCATCAATCAGATAAAATAGTCTAATAATACGCGATGAGTGATGTTGGCGCAGCGAGCGATGATGAAGCGTACGCGAGATTGGATCGCGTTAAGAGAACAACACGCGATCGTATCTCACGGAACGCGAGTCGTAATGACTATATGTTTCAACTATCAAAGAGTGGTTGAAACAATTCGAATGAATTGATGAGACGCAAATTCAACAATTTATAAAAATCTTAAATAGTCGACTCAAAAAAAATGTATTCGATCAACTTAACTTCTTGGCGATAGCACTGCGAGGAAATCTTTCAACCATTTACGTTCCAAAATTAAATTGCAAGGTGACTAATTTTTTTCATCATAATGAAAACAGAATTCAAAAATCAACGAATGATCGCGAAAAAAAATATGTACTGTATCGAACAAATTAAATAAAAATAAAAGATCATTTTTTTGTAAAAAATGTAACAAAGGACCCCAAGTAGTTTAAAAATCGTTTGCAAATCATTTTTTTATAATTAAAATAAGAAAAAATCATATGAACCAAGTAAACTTGAAACGAAAAAACCTTGCTCGTCCTTTCTTTTGATGCACCTGTATTTATTTGTGTTCTAAGGACTCGCCAAGATTTTTCTTTCAAGTTTACTTGGCTCATATGATTTTTTCTTATTATAATTGTTCAAAAATGATTTGCAAACGATTTTTAAACTACTTGGCGTCCTTTGTTATATTGTTTACAAAAAAATGGTCTTTTATTTAAGACTCACGCGAAGAAGCACTGCGAGATTGTGTATGTACGTGATTAAAAAAATCTGACGGTGCAGCACACCGAGATTGTGCGAGCGATTAAAACAATCTCGCCGAGAAGCATGGTAAAATTGTGCGCTCGATTAAAACAATCTCGCGAAGAAGCACGGTGAGATTGTATAAGAATCACGGTCCGGGACACATGCGACATTCTCTGCGAGATCTTGCTTAGATTCTCGACGAGATTCTCGGAAAAATCCTCAGCGGAATTTCAGCTTTCTGAAGAATTTCAGAGATTCTTTTTTTCTACGCGGGATGCGATTGCGTTGCATAGTTAACGGGGTGAAAAACTTCCGCATCTACAAAGCACCACGTAATAATAGTAAATTGTCTTGAAAACTGTTGTTCTTAGAAAGGCAGCAATGGAAATAGGTGAGTAATCATTATAACCCGCGTAAAAAAAAAAGAATATGGGATTGATTCTCGCCGAGTAACTCGGCGTATCTCGCCGAGTATATCGCTGAGTATCGCGCCGTATCTCGCCAAGTAATTCGCCGAGAATAGTGCACTGTGCTCAGGCCAATATTCTCTTGGCAGCTTCTGAAAAGCTTGGAGAGCCGCCCCCAGCTTCCTACCGCGATTGTCGTAAAAGCGTAGATTAGAAAGCGGAAAACCGAACCCGAACCGAACTTACCGCGATTGTCGTGAAGGCTTCTGAGAAGCTTGGAGAACCGTTCGCAGCTTCTTACCGCGGTTGTCGTGAAAGCGTCTAAAAAGCTTGGAGAACCGTTTCCAGCTTCTTACCGCGATTGTCGTGAAAGCATGTGTAAATGAAAGAATAACAAAAATTAGATTTTGACAAATGGAAGGGAAATTAGAAAAACGAAGAAAAATGCCCGAATCCAATTTTTTTCGATAGATATAAATTCCCCGAGCAAAGTTAAATGCTACCGTATTTTAATTGCGTTCAAAATAGGAGTAAATGCCAAAAATATTGGAAAGTATTGGATATATCTCACATATATCTTTTTATTTGTCTATCCAAAATTTTTCCAGTGCGCCACAATATTTTTGGGACCTTAAACGAAATTCAACCGCCATGATGGATTATAGCACCTAACTTTGCTCGAGGAACTCATATCCGCTGGAAAAAATTGTTTTTAAGCATATTTTTTTCGTTTTTCATTTTTTCCTTCCATTTGTCAAAATTTACTTTTTCTTCTTCTTTCATTTACACATGGGTTCATAATTATCGCGGTAAAAAGCTAGGTTTGGTTTTCCGAGCTTCTTAATGGGTGTCACGACAATCGTGGCAGGACACTGGAAACGGTTCTCCAATCTTCCCAATGGGTTTCACGACAATCGCGGTAGAAAGCTGGAAACGGTTCTCCAAGCTTCCCAATGGGTTTCATGACAATCGCGTTAGGAAGCTGGAACCGATTCTCCAAGCTTCACAATGGGTTTTACAACAATCGCGGTAAGAAGCTGGGAACGGTTCCCCGAATTTCTCAATGGGTTTCGCGACAATCGCGGTAAGAAGCTGGGAACGGTTCCCGAAGCTTCTCAGAGGCTGCCAAAAGAATATTGGCCTGAGCACAGTGCACTATTCTCGGCGAATTACTCGGTGATATTCTCGGCGATACGCCGCGAGAATCAATCCCATATTCTTTTTTTTTTACGCGGGACCAGTACCGCTGTGGATACAAGTTACTTTGTTACACGCAGACGTGAAAACTTTTGATTGTTGAAGGTGACCGAGAATATTGAAGCTATTCTAAAATTAAGAGGATTCTGTTTTAAACAACGTGTAATAGTATCATTTATTTCATTATCAGAAGCCGCTGTAAAGTGTGCGTGTTATTTCATCGAAGCAATGCAGACATGGACAGCGTTTAAGATGATTGAAGCTGATCCACATAAAAGAATGTATTATAATGCATGGATGATGTCTCTTATTAAAAAAAATCTTCGATATCAAGGATCAAGGACGTGAACTCATCCCTGAATATGGATAACCAGTACTATGTCTCGTGAAGTACTCTGTTCGTAATCAATAGACCATCGGACTATTTCCTCTGCACGTTCCATAAATCGATTCTGAGATGGATTTCAGAAGGCATCCCGTCGTTGATCGTCGTGTCTGTAGGTATCTTCTAAAAAGGATATACAGAGGAAGAAGAGGTTACGGGCGTGCCCACGTCATATCTGATTACCGCCTAAAATATCGGTGAGCAACGATTTTTAATTATAACTAAGTAATTATTATACATTTATGGTGCGATGGGGGGGTTTCTAAATACAACTCTCCGAAAACGGGGTCTAGACAAGTCAGGGGGGAAGCGGGGAGATATAGGGTTCGAAAATCAATGTGGCAGATACGGAAAAGTAACAGAAAATATAATTGGCAAAAGTAAATCAGAAGAAATTCGATACAATAAAAAGTGAATAATCGAAACGGGTAGGCAATAATAAACTATAACAATTCGTGAATGACGGGGAGGAAATAATACAAGATAATAGCAAAGAAATGTATCGAATGGGGAGGAAATAATACAAAGTCGTTAATAACGGGGAGAAGATAATACAAAGTAATAATCGCAAATAACGGGGAGGGAATAACAAGGTATGGTCAATCGACGCGTTCGTCGATCGGCTGTGCGAGGAAGGAGAAGAAGCTAGGACGAAAAAAAAACTGAAGATGACAAAATTAAAGAAAATAAAGGATAATCTGTAACGCACGAATCGCAATCGTCTCACAAAAGTTCGTAAATCGGAGCGCAATATAATCTGAGCAAAACGAGAGTCGAACGGGGGAAAGGCGATCGGGGAAAAATACTTTTATTATTCGTTGCTGGCCACGAGGCGATTCGCGGTGCGTTCGTGACTCGCGGCAAGGGAAAAATTGCTAACAGGGACGATCTGATTTCCCAGCGAAAAGGGACGATGGATTTTCACTGGAGAAATGTACAGAAATTCGGGGAAAATGATGCAGAAATTATTCACAACAACATCAGGCGGAAAACTATTACGAAAACACTTAATTTGGGCGCCAGTTACCATTCACGGGGTAACTCCGTTTAACATGCGTCACGAGGCGCCGAATATTCTCGATTACAATGTTTACGGGATGGCCGGCAAGTTCAACGGTAGGGTAGAGGGCTCAGGGGAGGGTCAACCGATCTGTTGGCTGGCAATTTAATGCCTTCGGCTAATTAGGGGCTTTTTAAGGGACGTCAGGGTGATTCACGAAAAAATGTGCACAAGATACACGCTCGAATAATTCTATCTGCTATCACGCCACTGACCACGTGCGCGATAAAGTCCCCGGGAAAAATGATGATAACCAAACTTAACTCGAATGCCGGGAAAACGGCCAATTACATACAATACTTGACTCGTAGCAATGTTGGGGCCGGGTCGGGGGAAAATACTAATGCTCGTGGGAGGGAAATTCTTACAGATAGTTGGATATCGATCACACAATCACTCTCGCGATTTCTCTTACAAGTCCCACGGGACAGGAGAATCGCTAACACACGTGCTTCTCGGGCAACGGCTCGAACGAGGCTCACGTCGACGGTAACGCTTTCCGTCTTCTCGGAAATCTCCTTGTCTCTCCATGCTGCGGATGTCGGTGGTGGGAGAGAGAGGCAGGTACTCGGCGCTGGTCGATAACTCGCTCGATCGACGGGCGAGGTGCCAGATGGCGGTAGCGATATCGATGGATCGTCACTCTAGGCATTGAGCGACGATCGAGAGCAGCGGGCGGCGAACAGCGTTGTCGGGGGGAGAGGTGACGGCACGGCAACGCCGGAGAACGGGTAGCAGCGGGGTCTCTCGCCGTCAAGCGAGTATCTTCCTTCGCTGTTTCCTCTTCTCTCCCTCTATCTCGTGCGTTGTCTCGGCTACTGTGCTGTTACCGTCGCGGGTCTTTTTGAGCGTTACCTCGGCCTTCACGGGGGGGTGTACGTGGGAGGACGGGGCGGGGGCTATGCTATATGCTGCAAATGCTTAGGCTCCGTGGTCAGTGGAGCCTCTAATCGAGTTCGCGGGAATAAATCAAGAACGGGGCAAGAAACAGTTAATTGTACGGATATTTCGTTACAATGGAATTAATGGAAAAATATTGCAAAGCCAGATTTTATGAATCGAAATTATTGTTGTCAGTTTATTAGTGCTACGATTAGTCGAACTCAGCCGACCCCCAAATTCGACAGAAGTAAGGGTTAAGAAAGAGTTCTAAACAGTCGCTCGCTCAGCGCGCGCAGAAAAGTACGGAACTAGTAAGCTGGTCCATTGTCTTTCAACTTACAGTGTCACTGAAACGAGTTGAGCATGGCCAAATAAGAGACTGACGCTCGTAGTACCTTAAATAAATTAAATAAATCGTTCAAAAGATTCTGAATTACTCATTGAACAATAAAAATCAGTCAAGTTTTCGTGACTCACGGCGCAAAAGTTCTCAATTGACATTACATATATTTTTCCAGCTGTTATACATAGCATGGCTCGATACTCGCTCTTATGAAGAGAACTATCAATTTTCTCGATTTTGGAGACATTTTGTACCACCAGCAGTTGTATCTGCAATCCGCAAAAAAAATACGTATCGATTTATCGGGATTACATTCGTTGAAAATTGGAACCCCTATGTCTGTCATGAAATGTTGAACATCGAGCCAATTTCGAGGACCGAATATAATTTATACTCTAATTGCATTCTCATAGGAGAAGCTTCGATGCGATGAAAAAATGTTATTGAAAATTTTAATGAAAACGTTTTTCAAATGTTGAAGCATCTCGAAACGTTATGTTTTTAAAAAGTACCTGGATTCACGTCTGTGCGTTTCGGCCTGAAAAAATGTAGATCTCCAACTTGAGAACGCTTTGATCTGTCTAGTTAATTTCTTTCAGGTATAAGGACGCTATTTAGTTATTATCAATTGGATATATGTAATAACCATTGTCCCTTGTGCCAGGTATCGAATGCATGACGATAATTTCTTTTTAATGGAGGAATTCTCATTGAGATAGCGAAGCTTTAGACATCAGATTTATTTTCAAAATATTTTGTAAACTACATTAAACTGCTAAAATGCACTGTCCATATCAAATTACAGGCGCATTTTTATTACCCTCTGCGGAGTATAATATTGTACATACACGGAGATCGGCAAAAATGAGCTGGAATCCGAAATCCAATGGCTAGGTAAAGTGATGATATAAAGATGAAATATTTGGGCAACGGTGAATAGTCCCATTCTTATCATTTCCTCCGTTGCAGTTCTATTTGCAATGGTCTATAACGAGTTAGGATTCATAATGCACGGATGAAATGTTATAAAAAGGGTGTCGATTACATACCTGATAACCTGTGCAGCTCAGGGCCACCACGCACACCCACACGACCATAATGAGCATCCACTCACACGTGGATTGAATGATCTTTACGTACCTTTGTTGACAAACAATATACAGAAATTATTGAATAATTGGTATTGTTAAACGTAATAACATATAAATGTTTAATACGGGCCGCCGATTTTGAAGGAATTTATATTGCTGATCACAGGAATGTTTACATTACTTACTCTATAAGGCTCTTATGTCTCTTGATACAAGAAACAATTTTACGATAAATCGTATCGTGGTGATAAATAGGTTTGAGCATAACCATGCTATCGGCGCTGTCGTTTGGCAGTAAGTTTTCTAAATCGTTCCTGTTAAAAGAATCGGTTGAAATTTTATAGCAAACTAAATTATTTGAGAGAACAATTATTTTTAATAAGCTACGAGCTTTCGGTTCGAATTAAGCGTTCATTAGTTGAGAATTTCGGATTAATCGCAAATAAAAGCTTCTCAAGGAAGCCAAGTGATAAATGTTATTCTGTACACATTTTTAGTTAACACCCATTTCTATCGACGTGGCGTATCATGTTGTATTAACAAAAAAGATTTTGGAAAATGTTTCAATAAGGTCATTTTTTTCATCTCGAAGGTTCGGACTAGTTACATTTTATTGTTGTAAAATAATATATTTCTTACGCTGTGATAATCCGTGTAATGAACATTGTTGTGACGCAAAATAGCGGATAATAAAATTTTGAGCGATTAAAAGAAATGTCGAAATAATCTATCCGAATATTCCGACGATTACAAGCAAAGTGAATGAACGAGCAAGAATGTGCAAGCTCAGCAAAGGTGACTGAACTCGCACTTCCCCGCACGTAGCAGCAACAGTGTGAACGAACTCGGAAGTGCGAGCCTAGCATCAACCGATCGCGGGGCCTTCCGCGATCGCCAAATTGCTGACACGCCGATTCACAGACCTCAACTGCGAATCGAACAGCAGACAGTCTAATTGCATCGTCGAAACGGAGAGGTTGTCTCCCAAAAATAACACGGACTCCTCTCGAAACCTTTGTAAACTATTGTACTAATTACTACTTTAATAAATCTTGTTTACTTAACCGATAACTTTCAATTGGTGCTGGAGTTCCAACTCCTTTAGGCAGAATCCCGAACATTGAATTAAATATTGCGTGTCTCTCTCGATTTCTCATCGAGGACCACGACAACATTGAAAGTATTACCTTAATATTTCAAACATTCCGCAAGCGTGTTGAGCAATAACCATGTAGAAAGTATCAACAGCGACAAGGGTCGATAAAACAATAACGCTTCCGCTGGCAAGATGGAAATAAATCGGATAGAAGTACTCGTCCGGATCGACCATGTAGTCTGTCGGAAATATCTCTAATCTTCGTCTCGAATGATTGAGTGGTGAGAATACATCGAGGACTTTCGGCACCAATGGCGTCAGTATCCAACCGAATATAACTGTGTAGCACACTGCTGTAACGAGATGCACAATTTAGAATTTTTTATTAGATGTTTTCCTCCAACATAATAAGAACAGTATTATATTTGTTCATGTAACAAAAATGCAGTATTGTGAAGGTTCTCCCTTTCTCTGCGTGTTTTTGGAGAATCTTTATTTGCGGCATGCCCCGGAAGAGTTCCCAGTCTTTTCGCGTCACCTCCAGAAGTTGTTTCAGCTTGAACAATTAAGATGGAACTTCAATTACTCATGTTCCCTAGCAGACCGCACACCCTCGAAAAATTACCGATAAACGGCGATAAAAGCGATCGCTCGTTTTGTCTCAAAAATTCTTCGCCTACCATCGATGACCACAAAACAACTACTCACTATTTACCGAAAAAAAACTCGTTAGGACAACTAATAGTCAGTTGAAACAATTGGCTACTTTTTCAGTAAAGATTTTTTTACCCACTATCACGTTCCCCAAATAACTGTTAGCTCTCCCTAATTTCCTAACCACAAATTTTCTGCTATGTGTTCGGTTCTGCGGTAACGAACCGAACAACGACTGTACTTTTTCTCCATTGATTGTTGTTTCAGGCATGTTTCTTAGCTAAATTTTTGACACAAAATGACCAGTCGGTTTTTCACGACGTCTTACGGTCGCCAAGAATGCTAGAGTTCAGATCAAGTAGGCCAATTTTAAATTTTCTCACTTCCTGAGAATAATATAGGGAATTTAGCAGCTTGCCGACGCTCCCGACGTTCGCCATTATGGGTGTAAAACACGCGACAAATGTATCCAATTGGCCCCATGTCAATATCATCGACCGGATCTAAATAGAATAAAAGCATTGAGAAACCGAAAATAATGCAATAAATAGTATTGATCATTTATATTATCATCTATTTGAAATGTATTATCAAAAATGAATAGGAGCGATGGGGACAAAACGGGCATCTTGACAACAGATCGCGGAAGGAGGTGAAACGGCAAGCGAAGCGAAAATTCTGAAACGTGCTGACTTTTAGACTTCAGCAAGCATGCAATATACTAGGAATTCATTGTTTTAATCATAAAATTTTCGGAAAATTTTTTTTTGATGAAATGTTGATTTTTTAACGTTTTCAGTCTACCATATTTTCGGTGTCGAACTGTATCTTCGCACACATATTTTTTTCATCAATGTTGTTTTCTTCGCAGAAGATTTCGGCAAGAATATCAAAATAAAAATATTCTTCACTTTTGAAGGAACAATAGTACATTATGCTACTAGGGAGTAAAGTGCGTGATTTTTGCCGAGGGCGAGGTAAAAATTCGCTCCTCCCGTGTAGCATATACTACTTTTTACCCGACTACGATTAAAAAAAACCATATTTTTATGCCTGCAACGGTACAACACTACAATATATGTTTAGTGAGAAAAGGCACAACAATAAAAAAAATATAATGTCACGAACAGTGTATGGCGAAGTGGGTCCAGGGCGGAGCCCTGGTGGGGTCCAGGGGCAAGGCCCCGGTGGGGGTTGCGGGGGGCGGAGCCCCCTGACTGCAAAAAAAAAAATATTGAAACGTATCAACTCAATTGACTTCTATTACTAACAAACTTCTATCCAATTGAATAAAAATTTTAAAAAATAAAGTAAAATAAAAAAATAAAATTACTTTTTTGCCCGCTAAATTTATTTTTTTGCCCGCAAGTTTACTTTTTTGCCCGCAAATTTACTTTTTTGCCCGCTAAATTTACTTTTTTTCCCGCAAATTTACTTTTTTGCCCGCAAATCTACTTTTTTGCCCGCAAATTTACTTTTTTGCCCGCTGGTCAAAAATTGACTACTTTCCACCCGCGTTGAAGGGATGGAATATGGTATTTTTATCGTAGTCGGGTAAAAACACCATTTGCAGTCCCTCGACTCGTGTGCAAGGTTTCAGATTCATTGCTCAAAATGTGCGCTAACGTCAGCACGCCCGCACAGTTCTTTGATTCACTTGAAAAAAATGTAATGTTCATAACTTTCACATCCTAGTTCTATTTTTGTTCTTTGCTGCCAGTTTTGCTCGACTGACCGTTTTTCATTCAAGATGCCGGTTCTGCTCCCATCTTCCCTAATTAATAAAAAAAAATATATATTGTAACGGCCCGCGTAGAAAAAAAGAATCTCAGCGAGAATCTCGGTGAAATTCCGCAGAGAATCTTTCCGAGAACCTCACCGAGAATCTAAGCAAGATCTCGCTGAGAATGCCGCATGTGTCCCGGACCGTGATTCTTATACAATCTCACCGTGCTTCTTCGCGAGATTCTTATCATCTAGCGCATAATTTCGAGATGCTGCTCCGACAGATTTTTTTATTCACGTACACAATCTCGCAGTGCTTCTTCGCGTGATTTTTATTTATCGCAGCAGACTATCTCTCGAACAATCCCACCGTGCTTCTTCGTGTTCGTCTGGAAAATGGAAAAGAAAAAAAAAACAAATTAGTCCAATAGAAGGCGAAAATAAAAAACGTAGAAATTCGCCCGAAACCGAATTCCGGCAACAAACTTGCATTCACCGAGCAATATCAGACTCTATAGTGGAAAAACACTGATTTTTTTTTTCAGCAGACTGCGAAATCGATGCGAGACTCTATGCGGGACTCTCGCTAAAATTTCTTGCCGGAATATGGCAGGCCTAAAAGGAGAAAAATCAGCGCTTATTCACTATAGAGTCTAATATTGCTCACTGCATGCAAATTCGTTACCGGAATTTGGTTCCGGGCAAATTTCTACGTTTTTTATGTTCATCTTCTATTCGACTAATTCTATTTTTTTTTCTCTTTCATTTTTTCTCTTTTTACACGAACGCGACGAAGCACGCCAAGAAGCACGGTGAGATTTTGGAAAGATTTTTCTGGCCGCATTAATAAACATCTCGTGAAGAAGCACGGTGAGATTGTATAAGAATCACGGTCCGGGACACATGCGGCATTCTCAGCGAGATCTTGCCTGGATTCTCGGAAAGATTCTCACCAGAATTTTACCAAAATTCTCGCCATGAATCTCGCTGAGATTCGTTTTTTCTACGCAGGGGGACATTTTCCCCCTTCCCCTAACAATTTCGAACTTAAGGAGTAGATGTCGTTGACGAATTGGAGCGCGGAGAAGTAAACAGGCAACGATATAGATCACCTGGCCATATCGTTGCCTCATTTAAATCCAATTCGTAAACGCCTCGTCGTCGGTGGGCCCGAGCAATCACACGCTGAGATAAGCTCAGCTGACCGTTAGGGGTACGTCAATACCTCCGAGCGACGTAGCAAATCCAAATCCCCGCTAAGAATATTTTCCCGTTACAAATTTAAACAACCCACGACACCTCTGCCGTCACTTGACGTGACGACGCATCCCACTTGTGCCGACGGGGGCAAAGGTCCAAGGGAGTATAAAAGCCGACACCACGAGAGGACTAGACACTTCATTAGAAAATCACACCATAATCTTTCACTAGGTAATTTTTCACGATTTATAAAACCGCGTTAGGTATTATTTCGTTCTTTGGAACCAATCGTACGCTTGGCATGCGGCATAGCGCCGTCCTGAACGTACGACGCTAGGGATCCCCGGACTCCTCGAGAATCAGGTACCCCAGGTCGCGAGAATTCTATCCCTGAAGGCAGGACCTATTAGGATAAGAACGTTGTTATCAATCATCCCTTCTTAACCCGATTCACGCGCGGCGTCTCCGTTGAGCCACCTCAGGCTCCGCATGAGTATCCTCGTGCGAATCGCGGCGCGTGCATAAGAAAACAGGAAGGAAATCTTGGTACAAACTTTGCTCTTTTATTTCTATTTTTCATTCCACACATTTCGGTCAATTGCAGCGATTAAATTCATTCGCGGTCGCGACAAATAGTTCCCGCTGATTTGCGAGTGGTTTTCGCTTTAGCATACAATAGATTATCCCGACGAAGGCCGTCCGAGTATCGCTGCCGATGAGCCTTTGATCGAAGAACGTAAATATTCGGGAAAAGGATTTAATCGGGTAGTTGGAGAGCAGTGCGTGTGCGACCGGCCGACCACACGCTCTAGAAAATCCATTTCCGTAAATATATCGCTCGCACCGCGACTCAACGGTAAATAGACCTGACCTAGACAAGATTGAATATTGTCTCGGGAACCGCGACCTATCCTCAATCATTTTTCCATCGTCCGTCCTCGCTAATGATGAAAACCATTCTTGGTAAATTGCTCTATGAGAAAGGGTAGTCTGAAGCTTCCCTAAAAAAAAATCATAATAAAAAAATTCAACAACGCAGCCCCGTAGCCGAACCCACCAGTCGGCGAATTAGAGATTTTTGCGCAAAGGCGGGGCCTCCGGGAGGGATACTTTTACAAAAATCACAATATATATATATTATTTTTAACTATTAATTAGTACGAAACTTTACATTAGGCGTACCTGAGGCCCCAAGCCAGTAAAGCTCAAAATCAATATAACCCAAACTCTCATATTCCTTTGTGAAACAGATTGATAGGGCCACTGGCCGATAAAGCTGAGAAGTCTTTTATTGACGCTGTAATATCGTTCATCAAAGATATCAATAGAATTCGAACAAATATTGCCTTGATAACTCAACATTTGTATTCCGTTTTTCCTGACGGTCCGTGATATTTCGATACAACGCGACGAGGGAAACACATATGAGGCCATCTTGCTACGTGCTTGAATAGCTTCAGCGAAAAGTGTGCGATACTAGCATATTGATGGAACTTGACCAATTAAGGCGCCGAAGGGTTTCGTGCGCATTATTCACCGTTGCGTGTAAGAAATAGTTCGGAAAATATAATGCTGCTACATTGCATAATTAATTATCTATTGTGGAAGTTGGTATCGAGCAAATGCCCGAAGCAACGAGCGTTATAAGAAAAACACCAACATTTATAAGGCACAAAGTAATAACAGTAAGTAAATAAAGTGCGTTGCAAGATGTCGTTCTTCGAGAAACCGCGATGAAAGTAAAAAAAAATTTCAAACAGTGTTGCTTTAACAAACGTCCGATATACGGAAACGTGAATGTTGTCGATTACTGAACAGGGGCGGGAATATTACAATTGTTATTAAACAAGAAAGATCTTAATTAATCGCAATAGGAGTACTTACACCCCGGTTCTTGAATCAATGGATTTATTTCACATAAATAAACTAAAGTTGTTACAGAAGTTACGAACGTCTCGAATGCCACTGAAGAAATAATCTATTGTGCTTTATAGTGAACTATAGATAGTTAAAAAATAGTTCGCAAATCATTTTTTAATAAGTAAAATAAGAAAAAATCATCTGTACCAAGTAAACTTGAAAAAAAAAAAAAACCTTGCTCGTCCTTTCTTTTGATGCACCCATATTTATTTGTGTTCTAACTTAGAACACAAATAAATACAAAAAAACACATACTTACATACATACATACTATAATGGGGGGGTCAGTTTCACAATCCAATTTCACGAAAACGGGGGTCTCGACAAGTCAGGGTGAAAGCGGGGAAAAAGGGGATTCAAAAATAAACGCTGTGGATTTGGAAGAAATAACAGAAAAATATAATCGATCAAAGACAGCGGTGAAAACTCGATACAATAACCAAAATAACCAAAAGAATTGAAATATGATACAAAATAATAATCGCAAATAACGGGTGGCAAATAATACAAAACAATAATCTCAACGGGGAGGAAATAATACAAAATGTCGTCGATCGACGCGTTCGTCGATCGGCAGTGCGACGGGGGGGGGGGGGGGGGGGGGGGGGGGGGGGGGGGGGGGGAGAAGCTACGACGAAAAAGCAATAAAATGACAAAATTAAAGAATAATTCCTAACGAGACGAAACGCAAACGTCGGACCAAAATTGTAATACAATACGCAAAATAATATACTAGGCTCGAATACAAGGGGGCGAATGGGGAAAATACTTGAATTATGATCGGTTGGCCACGAGGCGATCCACAGGCGTGCGTGCCTCGCGACGACAGAACAATGGCTGATGAGACGGTCTGAATGCACAGCGAAGGGACGAGGGATTTTCACTGGCAATTTACAGAATGTCGGGTAAAAATAATGCGAATAAATGTTAACAAAATCGGGGGGGAAAAATACAGAAAAGGCTCACAATAACTCGGGGAGGAAAAACTATCACGAAATCTCTTGACTTGGGCGCCAGTTACCTTTTACGGGGTAACACCGTTTAACACACGCCACGAGGCGTCGAATGTTCTCGTTACAATGTTCGCAGAATGGCCGGCAAGTTCAGCGGGAGGGCAGAGGGCTCAGGGAGGGTCAACCGATCTGTCGGCTCGCAATTTAATGCCTTCGGCTAATTAGGGGCTTTTTGAGGGACGTCAATGCAATTCACGGGGCGAATACACAATAAACAAGATCGAATATTCTTATTCACTATCGCGCCACTCACCACGTGCACGATAAAGTCGCCGGAAAATGGCGATTACTAAACTCGAATGTCGGGAGGGAAGATCCGTCAATTAAACACGATAATTGACTCTCAAAATGTCAGGGCAGGGTCGAGGGGAGATTTTAATAATTCGCGGGAGGACAACTCTTTCAAACGGGCGGTTATCAAAGTCACACTTTCGCTCGCGATTTCCCTTACAAAATCGCGTGGGCTGGGAGAATCGCTTATACACGTGCTATTCGGTTAACGGCTCGAACGAGGCTAACGTCGACGGTAACGCTCTCCGTCTTCTCGGAAGTCTCCTTGTCTCTCAGCGCTGCGGATGTCGGTGGTGGGAGAGAGAGACAGGTACTCGGCGGTGGTCGATAACTCGCTCGATCGACGGGCGAGGTGTCAGATGGCGGCAGCGATATCGATGGATCGTCGCTCGAGGCATTGAGCGACGATCGCGAGCAGTGGGCGGCGGACAGCGTTGTCGGTGGAAGAGGCGACGGCACGGCAACGTCGGAGAACGGGCAGCAGCGAGGGCTCTCGCCGTCGAGCGAGGATCTTCCTTCGCTGTTTCCCCTTCTCTCCCTCTATCTCGTGCGTTGTCTCGGCTACTGCTGTACGTGTCGTGGTTCTTCAGGAGCGTTACCTCGGTCTTCGCGGGGGGGTATGCGTGGGAGGACGGGGCGGGGGGCTATTCTACGCGTTGCAAATGCTTAGGCTCCGTGGTGAGTGGAGCCTCTGATCGAGTTCGCGGGAGTCAATCGGAAACGGGGCAAAATGCATTCAATTTAACGGATATTTCGTTACAATACATATAAATAAATACATTTTTTTTTTCTTTTTTTTAGAGTTGTGAAAATTGGAAATTGGAATGGAATGGAATGGAAAAATAATGCATTATTACATTATTAAAAGAGTGGATAATGGAATGCGGATCCGATGCTCATTACTTTTTTAATGAGCAATGGATTTTTAATTCATTATTCATTACTTTTTTAATGATTAATGGATTTTGATCGATTATCCATTACTTTTTAAACGAGTAATGGATTTTTAATCTATTAACCATTACTTTTTTAATGTGTAATGGATTTTTAATCCATTATCCATTACTTTTTAATAAGTAATGGATTTTTAATCCATTATCCATTACTTTTTTAATGAGTAATGGATTTTTAATTCATCATCCATTACTTTTTTAATGAGTAATGGATTTTTAATCCATTGTCCATTACTTTTGTAATGAGTAATGGATTTTCATTCTATTATCCATTACTTTTTTAATGAGTAACGGATCTTTACTCCATTATCCATTATGTTGTCGAATGAGTACTGGCTCTGCAATGCATTATCTGTCACTCGAAAAGTAATTATTGGATTTGAGTTCTATATGAGAACAAGGCTTAATTTTTTAAAATTATAACTTTATTTTTTTTTCTCTCGACAATACGAAATAAAGTTGGCTATCAGACTAAAACAAGAACGAAGAACAGGAAGAAAATAGATATTTTTTGCACTGTATGATTTCTTTATCGCACTTTATGATTTCTATTTGTAATGGAAAAAAAACCTACTGCTCTTAGAGATAATTCGAGAATAAGCATCGATTCTTTAGGAAGGAAAAAAAAAGTGATGAGAAACTTCTGATAGTGGCGAATGGCGTGTCGAATTTAGAGCTCGAAAATGTTCCCGAAGTGGCCAATGCACTCGAAACGCGACTCTCGCGCTTTTTGACGTCCGCGCTAGCGTGCTTATCCTCGCGTATTCTCGGATCTGCTCCCGGCAAGTGCCGTTGACTGAACGAGTCCTCGATCACGCGAGCACACTCGCAACCGCAAACACTAGACGGCCGCGGTGTCTTCGTAATTCCTGAGCAACGCCGTGGCTTTGACAACGTCACCGCCGCACTGGCTTAGTCTTACTTTGCAATTCTCGAGGCCGACGAAATTATTTTCCTTCTCACCCCATCCGGTTGTCCGACGTTTCAAGGTCCCCGGGTCCGACGAATGTTCGGATCGTTATGTCCGAGGATCTTTTCGAAGTTTCCGACAGAGAATCAAGAGCCGCCAATTCAAAGTCGATGCGCTGCTCGAATTCTTCCGGACTGGAATAAAAACAAGTACAGTGTATCGAGATCCTCGGAATCATAATTACATACATTTAGCAATATTGTAACGGTACGCTTTTGGAGTCTGACAGAACTTTGCTCCGCAGCGGCGTTAGGTGAGTTCCTTTGCTCACTTTTGTGTGAGGGCAGGTGCTGTCAATGATAAAACTGTAATGTTGATTCGAACTGTCAACGATTATTGAGATTTATTGAATCGATGCCGTTGAGATAATACAATATTTGTCTTGAATTTTTACTTGACAGACCGAAAGGTTATTTTATTGAGGGAAAATAGGTGTTTGATTCTACTCTACTCGCTCCTTAGTAGATCATAGAACCGCGAAAGCAGTCACCGAGGTCCCCCAAGGCAGTCGCCGGCGATCGTGTTCGGATAGGAAAAATGTTTCAAAAGGTTGTCTGTTCGCTGACAGATAAGATAATTATTTCGATGATGAATAAATGGCCGACGAATCTTCCTTCTTCGGGATTGGATCGTCGTAGATAACTTTTCCCTCGCTTCTTTTTAGTGACGGGACTCGAAACGCTCTATTCGAAAATTCAATCGATGTGACTTTTTCCTTCTTGCTTGGAAATGTCGATGGTAATATTCCCTTGCTTCTTCTTAGCGACGGGACTCTGTCGAATAAACCAACGCTCTATCCGAAAAATCAAAATGTCGATGTTTTGGCTAGCGAGGATTCCGTCTAGCAAAGATTTTATATTTTTGGAGACTCAAGATCAAACGTGCTGAAGCCGCACACGAGCTCCACTCCCTTAGAAGTTAGAGACCGAAGTGATTTCAGGGCTCGCGAGTGGGCCTTTTATACCCGAGCGCGTGACGCTAATATTGCGCCGGATGACGCAATTTTAACGCAGAGATTCTCTGTCCCGTGTTATCTTTTCCCGGGGTGTGCTGACACGGCTGACGCAAGGTACGCGTCAGAATGACGCGACACCCTCTGGGCGGCTAATTCTATCGACGGCGAGTATCGATCGACTGTGCGGTCGGTAATCTGCGCGCTAATTTACCAGGATGTATGGTAAATGATCGATGCAGCGTGCGAATGTGGAAAGCGTGAGAGGCGAAAATTCCTTACCGTATCAATATATTAATCAAATATGCGTATATGGCAATAAATAAAAATAGAAAAAGCATTATATCCGTACCTGAACCGTTTCACAAATATTGTTTTGTAGCATTCGCTTTCGCAAGTACGCGTTGCTCAAAGTGAGCATCGGTCAATCAGTGGAACTTTGGTAAGACCATCATGGTAGCGTAGCTAAAGAGACGTTCAACTGGAGCTGACGAAGGCAACGGTGTGTTGAACTTGCGAAATGCTTTTCGTATGATCGGATATTTTCGCAACATCCTAAAATCCTTATCTGGATCTTCGAGGTACCGCGTCACTTCGACTTCCGATGTAGCGTGATTGACGGAGGTCTGAAGATTTTCAAAAATAGTCGGTTCGTTCTCGAAATCCCACTCGTCTTCTGTCAAAAGCGGTACCTGATTTGCGGCTAACGTTTCCTCGGACTTTGCAGCTCCAGCATCGACCACGAGATTGTATATGAGCTTCTGCTTTCCGATAAACAACGAAGCCAGCGTATCTTAAACTTCGGGTGGCGTACAGCAGCTATCGTTGCAGCTTTCCCCTCTCCGGTAACTTCGAACATCGCTGCAAATCTTGTCTCCAGAGCCTGAATCGTCCCAATGACAATGGGCTTGCAGACATTGACGAGGGGCTTTCTTTTAAAACGAGCATCTGCCTTCTTACCTGCACGAGAGTCGGGAGCAGATAGCCGTAATAGTATTATTTTTCACCTTGCAGAAGATCAATCGCCTTCGCTACATCCTGCGTGCATCGAAGGTACTCCTTGATATATCGAAATTCGTTTTTTGTGAACGTTTCTCTTAACGAGATAACGTTGTCGTCTCTACTACCGCTCCGCAGCAACTTCTGTTTGCAAGCCACCAGCTGTTGGAGAGCATCGAAGAGAGAGTTCCAACGTGTCATTACCAGTCTTTTTAACGTCTCGAATGAGCGATTAATGACCTTGGGAGTGTCGGTAGTGGCGATGAGATTCAACGTGTGGCTTGCACATCGCAAGTGTTGCGGCAATTGCCTGGCACACTCGTTGACGAAATCCTCGTCGATCTCTGCCTTTATGTTTAAAAAATAACACTCCGTTAAAATCACTGCTTGGCTTTATTCATTTATTTTTTTTATTTTAGATTTGGAGATTACAAACAAATAAATTACTATAAAACTACTTGGCGGCGTTTTTTTACATTTTTTGGAAGAAAAATGTTCTTATGGTTTATCTCATTCTTTTTTGAAATGTTAAAATATTAGTCAGTATGTGATCGGAACAGCCAATATAAAAAATCGTGCAATTCGACATGAACCTTGTCCATCTACCCATGTCCTCATTTGCCCATCTCTCCATTTGCCTATCTACCCATCGTCCCATCTACCTATCTGCCCATCTACCCATCGTCCCATCTATCCATCGTCCCATCTACCTATCTGTCTACCTGACCACCTGCCTAGCCGCCCATCTTCGTATCTACCTATCCACCCATCTACGTGTCTATCGACCTACCTATCCACCCATCTACGTGTCTATCAACCTACCTATCCACCCATCTTCGTATCTACCTATCCACCCATCTCCGTGTCTACCAACCTACCCATCCACCCATCTTACGATTAACCCATTCACCCATCTACTCATCTCTCCGGGCCTCAGGATCTCTGTGTAACTCGTATCACACGTTTGACGTCCGCGTGACGTCACATGATCGTATAATCACGAAGTGACAGCTGTAACGTCACGTGTGACGTATCACGTGTGACGTCATGGCTCGGTGCCCGCTAGCTAGCGCGATCGATAAATCAACGCATGCGCGGTAGCCCTCGCCGCGCACAGCTCACGCACACCAGCACACCGACGTGTTACGTCATGGGACATCGAGTAAGGGGACACACGGGAGAAAACGTCGCGAAAGTGTGGGTTTTTCGGGCGACGCGACGATATCTCATGAACGCGTGAACGCATAGAGTTGTTTCAGGGCTTGTTGGAAAGCTGGTACTTGAATTATATGATGAAACACTCATTGATTTTTTTATTTATTTCGTAATTTACGAGATGAACGCGGTTGAACTTGGAGACACCCAATATTGGCGTATAACTACTTGATAGCGCTCGACCCCGCGCGCGCGCACGCGCGCATATTGCTGCGGGTATTGAAACTTTTCAAAACTACTTGGCGTCGAGACGCTACCGCGTCTCTTGATATAGGAAGCACGGGTATACAATGGGCCAATAGGCCTGAGTATCGGTAAAGTTGCGAACACAACCCGTTAGACAGACAGACAAATATTTTCTGGAGCAAAAATGATTAGGAAAGACAATTTTTATTTTAGCAAAGAAGCAAATTATGGAGCAAAGAATTACAGAAATGCATTGTTGTTGTTGTATACTATGAGATATTGGAGTGGAAAATCAGAGTTCGAAGAACAGAATTTGGGTAAATAATTTCTGAAGCAAAAAAAAATGATGACTGTGATCCACTATGAACTGTGATACATAAATTGGCAATATTCCTTACGTAACAAACATTTGTCTGCCCCGTCGACGCCAAACTCCTTAAGGGGGCTGGATCACCTAAATTTTCAAAAAAATCGATTTTTTTTTTTTTTAATTTTCTGAAAGTACATACTGTGTACTACCTGAACACCAAATTTCGGCACGATTATGATATCTCCGGCCCCTCAATCTGGCCGGGTATATTTCACATTTGGGCCAAAATGAACACTTTTTCAAGAATAACATTTTTTCCTACGGGGCTTAGTTTTTGAGATATTGCAACGGAAAATGAGATTATTTAGAAAAACAATGTATATCATCCTTTATCGTCATTATGACTAATATATAATTATATACATATAATATAAAAGTTAAATAAAAAAAAACAATGAACAACAACAGCTAACGCCAACAACAATAATAAGTACAATTGATCGAAAATACAATTGACCTAAAGTACAAGTGCCAAAAATCAAAAGGTGTAAAAATTCGTCTGCGTGGGCTCGCGGCATCCGCCTCTCGCGCCTGGCGGCACTAACACCTCGATGTGTGTGTGGAAATTGTGTTTTTTGGTCATTTGTCATAGGTAAAGTCATATTTGTAAGATCTTTTGATTCGTCAAATTGCATTTTCGGCCAATTGTTCTTTCGGTTGATTGTTCTTTCGTTTCCAACAAGCCCTGAAACAATTGCACTTTCGGTTAATTGTACTTTCGGTCAATTTTTTCTAGAAAAATGGTTTCTTCTGGTCGATATATACATAATTCATGGCCAAATCGAGGATTCAAGCAAATGAATTTTTTTCTTATTGAAAGCGTCGTAACTCCGAAACTAAGGCCCAAGTAAAAAAAAGTACTCTTACTTTTTGCTTTTTTTTGGGCAATATGTGAATAATCAACGGTCAAATTGAGGGGCCGGAGATATCGTAATCTCCCGCCAAAATGTTATTAACAAATTAATTCAAAGAAAATAGTTCAACAAATCTTCTGGCAATCCAACTTTCTTTTTTTATGAAAATGATTCATTCATTTCCTTAAATGTGTCTGAATTTTTTCAGATTTTTGAATTCACTTTCAATTTTATGATTTTTCACAATTTTTGCCATATAAAAAAAATTCAGTCTATTTAGAAGTCGGAAAAAATTCATACACATTCAGAAAAATAACCAGGTCATTTTCATGAAAAAAATAAGTTGAGTTTCCGAGAAATTTGTTGTGTTTTATAAAAATACGTTTGGTCGGTAACGACTTACCGACCCTGCGGTCGTTACTTCCAATCGATGTGAGTTCGATTACCGCCGCTACCGCGTTTCGTCGAGTCCACGCGGTCTACGCTACGCCGGCGTACTACGGGAGCCATGATTTTTTTACTCGATCTGTCAAACGCGTAAAAAACCGGCATCCGGAAAATTGCGATTATCCATGTGCGGTAGTTATGGCTTTTGTGAATGAACGTCATAGATACTATATTTTCCAGTGAGACAGTGAAAATAATATTTGTATCGTGACAATGTCGAAAAATATAAAATCTCGAAACAGTAACCTATTTTGGAAACGGCATCGCGGAACTTTTCATCGGCGGTCATTCGGCGTGTCAGTAATTCTTTTTTCACCGATTATTTCGCGATAAAACAATTTTTTGTTTGAAAAAATATTTTTTTCATCAATTTTTTTTTGTGTGAAAAAATAAGTTGAAAAGTTTTTTATGCTACAAAAAAAAATGTTTTTTTTTTTTTTTGAGTCACCAAAGTCAATCAGCTTCACCAAACTTTAAAATCCATTTCGCAACAAGTATATGTCTCTTCGCTTGTCGCATGTTTCAGATCCAACGACTGCACCGATTTGAGCTCTTGACGTCTCATTTTCTTCGCAACGGACCATGTTCCGGAACGAGTGTGGGGATTTTTTATGCGAGGAAAAATGAATTTACAGCACGCTATTGTATACCTGGCAACGAGTGAAAATGTGGAAAAGGGAATTTTTCAACACATTTTATACGATAAGTCCACCGGGGAAGCTCCAAAAAAAATCCCCGCACTCGTTCCGGAACAAACTGTCTCACAAACAAAATGAGACCTCGTAAGCGAAGTTTCGTGGCTTCGTTCGGTCTGAAACATGCGACAAGTGAAAAAAGTTTGTCGGTCTCTCTTTCAGGAAAAATTCACTATAGAGCTCCAAAAAAATTCAAAGTTATAGTCTATCGCATGTACTTTTGGAGTGCCAAACTCAATTTTTAGTCAAAGTTATAGATACTGAGAAAAAAAATTTCATTTTTCGTTTTTTCAGGTGACTCAGTCCCCTTAAAGGCCTTAACAAAGTTGGAGCCGTTATCCGTAACCGTAGCTACTACTTTGCTAACATCGAGATTGAAGGATGCATGAATTTCGTCCAGGTATTTGGCGATCGCATGGTGACCGTGCGTACCGGGAAACCTCTTACAAGCGATGGCAGCCGATTTCCGGTCGAGCGTATTTTCGTCTATCAAGAGACGCGGTAGCCTCTCGACGCCAAGTACATAAAAAAAAAAAAAAATCGTACGTGGCTGGCCGAGGCGCTGCCGCATCTTAGTATACGCGAATATGCCGGAAGTAAAATTTTCGGTGGCTGATTCTCGGAATCTTAACTTCGAATCAAATTTTTAGCAAGTCTTTCATGATATAATTCGGCCATCAGCTTTCGAATGCGCCTAGTTGGGATCGAATCGATGCAGCCGTTGCTGAGATATCGATGCCGTGACCCAAAAGGTATCCGATCAGCGATACGTGAAAGAAAAAATGTGTAGATGTGTTACGTCACGCACTTTCGGGATCTCTTTACGGATTTTCGCGCGGCTCCTCGACCGAGGACAAAAAGGATTAATTCCGACGAAAACCGATTTTTAGAGGAAAATGGAACGACTCCTGGAAATTATCGCCGTATTCGAGGGAGTAATTAGAGGACCAAGGGGGGACAATCGAATTGAGGCTGTCGTGTATCTCCAGGAGATACTCCAGCAGGTCCTTGTCAATCGAGCGACGCCCATCGAGTTGGGATACGAACGGTTGCGGATGCTCATGTACAACGTGACCATAATGGGTTCAGAATACACCGATGAAGAGTGCGAAAGCCTCGTGGGCATGTTCCACGAGGAATTTGGTCGCCTCTCCTTTACGTGCATGGAGTTGGTGTCCGTCATCAAAGAACACCGATATATGGAGGTTTACCTGGAAGAGGAACCTTCCATACATTTCGTCGAGAAGAACGACGACGAAACTCCAGAGCGTCGCCTCTTAATGCGAATAAAAATCGGAAAGGCTTTATTGGATGAGGATGAGATGGATGGGATGGATGGATTGGATGAGGTACGAGTTGCACATGGAATGAATTCAGCATGCGACGCATCAGAAATTTCTTTTAATTCTCTCACCGCATCGACTAACGACGGAGAATTTTTTACAGCTTCCACAAATGGACCCGAGGCCAACTTCGACTACGGAGCCCCGTGATCAGGAAGAGCGCCCTGACTCCCCATTCTCCGGGTCGGAGGCGACCACCGCCGACCTGAGAGAATTTATAGAGAGGGAGAGAAAGAGGAAGCGGGAGGATTCCGGCGACAGTTCATCGGAGGATCGAAGAGCGAAGCAAGACAGGCTAGTGTAGCTCACATGTGGAATATCATCAACGGAACCTACATTTTCTCATGGTTACAAGACGAAAGACAGGAAATAGTACGGGAAAAATAGTCAGGGAAAAAATAATTTACAAATTAGTAGAGATAATTCATCGGATAGAGAGCCATAAAACTCGTTGGAGCCTTGGCCATTCAATCATTTTTCGGGAGGAATTTGAACGATTATTACAGACACAGGGAATTTCTTCGAACGAAAAGGTGAAACCAGGAACAGCAACTAATATGATGATATGGGAACTGACCACTACCCCAAAGATAGTTATTGCTGAAATAGGAAGAAGGTACGGTACTATCCGATATAAATTGCTTCTTGCCAGTATCAAGGCCTATAAAGGCAAATTGGCGGAAAGCTAAGGAAATATCAAGTACTCCAAATGATGGACAAAAATCGAGACATTTTCTAAGAAAAAAAAAAAAAATCCACAAAAACCTTTTATCAAGATAGAAAAAAAAACAGAGAGAGAGAGAACATTTTTTTTTATATAAATAATTGATCATAATGGAATCAGCTCCTGTCCATTTGTTACGACATTATATGCAACAACGAAAACTAAGGCCGCATTTCCAGTATAATAGCAGTTTGGAAGATTCGTGGATTGTCACGCTATCTGCGGACCATATAGAGGTCTCGGTATAGGTAACACGAAAAACGCCGCGAAAAATAAAGCTGTCGTCTCCTTATGGGACGATTTAGGAAGCTCTTTTGCACCGTCTTGGTTTGTAGAGGAAGGAGACATAGTTTGTGGAACCGTAGAACATAGGGAACACGTAATTAGGACACTGACTACCTTAAGCCATAGAGTAATAAACCATAAAAGCGAATGGTCCGAGGGACACTCGCTTCTTTTTCGAGAAGAATTAGTAGCAATGCTAAATTCACTAAGAATAGAACTCACCGAAACAAAAGAAAAGAGTGAATCAGGAATTATCATGATGTGGACAATAGATACGTTACCCGCAATCGTTAGAGCATCTCGCAGTACGTTGCAAAGTATCCTGCGATACAATCTGATCCTTGCAATCATAGAATCATATCTCCAACTTTTAGAGAAAGAAAGACTGTAAATTCTGTAAAATACTTGTAAAAATTTATCGGGAACGAAATTATATTCTAGTTATATTTTGTTTTAAGAAACATGGAGCGAGGAGATCAACCGGGAGATTCTCGCACTCCCCATCCTATGGTGGCTCTGCGAAAATACTTGCATGTAAGAGGCATAAAACCGCACATTAAGTGTTCGCGAGTTAAGCCATCAACTTGGGACAGTCGAATGGCCTGTGGTCCGTACCTGATACACGGAACAGGACACGGCCGAGGAACATCAGTATGCAACGCAGCAAAAGTTACATACGCTTAGAGCATCAATGACGTACCCGTGGATAGAGCAAAATATACTTTGGAATCCGGAAATAGAAGCCTTAGTTCAAAGAGACTTCCTTCGAGAGGTCCTAGTCCGGATAGAGAGAGGAATATTCGGGTGTCGTTTTTGGTGGAGTAGAGCAAGTGGCGTCATTTTCCGAGAGGAATTCGAGTATCTCCTGCACTCGCAAGGGAGAAACCTCGAAGAAAGTATCTACCCAGGACGAACAGAATCTCTGATTGTCTGGGAGATATCGATGGAACCGCGAATAGTCAAAGTTGCGTCAGGACCAACCTATGAGCGAATGCAACTCGACTTACTAATCGACAGTATTATAAGTTTGAGGGAGCGAATGAATATGCTTGAAAGTACTAATAAACCCATAGTATTCTAAGCTACCCCGTAGAGATACTTTGTGGCTAAGCCATAAAAAGAAAAAGAGGAAATATTGAAAAGTAAAAGAAAAAAAAACACAACAAGAAAAGAATTGAAAAAAAAAAAGAGTGAAAAAAAAAATATATATATACATACAGATACAAATATTAATATTTTTCTGATAAAATGTTATTTTTCTAAAGAAATAGTTAAGAGTAAATATTCACTGAATATTAATTAAACGTTAAAATAATTAATAAAACTAGCAAACTTCCTCGCTTATGGATACGCCGTCTTAAATACGGTGGCAAGAGGAATGTTGGGTCAACCTGCAGTCTCACAAGGAGGATCGATTGCAAATCTTCTAAAAGGACCGGAATTCAACAAAATTTTGGAATCCGCGTGGAACAAAACATGGGCAAAGTTCATTTCTTTCGGACACATTAGTGCGGGAGTGATCGGAATCTTCATGCTAATTCGTGGAATCAAACTTTTGATAGATACTATCATACATGGTTACGCATTGCATACCGTGTACGGATGGTCTCTATACCTGGTAGGAGCAGTATGGGACTCTGTGACAAACTTATTGTTGCACCTCAAACGAGGCGCAGATAAACCCTCTCCACAGAAAGTGACCCCGGAAAATGAGAGTGAGACCGTGCGACTGCCCATGGAACAAATCCCTGTGGTAGAGGACAATAACAAAAAGGGGGATGGTGACAATAATGAAAACAATCCAGCACCGGTGAACACAATTGTACCTGCCGCTCGGCTTGATATTGCTCCGACTATCCCTCTTTACCCCAATCTCGGAAGACCGAATTAAGAATCGGCTTTCGGACGTTATTTTGAGTGGTGTGCATATTACATCCCGGTCAAATATCAGCATGAGCACGCGCATGATAACGACATCCTAAGCAAGAAAAAAAAACCCGTTGGAAAAAAAATATATATATATTTTTAATTTTCTTAAAAAAAAAAAAAAAAAAAAATTATATATATTATTTTGATTTGAAAAGAACAGACAACATGGTGCCGTATGGATCAGATGTTATCACCCTGAAGCTGGAGCTCAACCAGACATGGCCCGTTGGAGCACCTGCTGGGATCGAGGACGAGCTCGAATATTGGCGCGCCCCGGGGGGACTCTACGTGCCTCCCGAATGGAGACTTCTGGCCCCCGTCATTGTGAAGGCATGGGTTCGGACCCTGAAGGCGGCCCAACGCTTAAGGCTAGGAGGTCATCTCTACGAAGTTAAGGGCGATACCGCGATACCCGTAGGGCAAAGGCCCGAGCTAATTTTGTACGAAGATCGAGAGAACGAATTCGAGTATTTAGAAGACGACGGGATCGAGGAGTATTAGAATCTCGAGCCCATTAGGCATTAGAAGCCATAGAAATAATTTTTTTTTTTTTTTTTTATATATATATTATAATCAATTATATATTCTTTTCTTTTTCGGACACATTATATAAGTGATCCTTACTTAATTTTGAAGAAATATATTAATCATAGTAAATAAGAATAATACGTATTACTTTTTCAATAAAAAAAAATAATAATAATTTTATACTTGGAAAGAAAAAGAGAAGAGTTCCGATATCCATTTACTTGTAGAACTAGAAGCATGTCTAAAACTTTGCACGAATCTAGAAGCCTGTAGAATCAAACACCCTTATCATTCCAAATAGTTATCCAAATCCAAATCCAAAACCCAAGTAAATTCCTACGAAATTTGATACCAAGAACCCACAAGATCTTTTTTTTTCATCCTTTAAAGTAGTTAAATTGTATCGAGTCTTTGGTGGGATATTTCCAAATATCCCAAAACTGTTTAAAAAAAAAAAGGAAAAAAAAAATCAAGAAATCATCGTCATCAAGGGTTCGTCATCACCACAGAAGAAACCAAAGAAGAAGCCACAGAAGAAACAAAAGAAGAAACCAAAGAAGAAACTAGAGGAAAAATAATTCCAAAGGTGGGAATCACTGTCATCTGGAAGAAACATCAAGGAAAACCAGCTACAACAACGTCGGAAAAAGGCACGTTATTTCCAAAAAATTATTATGTATGCCAAAAATCAACGGATTGTACTTCGTATTATTTTATATTGTTTCAGAGAAGATCCGATTCAAATATCCAGGACAAGCTGACCCAAAAATCATTGCATCATTTTCATTGGCCTCTTCCGAGGACGATCGTCGTTCTTCGAAGCGACTCTCGTTTTCCGGAGGAGGTGTTACGTCACGCACTTTCGGGATCTCTTTACGGATTTTCGCGCGGCTCCTCGACCGAACCGAGAAAGGAGCTCATCTGCACACTCGCGGAGAGGAAAAAGAAGACTGAGGAAAAATGTCTCATAATGCTGTGTGGGCGGGGGAAATTTCGAGGGAGACTCGAAAATCGAGAATTGTTTAAAATTCTTCGAGACCCGCCCCACCGAAGCCATTAAAATAATTCTGTCATCGCTCGACAAGACCGAGAAAAATCAACAGCATCCACCCGCTCGAGTTGCTCGAGCATTCCAAGAGGCCCTTATCTGAGAGCGAGAAACCACGGCTCGATCATGAACACCGAGAGCGTGGCAGTAACGCAAAGAAAGAAAGGCACCAACACTATCAAGAAGTTCCGGCTCACGTACAAGGGGCCAGCCGACTACCAAGGGATGCGACTGTTGCTAAGGCTCGGCGCGCTTGTGTCCGCCGGAGCCCACCAATACTACGAGGCGTCGACGCTCATATACACGAGCGCCAATGACTTCGCAGCAAGAAAATCAACACCCCGAGCGACGATACCGACGCCTCGGGTCAACTATATGCTTCAGGCCCATTGATGCCGAAAAACTTCCTACTTCCTCCGACGAGTGCAGCACCTCCTGGACAACCCTTACAGCCCCGAAAACGTCCGTTTAAAGAGATTCCCGATAGCTCGCGAATTAACTGATGAACGTAAAATCACGTATATACAAAAATCTTGGGTCAGGTCATCCTTTACATTATTTTTAATTATATTTTTTATATTTTTCCGCGTAATTTCCCATTTGCGATTTATAGCCAAAAATGCCCGGTACCTGCGAACTACCTGGGTATTATCCGAGAACCCTTCTGGTCTTTTCCCGTCATAAAAATTACAATTTGAAAAATCGAATCGCATGGCATATTGTTCAGTAAAAATTCGTCTTCGTATTACTCATAGACTAAACATCTAGCCAAAAGATCTCACGCCTCGGAAGATTCGATTTCGTTGAAACATTGAGCTCCAAGAAGTCATTGAGCGGTTAGGATAAACAGGAGATGATAAAATTTTAGCGTTCAAAAAGAATATCGCATTGCACAGGAAATGTTCAACCAAACTAGCTCGGAGAGACTCTTCTAAACATTTGAGTTGGAATAAATAAAGTCAAGTGGTCTCCGGGTCGAAACAGAGAGAGATCGTATTGCGTCGCCGATTCATGGCTGACGAAATCGCTACGCTGAGAAAAAGAACAGAGGAGTACACGTGGTTGCTATTCAGCAACGACGGAGGGAACCTTTGTATCAGCATAGTCTTCTTGGTAAAGAGAAAGAGAAAAAGACAAAGAAAGGCGATCGTGTGCGTGTGGCTCACGAGAACAAGGAACGCCAAGAGTCACCCCTGGAGGGGTAGCGGATGGCTTGGGCTCGCGGGTCAGCGCTGCGCACGTGATCACGCCAGGCGAGTAGGAAAGGGACTCGCCACCCACTTGCTACTATTTTATACATTCAATTCTTGAACTTTTTCCGCCGTGTAACCCTTCCTTTGATTCCTGAGCTCGAATCCGAAAGTCTAATCGAGCCAACGGAATATTTTTGTCCCTATTGTCAAGACACCCACCCCCTCGGTGAGGTTGCGTGAACTTATATGAATTTCAATACGCGAATGTGCTCTAGCCTCTTCCCGAGCAGTTTCCGCGAGGTTAGGCTCAAAACGAGGCATCCGCGAATCGTAGCTGCTTCGATAACGAGTAAATTCATTAAATTGATTGACCGAGATGAGGCGGCTCCTCATGTAAATTCACGATTCGCGACGTAACAGATGAGAAACAGATGGGCATTTTCTCCTATCATTTAACGGGTTACGGCCATGGATATACGCCCTTCTGCTTCTTCTGAATAGTAAAAGATACGCCTTTCTGTTTCTCATCTACAACGGGTCGGGCATCGCGGAAGATTGTGAAATTGCGGCGCTTCGTGCGTGTTCGGCGTTCGCTCGGCCCACGGGCCGTGTCGAGTGCTGGTGATAGCCGGCCGACGTAACCTAATCAAGAGAAGCGGGTTTACAGAAATAAATAAGTGAAAAAATTAATGATTGAAAACGATTTAAAAAAAGTGTTTTCTCCTCTAGTCTGGTCTCGGTCGTCTCGATTCGATTTTTTACGTGACTCGTGATGACAGACAAATGAAATAACCTCCAATAAAAAACTAAAATCAAGAAAAATATTATGAATTACTATTCAAAAAGGAAAGAAAAATATAGATAGATAGATAGATAGATATGTTTATTTGCCTCTTGGGGTACTATCCCCTTGGCAAAGGGTAGGCCAGTTTACAGTTTTGTACAGTTTGTTGTTTTTTCTTTACATATATACAGTATACATTGGCAGTTTAAAAATAATTTTGCTTACAGATTGTTTCTTATTCGTTTAAGATAAGAGAGCGTAGTGCCAAAGCTCCCGTCATGAAGTAAAACAAGGCTTTTGACGCTCCTTGTTCTGGGTTGCAGAGCAGTTCAATCACATAATTATTCTCTGTTAAATACTTCCTTATGTATTTGTTCCTATAATACTCGTAGATTGGACATTCTGTTATAAAATGTTCGATGGTCTCCAGTGCGTTTTAATTGCAGATAGTACAGAGCTCTTTAGGTGTCAATCTGTACGTTATCCCATTCCACGTGAAACGGCAGTTATATTCATTTGCAAGTCGCGCCTGGGATTTTATGGGTATGACTGCAATTGTGTTCCGTGTCTTTAGATAGTCGGTGCGAGAATCGTCTAGTTGTCTTGGTATGTCTATTTTAGAATTTAAATTTGTCCAATCTTCGAGATCTGATTCCTTGCATACTATTTTAAACTTCTTAATAATCTCATCCGAACTGTTTTCCCAGGCTTGAAAGGAGGTCTCTCTTGTTAAGTGCTCGCTATTTGTCTTTTCTAAAAGTTCTCTTAGTTGTGAGATTAGGTTGTATTTATTGATATTGTTCGGTCTGTTATCAAGTTGTATTAGTCGGAGTAAACATTTCTTCGGTAGGCTGTTATCTTTTCGTTTTAGTATTCTTATAATAAAGTTGAGCGTGATTTTTAGTACTTCGGTAGCTACTTTTGACCGCCCCAGCTCAAGCCTGAGAAAGCAATTCGGTGTGTTCCTGGGCAGTAATACAAGCCGCTTGAAAAAGTTAGTCTGTGCAACTTCCAGCTGATCAAGATATCTCAACCCCCATGTCGGCACGGCGTACAGTAATGTGGCGTTACTTATGCTATCGTACAGTTTTGTCATGTCATCCCAAGAGTCACACTTTGCTTTACAGATAATTGATAACACAGTTCCGTTGACAAGTTTTGCTTTCTCAATCGCTTCTTTCGCTGCCGTTAGCCGTTAGGTAAGAAAAATATTGTTTTTCAGTTTTGTTTTTTCTTCTCACTGTTCGAGTTTCTCTGTTTCTCACAAGATCGAGAGAATCTTCTTGGCGAAGATCGGTGTGATTGGGTTCTTGAAGCGCTACAAGCCGTAGAATCAAGATTCCTCGGCAGGTTTGTCATAGTATGAAGAAAAAATGTTATCGCTTTATCAAAAAAATTTCACAACTCTTTCTTCGGTTATCTTGGGAGAAATTACACAGGATTCTTTGATTGACTTTCATGATAAGTCAACTCCGCCAGCGCTTCGTTCGGTTCTCGCAGCGAAAGAATTCTATCATTTTTGGCGCCATTTCTCCGGACGAGAAAATTTTTTCATTTTTTTCAGGGCTTCTTCGAAGAGCAATGAAGAAAATGATGAAGAATTTTCTTTGCTTCCGGTCATAAAAATTGGAAAAACGGATGGCAAAATTCTCTCATCGAGAGAATTGTTGGAACGGACGGTATCGTTGTCTCGTTGCGAGAGCCAAAGTAAGAGGCCTTTCCACTAAGACGACTGAAGATGTATACAGTTCTTTCGATAAGAGAATCTAGGATTTTTGTGATAATGTGATGAACCCTGCTACGATATGTGAATTTATTCGCAATCACCTTGCGATGCTTCAAGAATGACCACACCGATCCTCCGTTGCTTGAGTTTTACTGAGATAAATGATATTATAGTTGTTTTAATTTCAAGAAAGAAAACAACAATAATAATTACAATAAAGAAAATAAAATCAATAAATAATTGGAACTGAGAAAATAATTACTATTATTGATTAGATTTAAGAAAAACCCAATTTCAGTTTTAAAGCTGTTTTTCAAAAATTAGTGAAATCTGTAAAAAACTACGTTTTTTTTAAAAGTAAAAAACGTACGCCAAGTACATAAATGGTACAAAAATATTTTGTTCTAAGAAACTGCCTTTAAAAAAAATCTAAAATAAAAGGTAAATCACGCGAGCCAAGCTTCGACGAATATTTTTGAATATCCAATGTTAATGTTAATGATTAAAAAATTGTATAATTGAAAAATAAAATGAAAAAAATACTTGGCACGTCCCTCGAATACAAATAAAACGCTTCATGCATAAAAGAAAGGACGTACTAAGTATTTTTTTGATTTCATTTTTCAGTTATACAATTTTTTAATGAAAAACTACTGTTGTACCCCGGGAACGCTGGCCGTTGTCGCAAGGTGCATTGCACAACAACCGAGGTGTGCGAGCAGCGGGCGAGCGGTGCACGAATACAATTACCGAAATCGAGCGCATCGCGGGCGATTGAGCAATCGACGCATCGAGCGATTCTCGATCGCGGATAAGTAGAGCGGCGCGTCAGCAAGTTAAGTAGCGCGGAGCCTCCATATTCCGTGGACGTACGGAATCTGGAGCGACGAAAAATCAACAGTAAATAATAAAGAGCGGAGTTTTATAAAATAATGTTTTGTCCAATAAATATTGCTGATACTTTCGCTCGATATACAATGATACGCGAGCGAGCATTCGACAGTCTGGTTTGACTCGAGAAACTGTGCGTCTGGTCCCAGGAATTCGGTATAGGAATCCAAAAGGTAACATGGAGTGTTCCGGGCAAGGGAACGTATTAAGTGGCACTGGCGGGTAAGGGTCGAACCTGGATCCCGAGTGCGGAATTGAGTGTTGAGGTGAATTTGTGAAGTTATTTTGTAAAGTTGTGTGGAAAAGAGGCAAATTGTAAAGTAAAATTGTTTATTACTCTGTTTTCTATTTCGTCAATAAATTGTTATTGCGCCTACGAGTTGTGGTCCCCACTGGGATTCCAACCCCTTACTGGTAACATCCCAAAACCTTCGGAGATCACGGTTCCGAGCACGGACTGATCACCCGGGCTCCGGCGGTACAACACAACTTTTTTTTTCAAAAAGTGAAAAACGTACGCCAAGTACAAAAATGATACAAAAATTGATAGTTCTAAGAAACTGCCATCGAAAGAAATAACAAGCGCCTCAGCGCCCTGCGGGCGCAGCGGCACTCGTTGGTGGGCTCCGCCCCCGAAACCCCCCAAAAATGTCCCTTCGGGACATTTTATAAGGCACTCACAGGTGTACACTGTGACGAATGTAGGGAATTGCGTCACGAGACGCAGAGGCCGCGGTAGTCCGGGCGCGCATTATTCGAATAACGACAACGAGGAAGTAACGGGTATGATAGGTTACCGCGCGAGTTTTATTGGATACGTCCATTTTATAGAAAAGCATTCTGAGAGGATCGAGATAAATATGTGGTGACTGTAATTATAACAAACATTAGACAATAAGGAATTTAGCCTTAAGAATATTGTGAGCCTTAAAAGTAAGAATATTATAAGAGAAGATATTTCAGCCCGCATGACAAACGCTTAAATATAACGAAGAAGACCACCCGCCGAATAACAAATTCCATACTACTTCCCTTAAGACTATCCGAGGATTTTGCAGTCTTTTGTATGCGCTTGCATTGTCTTACACGTCTGGCGACCAGACGCAGGGTTCTTTAAACGTTTAACAGAAACATAGCTTTCAAGATTTCTAGCGCGTTAATCCCTTTTTTATACATTTTGAACAATATATCCTCTGGACACACTGTCGAGACGAGGCCTGCGTGCCTCAACGTGACACAAGCCAGATGACCCCTCATAAAACTCCGAACGCTCGCGACCCTTGGTCTGCCTCGCAGGCAAGCGCGCAGAACCCTTGTTTTAAAAGCCCTTTTCTTCACGTGAGTCATGCGGACTTTCCACCGAAATGGGTTTGTCGCCTGCATTTTTTCAAACTTGTTACGATTGGCTACAAGCGTTGAATACTCCCACTCTAACTAATACTTTTCCCTTTTTCCGAAAATGCGAGAAGAGCGCCCGGTCGAGAGAGGCAGTCGAAAATCTACCGTCAAGCAGTCCTGAACTGATTGCACTTGTGAACGGAACAATAAAGTACTTGTGTATTCAATTGCAGTCGAATATTCCTTGTACTTATTTCTGAAGTCCACCTTTCCGAGAATCCACAAGGTGAGGTCCAGCTCTTTGCCGACCACGAGCCCACTGCATCCGAGGACATCGTTGGTGAATTCTCAACGTTCCCGCCGCGGTTTCAGCTACGCTACGTGGAAACGACGCTAGAGGCGTCACATTTTATTTTTGGTGGCAGCGGTGGGATAGCTACGAAAAGCAAACAGTGTCGGACTTTTGTTTTCTCATAAAAGTCGTTAACATTTTGCGAACTCTATTAACTACCGAATTAATTATCGAGTTTAATTACACGAACTTTTGAATCGCGACAAGTGACATTGTGCTACTGATATTGAGATATACTCGCGAGTGAAATTCGAGCGATACGCCAAATTATCGTAAACAACAGTGTGTCGGGATTTAATTGAACCCGCATTCTATAAACCTGATTTCAACCTCGGAAGGACAACTTGTTTCCTTTTCGCCCTCGTTTAAGGGGTGAACTGAGTAGCTTCTTGATGCGCGTGAAAGGAAAAGAAGACCGAGTGAAGTGACTGTGTAATCAAAAGACAAATGAGGTTGACTTATTATCTCTTGACTGTATAGTGAATTCGTGAAAGTACGCACCGCGACCTTCCTTCAGGGTTTTGCCGTGGTTTTTCACCCGCAGGCGGAGGGTATATACGTTACGTGCATATATACCGAGGTCGTGTACGGTGTTCTCAGGGACCACGGAGAGATACCCCTAGACAACCGTAGGTGCAGAGTGACGTGAAGAAGATCCAGAAGTGCTGGCCAACGAAACGACGAACACGAGAGGAACCGTGTTACAACGAGAGCGAAGGTGACAATGGATCGGAACAACAACGAAGCAGAGTGACAACGAGGCCGAGCGACAACGGAGTGGAACAGCAACGAAACGGAGTGACAACGGAACGAAGCGGCGACAGAGCGAGAACACAAGAACCTTCGAAAGTAGTAAGTCACCACATTGCATATATTGTAACTCGTTCCTCTTGGGTTTAGTTCGAGTAGTTTAACGTTGAACGAAATGATGCTACGTAGTCGCAAAAGGGCATCGACGAGTAACGCCACCGCGAACGCGCCACCGGTGGTTCCGTTAAATAGAGACGACGAATTTCGAAGACAAAGCGATCGCGATAACGTAGTACCAGCTAATAGCGATAGACGTACTAGAGATAACGGGCCGGACCTGCCACTCGCCGCAAACGCTGCTTCAGAGGATGCAATATCGAGCAGTATATCGGATTCGCAGGTTAGTGACCAACTAGGCAATATGAGTAGACTACCGGTAATATCGCGAAACTCATTAAACATGCAAATAACTTCGCAAGCTCAAAATGCTTCGAGAGAGTCATCGGCATTGCATTCCACTACCGCAAATGAGCATTTTAACGGGTTCATGAGTTTTAAATCCGCGCTAGAATTTTCGCCCAAAAGCTACAATGGCGAAAATATGCCTGTCGCGAAATTTACGCGCGATTGCCTATTCGCGCAAGAGTCGATCCACCCGCGAGACAGACCCCTATTACTGCGTATGGTACGATCTCGATTGTGCGGAGACGCGGATCTCTATCTGCAAGACCAGCAAATCGAGACCTTAGAAAATGTGCTCAGAGATTTGAGCGCCGCTTTCTCACCCCACGAAAATGTGCAAGACCTTACCGCGATGATCTCAACGGTAGCACAGAAAACCGACGAATGGTGCATGCAGCTCGCATTTCCGCGGTAGCAAATTTTACGCGAGGCCTCAAGGGCGATTTAGAGCTGCGAGTTCGAATGAAAAACCCGAAAACGCTCCAGGAGGCCACCAGCTTTGCCAAAGCCGCCGAGTGGGAGGTTGCGTACCAGGAAGGACTTTTTCGCGATAGCGACCCTACCGACGTTAAGAAACCCGAAGGAAGTACAGATACGGACCTTCGCGGCTGGTCGAGGGCGCGGGTCGCGACGGGGGCGCGGATCCGGGCACCATAGAGGCGCTCACGCTAGTTCAGTTCCAGATAACAAGGAGAACTTTAATAACAGCGTAAAGTGTTACACGTGCGGAGAAGAGGGACACTTCGCCCGCGGATGCGCGAAAGGGAGGGTAGATTCAACCGCGTGTTACAATTGTGGAGAACAGGGGCACTTCGCTCGTGACTGTCCTAGTAAAAAGACGGAAGTGATTTGTCATCTCTGCGGTATCGAAGGACACTTCGCGCGCGACTGCCCTACGCGAAAATCGGGAGGCAAAACGATGAAATTCGGAAAACCGGTGAACGGAAAACAAAACCCGCCAAAAAAACTAGTAGATAGCTCGGTGGAGACGCGCGACACCGGGCCGAAAAATCGCGAAACGCCGATTCGAAGGGAGATTGACACTCGTGTAAGGGTAACCTTATATGGCATCGGACCCGGAGCGGTCCAGACGTTAGGCGAGGCAAAACTAAAAATCGCGAATGAAAGGATAAGTTTCCATGTTGTGCCAAACAAATTCGCCATCGGACAAGACGGCCTTTTAGGCATGACATTTTTGTGGGAGCAAGACGCCGTCATCCACATAAGGAAGGGGCTTATTACCTCGAGTATCGGAACAATGCCCTTTCGCAGGTGTAAAACGTTCACTATCCCAGCTCGCACACGGCAGGGAATCTTGGTCCCCATAGAGAATATCGAAATCAAGAACGGGTATCTAGCACTCGTTAACGCCGGCGCGGGTATCTACCTCGGCGAAAATATAGTAAAGCACACAGACGGTCACGCGAAAGTTTATTGCGTCAATATGACCACACGAGACGTCGAGTTAA
Organism: Ischnus inquisitorius; assembly: GCA_963924025.1. Lineage (NCBI taxonomy): Eukaryota > Metazoa > Arthropoda > Insecta > Hymenoptera > Ichneumonidae > Ischnus > Ischnus inquisitorius. The sequence continues at coordinate 11,583,039 of OZ001253.1, forward strand.
CCATCCCCCCCTTAGAAATTGAGGAGTATAAAGTTATTAAACCTGGTCCGCGAACCGCTCGGCAGTCTGAACCTGCGAAAGACCCCCGCGCGGTGAACGGACAAAGGCTGGCTACGCTGCTAAAAGACCTCGACTTGACCCCGTACAGCGTCGAGGAAAGGGAGAGTATTTTGCACTCCATTTCCGATTACCTCTACCAATTTAGACTACCGGGCGACAAGCTAGGATGCACCGCGACACTAAAACATAAAATCACTACGACTGACAACATACCAGGAAACAAGCGACAGTATAGGCATCCGCCGGAACACAACGATGTAGTCATCGAGCAATTGAGAGAACTCGTCGAGAACGGGGCCATCTCGCCGTCCGACTCACCGTATAATTCGCCGGTGCGGGTCGTGCCGAAGAAGGCGGACAAAAAAACAAAAAACAAAAAGAAGGCGGCTAAAGGAAATCGCCGATGGCGGATGGTTATAGACTACAGGGGCCTGAACGACAAAACTGATGGGGACGCATACCCCTTGCCCAATATTACAGCTATATTAGATCAACTCGGTAAATCCAAATACTTCTCAGTGCTAGACCTCGCTTCCGGGTTTCACCAGATCGAGGTCGAACCTTCAGATAGGGCAAAGACAGCGTTTTCTACCCCATATGGCCATTTTCACTTCAACAGAATGCCCTTCGGGCTAAAGAACGCGCCGGCCACCTTTCTGAGGCTTATGGACCAAGTCTTATCCGGACTACAGGGTAACGAGCTATTTGTTTACATGGACGATATCGTAGTCTACGCGAACTCCCTCAAAAAACACGAGCAGTAAATGAAAAATCTCCTAGAAAGATTAAAAACGCTGGCTTAGTCCTACAGCCAGAAAAATGCAAATTTTTGTGCAAAGAGATCTCGTATCTGGGACACGTTATTACTACAGAGGGGGTAAAACCGGACCCCAAAAAGGTAGAGGCAGTCGCAAGCTTTCCGAGACCACAAAACTGCAAAAATATAAAACAATTCTTAGGTCTCGCGGGGTACTACAGGCGGTTCATCCAAGATTTCGCGTCAATCGTCAAACCACTTATGACCTTGCTGAAGAAAACGAATAGATTCGAATGGGGCCAGGCGCAGGAAGAAGCTTTCGTAAGGCTAAAAAACATCTTGTGCACAAAGCTACTACTACAATATCCCGATTCAGAGCAACCATTCGTGATAACGACGGATGCATCGGGCTACGCTCTTGGTGCAGTTCTGAGCCAGGGCCCAATCGGTAAAGATCTTCCCATCGCGTATATGTCGAGAACTCTAAATAAAGCCGAAAGAAACTATTCTACAACAGAGAAGGAGCTGCTAGCCATAGTATTTGCCGTAAAGCAGTTTCGGCCATACGTGTTCGGGCGCAGATTTACGTTGATTACCGATCACCGACCGTTAGTATGGCTACATAATTTGAAAGATCCGGGGTCCAGGCTTGCTCGTTGGAAAATATGGCTAAGCGAATACGATTACGACATTCAGTACAAACCGGGTCGAGTAAACGCAAACGCGGACGCGCTCTCACGCAACCCTGTCACAAACAACGACGATACCCTATCATCCCAACAGGAAACCGGTCATCGGGTACTGATCTTGCATGATCTCTTACCTGATGCGGGACCCGACTCCTATTTCGACGAATACCCAATTGAACGAGTTTCCTATGCACTGGTGTGACTGACGATAGGGAAACAGAGGATGACAGTATCGGTGACGAAGCGGACAGTGACGGAACGAGTGAGGAACGAAACTGTGAAAATAAGACTGAGCAGGTAGAAAGTGAAGAGATATTGGTACTTCCGGATGAAGGACCGTGTAGGCCGACAGGTGGCCTGCCGGGTAGTGTTGAGCTTCGAGCAGCGAGGCTTCCCCAGCGAGAAAGATGTGGGGTGGCCGTGAGGCCCACCCACAAAAGGGAAACGGCCTCGAAAGAGGTTTGCGTTTCAGCAAGGGACTCGCGGGGGTGACGTGCTTCTACTTACAGTGTATCGGAAGACACCGGTGTCCGAGACCCTGGCGAGGAAGAGGCGGTCGGCTCCCGGAGCGGTAGTGCTTTGGGCACCGATAACAAGGAAAGCCTCCACGCGGTGGAGCTGCCCCGGGAAGACGTGCCCTCACCACGTGCAAGAGGAGAGAGAAACGAAACTGTTAGGGTCGGAAGTTCCGACGAAGTGAGCTGTGACGGAGTTAATGACACCACAGTACGTACCGAAACAAGAGTAAGAAAACGAGATATGACAGACAAGCACAGCCGACAGGACAGGATAAAGAAAAGAGTAATCTCTGCTCCGCAACTTCCTCTCGACAGAACCCAAATCCTGAGAGCAGACCCGAGATCAATATTGAAACCCGTGATTCAGAATAGCCCGGATACGCTAGTAATGCGAGACGATAACAAAATTAATTTCATCTCGATGGATTGCGTTCTCACAACACCCATCGGTAGAGATTTAATGAACGAAGGCGAGTTTAAGCTATAGAATTTGAAATCTGAGAAGCCAGAGTTGGGCCAGGTAGTAGTTACTAAAGAAAAGAAAAATTACATCTTCCATTTATTTATTCGGGAAAAATTCGATGACAAAACCTACATGATAAATGTCACAGCAGCAATAGACGCGCTAAAACAAGCCACCGAGGCACTAAGCACGAAGAGTTTTAGTATTTCGCGAAACGGGAATGGACTGAACAACGTCTCATGGGTTTTAATCGAGCAAATGCTTCGAGCCCACTTCGGCAAGGACGGGTATCACATAACCGTGTGCGCTGTTAGGAACTGTTAGGAACTGTTAGAACCCCTCCCGAAACCGAGCGTCAACTGATAATCGCCGAAAATCACGACTCCGCTGTCGGGGGACACAAGGGCGAAACAAAAACGTACGAACGGATAAGAGAATCGTTTTACTGGAAAAATATGAAAGACGACATACACAATTACATAAAAACTTGTAGCTCATGCCAGAAGAAAAAGCTAGTTAGGGTGAAGACCAAGCAACCGATGCAAATAACAGATACACCCACTAGAGTTTTCGAGAAAGTGCAGATCGACATCGTGGGCCCATTACCGATAACCGAAGCAGAGAGTAGGTACATCCTGACGTGGAAAGACTGCTTGTCTAAGTACTCAGGCGGAATCCCCTTGGTTAACGTCGAAGCACCCACCTTAGCCTTAGCCTTCGCGGAAGCTTTTATTTGTTCATACGGTTGCCCGGAGTCCATACAGACGGATCAAGGTAGCCAATTCCTAAGTTCAATAATGGCTAACGTAGTGAAGATTTTCAAAATAAGACAATTTAAATCTACGTCCTTCCATCCGCAATCGCTAGGTTCTCTCGAGAGAAGCCACCACACGTTCATCGAGTATCTGAAGCATTACTGCACGCGGGTGAACTGGGATATCTGGCTCCCTTTCGCGATGTTTTCTTTTAATACTTCGCTCCACGAGTCCACGGGATTCACAACCCACGAGGTTGTATTTGGCAATAAAGCCCGAGTCCCTTCCGAATTTAAAGAGGACAAGACCCCGTTGACTTATATAGCCCTGGTAGACGACCTGTTGACCAAATTAACTGAAACTCAATCGACGGTGGCCGCTAGACTTGACGCCGCGAAACGAAGGTGCAAAGGATATTACGACAGGAAACTCAACGAGAGAAACTTCGAAGTAGGGCAACACGTGTACCTATTAAAGGAACCGCGCACGAACAAATTCGACGACCACTACGAGGGACCTTTCGTAATAAATAAAATCTTTAATGACCACAACACTGAACTACAACTTGGTCCGAACAAAAAGTCGTACACATGGACAAACTAAAACACGCGTTTTTAAGACTCGAAGATCCTAATTAGACCAACATCGATAAAGGGCGGGCGCCGTAACGGAAAATCGAAACAAAAAGCTGTTTTATGAAAACACCTTTTATACATGGGGGAAGGTGTGACGAATGTAGGGAATTGCGTCACGAGACGTAGAGGCCGCGGTAGTCCGGGCGCGCATTATTCGAATAACGACAACGAGGAAGTAATGGATATGATAGGTTACCGCGCGACTTTTATTGGATACGTCCATTTTATAGAAAAGCATTCTGAGAGGATCGAAATAAATATGTGGTGACTGTAATTATAACAAACATTAGACAATAAGGAATTTAGCCTTAAGAATATTGTGAGCCTTAAAAGTAAGAATATTATAAGAGAAGATATTTCAGCCCGCATGACAAACGCTTAAATATAACGAAGAAGACCACCCGCCGAATAACAAACTCCATACTACTTTCCTTAAGACTATTCGAGGATTTTGCAGTCTTTTGTATGCGCTTGCATTGTCTTACACGTCTGGCGACCAGACGCAGGGTTCTTTAAACGTTTAACATAAACATAGCTTTCAAGATTTCTAGCGCGTTAATCCCTTTTTTATACATTTTGAACAATATATCCTCTGGACACACTGTCGAGACGAGGCCTGCGTGCCTCAACGTGACACAAGCCAGATGACCCCTCATAAAACTCCGAACGCTCGCGACCCTTGGTCTGCGTCGCAGGCAAGCGCGCAGAACCCTTGTTTTGAAAGCCCTTTTCTTCACGTGAGTCATGCGGACTTTCCACCGAAATGGGTTTGTCGCCTGCATTTATTTAAACTTGTTAAAATTGGCTACAAGCGTTGAATACTCCCACTCTAAGCTAATACTTTTCCCTTTTTCCGAAAATGCGAGAAGAGCGACCGGTCGAGAGAGGCAGTCGAAAATCTACCGTCAAGCAGTCCTGAACTGATTGCACTTGTGAACGGAACAATAAAATACTTGTGTATTCAATTGCAGTCGAATATTCCTTGTACTTATTTCTGAAGTCCACCTTTCCGAGAATCCACAAGGTGAGGTCCAGCTCTTTGCCGACCACGAGCCCACTGCATCCGAGGACATCGTTGGTGAATTCTCAAAGTTCCCGCCGCGGTTTCAGCTACGCTACGTGGAAACGACGCTAGAGGCGTCACAACACGTCGCGCTGCGCGCTCCGTTAGATTTATACGCACGTCGCGCTCCGTTGGATTTTTACATTACTCAAATGAAAATGTGTAACTTTTTGGATGGCTCCCAAATATAAAAAAAAAAATGTTGAAATTCTTGAAAATTTCGACTGCGAAGTCTTTGACAGTAGTTATATAATAGTACATTGTGCACTAAGGGCCGAAAATTGGCGTTTGCGACGCGTCTGATGTTTGCTGCCCGAGCGAAGCGAGAGCCGCAATCACACGACTCACGATCGCCAATTGGCCCATGTAGCACAGTATACTTTTTGTAACGAGTGCAGGAATAAAAGTGCTTTGAGGGGCAATATTTGCGGGACGACCATGACAAGTGAGGTTATGGCCGACGGGCAAAAAAGTGGACTTTTTTACTCTCGGGTAAAAAAGTAACGTAACGTGCATGCGCAAACTGACTATTCGATGCTGGTACGCAAAGAGCTAGGGCTGTACGGTTAGGCCGGCTAGGCCGGCCAGGTCGGCTAAGCCGGCCAATGATACATGGAATTGGCAGGCCAAGCCGGCTTAGCCGGCTAAATATTAGCCGCGGAAAAGCCAGCTCAGCCGGCTAAGAATTAGCCGCGCCTAGCCGGCTTAGCCGGTCAAAAAATTAGCCGTGGCTAAGAATTAGCCGCGCCTAGCCGGCTTAGCCGGTCAAAAAATTAGCCGTGGCTAAAACGGCTAATTCGTCTAATGCTCTATATTTCGATGGAAATTGCTTTTTTTTCGTTTCAATATTCAAAGTATAACAATACCCACCGATTATATCATTTATAATGCTTGATTCTACGACGCGACTATTTTATTTTTATTTCCTTGAAACTGTGAACGTTCCTTGAATTCGTACAGCCGTATCAGTTGTTTTGATGCTTCTAGTACTATGCCTCTAGTTCATATATGCTCAGTATTTGTATATGTACGATCGTGAGTCTTGACTGGTGAAGGGGAGCTGGGGGGACGGAGGTGTACTTCTCAAGACTTTCGATAGATGTAGTTATTAGGTTCTATATTTTTTTTTTCCCACACCAGTACAGCAGTACAACTAGGACCCCTTGCCCTTGACTACTGCGCGGCTCATCTACACTTAGTATATTTGAAAAATTGCGAGAACCGTCAGTACAGCGAGTTGCTCCGAAACGACCGCACGCATTTGATGCGATCAGCGATGCCACAAAGTAAGCTGTGGAAGTTTTTTCGAAAGCTGGATAATGGCAACGCTGCGTGCACCATTTGTTCTGCGGAATATAAAATAAAAAATACGCGGGCGTCAATGTTTTATCATGTGAAAAACGTGCACTCAAGTCAATGGAACGGCGCGTCACCTCAAAGAGAGAACAATAATGATCAAACGGCAAGGTAAGCATAATCAAATTTATATCAATCGAGTGATTGTAAAATGAATGTGTCATTAATAGACAAGAAAACGTCATTCTTTTATGATCATACTAAATGAATTAATTATTGAGCTATAATTACTAATGAAAATTATTATTATCGACTGATCCTAATAATGATAATAATTTCATAAAGCGTAAAAAAAATCGCATAAAGCAGACGTAATACTATAAATATTAATTCCATTATTGGTTAATAATTAACAATAATAATTATAATTATAATAGTTATTATTATTCATTGAAGTAATATTCGTCGATAATTATCGATTAATATTATTTTTATAATTCGGATGATTTTTCACAAGACCGGTGAAAAGAATAGATTGTACTCCAAAATAACATCGACAACAAAATCGTGGATAATAATAACTATTATAATTATAATTATTATTGTTAATTATTAACCAATAATGGAATTAATATTTATAGTATTACGTCTGCTTTATGCGATTTTTTTTACGCTTTATGAAATTATTATCATTATTAGGATCAGTCAATAATAATAATTTTCATTAGTAATTATAGCTCAATAATTAATTCATTGAGTATGATCATAAAAGGATGACGTTTTCTTGTCTATTAACGACACATTCATTTTACAATCACTCGATTTATATAAATTTGATTATGCTTACCTTGCCGTTTGATCATTATTGTTCTCTCTTTGTAGGGCTGTACGGTTAGGCCGGCTAGGCCGGCCAGGTCGGCTAAGCCGGCCAATGATACATGGAATTGGCAGGCCAAGCCGGCTTAGCCGGCTAAATATTAGCCGCGGAAAAGCCAGCTCAGCCGGCTAAGAATTAGCCGCGCCTAGCCGGCTTAGCCGGTCAAAAAATTAGCCGTGGCTAAGAATTATCCGCGCCTAGCCGGCTTAGCCGGTCAAAAAATTAGCCGTGGCTAAAACGGCTAATTCGTCTAATGCTCTATATTTCGATGGAAATTGCTTTTTTTTCGTTTCAATATTCAAAGTATAACAATACCCACCGATTATATCATTTATAATGCTTGATTCTACGACGCGACTATTTTATTTTAATGTCCTTGAAACTGTGAACGTTCCTTGAATTCGTACAGCCGTATCAGTTGTTTTGATGCTTCTAGTACTATGCCTCTAGTTCATATATGCTCAGTATTTGTATATGTACGGTCGTGAGTCGTGACTGGTGAAGAGGAGCTGGGGGGACGGAGGTGTACTTCTCAAGACTTTCGATAGATGTAGTTATTAGGTTCTATATTTTTTCCCACACCAGTACAGCAGTACAACTAGGACCCCTTGCCCTTGACTACTGCGCCGCTCATCTACACTTAGTATATTTGAAAAATTGCGAGAACCGTCAGTACAGCGAGTTGCTCCGAAACGACCGCACGCATTTGATGCGATCAGCGATGCCACAAAGTAAGCTGTGGAAGTTTTTTCGAAAGCTGGATAATGGCAACGCTGCGTGCACCATTTGTTCTGCGGAATATAAAATAAAAAATACGCGGGCGTCAATGTTTCATCATGTGAAAAACGTGCACTCAAGTCAATGGAACGGCGCGTCACCTCAAAGAGAGAACAATAATGATCAAACGGCAAGGTAAGCATAATCAAATTTATATAAATCGAGTGATTGTAAAATGAATGTGTCGTTAATAGACAAGAAAACGTCATCCTTTTATGATCATACTCAATGAATTAATTATTGAGCTATAATTACTAATGAAAATTATTATTATTGACTGATCCTAATAATGATAATAATTTCATAAAGCGTAAAAAAAATCGCATAAAGCAGACGTAATACTATAAATATTAATTCCATTATTGGTTAATAATTAACAATAATAATTATAATTATAATAGTTATTATTATCCACGATTTTGTTGTCGATGTTATTTTGGAGTACAATCTATTCTTTTCACCGGTCTTGTGAAAAATCATCCGAATTATAAAAATAATATTAATCGATAATTATCGACGAATATTACTTCAATGAATAATAATAACTATTATAATTATAATTATTATTGTTAATTATTAACCAATAATGGAATTAATATTTATAGTATTACGTCTGCTTTATGCGATTTTTTTTACGCTTTATGAAATTATTATCATTATTAGGATCAGTCAATAATAATAATTTTCATTAGTAATTATAGCTCAATAATTAATTCATTTAGTATGATCATAAAAGAATGACGTTTTCTTGTCTATTAATGACACATTCATTTTACAATCACTCGATTGATATAAATTTGATTATGCTTACCTTGCCGTTTGATCATTATTGTTCTCTCTTTGAGGTGACGCGCCGTTCCATTGACTTGAGTGCACGTATTTCACATGATAAAACATTGACGCCCGCGTATTTTTTATTTTATATTCCGCAGAACAAATGGTGCACGCAGCGTTGCCATTATCCAGCTTTCGAAAAAACTTCCACAGCTTACTTTGTGGCATCGCTGATCGCATCAAATGCGTGCGGTCGTTTCGGAGCAACTCGCTGTACTGACGGTTCTCGCAATTTTTCAAATATACTAAGTGTAGATGAGCCGCGCAGTAGTCAAGGGCAAGGGGTCCTAGTTGTACTGCTGTACTGGTGTGGGAAAAAAAAAATATAGAACCTAATATCTACATCTATCGAAAGTTTTGAGAAGTACACCTCCGTCCCCCCAGCTCCCCTTCACCAGTCAAGACTCACGATCGTACATATACAAATACTGAGCATATATGAACTAGAGGCATAGTACTAGAAGCATCAAAACAACTGATACGGCTGTACGAATTCAAGGAACGTTCACAGTTTCAAGGAAATTAAAATAAAATAGTCGCGTCGTAGAATCAAGCATTATAAATGATATAATCGGTGGGTATTGTTATACTTTGAATATTGAAACGAAAAAAAAGCAATTTCCATCGAAATATAGAGCATTAGACGAATTAGCCGTTTTAGCCACGGCTAATTTTTTGACCGGCTAAGCCGGCTAGGCGCGGCTAATTCTTAGCCACGGCTAATTTTTTGACCGGCTAAGCCGGCTAGGCGCGGCTAATTCTTAGCCGGCTGAGCTGGCTTTTCCGCGGCTAATATTTAGCCGGCTAAGCCGGCTTGGCCTGCCAATTCCATGTATCATTGGCCGGCTTAGCCGACCTGGCCGGCCTAGCCGGCCTAACCGTACAGCCCTATCTCTTTGAGGTGACGCGCCGTTCCATTGACTTGAGTGCACGTTTTTCACATGATGAAACATTGACGCCCGCGTATTTTTTATTTTATATTCCGCAGAACAAATGGTGCACGCAGCGTTGCCATTATCCAGCTTTCGAAAAAACTTCCACAGCTTACTTTGTGGCATCGCTGATCGCATCAAATGCGTGCGGTCGTTTCGGAGCAACTCGCTGTACTGACGGTTCTCGCAATTTTTCAAATATACTAAGTGTAGATGAGCGGCGCAGTAGTCAAGGGCAAGGGGTCCTAGTTGTACTGCTGTACTGGTGTGGGAAAAAATATAGAACCTAATAACTACATCTATCGAAAGTCTTGAGAAGTACACCTCCGTCCCCCCAGCTCCTCTTCACCAGTCACGACTCACGACCGTACATATACAAATACTGAGCATATATGAACTAGAGGCATAGTACTAGAAGCATCAAAACAACTGATACGGCTGTACGAATTCAAGGAACGTTCACAGTTTCAAGGACATTAAAATAAAATAGTCGCGTCGTAGAATCAAGCATTATAAATGATATAATCGGTGGGTATTGTTATACTTTGAATATTGAAACGAAAAAAAAGCAATTTCCATCGAAATATAGAGCATTAGACGAATTAGCCGTTTTAGCCACGGCTAATTTTTTGACCGGCTAAGCCGGCTAGGCGCGGATAATTCTTAGCCACGGCTAATTTTTTGACCGGCTAAGCCGGCTAGGCGCGGCTAATTCTTAGCCGGCTGAGCTGGCTTTTCCGCGGCTAATATTTAGCCGGCTAAGCCGGCTTGGCCTGCCAATTCCATGTATCATTGGCCGGCTTAGCCGACCTGGCCGGCCTAGCCGGCCTAACCGTACAGCCCTACTCGCTTCGTCTCGGCTGCAACTTGTGCAACAATTTTTTTTAAATTGAATTTGCGAGTTTTTTAAAAAGATTTTCAGTTGTAAAGTGCAACACTAAGACTGAACAAACATTACTAACGCCGTAACGCTTTTTAAGAACACTTATCATTTTAGAGCGTCACTTAAGATCCTTAAGATATAAAGATTTTGATAATAAACGGCGTTTCAATTACCGGAACTGGAAACTCCACAACTTTTAACGTTCACTCTATTTTTAATGATATTTCGAACAGCAATAGTCACAAACAAGAAAATAAAACAGAGTGAAAAAAAAAGATTATTACATTTTTAGAATTACAAACATTGAGGTTTTAATATACTTTTCAGCATTAAATTTATATTTAAAAAAATATGATAATTTGCAATCAAAATAAAAGGTACCGTGTATTTTTGTACTTAAATTATGTTTCATTAATTTGTTGTAAATTAAAAAAATATTTTAGCAAATAGAAACTTCATAAATAAATTTAAAAAACTATAATTTCGCTCGGAATAGATTTTGAAATCTCTCCAAGGAGATCTGTAGGAAAAAAAAAGTTTATCAACAAACAACTTATCGATATGATTGATGATCGTATTCATAATGACATGCTAGTTTTATATTGTATTTTTATTCTCATTGTGTTATCATTTAGAGGGTTGTGTTTCCATTATTTTTGAAAATGTATTTGGTGTTGTATTTTTACCTTCTACACCGAGCTCTGCTTCGCGAGCATGATTTCCGGTCACGATCGCCATCGTTGTTTTTGCATCATTCCAGGACTGCTGTTAACCACGTAAGCGTATTGTTAATTTGGCTTTAGAACGGCCGGAGGCTTCAGATCGCACTCGGACGCAAATTGCAATTTCTGAAATTATTTAACACATTATTCGTTTCGAGACATTCTTTTGTTTTGTTTTAAAGGCATTGAGTAGGAACCTTAAAGTTGGTTCTCGGTTGCATTTCCATTTACGATTATGTGTACCCTATACAAAATACTACAAGGAAGAAATGCTGCCTTGATTTTCTTATGTTTCAAACTCATAATTCAACTAACGAAGAAACTTGACATATTCATTTCAAGCACGACCAAAAAGAGTCAATCCTTTCACCGTAATATAATCAACTAACAAATATGAGTCGCCCAAATCAAGATCCAACCGTGTCATCGTCTACGACTTCTGTGAGTCTAATTTGCTCACCAAATTCCCTAACGAAGGGTTAACTTTTTCCATCAATTATATTATGGTTGGACGTTTGCAGAGTCCAAGAGAGGAAAATCGAGCTTGCGAGCGTTGCGACCAGGTTCGAAGGTCGTTAACTGATTTGAAGAATTTAGTGGAAGCCTGCATCGACGTTATTGAGCGCGATGGCTCAGATATCGATGTTCACAATGTTGTGCTTGATCATTTGAACATTATCGACATGATAGTTAGGATTCGCAATGATATTTGAAATATCCCACTTTTACCACTTTATCAGTTTTTCGTTTCAAATGAAATTCTATTAGCATCATACGTGATCAATTTATTATTCTTTTATATTATAAACTTTCATTCACAACACGTACCGAGCTTTGTGGAATATCCCCATCGAAATGCTCTCGTTCAAAAAGTGAGATAGTCGCATTTATTTGACGATACTTCGTTCAATTTCATTAGTAAACTCACGTTAATCTTCCTAACTTTCAGCTATGCTTGACTCTGAGTCATCTAGCATTTCGCACACAAGTATCAGATCTACAATCTGAACTCACATGAATCATTTACACGTATGTACGTACCGTATAACTAATTCGTTTCTCCATTGTCGTTGATAAAAGTCTCTTACAATGCTCGCAGGATCGGCTTTTGCCTGATCCTGCGACGCGAAAAAGCCGGTGATCTTGTTGAAGCGGGAATGCATATGCAAAAACTCAGTGAGACCGCCCCGAGAGCAGAGGAGAGAGTAACCGCAAAGAGATTGACCACTTTTTCTTCAATCGCTTCCTTCGTTTTTTGGCTGTCGTTTACTCGGCCTGCAATCTCTTCCGTTCGAGTTTTCTGTGATCCTCTTCGTTGAGAGTTTCGCAGAAAATAATAACTTGTTGACATCAAAATTAAAAAATAAAAACGATCTATACGGAGACAAACTTTTTGAGGATACAAAAGATTTTTTTTAGATGAACCTCTTTTTATAATAGTAGCGAAAATGAATGATGAAATAATTAGTATACTTTGGTATGTATGAATAAATTTTTATTTATTTCTGGAATCGTGGTCGTGAGCAATCTCTGCAAAGTGTATGCAATATACAATGGTACTTGAAAAGATGGAATGAATTAAAAAATTTGAGGTTATGTAAAAGAACGTTTTGAGAGAAATTGTTAAGTATTCAAAGATAAAAAATCTGTGAACATCCAGTACGCAAGTATCTTCCGTTAATACATTGATAGATAGATAGATAGATAGATATGTTTATTTTGCATGTACAGGAATACAAGATTCATAATGCAGAGGGATCTGAGTAATACATGTTTGTTTTGATTTGTTTTTACAAGTAGTGTTTCGTGAATAATGACATACTGGTTTAGGCTGACCGGGCGCTGTCGGGTTGTAAATTCTAAGGGTACGCCAGCGACGCACGCAACTTAAAACAGCTAGACAGAAAGTAATACAGTAACTTAATGCTATCAATATCGTTACGGGCTAGTAGAATTTTAAAGATTTCCTCTGAGCTAAGATTAACCTTAGCACGAGCAACTAAATAATACTGTCTGATCGGCGCGTACACGGGGCATCGTGTCAGAATATGTGCCAAGGATTCCATTTCGTTGGAACGGCAAAGGGTGCAGATCTGCGTAGGGTCGTACAGGTGGACTGTGTTGTTTATAATAAACCTTCGCGTATGTACAGACGCCAGCCTGAGTTGCATTTTTGCTCTTGAAAAATTAACCGCGCAGCGGGTAGGGTAGAAACTAAGGAAGTTTTCCTCTAGGCTGCGGGAGATCTGTATTTGATACGGGTGAGACTCCGCGAATTTCGATAAATCACCAGATTTTAATCGCCGTTCCAGATCTTGAAGTACAGTATCTTTGTGTGCTGCCCAGTAGACACCGGTGATGTTTGACCATAGATTTACATTTTCAACCGTACCTAGGATCGACTTAAATTGGGTAATCCAATTGTATTTGGCAACTACGCCAGCGGCGTCTAACTGGATCTGTCGCAGCAAACAGATTTTCGGCAAACGATCGTCGGGCATTTTTAGGATCTTGATGATCCAGCCGATTGCTAATTTCACAATATCGTAAGTCACGCTTTTAATACCCAATTCAATTCTCAGGGCGCAACCAGGTGTATTCTTAGGGAGGTAGAATAGTCGCTTAAAGTAGTCAAGTTGCGCTTTTTCTAAAATAGCGGTGTATCTTAGGCCCCAGATCGGTGCGGTGTATAGTAACGTGGAAGCAATAATGCTGTTAAACAGTTTCATCATTGCATCCCAAGAGTCACGCTTAGCGGACGCGAGAATAGATAGCACCGACGCTGTGGCGACCCTGGCTTTATTTACTGCGGCATTTGTAGAAAGGAGTCCAACAGAGGAGTCCGCAAGCGTGACTCCCAAGTATGGATATTTGTTTACTGTCTCAACTCTCTGTCCCTTGTATAAAAAGTTTTTAGCGTCTTTAGCCAGTTTTCCTCCCGACCTAAATACCATAATCTGTGTTTTTAGTGTGTTCACCGTAAGGCCGTTCACCTCGCAATAGCACGCCAGTGTTCTTAGCTTGCGCTTGAGGTCCACAGGGGAGTGAGCCAGGATCACCAGGTCGTCGGCGTATAAGAGCATAAGCAAATCAGTTGTGCCGTTTAGGTCTAGACCTCTTAAATTGTTCTCTCTAAAATAAGTGATCATATCCGAAAGATAAATAATGAATAACAGTGGACTAAGGACTTCCCCCTGGAGCACTCCTTCGCTTACTTCCGCCGCATCCGATAGGCCAGAACTGGTGACTATTTGCAAGGAGGCCCAGTCGTATAAATTCTTTAAAATTCGGATTGCTTTCGCGCTAATACCGAGTTGAAACATTTTTTCCCAGAGCTTGTTTTGCGGGACCGAATCGAACGCTCTACGGAAGTCCACAAATAAGGCGTAGGCTTTGCCGCCGGGTTGTCTCAAACGGAAGTGGATCGCGGATTGTAATATAAACAAGTTATCCATAACCCCTCTACCCTTTCTGAAACCCGCTTGCTCCTCCGGAATTAAGTCAACTGCAGTGGCCCACTTAACCAGTCAGTCGTGAATAATCTGAGTGAAAAGCTTTGTGATTGAATTGACCAGGGCGATGCCTCGATAATTTAGAGGATCGGCCACGTTTCCTTTTTTGTGCAACATGCACAGCGTGACATTGGACCACATTTTAGGTAACTCTTCAGTCTCTAAGATTTTGTTAAACATAGCCAATAGGTAGTTAGCCCACTCTTCGGGCAGCGCTTTGTAGAACTCACAAGAAATTTCGTCAACTCCGGGAGCCTTGCCGGGTTTGGATTTTGCTATGCAGCCCAGTAGCTCTTCCGCTGTAATGATTGCGTCCAATAGCGGGTCGCGCGGGCCAATAAAATTACTAACGACCGCGATTCTGGTCGGGTAAATTTTACGCAAGAACTCATTCCATGTTTCGAGAGAGGGCGTAATCGCTGGCCTGGGTCTAGCTTTACATTTTTTCACCACACTCCAGAAAGTCTTTGGGTTGTTTATGTTAGCGAGCGATTCCACCCTTTCCGCCATATACGCCGCTTTCTTGTTTTTTATTAACAGTTTATACTCTTTTTTTGCAATTAGATATTCCGCTAACTCTACCGGACTGAAATTCGAAATTTTGGCTGCTTTCTGCTTGTTTATCGTACTCCGCCTTTTGTCATTACAATTTTTGTCGAACCACGGTTTGTGCGACCAATTAGATCGTCTTCCTCCGACTGTTTTGCACATTTCAACGGATATGGCCGCCTCCGTGATTGCAAGACGAATGTTGTCGTAGACCTCATCGATATTTGTTGTTGAAAAATTCAAGAAAATTCTCGGGGACAGTGTTAACTTATCTTGATAATCCGCGAACTTGTGATTTAGCCATTTTAATTTTCTTTTGCCACCTTGGCGCGTGTCGGCCGGAGCGCAATTCTCTTCTAAAAGATTACAATTATCAAACAATTCGAGCCATACCGGGAAATGGTCGGAGCCTTGGAGGTCATCACCGATTTTGAGATCCTTAACAAATTCTAATTTCGCTGCCGCAACTCAAACTAAGTCGATGGTACTTAGGCCATTTGAACTAGCGTATGTGAATTGTGCAGGGCGGTCGCTGCTAGTACGCCCGTTTAATAAAACAAAGTCGTTGGCTGACATAAACTCGAGCAGAAGAGGACCCCGCTCATTACTGATTTTATCAAGGGATTCTCTCGTCTCGTAAAGTAATGTGGAATCAAATATTTCCATGACTAAGTCGTCTTCACCGCACACCCGCGCGTTAAAATCGCCACCGAGGACTATTATGTCTTCCGGGAATCTCGAGAGAATGTCGTCTAAAATCGGTTGAAACAGTTCTAATAAAACTCTCAAGTCTCGCGCAGGACTAAAATAAAAGGAGCCGATTATTGCATGCCAAGATTGACCAGATATTCTTATTATACACCACCAATGGGAGACGTCGATAATTTCTGCACTAAATTTATTCTTTACAATGTTCACCAAACCTCCACTTGCTCTTCCCATTTGGTGCACTCTGGATGCGAGGGCCCACGCGCTGTAGCGGTCTCGAAGTTGGTAACGTAAAGCTCCTCTCTGCTCCCATTCAGCCCACGTCTCGTAGAAACAGCCGACGTCCATGTCCTCGTGAATATCGTTGTTGTGTAGGTTGCCAAGGCCTTGTGAGTTCCAAAAGACAAGCTTGACGCTGCCTAGTTTTTTGGATCTGGAGAGCGGCTAGCGGTTGGCACTGCTGCAGGCGTTCTTTCCTGGCCTTTTTCGAGACACTGTTTGAAGCGGTTCCAGAAGAACCACTCTCCGTCGATTCTCAGCTTTCGATAACCGATTTTCACTGCTTCCCCCTCTTCTCTAAGTTCCTTCGCTCTGTTTTTAATTTTGTTGTAGACTTCGAGTTCAGCTGCGGATAGCTCGTGCTCAATGTAGACCTTGCGCGCACCGAGTTTCGGTTTTTGTCGCATAATTACCTCTTTGATAGCCCGACTATGTAGTTTGACAATCAGGATGCTGTAGTTGTTGTACTTTCTGCCAGTTTCTCTTACGTCGGACACTGCATTAATTATTCCGAAAGTCTCTTGCAGAAAGTTTACCACGCACTCCATAGGCGGGTTCTCCCCACGATCGAGGCCTTTGATTACGATGTTGTTACTGAGAAGAGATCTTTCCTGGTCTTCCAGTCTTCTTTTCAGCTTTAATACTTCTTCGTTGGTGCAGGCATTGTCGGCACTTGCGGGTCGGGAAGTATTTTCTAAGCGAGCAACTCTTTCGCTGAGGGCTGAAATTTCCGCGCGTGGATTAGATTCGGCCAGTTTGTTTTCAACGGCGGTAAATCTCTCGTTGAATTTATGCTCCAGAATCTGCAGCGATTGCTCATATCTCGTGGAGTTTCTAGCCACCTCTTCCCGAATTTCCTCCTTGATGCTGACGTAATTTTGGTTGTGAGCCTGAGCCGTCTCGTTGAATTTACGTTCCAGTTGTTGAATATTGGTCAGGTTTTCTCTTCTCATCGCGTTGAGTTGATCCATTAACAATTTCATACAGTCGGGTTGTAGCTGTGCGGGCGCTTGGTGAGAGGCTTCCTCGTTGCATCCACTTTGAAGAGTCTCAGTTTTGTTGTGGCTCGGGCTTACCGTGAGCGCTTGGACAGCAGATGTCACGTTAGGGGAATCGACGTTTTGCGAAAGGTTCGTCGCCTGGTTCTCTGGAGAATGCAATGTCAAGTTACTTCTCTTAAACGGCGAATCAGCGAGGAATTTTTCAATCAAACCGTGCTCTACTTCCTCTCTCTTCCGCTTGAGTAGGTCTTTGAAATTACCCGCGTAGCCGCTTCTTCCCCTGAAGCGCAGGGAGTCGGCGTGCGTTGGCCTTCCTGGTTTTCTTTTCGGTTCCATAACGTTGGCGGAGAGAGGCGTACTGAATATTTCCTGTGTTCCCAGAGACTTATTACCCGCCGGTGATTGATTACCGACTGCTGGCATCGAAGACTGACTGTGCTCGGCATAGATGTCGCCCGAAGTCGCTGGCAGGGCCTCATGCGTGGGGTCAGCAGGCCGCACATTCCCGCTGGTGCCATCTGCTGTGCTCTGTTCAAACGAACGAGTGCCTTCGGCACTGCCGGAATTTTGTTCACCGGCAGGCATTGTTTCCCGAGAAAGCTAACCTAAATTGCAAGTTAGGCTTTGACAAATCGGTATCAAGGGTAGTTATTCTGTATGCGTGTAACTGAATTTTTTATCACCGTTTATGTCCGGGGGGGCAAACTTTCACACACTGCACTCTGAATATGTAACCGCCAATGTATTATGTCTTTTGAACTAACTAAACTGGAGGGGAAACGAAACACGCGTCCTTCGTATTTAGTCCAGAACAGAACCCCCCGTTAATACATTGAATTGAATCGAAAGAATTTATTTTTAAACTTTCTAAGCTACAACCCTCGAGCGGTTTTGTTAATGAACGTTTACCTTTCGTCGCTGTTCCTAAATAAATTTTTGACGAGAATACTTCTTTCATCTCAGGTGCATGTGGACGTGAAACTCTCCGCTGCCCACGGCCGCGCTGCTGCCCATAGTGTTTCTACCAAATTCCAGTATCGACAGGGAATTCTTCGATTTCGGACGATCGAGCAACATTACCGGTTTCTCCTGCACATGGAAAAATCATCGTCGTTCATTGCGTCAATTGTTGTTTTTATTTTTTTTGTACAAAACAGAAACAATTGTCGAGAAAATACAAAAGGTTTACTCACAGTATTTTTCATGAGTTTCATGAGCTTCAATCGTTGAAATTTGTACGTAGGTTTGGCGACGATGGGTTTCACGATTTCCTTGTCATCGTTTTTCTCGCTTCTTTCTTTGTTCGATCTAATGCGCGCGTAGTCGCGCGATCACCTCTATCGTCTCGTGGTTAGGCGGAATAAATGGCCGACACTCGGGGTAGGTCGAACGGAGCGATGAAGTTTATTAACGAAATTATATGACCGATCGAATGATCTCGGACGCGAACGAATGAGAGAACAACTTTACAAACTGCAGTTACGATTAAACATGCGTACGGCTCGAAGCGGCACTCTTCCGTTTCATCGAACGGCTACCCTTGACACCGGCGCGGCGGGAAGCTCGCTGATCGACCGCTCTCGATCACGGTTACTAGGTTACTCACGACCCACCTATTTCCTCGCATACCTCTCGCATTCCTCTCATTCTTCGCAACTTGCGCAATCGTTCGTGAGTAGGTCACGCCATGCGACGTTGCATAATCGCCAAGCGAGGCTATCGGAGCGCTCTCCACGCTACGCGATAACGTTCGCGACTCAGTGTTGCCAACATATGGAAAAATTACGAACTTCGACGAAGCTGCAATAACCTCATACTTTTTTTTGTGCGTTGACAGTCACTGCGAAGTTCGCGTCGTCAATCTAATTATGTTTATTTTACTTTCAACAAATCACGCTTTATTTCCTTTCTGAATCCATTCGTGTACTCGACATTCTGAATCCGTCAAGTGAACTTTGTGATTGTTTTCGATGCCACGAGGGATTTGCGAAGTGCGATTAAAAGTTAATCGGCGACCGATTAATTCGTGCATCTGTCAAGTGCTTTGTCGCGTGTGCTTTACGCGACACGGCTAACAAAAAATCATTGTATATGACGATACGCCGAAGGAACAATCAAATGGTACGATCGAGACAATTTTTTTTTTTTTCGTAACATTTCGCGATGGACAGTCTCTCGGATTTGTCAAGGTGCGAAGTCAACTCCGTCACCTCGTCGGACTCGTTGCATCTGCTTACGGATGAATTTAGGCAGCATCATCTGAGAGGTCCCGACGTGAGCAACGCAGGATTGTGCAAACGCATAGCTGCTCTGGAACTCAACAACGGAAGGCTGAGAGTCAAATTTTGAAACATTTGGATAGAATTGAATGCGAGAAACACCTCCAATCAGAGTCTCAAGACAAAGATAGCCGAGTTATTCGTACAGGCGCAGAAGATGCTCCAGGAGAAGCAGAGACTCCAGAACGTCGTCAAAGACACGAACGGGAGTTTGACGGCGGCAGAAAGTTTGTCGAAAATGTATCTGGCAAAATTGCGTAATTCTCAAGCCAAAAGATTTTAAAAAAATTACAACAATGTAGCTAATGTAATTTATGATTTCCAGGAATTACCGGAGCGTCTGAAGATGAAAATATCGAACGAAGGATACGGCGGCAGTAGTACTTTGAGTTTTGGATCCCCGGATCTGCCGTCGGCTCCTCCAATCGATTCGACATTGATCAAATCGACGCAAAAATTTCATGCGAACAATGTAAGCATGCATCAACAAGCTCAATGTGCGAATAGAAAAGATGCGGGAGTATCATTATGCACATTTGCCCAACGATTCGATGTCGTTGCATAACGATACTCGTCAAAAATAGCTTCGACATTGCCGTGGAGCGGCGCGAAATCGATAGCGTCAAATTTGTGCAATTGCAAACATATTCAGGCATTTTTTTCGCCTCTGAAGCATTTATTTGCAGAGAGAAAGAAACGTTTTATTTCGTCGTTTATTTATTATTTCATTCAATATATTGTGTATATGTAATATGCAACAACAATTTCGGATCAGACTGCGAACGATGCTCGCAAGATTTTTTTTTTTCCTAATTCCCAGTACAAAATTCTTGACTAAAGCGTTGGCGTCTTTTGTAGTCCATGGTCATTGTCCTTTGTTCTCTCTTACATATTCGATTGTATACCGTTGATTAGTATTCATTATATGTATATTAAAATGATTGTTTTACATGGGAAACAAAGTGAACGAAGAAACGATTGCGCAAAGTTTACGGTGTGCTCACTGTCATCGAGATTCAACTTCCGTTGTTTATACTCGAGAATTTGTATGATTTATTTCGTTTAATTCCATGCAGGGGTTTTTTGCCGACAAAGGGAATAAGTATTGTCGCACTTGGTATATCGATAAAATGGTAGCTGCGACGTGTCTCAGGGAAAAAAATGCATTCCTGCAATTATAATGGCTTTGAAATTTGAGACGGCACGGAGGGGGAAAAACACCTCTTGAAAATAAGAATTATTCTGCTGTGATAGGTGCACACCGAGTTTAGACAGATATATAGAATGACGAAATGTCTCTTAAGCTTACCGATCCTACAAATATTACAACTGTCAAGTACGGATGTCCGGTGAGTTATTACAAATAAATTGTTAAATACAAAGTTTGTAGATATTAAATAACGAAAGAGAGAGAAAATAAAAATAAAGAACGTTACCGATATTTACCTATAAACATTTTTCGAGTCTTGGGATTGCTATATCTCCGTTAATGACAAGAAACAATGAAACGTCTATTGCGTTATTTATGCTCTTCGATAAAAGTCCAATCTACGACGAAACACTCATCGCTGGAACAGCATTAAGGTACAGATTTGTTACGTATTTGGTAACATTTATGGCACGGCATATAACATGGGAGTGGCCCACTAAAATTTCGTACAGTCCTCACCAACGCCCATTTCGCGTTTTCTCTTCTCTTGTTGGCTTAAGCTCGTGTACCTTCTGATCTAAAACGTCTGATCAGTTAGAATAAAAAAATAATAATAAGAAACAAAGAATATGAAATAAGTAACACGAACGTGAGCAATGGTCACACTCCTGCCCATCGTACGGCTTCGTCTCGATGATGCTCCAAGTTAAAAATTCATTCGAGTATCAGGCGAAATCGCGCAAGCCCAAGGAATACTTACAACGGTATCATAAATGAATAAAAGAAAAATTGATAGATCCTCTATCAATAACTCGCCCGCGAGTCTTTTGTGTCTTAATCGTCACACGTGATTATTATAAAGCACAAAAACGGAACGTTGCGAGAATTAAAAAAACAAGAGTTCTTGAAGAACGAGTTGACTAAAGAAACTTGTATCACAGGATAACGCTAATGATAAATGTGTATAAGCCGAATGTCCGTTCAGTGATCTGTGATGTAAGTATCAAACACATTCGGCGCGTACATGAGAAACTGGGAAATAATTGTTGGAGTAACTCGCGGTTCTTTCTTTAGCTCTTTTCGGCACATATTTTCTCAGTCACTTAACTGTCGTACAAAATCGACTCTCGCAACAGTGATCGATTCACGTTATCCATAATCCCCCATCGCTGAGGTTGATAGATCCTTTGAGCGCGCGTGACGCGTGCAATTAACATGCGTTCACGTTTCATCCAAATTTCGTAACAGTCAGCTTTTTCCTTGGGTCGGATTGGCGTATTGCGATAAACGCGACAGCATTCTGATATTCCACCGATATCGATCGGTACCTCCCATCTTATACACCGTAGCACCGGGAATGTTGCTGAATAACGATACCTATAACTTGACGACGTGATAAAATTATTGAATGTATGCCGATTGTAGCCCAAGATTGAGTCAAGTATTAAGTTAACGATATAACTGCTACCCCGTAGCAGCTTATCGAAGTAATGAGTGCTTGACGGCGATTGATAATGAAATTAGTAACTATTCATTTTTCACTTTTTTTTTTTCTCAATATTTTTTTTCAAAACGAAACTGAACCTTGGATTGAACAACACTTCGAACCGCACGAAGGAATAAGAGAACACATTTATTTTATTCACTTTCTGTTAAATATATATTTTTTATTTTATTTATAGCAAGGAAAATTCGGTTTTTTTTTCTGTTTCATTCAAATTTCCTTAGTCGGGACACACGCATACAATCATATAGAATTCATTCGCACTAGTTAACTATTTTAGCGCGCTTACAAGATTAATCGAGGCTACAATTTTTTTCTCCCCGTCGATCGTAAATCCTACGGTCGCAAAATATTTCGACTTTTTTGCAGATTCTCGGACGAACGCGTAAGGTCTTTTATCAATCCACGCTTCAATCTCTTCACGTTAATCATCGTTTCGGAAAGTTCGTTGATTTTTTCGAATCTACTGTTAATTTTTCAAGTTTCAAGACCGAGTCGCAGCGCTCCGAAGACGCTAAGTCGATTGGCCAATCGTCTCGTTTATCGAATTGGCCATAACAGTTTTTTCCCAGTTCGGTGTAGCTGCATCGAGAATCGTCTCGATGGCGATTGTCGCGTATAATTGTCTAATTCCTCGCGCTTTCCCGATTATAAAAATTCGCTTTTCTTGGTCTCGTCATCTTTCTCGTTTCCGCAAGAAATTGTCCTTGCAACCTCGGCGGCCAATCCTTTTCGCGAAATATCGTCATTATCCTCGTGACTAGTTTTTTTTCGGTATTCTTGTCGATTTTGTACAATGTCGCGATATCGGAGAGAATTATCTTAAGACACGGTGGTGCCGGTAATATCAACGTAGAAACGTCGAAAGTCCCGACGTCGACAGGACTTCACGTACGACGAAAAAGCGCAAGATCTCATGTGCTCGACGCTCTCGTTGCTCCGCAACGATTGTTAGGTACGCGAAATGTCTGACAATTTCTCGTCCATCAGAATCTCGATATTGGATCCGAGACTTGACTAATAATCGATGGGATATCCATCGTTATCAATAACGCATTGCATTCGATTTGGAAGCGAATTGACAAGCTGCCGCGTAAGGTCTGGTCGTCCTTTCAAATTTTCCCATATAGCGGTCACATGATTCGAGAGATCTTCGCGGTTTCGGTCCGCACCGGAGCGCCATTCGCGTACTGTTTGAATAATGATGAGTTTTAGGAATTGCAAAATTATGGGTTGAAAATAAACTTGCACTCTTTCGATTTAATTCACAGAAATGGATAGTCTATTTTATTCTATAATTATTTACACTGATAGAATGTGTCTAGGATAATATCACAGCGCGAAGATAGTACGTCGCGAAAACGTGTTCGAGTTAACACCTTGAGAACGTTCGAGAGTGAGTGAGACCGTACAATTGAGTTGGCGTATGAGAGTGAGTGAGAGCGAGTGAGTTGACCGGCGAGAATTATTCGCACGTTTTTTGAGCTAGAGCTTTTCACTAAATTCACGTTCACTGCCGTATGAGATGACACCGTGTGTATGCTGAGTAGAATCAGCGAACGATTTGAATTTGAGTAGACCAGAAATGAGATGACACCGACCGAGTTAACTAATTAATGAGTTGACCGAAACACTTGTTGCGTGAGCGCGCGAACTCTATCGAGAAGGAATGGCTGCCTCCAAGCGTCGCGGCGTGGTCGAGAGAGAAGAACATAGACGTACTTGGAGGGGGTTCCGGAGAACCCCTTTTATCGACAGTATCGTATTAAGATGTGCAAAATTCTTTCGTTGATACGACGCTTGGAGACAGCTGAGCTCAAGTCAAGTATTAACCAAATTTTCGTTAATAATTGAACATTCTCCCCGCCATCAGCAACGGAGTTGATGATGAGTTATGTTGCCGAGTCTTGATGAGTCCATGGTAAAATCGCCAGCTTGACGATTGGCCTGGTGAGCGTTGTGGTGGCGGTTTTGAGTGTGACGACCCTGGTGAGTCCATCCTTGCCAGGATGCAGATGAGTAACTCTTGCAAGGGGCCACTTGGATGGAGGAAATCTCTCATCCGTGAGTAGAACGAGTGAGCCGACTTTTATGTCGTGAGTTGGATGATGCCACTTGGAGATTGAGAGATGTTGCTGTAGATATTGAGTCGACCAACGATTCCAAAAATATTGGAAGCGCTGTTGGATAAGATGCCAACGGTCTAGTCTAGCAGTATTGAGATCGAGCAGAGAGGGCTCGACTACCGTGTTGAGTGGATGTCCGATGAGGAAATGCCCTGGAGTGAGAGCAGAGATGTCTTCAGGATCGTCTGTGAGTGGTTCGAGTGGTCTGGAGTTCAAAACGGCTTCGATTTGAATGAGTAGAGTTGACAGTTCTTCGAAGGTGAGTTGAGTTTCTCCGATGGTCCGACGAAGATGATATTTTACAGATTTTACTGCAGCCTCCCATTTACCTCCCATGTGAGGTGCAGCTGGTGGGATGAACTCCCACCTGACTCGGTCTTGAGTAAGTGAGTCGACCAGAGTGAGTTGTTCTCGAGTTCCTTGAGTGAAGAGCTTCTTGAGAATGGTATCTGCCCCGATGAATGTGGTACCGCAATCGCTGCGGAGAGTATGGCAGAGACCTCTGCGTCCAGTGAACCGTCTGAACGCGGCGAGAAAAGCGTCAGCTGAGTAGTCGCTTACTACCTCAAGATGAACTGCTGAGGTAGAGAAGCAGACGAAGATGCAAAGCCACCCTTTTTGAGTTTTTGCTCCTCGTCCCTTCCACGTTTTTATGGAGAGTGGACCTGCGTAATCCACGCCGGTGGTACAGAAAGGTCTGGATGGAGTGACTCTCGTGGAAGGCAGCTGACCCATGAGTTGCTGCGCACGATTGCCACGTAAGCGTGCACACTTCAAGCAGCGCAAGATGAATGATCTGATTGGAGCTCTACCTCCGATTATCCAAACAGATTGTCTGAGAAGGTTCAATGTTAGTTGAGTTCCGCCGTGAAGAGTGCGATGATGAGCATCTGCAATGAGTAGTTCAGATAAGTGAGAATTTCGAGGTAAAATTGCAGGATGCTTGCTCTCTGAGTCGAGCAATGAGTTCTCGAGTCTTCCGCCCACTCGAATCAATCCGTCAGTGTCGATGAAGGCTGTTAGACGAGTGAATGCGTGAGATTTCGGTAGAGGTGTTGAGTTTTTGAGCGCCATGAGTTCGTATTTGAAGTTTGCTGCTTGAGTTGAGTGAATCCAGAATTTTAACGATGAGTTGAGTTCGTGTGGCGTGAGTGGAATTTTCACCGTGTTTTGTGGCACTTTCTTGAGTCCGTTGACAGCTCGACGAACTGTTGCAGTGACTCGCAACAATCTCGTTAAGCTTGAGTATCTGAAGATCAAGTCCCATTGATCTGCAGGTTGAGCGTGTGCCGCAGTAAGAGAGAGCCCCGGTCGCTCCTCTTGGTGAACTTGTGAGTCGGAGGATTGTCGTTGAGCGGGCCATGAGCGCGTTGAGTGTGAGAGCCATGGTGGGCCTGACCACCATAGTTGATGAGATTCCAATTGGGACAGAGTTACACCCCGAGATGCACAGTCAGCTGGATTTTCCTTGCCAGAAATAAACCTCCATTCGCAGTTTGGAGTCAGTTCTTGGATTTGCGACACTCGATTTCTGACAAAGTCCTTCCAGCGTGATGGGTGTGAGGTAATCCATGTTAGCGTCACTGATGAGTCGGTCCAGAGGTAGATTGGTGCTCGAGAGAGTCCGAGAGTTTTCACAACATATTGAGTGAGTCGAGCCAATAGGAGAGCTGCTGTGAGTTCCAATCGAGGTATTGTGAGCTTTTTGAGTGGTGCTACCCGTGATTTCGAGCACACTAGAGAGCATTTTCCTTGAGAGTTTTTCGTGCTAACACGGAGATAGATGACGGCAGCCATAGCGAGTTGAGATGCGTCTGAGAACCCGTGAATTTGGACTGCTGAGTGGTCATTGAGTTCGAGCCATCTTGGAATACGAAGACAAGATACTCGAGTCAATTCTTCCTTGAGTTGAAGCCATTGTTGTTGAGTGTCAATTGGGAGTTGGTCGTCCCAGTTGAGTTTGAGCAACCAGAGTCCTTGTAACAGAACTTTGGCTCGTACGATGAGTGGTGCGAGAAAGCCGAGCGGATCGTAGAGTTGGGCGATCTCAGATAGGATGATCCTTTTGGTAAGTTTGTTCCCCTTGTCAGTCGGATTCCATTGGAATCTGAATGTGTCTGAGTAGGTGAACCATTTCAGGCCGAGTAGAGTAGTGCTGCTGTCATCGAGTGTTCGTGAGTGTGAGGATTCTGAGTTTTCCTTGATACTTTTGAGTAGAAGTCGATGATTGCTTTGCCACTTTGCCAGAGGGAAGCAACCCGCCGTGCATATTTCTCGCACTTGACGAGCTACTTCTATGAGATCTTCCAAGTTGTTTGAGCCTCCGTATATGTCGTCTACGTATCTGCCTGAGGTGAGTGGTTCGATTGCGAGTGGGAATCGATTGCCTTCGTCCTTTATGAGTTGCTCCAGAGTACGAACAGCCAAGAAGGGTGCTACTCTCGTCCCGTAAGTGACCGTTGTGAGATCGTATGGCACTACATCTCCCTCTGAGTTCGTCCACAAAATTCTCTGGTACTTCCAATCTTCCGGATGGACTTTAATTTGTCGAAACATTTTACTAATGTCTGTCGCAAATACGTATTTGTGTTTTCTCACCCAGAGAAGCACGTCGCTGATGTCAAGTTGAATTTTGGGACCAGTGTGGAGCAAGTCATTGAGTGAAACCCCTGATGATGTAGCGCTTGAGCCATTGAAAACGACTCTGAGTTTTGTTGTTGAGCTGGACGGTCTGAGTACGCCGTGATGAGGCAGATAGTAGGCTGTTGAGTCCAATGGTGAGTACGTTGCAGGCTGCATGTGATTGAGTGTTTCGTATTCTTCCAGGAAGTCGTGATAGAGTTGTTTATAAGTTGAGTCGTTCGATAATCGCCTCAATAAACGATATAAAATTCGTTGAGCTGTTACGTATGAGTCTCCAAGTTGACTCACCGAAGCCTTGAATGGTAATCTCACGATATACCTTCCTGAGTCGTCTCGTTGATGAGTTGAAGCAAAATGTTTTTCACACTCTTCTTCATCTGGAGTGAGCTCGGCCGGTGATGAGTGAATGACTTCCTGCTGCGTCCAGAAGGTAGTCAACAGCTCCTGAAGCTGTTGAGTTGACGCGTCAACTGATGCATGATGAGATACTCCGGTGTGAGAGCATTGAGTTGACGAAACCGGTCCGAGAACAATCCATCCGAAGAGTGTGAGTTGAGCAATAGGTGAGTTGTCGTCGAGTTTTCTCAAACCCGATTTGATTATTCGCCCATATGAGTCGGCTCCGATGATAATGTCGATAGGTTGAGGCGTGAGGAAGTCTGAATCAGCAAGCTGGAGTCCGTGAAGGTGAGTCCAGTTAGTTTGAGGTGAGGCAAACGTTGGTAGAATCGAGGTGAGTGTGTTGAGAATATGTGCATTGATTGACACGCATTCTTTTGAGTGCACAGAACGCAAGGTAATTTGAGTAATGCCTCGAGTTTTCGTCGCTGTTGTACCTCCAATTCCACTGATGTGTATTCTCGAGTGTTGTCTCCTCAAGTTAATGAGTTTCACTTGCTGATCCTTGATGAAAGTTAATTCAGATCCTGGATCTATGAGTAAACGAACGAGATGAGTACTGACTGAAGTGATGAGTAAAGCTTGGCTTGTGGCGAGTAGAACCGGTTGAGTGCGAAGGCGAGAGATTGATTGTTGAGTATCGTTGAGTCAAGCCGTTGAGGATGAGTCAGCTGGTTTTGTTGAGTCGGCTGGTTTCGATGAGACGTGAATCATCGTATGATGCTTCTCCCCGCAAGTGCGACAGCTCTTGTTGCTGTTACACGAGCGGACTGAGTGATGACCAAGACAGTTGAAACACAGCCTGTTGTCGTCAACGAGTTTTCTTCTTGAGGCTGGCGGTAGCTCACGGAATTTCGGGCAGAATGCGATGAAATGATCCTCTTGACAGCAGTCGCAAGGATATCCGGAGTTTGACTTTTTTTGAGTATCTTTTGAGGAAGCTACCGCGTTGTGAGAGCTCCTTGTTGATGATTTCGATTTTTGAGGTTGAGTTGTAGGTGAGTCGGTCGGAGAAGCTTCGAGGCGTTCGAGTGCTCGAGCTCGACCAGCCAGGAAGGTCTTGAGTTGTTCAAACGTTGGAAACTCCGTTGATGAACCGAGCTTGTTCTCCCAAGCTTCGCGTGTAGTTGAGTCGATTTTTTGTGTAACTAGGTACACCAAAAATTGGTCCCAATGTTCGATGGGAGAGCCAAGTACCTGGAGAGCGTTGAGTGCTTCTGCGATAGTGCTGAGAAGAGCTTGAAGAGCTGATGCTGAGCGAGATGTAGGCGCCTTGAGGTGAAACAATTTGTCGAGATGAGTCGAGATGAGTAGACGCTTATTTTCGTACCTTGCAGTGAGTGCTTCCCAAGCTGAGTCGAACGAGTCTGCCGCAACAGGTAGAGTGGAGATGAGTTTTGCAGCTGAGTCCTTTACACAACCTTTGAGGTAGTGCATTTGGCCTACTTTCGAGACCGAAGGTTCGGCGATGATGAGTGAGGTGAACAGATCCTTGAAGGAAGGCCAGTCTGCGTAATTTCCATTAAATTCTGGTAATGGGATTTCGGGGAGATTTCTCAGCTGTGAGCTGACGTTGAGTTGAGTTGAGCTGCCATGAGAACTCTGCGAGTCTGTTGCCGGAGTGAGTTGAGCTCGAAGTTTTGCGTAAATTTGAGTTGTCTCTAGATACGCACTGAGTCCTTGATCATATACATGCTCGGTCATGTATTTGTGGTTGAAAAAAGCGTCGGAGCAGACGTCGGCAAAGGCTTCATGTTGTTCGTTGAAAACATCCCAAATCTTTTCGAATTGAGTTGCTTCTGAGTCAAGCTCGATGAGAGTGAGTTGATCGGTTGAGAAGTTCTGAGCACGAGAGAGAGACTGATGAAAATAAGCTAACCTTGAGTATTGTGAAACTATATTAAATTCCACTCGAGGTGATAGAGTAGCTGGTTGAGTAGGTGGCGGAGGGATTGCCGATGCGTGAGTTGTTGCCGTGAGTGATTCTTGAGTAACTTCTTCCGTTTGTTCAACGTCTTCTGACCAAACGACGTGAGAGTTGAGCGGTGAATTTTTTGGCAGAACAGACGCATTGATGGCTGGTGAGGATGAGCGTGAGCCAGCCGGAGTACTGTTCGGCGTTGGTGCTGTTGGATCGGCGTTGCTAGCCGTTGCTGGAGGCTCAGCGGGATTCGTACCGGCGAGCGGTGCCTCACGAGTTTGTGCACGTGTTTTGCGCGCGTCTGAGTTGTTTTTGTTGGCCATCTTTTTTCTGCCTCGCCTGACCATGTGGTTCACACAACACAAAAAATAAAAATTCCTTGAGTTTCACTGAGTTTTTACACTTGAGTTGTCACTTGAGTTCGAGGAGTGATAATCAAAATTATTTGATTACAGAGAGAAAAAGTGTATGAGCAGAGAATGAGTACACGCGATGAGTTTTTTTTTTTTTTGAGTGGAGTTTCCGTGAGCCTTTAGTGAGCGAACGCGGCTTGATTGTAACGCACGATCAACTTGAGTGTGTGAGAGACGCCGAGAATTCGCACGAGAACTGCCACTGAGTCTAACAGTTGAGAGAGACCGTTGAGCGACGCGCGAGAACAAGGCTTGAGAGCGATCGATGGCGATCGATAGACGTCGTGAGTGCGAGAGAGAAATGCCGATGCTTGCCTGTTCGCGCGCGAGACTGAGAGAGAGGTCCTTTTACACGATTCACTTCACTTCTAGCACTGAATTATCCGGCTCCGAAGGACCAAAAAATGTTTGAATAATGATGAGTTTTAGGAATTGCAAAATTATGGGTTGAAAATAAACTTGCACTCTTTCGATTTAATTCACAGAAATGGATAGTCTATTTTATTCTATAATTATTTACACTGATAGAATGTGTCTAGGATAATATCACAGCGCGAAGATAGTACGTCGCGAAAACGTGTTCGAGTTAACACCTTGAGAACGTTCGAGAGTGAGTGAGACCGTACAATTGAGTTGGCGTATGAGAGTGAGTGAGAGCGAGTGAGTTGACCGGCGAGAATTATTCGCACGTTTTTTGAGCTAGAGCTTTTCACTAAATTCACGTTCACTGCCGTATGAGATGACACCGTGTGTATGCTGAGTAGAATCAGCGAACGATTTGAATTTGAGTAGACCAGAAATGAGATGACACCGACCGAGTTAACTAATTAATGAGTTGACCGAAACACTTGTTGCGTGAGCGCGCGAACTCTATCGAGAAGGAATGGCTGCCTCCAAGCGTCGCGGCGTGGTCGAGAGAGAAGAACATAGACGTACTTGGAGGGGGTTCCGGAGAACCCCTTTTATCGACAGTATCGTATTAAGATGTGCAAAATTCTTTCGTTGATACGACGCTTGGAGACAGCTGAGCTCAAGTCAAGTATTAACCAAATTTTCGTTAATAATTGAACAGCGTACCATTACACCTTGCAAAGAAAAGACATTTTATAATTCAACATTGAATCGAGATATGCGATGGGATCACAACGCGAAGTGCTTTCAAAAAGCTTTTTGGTCAAGAGCTGCAGTAGCGTTTGGACGCCAAGTAGTTTAAAACGATTTTTTGAAGGTTTACAAATCGTTTTTGTTGAGAGATGATTGTTATAATAATTCCGTAATGCGGAAATTAAATGCTAATTATAAAGAAAAGGTAATTACAACGAATGGACGAGCTGAGAAATTATTTTGAAAACCTTACTCCATAAGTTCTCAATCGGATTAAGATCCGGCGACTTGCTCGGCCATTGCATCCGTTCAACCTCCGGATGTTCCTCAAACCATTCCATAGTTCGACGAGATGTGTGCACGGAGCTATTATCTTGCATGAATTGAATCACGGGAAATTGATCCACAGGAAATCTTTCACGTGCACACGGAAGCATGACGTTTTCGAGAATGTTGACATATTCTCGTGAATTCATGTGTGCCGTCGTTTCGTAAAGAGACATCACGCCTGCAGCGGACATGCATCCCCAGAAACCGCATGATATGCGGCCGCTCGTTACCTTCTGCACCGTATATCGTGGATTAACTTTGAATATACGGCCTCGTGGTCGATATACGATTCGGCGTCCATCGTCAGATGATTTGAAAACCTATTCAAAAACAATTATTAAATTCACATGAGAATCTTCGTACATCATTATTTTTTTCGAATTCGTTTTTTAGTCATAGTTTTCTGTTTAAATAGTAGTATTAGCAGTGTTATTTGTAAAAAAAACTTCTTTCGAAAACTTCTAAATCATGCCAAAACTGAACGCTTGCATAGATTTTTACCAAATACAATACTGATTATTGGTTAATAATAGTTCAACTTTGTACCAAATTCTACTCCAATATCTCAAAAAATGTAGCAGACAGAGCACCACCAAACATTTTTCAAAAAATGGAAAATGCCATGAAAACTGAACGTCTGCATAGATTTTACCCAAATTTAATACCGATTGTTGGTTCGTAATCGTACCAAATTTTTACCCGCTAACGCGAAAAATGTGGCAGCTCAGTGCCACCAGACATTTTTTGAAAATTGCGTGAAAACTGAACAACTGCATAGATTTGGCCAAAAATTGCACCAAAGCAGGAGATTTAACCCCTCAATATGTGGTATAAATTTTAGCTCGATATCTCAAACTGTTTCTAAATTATGCGGCCAAACGAGGTGCACCGACGCACTGCACGCACGCACAAAGTGAAGAAACACGTTAGATTTCCACATGCAATTATATGTAATTTGCGTGCATGTAATTTGCATAATTGTTATCACATTTTCAAAAAGTATACAAAAACATACCTTTTCGTCCGACCATATAATGGGAGCCCACTGTTCCGCGTCCCAGTTGATATGCTCTTCTGCAAATTCAATTCGTTGTTGTCGGTGGACGTCGGCGAGGCATATTGTTTTAGTCGGTCGGTGGGCGGCAATCCCAACGGCTTTCAAACGGCGTCGCGCAGTGCTCACCGAGATCGGCAGGTTTGTCTCCTCTAATATTTGTGGTATGGTTGAGAAGGGAGATTCTTCGATACTCTCAAATAACTCGATATCTTCTTCTCGCGTTGTTTTTTTTGGTCGCCTATTATTTTTTCGGTGATCCGCCAGAGCAGCGATATTGCCCTCTTGATAACGGCGTATCCAGAGATTTACCGTCTTGATATTGCACCCGATGTTTTCGTGAATTGCGTGCACATTGATTCCGGCTTGCCTCATACCGACGATTCTTCCTCGCACTGACGGGGGATAGTTCGCGAAAATGTTTCGTTCCGCAGGCTCCTGTTGGGCAGCCATTATCGATTAATAATGAAAGACTGACTAGTAAAAACAATTGAATTCCGGAAAAAAAAATAGAAAACATGTCGATAAAATAGGAAGGTGAGAATGAAACAAAAGCATCCACACAAGACATCGAAGACGATGTAAAAAAACCAACGAAAACAATTAAAATTTTTTGTGGCGACACTATGATTATAACAATAGTTTCAGCGACCAAATAATTCAGATGTATTTGAATTCGGCCACGGCTCTATATGTAATAATATAAAATTTATGTTCCAGATTACGCATACATTTTTTTGTTAAAAAAATGAATTGTTAATTTGTTAATTGTTTTGTTTTTTTTTTTTGTTTTTGTTGTTGAATGTTAGTGAAAGAATTTTTTTTATGAAGTAAATGTATTTAAAAAATTATTATTTTTATTATTAGTAACTGGATTCCACTTACAAAGGCCTAGTGCGGGATCGTTTGCTGCTTGTAACTTTTGCAGGTGTGTGAGATCTCTTGTGACCCCTTCTAAGATCGGAATGATGCTCCGAGGTTTCTCCATCGTTCGGCGATTGATTCGAAACCATAGGTGTGTGACATCTTGATCGGCTTTTCCACAATAAAGAATGCTAATAAGTCTTGTTATTATTATTATTTCATGTTTTCTGACTCAAATACTCGATGAATGAGTTGTTTTTCTATATATTTCAATGATATCGTTTATTCAAGGAAAAATACAATTAAAAAAACCAAATTCTATGTAAATATATGTGCCCTTTCTACATGAATTAATTTATTTTATTAACAACAATGAACGTGCATTAAACAAAACATTATTCAAGTTTCACGGTGAATCTAATTGACTTCTTATCAAGTATTGACACAGAAATACTATATGTCATGATACTATATAAAAATACCCGTACCCGTTTTCTGACAATACCGACAATTCTGACAATAACCGATGTCGAGATAGAGCCAAGCGAGTCCTCTCATCACTCTTCGCAGTCGTGGTTTTCCCGTGCTGTGAAGATTACTGAAACAAACGTTGGCGGGCATCGTTCTCAACAAGTCCTTCTCCATTAGCTTGCTCGTCATTAGCGCATCGTTGCTCGACGCTTTCCCGATGTCCTTGTGCGTCATTTCCGAGGCTTGTTCCTTATGTTCCGCCCCTATAAGATATGGAACGACACGTTTGTGAGGAATTTAACTCGCAAAACAAGAAGTTAACTTATATTTTTTCTTGTCTGTAGTAAAAGAAATTTTTAATGTGGCACATTGCTTTTTTATTATCTTCTATCCGTAACAAAGCTCTCTTTGAGAAAATTATTTTCGCTTTCACAGCGAGGAAGCTTCGTAAAAGCTTAAGAGAAAACGAAAAAAAAAATGCATATTTTTTTCTTTTTTTTTTTATTGTACCAATTTTTTTACCTGACATCCGCATCCAGATTCGAGGGCGAAGGGAGTGAGATATTCCGCGACATACCATCTCGCGAAGTTTGTCGGTTCGCGGCAAACAACGATCGACATGCTGCCACGAGACGTCCGAAACTTCTTTGTTGTTGCTGAATTCCATGAGAGCGACCCACTGCAGCCTGTGCTGAGGATCCTCGACGAATGGAATGCCGAGCAGCTTTTTTGAGCTTTGCTCCGGGCTGTCCTCTTCCTCGACTCGAAAACCTAACTTGTAGAATCTGCGAGAACAAATTTTTGACTAGATTATAGATTCAGCAAGTTCTGGCAAATTTCCTTTATTTAACTCCTTTTCAGAATCAATGCCAAGAAAAATTCTACAACAGTTTCGGGACTTCCATGATTTTCAGGACCGCTGAATACTTTCGGAACCCATAATCGAACGTCGTCACGCATGTCCCTGAATTAAAATTTGGAAAATGTGCGCACAAAAAAAAGTTACCGTTGTACAAACATTTTTTTGCAAATCAACCAAATATCAGAACCTGTATTCCGGCTGAGAATAGGGATTGTCCGGTTGATTGAGCTTCGCGAGGATGTCCTGCGGCCACATCGACGGCGTCAAGGCGGAAAATGGTTCGCTGTGTGGCGGATATATGTGATCCTCGCACACGGAGCAACTCTCAGAGTCGAACTCATCCTCCAAGGCGATGGCTTGCAATTCTTTCTACAAAAAAAATGTTCCGTCAATAAAATTATAAAAATAAATTCGTTCATCAATGGTAATGAAAAATGTACGACACTTTGTGCCTTATTTTCAAGTAAACGAAAGAAAATTGCATACTTATTTTTTGTTGTCAGAAAAACATGAAAGGTTTTTTAAATTTTTCTATAACATACTTTTTTGTTTTTACCAGAAACGTTTTTGATCGATAATTTTTTTCATTTCATGAAATAGATACTTACGTTGTGACCGTCTTTGCCAACATAACCTTCGTGATCGCCCAAATTGAACCAGATTTGGCAATCTTCATCTTCGAAACTTCCGTCCACGTTAATCGCGAGGAGAGACGAGCGATATCGTTAGTCGTATTATTTGACGTTATTAATCGCGCGACATTCTATTCGACGCTTCGTAAAAGACGTCGACGCTGTGAAAACATATAACTTATAACAGCTGGCGTGCAAAGTACTCACGACTTCGACACGCACGTCGAGAGAGTGGGGAGGAGGAGGTACAAAGCTCGAGGCGCGTTCTTTTAAATTTTGTATTGCATATCATTTTTTCATGTGTTTTTTTTTTCAGCTATAGTCAAATCATGGAATAGAAATCATGTTTTTCATTGTCTTATTTATGTTTTTAATGCATATTTATTGTATGGTACGGTATGAACAGGCATCAAATCTAATTTACTTTTACAATCAATCGTAATTCATTATACTCATTTGGTTCATTACATTCAATTGAACCAATATTTGAGGTTTTTTGTGAAACGCATGTCTTTATCATGTATCCACGTTTCATGCGTGCCGTTATCGCGTCGCTTGCAAGATTCTTGTGAAACTTTTCGCCATTGTAGTCGCACCGTCCATGGGAGATTATCTGGAAAAAAAAAAAACAGACATTATAAATTACAATAAAACAACAATACAATAAATAAAAACAAAAAACAAACAAAGAAATAAACGTAACAACAAAAAACATTTTATAAACAAAAACAATTAAAAGATATACGTATAAGGCACAACACTTACCATACCCGACCACCGCTGCTACCTCTTTCCATTTGACTCGCTTCTCCGCTTCGTCGTCTCGCAATTCCACCGGCAAGCTCGTGTCCCACAAAATGCGTCGTTTGCGGACCTCCGCGATTAATTTTTTTGCGAATGCTATTTCGTATTTACTAATTTCTTCCTCCATGTCTACCTCGTTGTCCCAGTTCTCTGCCATTTTTCTCGTCAATGTATAAAACAAAAGATGATCGAGCCTCTCTCCCGGTCTGCTTCTCTCCCGGTCGGCGTTCCCGTATAAAACAAAATAGCGCCGAAAAACCGCTCTACCTCATTGTCAAACATCCTCAAGTTCACTAAATTGTAAATAGTGCGAATATGTTTAAAAAACTCATGTAGCGAATTTGTATCGTTTCCATTATTATTTATATTTTGTTTTTATCATTTTTTCTAATTACTCCATTTGATCATTAAAGAAAAAAAATTGTATTCGATCCGTCGCCATTTAGAAACATGAACGATAAGTCAAAAACTTATTTTCTTATTTCTGCATTTCTTCAATGCGTCGAACAATATAAAAAAATTACATTTGCAAAAATTTCATTCGTTTTTCGTATTGTTTTTTCACAGCAAGTATCAAAGATTACGTACATAATGTAAATATCGGGGGCGGGAAGAAAAAATCAATAAAGCATTATCGACGTAAGGTCGTTTGTCGATCATTCGTGAAGATAATAAAAATTGAGTTTTCTTTTTCTGTTTCCCGATTTGATTTTTTGCAATTTTAGATTAAAAAAATCGAACCTACCATCTTTGTGTTCCCCCGTCGCCCGTCAGCGACGACAAGAAGGAACTCGGTAAATCGTACTTGAAAGAAGTTAAACGCACGTCGTCAGCGGAGAAGTACAAAATGTTTGGCACGATGATACAGACCTACACGAAACGCGGCAACTTCGACGAATTGTTGCGAACTCTCGAGATTTTATTTCCCACCGAGGAGAATCTTCAACATCTCTTGGTTGGTGGGTAAAAAAATTCAATTTCATTGATGAGCAATTTTCAAGGTCAGATCTATTTTTTCGAGTCGGAAATAAGATGATTTTTTTGTTTCAGGCTTCCGAACTTTTTTGAAAATCAAAATCGGGATCACATATCGTCGTTCGACGTTCGCGTGAGTCTGCTCGCGTAAATCGCCTTGATCTTCTCGTCAACGCGTGGCAAATTAATCATGAATAAACAATTGCACAAAGAATGTAGAAGAATTCTCGTCAGAAAACGAATCGTGGTCAGAGGTATTTATTATAAGATATTTATATTTTGGATTTGTTTTTTGTAATTAAATGAACAAAAATGTTCGTTCGTCGAAAAAAAAAAAACTAACGTTATTCGCGTCTATTCTACAAAATGTTGATGTATACGAAAAAAAAATCGGAGAAATGATAGATGTCTTTGGAAATATCACGTTAGCCGTTTCTCCATAATTTTTCTTTTTTTTTTGTTTTGTTTTCGAAGAGCACCTTTGATCGTACTTTTCGTTCTTTACTTGTTTGTATGTTCGCTAAAAAATCATACGCAGGATATTCGCGCGTATGCCGCGTTGTGTATTACATTGAAAAAAAAGTGTGAAGTATCTCTCGCTCGGAACGATAACTCTAAGCGTGAATCAGACCATCACCCAACGCGCTTAATCTTTCGCATGTATAACTATAAATAATTGTAGGAATCTCGTACGATGACTCCGTTAATATTCTATGTACAAATCACGCTTCCATCGAGTTTTCGTCACTCGTGCCGCCTCCGTTCTGCTTCGCCACCTCGTCGGCTACGATCTGCTGATAGTATTCGCCGAAGACGCTTCTGTTGTGAGCGACGAGAATCAAGAATCGCGCCGCTATAGAGGCCAGCTCTTCCTGCAACGCCGACAAGCCCGGTGGCTCTTGTTGATGCACCGCCGATTGGGACAGCATTATCTTTTGCAAAAATTCTCTTATCCTCAGAGCTAAAAGAAAAAAAAATCGAAATAGATAGAGACTGGAACGATCGTTACGGCGGATTATCATCAAAATGAATCGACGGAAAGTACGGATTACTCACTGACGAGATGCCGAATTTTGGGATCTTCGTTCACGAGATCCCAAAATTGATTTGTATCTGCCCGTCCAAAATTGCCTCCATCGCCGGTGTCGTTCCGCTCGCGCCGACTTCCTTCAGAGTCACGCTGACGTCTTTCTTCACTTGGAGAACGATGTTGGGCATGACATTTTCGAAATTCCTGCGAATAGTTCGTGGCGTTAATTTAGCTGCTCTGTGCCGCGTCGAGTGAAGGAAGCTGTTCGGATGAAAGAGAAAATATGCACTTGTTCGAGTGAACGGGTTCGAGAAGCGTAGCGAGATTCTCTTTGATTCTCTTCTTGAAACTCGAGACCTTGAATTGGCGCGCCAACTGTGTTGTTGACGAGCAAGAGTATCGAACCAACGATATTCAAGTGGCAAGTTTTGTCTCGCAGCTCGAGAAGTCTGCCCTGGTCGAGCATCAGCGTCTGAGAAAAATTCACGACAAGAGACATTTATTGCTTGTTTGAATACATGAAAAGAGAATCAAATATAATACAATGATTAAAAACTTGCAAATGATAAAAAATGGAAAAAAAATTGGAAATAAAAACGATAAAAATTTTGTAAATAATCAAATGAAAAAAATCTACCTCTGCATCGGGACTCGAATCTCATTCAAGCAGATCCAAATACGCCTCAGCAGGTAGATTGTGAGTCACTTGCTTGACACCGTTCGGATCCACGGAAGCCGCGGCGAGTTTCTCCGCATCGAAGTGTTTGAGCAACCATCGCCGGGTGTACTGCAGTCCGTCGGCTTGAATCTTCAAGAATCCGGCAAACTTGGCCTTCTCGTATTCTATGCTCGAAGCAACGATGTTCTGTTGCATCATCGTTATCGTGAAGTTCGCGAGATCCAGGCGCATCAGTTGCAGAACTTCCATTATTCCTTAGAAAGTCTCGATGACGTCGGTGGATTCGCCGAGCTCGCGAATCTTCTCGTCTCGCACGGGAGCGCAGAGTTTTCCCATCGTGGAGAGAACGTACTGGGCGTTGTGATGAAAGTCGAGAACACTATGTTCCGCTTGTTGCTTTATCAAATCAACATCCAAGACCTCCTTCACGTTCTGGCGAATTTTCGTGTGATGCGGCATTACCAGCTCGATCAAACACTGCGAATCAATTGTTGTTAAACGACTTATTCATTCTTGTTCTGTTCCTTGTTAAATCAGTTATAGTGTTTTTGAATAATACTAAAAATTTGCAAATTGCTCTCTCTCTCTTTATATTTAACACAGTTAATGCAGCTTTATAACGATTCTGCGATTAGCTCGAAATCATGAACGAATTTGCGACAAATTCTATCCCAACCCTCGGCTGATTTTAGTTTATTTTTTGTGTAAGCAATTCTTTTTTTTTTTACATAATTTGTTTAATTCATTTCATTAAAAACATTCTTTACGAAAACGAAGCTTCTTGCAGAAGCAAAAACGATGTTTCGTGTGCTAATTAAAAAACGGAAATTTCACCTTGCGACTTAGGTTTTTGTAAGAAATATTGAATTGTGAGTGAAATAAATCGCAGAATCCAGATTTTTACTGTTTTCCGACATCGATACCTTAACTTTCTCATGTAGTCTCGCAAAAACTGCAATATCTATCGTGCACTACGGGAAAAATGTACACGATAAATATATTTCCCGCGGGTTTGAAATCATTTTGCCGTGTCACTAGAAGGCGAGGAAGAATTAAAGAAAAGCGTGATAACGATTACTTTTGTTAATAAATTGAATAGTTTTCAAAATAATTCTAGTTCGCATAATTTGATATGTTTTTTTCGGGCCAAATACGAATTTTATAGCAGCTTCAACCTATTTTAGGCAAGAAGCAAAAAAAAAAAAAAAAACCAAAAAGATAAAATTTTTATCGTTTATTAGATACCTCTCGGATGTCCTTAAGTAGAACCAGAGCCTGCGTGTAGTTGGACCGGACTCTCCGCCAATTGTTCGGCCAACACGTTCCAAAATGCTTTGTGAACAATTTCTTTCACTCTCTTCTGGAGACTGTCGCCCTCCGCTTTGACGAGTTTTGCAATCGAAAATTCTTGTCAACTGCCATCTCATGGGCCAGTGCCATGTTCTTCATTCCGTTCGCTGCGTTCACGATTTCCTCCAGAGATACGAATTTTGGTGGTGACGCTTCTGTCATTAAATTCGCATTGTCTGTAAAATAAAAACAATCGCTTAACTTGGATTATAAGTATTGTTGTATTACAATTGTTGTTGTTATCATTTTCATTATTTTTTATTTTTTTGCATATTATATTATACTGCAATTACCTTGAGGAATCATTGGAATGATTGCCATTTGGAATAGGCGATTCGTTTGTTTCGACGGACGGTCCAGCGTTCTCCGCATTGGATTTCTGATCCTTGTCATTATCCATTTTTTAGCTGCTAAAATGAGCATAGTGCCATTAAAAAATAAAAATGCATAAATGTTAAAAACTTCGAACAACTTATTATTTCAATTAGAGACTTTACAAAGACAACAATATAGAGATTGATTATTATTAGTTTGGAGAAAAAAAATTATCGGCGGGTGATGGTAGCTAGAAAACAAAAAAGTACACCACAGACACAGCAAAAATGGACCGCTGCGACAGAGAAGGTATGAGACTGAGTATTGCGGCGGGCGCTGAAATGTTGCGCTTCAACAATAGGCAACACACAGAAATTGCCCACACAACTCCGGCGCCGATTAAAATTTTATTCCTGTCGACAATAGAGAACTTTTTAAATGGGCAAACTCGCTCGAAACGAATGGGTCGTGTATTTTCAGCCGTGGGGAATTACTGTCAGGAAAAAAAACGATTTTTTGAAATTGTCGAAATGAACAAATAAAAAGTCCTGCTTAGTTGAATGTTGCTAAGCCTACCTGTCTGGCATTGTTTATAATTTTTTTTTCTTAATGGAAAAAAAATGTTTAACTCCTCTTTTGTAGAAACGAAAAATCGTCTAGAGCATAATCACTAAGCTGACGAAGCAAGTGGCCGGTGCAGCGCGCTCCGGTGTTCGTCGTGTCGAGAAAAGAGGTCGAACTCTCGGCTTCTATAAAAAGATCACCGACAATGTTGCGTGCTGCACTGGTCGAACGCCACTGACTCCGCGTGCTCGCAAACTTGTACCGAGATCGAATTGCCTT
Source organism: Ischnus inquisitorius (assembly GCA_963924025.1). Classification (NCBI taxonomy): domain Eukaryota; kingdom Metazoa; phylum Arthropoda; class Insecta; order Hymenoptera; family Ichneumonidae; genus Ischnus; species Ischnus inquisitorius. Next base: position 11,624,097 of record OZ001253.1, read on the forward strand.
TTGCTTTTGGTTACGACACTCGAACAATCTTTTCCGGATTTCATTGACCGTGAACCCTCCACCGTGGATTCTCCCACGGCGGCTTTCTCAATGACGAGAGCACTCGGCCTTTTCTTTGTTCGATCGTCTCGTTAGTCACGCACCGCGGAGAGGGAAAGTCGAGCGCGTTCGAAAATCTTCGATATCCGAATTGTCGGTGTTTTATTTTCGACGAAGAGGGAAAAAAAAAACAAACGAGAGTTCGACTATCCGTCGGCGACGCCGAAGTTCTCTCACGCTCGTAGCGGACGTAAACACTATCGATCTGTTTACAAAGGATTCCGAGTACGCTAGCCAGCTGACAGCATCGCCGTTTTCGAATTACGCGATTTTGCGCATCGCGAAACGCGCGAAATAGACGAAAAAAATACTTTTCTACGCCTCGCGCCGATCGTCGATGAATCACTCGATATTCGCCTACTTTGCTTCCGAACAATGAGCCAGTTTCCACCGTGCCGGCGCTCGGATTGAAAAAGATCTGAATGTGGACAAATGCGAGTGACCTTGATCCTCCGTAGTCAACGACCAATCAGGCACTTGAATATTAATTCTACAAGAATTTCGCCAATAGATCCAGATCTTTCAGTCAGATCTCTGGCGCGGTGGGAGTTGAGCCAGTTTCCTGGACTCATTGAGACACTTTGCTCGCGAAACTTTCGCTTGGAGAGTCGTTTCGACGACGCGAATAATTACCTCTGTTGTCGACGGTTTCGGTATTGTTGTCGCTTTAACTTGGGCTGTGATTGGTCAACTAGATCGAGGCTCGCAGGCCCGAGTTCATGCGACTCCCGCGGTTATATATGTAAATTGATATTAGTATAGTATTAGTAAGAGCGCTGCAGCGCCACAAGTCTAAACCCGCGCGCAGAACTCTAGTAAAATAATAAAGCGGCTCGCCAGTCTCACGCCGGTTAGCGCAGGAAGCTCCGGCCGCACGCGCGCGACCACCATATTGCGTAAGGTTTTCCGGGAGTTTTGGGGTGTCCGTGAAAAAAAATGTTAAGCTGCGGCAAAGTCATCGGGCAATTGTCGAAAATAACGAGAAGCGCCAACCCGAATTTGATCAATGGAAACTCGAAATACGTGGGTAAGTTTTTGCGCATCGCCGAAACGACGAAGCCCGCGCGTGTTCGGCCTCGGCGAGTCGCCGAGCAGACTGGAGAAGTTGTCGCTCGTTTCCCGTGCTCGAACGAAACATGTCCGCCTCCACGGTTTGTCGTGCTCCGAAGTCACGTTTCGATCTTGCGTCATTCGCGAAATCGGCGCTTTGTCCTTTCGCGCGACGAAATTCGCCAGCCGCGCGTTGTTTGCTGTCGTAATTATTTCGTGGTTCTTTCGAACTTTGTTTACGCGTATCGAACATAACCGTTGATCGGCGAGAACAACAATCATTCAATCAAGTATCATTCAATCTAGCATTAACAATGAAAGCAACAACAATCATTCATTCCAGCATCATTCAATCTAGCATTAACAATCTAAGGTACGCGAGCGATGCGAAGAACACTAAGAAAGCGGAGGAATGCACGCCAGCGGCAAAGTAGAAAAATGCAAATATTCCACCAACCGCAGCTGCGGCTCCGGCGACGAAGGAACGACCCGGCAGGATCGAGTCTTGTCCCCTGGATTGCGAAGAGATTTGCGGAAAGGTTTGTAGGTTAAAATTCGTCGTCTCGAACAAAATTGGCGAAACACAACGAGAGCGTCGTGACATCGTTCGAAGTTGTTTTTTGAGAAACGAGGATTAAAAATGTGCCACGCTATATTGAAGAACGAGGAACGTTGCCTCGGCGGCATGACGTTCTTTGCCCAGAGTCATCCGACCCAACTATGCAGCAGTAACGGCCTTCCGCTGACTCCGAACTCGATAACGATTTACGGAAAATCACAGTTTCTCAAAACCGTGTCCCACCCTTATCTTTCCACTTACCTGGATATCATCAGAAGCAAGCATGGTAAAAAAAAAGCGATTCGCCATCCACCTCTCATTTCATTAATTCGACGTTACTTCGTTTTCAAGAACGCACCGTAATCTTGGCCGAGTACCGCGGCAATCGTTCGAGCAGCAAGGACTCCGTATCCACCGACGAGATTATCAGAATATCGTATCAGTGCCTGTTGAGATTGGTGCACATGCACGAGCTTGGCCTTGTTCACAGATACCTCAATCCGGACAATATATTGATCAGTAAAAATGGAAACGTCCAATTGTACAATTATGGATTGTACTACATGACCGATTGCGGAAGAAACGTTTCCTTTCCAATCGGGTAAGTTCATTTTGTTGCAATTCCACAAAGTTTGAAAAATTTGAATTTCGAAAAAATTTCAATTACGAAAAACAACATAGCAAAGTAGAACGCTGCGCATTGCTTTCTAAAAATGTTTACCTTTCCCAAAACTACCTCTGCTAGAAAGTCAGACAATGAATTTAGGCATATTTTTTTATTGACTCATATTATTATTCAATTTATTAATGAATTATTCAACAATTTCTTTTGTTACGCCACAGGCAAGATCTTTTACAAAATTTAACAGTTTCTTGAGATAGATTTTTCCTTTTGGTAGAATGCATCGTAGAATGAGATTGAATCCATTCAAATTAATAATAATAAAAAATGTCATTACTTTATTAATGTAATTCAATTTATAATTTAATTTTTCAAAAAAATATTATCTATTTGATAGTAATAACAACAATAATGTTATTATTATGATTATAAATGTATTAATGTTGTGTATCACACAAATCATTTGCAGTTATCCGAAGTACACAGCGCCCGAAGTTTTCCTGGGTTCGGGTATCAGCGGCAGAAAAGTCGATTCGTGGTCCATCGGGATGATAGTCGCCGAATATCTTCTCGGCAAGCCGATATGGCCGGGCGTAAAGCTATCCCAGTGTCTCCAAAAAGTGCTCAGCCTCTTGCACTCGGAAACCAGCGTGTTTGAGCGTTTGGCTCGTGAGAACGATCGCTACGACGCATACAAGGTTTGACCGTTTAATGATGCTTCCTCAAACTCGATGCCGCTTCAACGATTGCCGAAGCGAAAACGAACGGAAAAAAAACCATTGAAATCAATTCTCCCGTTTCTGTTAGGAATTGCCGGAAGAGGTGAAAGATTTCGTAGACACGTGCCTTCAGATCCGACCGTCGTTGCGAAAGACATCCGAGGAACTCTTGCCATTGCCCCTGTTCAAGGATCTCCTGGAGAGCGACACGAAGGAGAAGCGCGATTGCGTCTACAAGAACGTGATCGTCAGAAAAATGGACGAGCTGTATTATCTGTGGCAAATCGCCGGCGGCGACCTGACGATAGAACTGAACAAGCAGAGCCTCATCAGATCGAGACCGCCGATTCTCTCGATTCCAAAGTACGCAATGATATTCGAGCAATTTTCCGGGTCCTTTTTTAAATTTTTATTGACGTTCGACTTGAAATCACGAAGATCTATTTTTGCTTCGATTTCTATTGCGCAAAAAAAATCTGTTGTTTATAATCCTTATCTGCGCAGTCTTGTTATTCTACTCGGGCGAATGTTCGGACGACGAGACACGGCGGGCCTGTTAGATCTAAGGGTAGTCAAGGTTCCTCTCGACACGCTGCGACAACGCTTGTCTCACATTCCGTACACGGATCGTCAGGTAAGATAATTCAAACTATTGCTCAAAATCAAAAATCAGTGCAGTTTTGTTACATCTTTTACGTCCGGCTTAAAAACTTTATATTTAGACGGTAACAGTTTTTTACTTGTTTTACAAACATCGTGATTAATTGAGATTTTTTATATTATGAGCAATACTTTACAGTTTCGTATACGTTGATTTTTTAAATGAATTTTAGACTTCTTGTTTATTTATTTTCATGGAAACCGACGATCCTGAAATAGCGTATTTCATTGATGATCAAAACAAGAATACAATATTTCAACATTTTCTGTGTGCTGTTCGGTAGATGAGATCGTAATGTACGTTTAGGAGCAATGTCAGAATTTTTTCTAGGAATTTTCTGAATTTCAAAATATTATTTTATATATTTCATGTATTGATGACTCTAAAAAAATGGTCAAAAATCAGCGTCCTAACGCGCTCAGTCCCGTTCGGCGTTTTTTAAGTTTCAATATTTTTTTCTTTTCGGACATTTTGTAATTCTTATTCGCAGATCGAAGTGGACATTCCACGTTGTCATCAGTACAGCGAGCTCTTGTCTTCCGGCGCTGGTCACGAGAGATTGCAGAGACTACTGAAGGCCTGGGTTCGCGACAATCCTCACTACTTTTATTGGCAAGGCCTCGATTCTCTGACCGCGCCTTTTCTCTATCTGAACTTCAAGGACGAGGCCCGCGCTTTCGCTTGCCTCTCGGCTTTCATACCCAAGTATCTTCACAAGTTTTTCCTCAAAGACAATTCCGCCGTTATACAAGAGTACTTGGAAAATTTTTCTCAGATAATAGCCTTTCACGATCCCCAATTTGCCAATCATCTGCGATCGATCAATTTCCTTCCGGAATTGTTCGCCATACCGTGGTTTCTAACGATGTTTTCGCGTGAGTTTGTTTTTCTTACCCTTCCCGACGAATGCGCGACGTTGGATCAGAGATTTCCGTCAGGAAAGGTGACGAGTTTTTTCTTTCCAGATGTTTTTCCGCTACACAAAATTCTTCATCATTGGGACAAGCTTCTTCTGGGCGAATCCTCCTTTCCGCTCATGGTAGGATTGGCGATTCTTTACTCCCGTCCGGTTTCAACGAGTGTATTTTGCTCTTCTCCGATCTACCGGAAATCGACATCGAAATGTGTGTGAAAGACTCGATGACGATGTATCAGAGAATACCGGCTAGCATCACGTACAGAAGACATCAGTTCGATCAGTCGTCAACGGTGCGAGCTTTTTAACTCATTACCTTTTTTTTTCGCAACAAGAACCTGCGACTCATTAAACTTTCAGCGCAATATATTAAAAGAAAGTTCGCGTCAACAGTGAAAAAAAATTAACTATTCGTCGTTAAATGATTTTTCGGAAACGAGTTAGAGCGGACCCGAGCCCGAGACGGACCGAATGCCGCGAATGAGCACCGAAGATTTTTTGAATCTCTCTAATAATAGAGTATAGAAAAAATAAAGCTGAGAATCATTATTAATTCCATTGATCCAACTTTCTTTAATTAATTAAGACATTACTTTAATTCAAACGTTTCCACAGATACGAAAGAGGCGCCGTTATGGGAAGCATAAACATTCCATTCTCGGGCGTACAACTTTCTCATACTCACATCGATACTCTGGAACCTCAGGCCAAATCGCTTGCCGAACAAAACGATCGCATCGTCGTTATCGTAGGACCCCACGATCAGAACAACGCACTGGTACGTTTCTACCATCCCTAGCAAATTTCTTATCAAATATTATTATATGTAGAAGAAATCAATTCAATCAACCAATAAAATAATCGATTGACTATTCAATATTTAATCATTAATTAATTAATTAATATTCGATAACTGATAACTGAAAAATTAATCAATTCAATTGTTAATAGTCATTGTTTTATTTATTTTCCGCTTGATCTATTAGAAAATACGTGAAAAAAATTGACTTTTCACATTGATAAAAATGTCATCTGAAGTTTGCAGATTTTTTCATAAATGGCGGAATCGCCGGAGTGTGGGCTCTTCAAGGTGGAATCGAGCAACGTCGGCAGCAGCGAATCTTGGGACACACTCCTGAAGACCCTCCGCGACGGCATAGCCGACGAGAATCGTCCGGTATTCGAGGCGAGTCTTCGAGTTTACGCGAAGGTCTTGACGAGCTCGCACTCCCACGACGTCTACACAAATCTCTTGAACGCATTCAACGCTCAGTTCCACTCGAGAAAGCTTCACGACACCCTGCCGACTCTCAACACCGGTATAAATTTCAAGATGTTCCTTCATGAGAAATTGTTGCGCCTGATGAGGCTCGTGGTTCATCATCAGGAGGAGCTAATAAAGTCCATTTGCGCCGTCGACAGAGTCGCCGAGGAGATGATCGAGCAGTTCGTCGTTTTTCTCAACTCTCACACGTTCGGCAATTCGATGCAAGCCAAGACGCTGAACACGCTCAATATACTGTCGGTCCTCGAGCCGCAAGTCGGTCGGAGCAAGAAATGGATTCACGGCTTGGCGACGCGAAGAACCGTGACGATGGCACTGTTGAAATCGCCGAGCCTGCTGCAGAATATAATGAGCATCGTGAGCAAGGGCCTCGGGAAGCCGCCGGATTCGTTGGCGTTCATGATCAGCGACGAGCCCGTCGAGGCTTTCATATCCGGCGAGACCGTCGAGACCGTCACCTATCTTCACGGTCTGCATTTCCTCGCTCAACTCGCGAGCTACTCGGCCGGACGCGCTTTGCTGTCCGAAGCGCCGTTCGAGTCCTCACCGTCGGTGACCAATTTCGCCAACGCTCTCCTCAACTCGTTGAACACCCGCGCGTCTTCGGCGACCACGAGCGGGGTCTACAATTATTCGCGCAACGCGTTGCGCTACAATTGACGGTCTTCGCGGATTCGAGATCCTATCACGTGGCCGTTGCGCCGCTCATGAGAACGAACAGCGCCGATGGGAAAATATGGTCCCACACGCTCGACACGCTGAATCAGATGCTGGAGACCGGCGACGGCATCAATTTTCTCACCGGCAATCATTGCGGTCGATCGGCCAGCGACGAGGAGCCCGTGCCGCGTTATCCCGTCGTCGCGGCTCTCGAATACATCGCCAGCTTGCTCCGACAACCCTTCTCCGTGATGAACATCGAGCACGTCGTCCAGCTATTCGCATTTGGCGGCAGACTGTTCGGCGTGCACGAGATCTACGAGATCGTCGAGAAAACTCTGAGAACCCAATTCTTCCCGGCGGTCGCTTATCTCTACAGCAAGATGGACAAGTACGCTGTGGGACACGAGAGCAAAACACGGTATCTCTACAGGTAAACTCTCTTTATTATCGATTTTTTTCAACACCTATTAAAGTTCCCTTAATTAGTTAGTTTTACTTTTTGAATAAATGCCTGTGAAATCGATTTAGGTAAGAAATCTTGCGGAATTAAAGTAGTTCTTACGTTATGTCTGGCGTCGTCTAGCAAGTATGAGAGAGGAATAAGAGAGAATTACAAACGCTTCCAGATCGAATAGAAATCTGAAAAAAATCGAGTGTATGGAAGGTGCCGAAAAGATTGGTTGTACATAGTAACAATTCCAGAATGTTGAAATTCCAGAAATCGTAAGCCAAGTTCCTACAGATATTAAAAAATATGCAATGTTGCGTATAAAAAAATTATCCGTTGAGTTATCATACAACTTATACAACTTATACAACTTATACGTATTTGAATACAAGATTTGTATGTTAATACCAATACATTGTATAATAACTCAAGAATAAAATTTAAAAAATACTCGGCATGTCCTCGAAATTCAAATATATTTAGTTAATCGCTTTAAACAAAAGGACGTGCCAAATATTATTTTTTAATTTTATTGTTGAGTCATCATACAATTTATTTTCACATTATCGTAGTATTTTTCAAATGATTAACATTGAATATCCATAAACATCTATGGAAAGTTGGTTTATGAGTTTCGTCTTATGTTTTTTTTCAATAATTTTTTCTTGAATCAACGACTTATGTATTGTTTATGTACTTGGCGTACATTTTTTTCTCTGGGCACAAATCGATGAATGGAATGAAAAAAGAATCGTTGGTTTCTTCTTTACTCCTTTACCACGTTCCTTCGTTATTTTCTCAGTGTGGCGAAGAGTATGCTGCTGAAGATCGTCTCGAGTCCGCTGGGTCTCCGGACTGTGGTCTCCGAGTCGCCGGTCTTCGAGGAATTCATTCGCGGCTCTCTGGCACCCCTCAGAGCTCCATGGAGTTCCAACGAGATCGTCGGCTTCGTATCTTCCGCGGCGTACTTCGATCTCGGCAGCAAAACTCTCACCGAATTCACCCCTCAGTCGTTGTCGACGGTATTGGAAGAAGTCTGCACGGTCCTCGAGGATCCTCGAAGCTTTCACGATCCTTGGGACAATCCGGCGCTCGAGAAATTTCTTTACGTACTATCGTGCTTGTCGCTCAGTACTCGATGTACGTAAAAAAAAATCTTGCTTCGCACACCAAGCAAGAAGAAAACAAAAATACTTTCTCAATTTATCTATGTCGCAGGCTTCGTCGCTTTAATGGCGGATCCGGGCTACGAGGACGACAGTGACGAGAATAGTTATCCTCGCACTCTTCGAGACTTGATAAGATACTCGGCGAACGTCGATATTACTACCTCGGACTATTGTCGATCAACGCCTTCGTTTAGAATCTCGATGTATACATTTGTTTGCTTCACACCTCAAATTTTCAAGTCTGTTCAAATTATTATTTCCAAAACGCAAAAAATTAAATTTTGGTCGAAGAATCTTTTTCAAGGGCAATTTAGAAAAAAAATGAAATTTCAGGAAAGCCTGCTGAAGCATCAAGGTCTGTGCGCTCACGAAATCGACGACGAGGGCGAAATTAGAACTGTACACATTGTCGACGATCCCAGCATGCTGCGCCATCGGATATTGATAAATGCGTACTTTGTCGCTCACGAGCTAAGCAAAAGCCTCGACGATCCGGAAGAGTGCACGATTTTTGCCGATTTTCCACCGCCCGAAGAATCGCGAAGATATTGGCCTATCGCGAGAGCGACGTCTTCCACGGAATTGGGCGATTTACTCAGGGACAGCAAACCCGGTCTCAGAGACAGCGGTTGGGTTTTGGAAGTGCGAAGAGCTCACAAAAATTCCTCGGAACCGATGAAGATTTTTTTCTTTTTTTTATCAGAAAGGAGAACAATGAGTCTGAACGAAGTTACTGGAATGAAAGATTACTGGATGAAATTTCATTGTAGAATTCAGTTCTCGTAAATAAAGCTACTGGACCAAATCCGAACGGCGATTCCCACAGCCGAATGGGCGGATAAATTCAAATGGGAAACCGAAACTGGCAAAAGGGACTGGTTGCCCGAGGAAAATGTGTGCTTCGACTTGGCTCTCCGTTACGCCGACGAAAATTGTACTCTGGAGAATTTGGAAGCCGCCAAGGACGACTTGAAAACCTTTTTCGAAGCCGCGCACAAGTTCATCAATTACGAAGATCCGGACACGTTTCAGGGCTTCGATTGGTTCTTGGCAACGGTCTTCATCATCGGCGACGGCAAGGTGGACACGTGAGTACGTTTTGCGTCGGAGCTTTGAACGGAAGAAGCTGAAAAGAACTTAGTTTTCGTTAATGTTAATTTTTTCGATTTCCAAGTCTTGTTTAGATTTTTTTTTCAACTTTGGAGAAAAATCGCTGCAGCCGTTCGGATTTTTTTGCATTTCTTGAGAAAATTTACTGAAATTTGGACGAAACATAAGTTTTTATTGAGCAAGGTTTGGGATTGGATCGCGCGTGCTCAGATTTTATGGTACTTTGAATTTCCGGAAAAAGCCAAACGTGACAACGTATTTTCATAACATCAAAGCTCGGCAGACTTTGACAAAACAGGGGAAAGAATATCCCGATGTTGTTGGTAGTTTTTTTTAGTATGCCGCAGAAGGCCGCGAATCAATCCTGCTACCGCAAAAAAATGCTGTATTTTCTCTGCGATATTTTTCCGTGCGAGAAAACGAAGAAATATCGAAGGGAAAACAGCAAGCTATACCATAGAATCCAGGCTGAGTCTAGCTGACCTCGGTTCATCATCGGCGCGTGTCAGATTAAAAACTTAATGGTCATTGCATTGATGCTTCGTGGCTCGTATGATCCAGTTAGCTTTTCTCATCATAGACTCTCGAAGTACTCGACACTGCAACGAAAACTCAAAAATATATTACTCGATTATTCGAACATTTTTCTCCATGAAAATATAAATTGACTGTCCTTGCTCAAATTCAACTCTAAATTCTCCAGTCCAATAACTATTTTTTACTAAGAAAAAAAAAAGTATGATACATTTTTTTTTAATCTTGAAAGAAAACTTGAGATGTAATTTTTCTGCCGCACAAACCAAATGATTAACAGCATTCGCGTTATTCCCATAAGAAAGAGCAACGATGATTCACTGAGGAAAAAATATCTTAATTCCAGATGCAAAATTTTCGTCGAAAAATTGTAAGATTCCCATCGGCGATGTTCGTGTGGCCGATATTCGGGATCGCTATCGATCAGAACAACGACGAAGAGCTTGCGACGCAATTTTTGTTCGCCCAGCATTTGGAGGATATCGTCGACAACGAATTGTCAACAGCGAATTCCGCTCTGAAGGTATAAAAAAAAATTCTCCTCGTATAACAAAATAAAAAGAAAGCTTTCTTTTCCTCGATCGATATAATCGGAATGCGTTTCGTTGGAATTTCAGAATCATTGCGGTGTCCACTGGTGGATAATATGCAACAGGTTGCTCTATCAGGGTTTCTGGGGCGTTTTGCCGTGGAACGAGATCGTTAATTTTCTGACAATCTACATTCTGTACTCCGCCGACTACGTTGTATATTATAGCGACACGAAATAGTTGCATCACAGTCAAACTCGCCTGATGGAGGACATCGCGGAGAAACGTTTGTGGCCCGACAGCATGGTAAAACTTCTCGAGACGATCGAGCGTTTCAACGACGTTCTTCCCATGATTATTTAAACTTTCGCGTGCAGAATTTCGCGGACTATCCAAGCCCCGATCAAATGGCGCTCATCGACCGTCTCGGAAAGCGTCACGTTAACAGAGTTTTGCCCGCTCTGATGCAGCGCAAACTCGAAGAGACGAAACAAGAATAAGTCGTTCGAAAGGACCGATCACCGATTGTTATCGACAGCCGAATGTAAATAATCTCCATACACCATGAATAAGACAAAGAAGAAATAAATAGACGTTATACATTTTTTTTAAACATCTTGGCGACGAACAGAGTTATTTCCCATACCTTCTTCATCAATTTTTGTTTATTAACAATGCACGCAAGGCCTCGAGCGAGGCGACAAATGCACATAATCTTTTGTACGTTTCGAATGAGTTGCGGTGACAGTCAAACGCACGGGACTTCATTATACAGTCACGCGCTGACTCCCCCCCTGTTTTCATTTTTCTGCGTATCTCATTACTATTTCCCAAAAATCCACCGTCCACGATAACGATGTTTTTTATTGCTGGTTTGTGAACATTGTCCTCCAACTCGGGAAAATCTTCTTTCGTCCCGAAGGCTATTATTTTGTCTTTAACCGCGTCATCGGCATGCTCGAATACTGGAATATTCTTCGGCGACGCTCCTGAAAGGTAACAATAAACAAATACTCATTAATTGACTATCATGAACGGGCTCGTTTTTTTTTCACGCTAGTAACGTACCCGTAGCGATGAGACATATTTCGTACTTAATCCCGCAGCCGTCCTCGAGTATAGCGACTTTTTTGTAAGCATCGACCTTCGCAATTTTCCAACCGGAAGCCACGGCCACTCCGCCTTTGTCTGATTTAGTTAGCTGATCGACTTTGGCATAAAATTACGGCGGCTCGTAGAATAAACTGTAAATACAAACAAATCACGAAAAAAATAACAGTTTTTTTAAATAGTTGATTCGATAAAATAATGTTCTACAAAATTAATCGAATGCCAGACGAACCTTCTCTGCGTGCCGTTCCATTGCCTGACGTTCAGCTCCGAAGCCGCAACTCTGTCTTTGCTGTACCAGAGCTCCTTCGACAGCGGTGGTCGCATGTTCGTAAGATCCGTCTCGTCCGTTATTACGAGAACCTTCAAAAACACGAATAAATCTTCAAATTTCCAATCGTCGCTCGTATATAGATTTTTTTTATCGACAAACTCTTCATCGTCGTTGATTCTAGACATAGATCGGCGGCGGACGGTGCGCTTACGATAGCTTTCCTTTTGTGCATTTTCGCAGCCTGTTGACGCTTTTCCTTCCTGAGAATAATTCTAAGATATCGAATGAGATATGAAGCTACATCGCGGGTAAGATATCGAAGAAAATCTTAAATAAGATAGGGAGTCTCATAGCGAGTAAGATAGGGAGTAAGACATCGATAATTGTATCGAGAAAGATATCCAGCAAAATAGCGAGTTAGACACCGAGGAAGATATCCAGGCAGATAGCGAATAAGACATCCATGATGATATCGAGAAAGATATCAAGAAAAATAGCAAGTTAGACATCGAGGAAGATATCCAGCTACATAGCGAGTAATACATCGAGGAAGATATCAACCAAGATAAGGAGTAAGACATCGATGATGATATCGAGAAAGATATCAAGCAAAATAGCGAGTAAGCCATTGAGGAAGATATCCAGCAAGATAGCAAGTAAGACATCGAAGAAGATATCAAAGATATAAACAGATTCACGGACAACACGTTAAAAATTGTCCGTGCGAGCGAATCGTGTAATAAGGCATTATATAGAGTTTGAAAAATAAATAAAGGGAGTTATGAGAATTTTTTTTTCACGTCAATATTACGAGTGTAGCGGAACGAAATTCAAGCATACGGAAAGTGTTTGAAAAATTGATTTTGCGTAAAAATGCTTCCAAAGTTTTTTACAAATTAATTTAAAAAAGAAGAACTGTAACAAATTACCCGGCAAACTAACTTTTCATTCTGATTAAAATGTTTCGTAAATTTTTCACAACACGTATACGTTTTTCCAACATTTTTTTCCGAGTTAAGTATTTTTCTATTTTCAAAAATGTCTGAAAAATCCCGAATTTTGAGTATGTGTTTGTCGTAGAACTCAAGAAGTTTCCGAATGATTGACCGAGTAGATTTGCAAAAGCAGCTCAAACTACTTTTAAAACATTGAATTTTTCACGAAATTTCAAAAACAAGAAAAAATCTGAAAAAATATATACGAATTCAAAAATGCTAACAAATCTTTTTTGTCAGAAAAAAGTTAGGTTGTCAGGGTTTTTAGGGGCGGGGGAAAGCCCTCGCTGCATGCGCCCCGGTTGAAGTGCATTTAACGCAGACTCCACGAGGGTAACTGTTCCATCGTCGTGAGCATGTGCGATAATCGCTCATTCAGCTCTCGCACACGCTTCGCTGCACTGTCTTTTAGTTAGATGCCTCTGGCTGGCGCTCGGCGACAATTATGCTAAATGGATTAGCCTCTAGTTGATAGTGTCGCGATAGCGAAGCTCGCATGTATATCCCGTAGGCAATGGGCGTTGCGCTTCCGATGAAAGTATCGACATATTGCAGAAAGCCTTCCGTCAATACGAGAGCGCGATGGGATCCGCCGTGGCGACCGGTGATCGTCTGTGCCAGATGGAAGCGATGGACGGCGCTGCGGGATGCCCGGAAGCTCTTAAGCTTCAACACAAGATATGCAATTGCCGGCCGCTAGAATTTAATAGCCAATTCCATGGGTGCCAAGGTGAGCTTTTTTCATTCAAAAGCATCTCCTGCAAAACTCTTATAGAAAAGAAAATGAAAAAAGTGAAATCATCCAAAGCGTTTTCGACTTTTGGAGTACAATTTTAGATTTAAAAAAAAATGAAAAAAATCAGCCATGTGCAAAAATCTAGAGAAAAGAGAAGAAAACGTTTGAGAGCATTGATCGAGCATTGTCACGAGTTTTCTTAAATTCGACAGCTCTTGATGAGAACTTCCCTCCAGAAAAATATAATAATTAATAAACATACTTCTCGTTATCTTCGTCGGTGTATTTCTTACTCGATTCGTCAATTTATTTATTATTCTATTCATAGGTATATTTATTGCAATTTTCGTGAGTATACTTGTAATTAACTTCCTCGCACTTAGCACACTTAACTTTGCACTCTCTGGAAAACTTTGACAGCATAACCTGTAACTCGAACGATGACGTATAATATTCATGATGGCTGCCTGGTCCAATTCCGTAGTTTCTCCAATCTGATAATGTCAGGGCCAAGACTACAATGATCATGTAGATTGGAAACATGCGTGGATTTTTCAAATCGTCTATGAAACGGAAATCCAGGCATTAATGAATGGCAGTGTACGTCCCGATGCAACCCGTTTTCGAAATTTACTTGCCCGGATCGCCGTACAGCCCTCTCAATGACCCGTGCGTCAGCTGCCCCTTCATTCTCGCTGAGTTTCTCCGCTACCTCCCCTGTTAGGCGCTCCGCGCGGGCATCGTATGCACCCACCGATTCCTTCGCGCCCTGTTTTAGTTGGCAAAACTCGTATTGTAGTACAGCAAGCGACTTTCGCTTCCCGTACAGCGCTTCGAGCTCTTTCCGGAGCTCCGTCAAATCCCTCATTTCCCGATGTCGCAGTTCCCTGGCCGCCCTGTCCTTCAGCTTGCTGCTGCGGACCAACGCCAGGAGTGTTCCTCGTTCCAGGGGCTTCACCCTGTCCCATACTGTCTCGCAAGACGATAAAAATTCCTCGAGCTTGCCGGGGTTGTTGCCATCGAAAGGCTCTGTAACGTCTTAACTAGATTCAGTAGACTATTTATTTTTTCTATAACTGCCTTCACGCGCACTACACCACACTACACGAGTGAACCTAGTCTGGCGAAGCGCTCAACCAGAGCATAGAAATACGAGTAAGGAAAATCCTCACTATTAGAAATAAAAAGCGATAACTAGCGTTAAAGAGGGGCGACGCATCACCAAGGGTCGCCGGAACTTACCCCCATCAGGAGCCACGGGGAATCAACCAAAGAGCCCATCGGGCCCCTGTACCCGTGTGGCCTATGAACAGCCAATAAGAAGCTAACGGAACGTCCCTCCTATCCATGGGATTCTCCGAAATTGTCGCGATAAAGACCACAGTATATATAGACAACCGTGTGCCGTATCCCCCATCCCCATGGTCCGTATCACTACAGTGAACGAACCTCTCCAATACACATAGTATCCATATGTCCGTATATATTAGTAAAACAAGGGGAGGAAGTAGAGCCCCATGACTCACGCCCTGGTATAAAGAGTAAAAGACCACGAAGTGTATTGGTCCCCACTCTTCGACCCACGAAGAGGACCACAGTCGCACCTGCTAGAACAATGGTTTATATCCTTTTGACCAATGAAGTCGAGGAATCCAAGTTACAATTTAGTATATAAGATGGGTGAGAAGCATGGATAGCTAGTATTCAACGAACATCGAAACTCTTGTCAACAGGCCGAAGCGCCCATCGCACCACAGTCCACAGTACTATCGCGAGTTAGAGTTCATAGCTCGTACGACTTTGTCAGATAGACTAGGGCAGCGTCTATACTTATTTAATCTATCTTAAACAGTAATCTACAGTTGTATTTCGAGTTAAGTGCGCGTTATCTGTAACCTACCTGAAATTGTATAATCAACGCCTAAACCGTGTGAAAATAAAAACATGTGAGTACTTGACGTTTTCTACTATGATTTGTAAACCTTTAACCGCAACTCGTTAACTTAAATACCCGCGTCGGAGGTCTTAAACCGCGATCATTCATAAAATCATAAATACGGTAATGTAAATAGGCGAGGTTTCCATCCCCGGTGTAAAGGGCTGCCCTGCCTTGACCCGAAAAAAGAAGCCGATAGTGTTGCGCTCTCCCTTGCACTCTCACGAGTTCGGGCTGGACGTAACATAAATAAAAATTTGGTGTCAGAAGTGGGATTTTTAACGCCCTCACTACTGTAATGGAGGATGTTCGGCGGTCGAGCATTAGACCGAACACCGACTAGAAAAACTGAAGATGCTGGATTACCTACGGAGCATAATCCGCACATGAGCTCAGCTCATACCCCGTCATTATCGAGCAAACCTCAAGAAATCAACAACAGTAATAATCAAGAGGAAGGCATTATCGGTCCTAAGGACAAAAATAAAACCGGGACTATTCCAAAAGAAAAAGGAATTAAAACATTAAATCAAAATATTCCTAAAATAAATCCTTCGCAAAGTCACGATAATCTGCAACTCGCGGAATTGAATAATCAAGTGGACAAAATACTTGGACAAATCGAACATATATCGAACAATATGGCTAACGCTGACGGAGGTGTTGCTGCTCGCCCACCGATTCCAGTATCCGTTAAATATGCTCTCGAAGCAGTTCCAATATTCGATGGTGACAATATTCCCCTATCACACTTTTTGGGGATGTAAGGAAGCTGGACAAATGATGCCCGCTGACGCGCAACAAAGTCTCGCACTAATTCTTCGAAATAAATTACGAGGTGAAGCACGCCGCGCTGTGCACGGTGTAAAATTAAATTCTATAGGCGAAATAAGCAGTTTTCTAAAATCTCTTTACGCACCGGCTAAAACAATATACGAACTACAAGGTGAACTCGTGAGAATCTTTCAAGGAGATAATGAAGGAGTAGTATCATATGCGAGTCGTGTTAAAGATCTCGGAAATAAAATCTACGAACTACACGAATCATCTCACGGAGGACTATTGGATGAAGCATTTGAAAAAAATTTAGACGACGATTTAGTAGATTGCTTTACGCGTGGTTTAAAAACCGATTGTTACGTGACGCACTTTCGGGATCTCTTTACGGATTTTCGCGCGGCTCCTCGACCGAACCGAGAAAGGAGCTCAGCTGCACACTCGCGGAGAGGAAAAAGAAGACTGAGGAAAAATGTCTCATAATGCTGTGTGGGCGGGGGAAATTTCGAAGGAGACTCGAAAATCGAGAATTGTTTAAAATTCTTCGAGACCCGCCCCACCGAAGCCATTAAAATAATTCTGTCATCGCTCGACAAGACCGAGAAAAATCAACAGCATCCACCCGCTCGAGTTGCTCGAGCATTCCAAGAGGCCCTTATCTGAGAGCGAGAAACCACGGCTCGATCATGAACACCGAGCGCGTGGCAGTAACGCAAAGAAAGAAAGGCACCAACACTATCAAGAAGTGCCGGCTCACGTACAAGGGGCCAGCAGACTACCAAGGGATGTGACTGTTGCTAAGGCTCGGCGCGCTGGTGCCCGCCGGAGCCCACCAATACTACGAGGCGTCGACGCTCATATACACGAGCGCCCGATGACTTCGCAGCGAGAAAATCAACACCCCGAGCGACGATACCGACGCCTCGGGTCAACTATATGCTTCAGGCCCATTGATGCCGAAAAACTTCCTACTTCCTCCGACGAGTGCAGCACTTCCTGGACAACCCTTTCAGCCCCGAAAACGTCCGTTTAAAGAGATTCCCGATAGCTCGCGAATTAACTGATTAACGTAAAATCACGTATGTACAAAAATCTTGGGTCAGGTCATCCTTTACATTATTTGTTATTATATTTTTTATATTTTTCAGCGTAATTTCCCATTTTGCGATTTATAGCCGAAAATGCCCGGTACCTGCGAACTACCTGGGTATTATCCGAGAACCCTTCTGGTCTTTTCCCGTTATAAAAATTACAATTCGAAAAATCGAATCGCAAGGCATATTGTTCCTTAAAAATTTATCTTCGTATTATTCATAGACTAAACATCTAGCCAAAAGATCTCACGCCTCGAAAGATTCGATTTCTTTTAAACATTGAGCTTCAAGAAGTCATTGAGCAGTTAGGATAAACAGGAGATGATAAAATTTTAGCGTTCAAAAAGAATATCACATTGCACAGGAAATGTTCAACCAAACTAGCTCGGAGAGACTCTTCTAAACATTTGAGTTGGAATAAATAAAGTCAAGTGGTCTCCGGGTCGAAACAGAGAGAGATCGTATTGCGTCGCCGATTCATGGCTGACGAAATCACTACGCTGAGAAAAAGAACAGAGGAGTACACGTGGTTGCTATTCAGCAACGACGGAGGGAACCTTTGTATCAGCATAGTCTCCTTGGTAAAGAAAAAGAGAAAAGACAGAGAAAGGCGATCGTGTGCGTGTGGCCCACGAGAACAAGGAACGCCAAGAGTGACCCCTGGAGGGGTAGCGGATGGCTTGGGCTTGGGCTCGCGGGTCAGCGCTGCGCACGTGATCACGCCAGGCGAGTAGGAAAGGGACCCGCCACCCACTTGACGCCCGAGGCGACCGGGAAGGCCCACCCTATGGCAATAAATGAATTATCTAGACCAATAGGAGGCAAGCCGAAAAAAACCAAGAGGCACGAAGATACTCTCCCAGCTAGGGTAGGGATAGAGAAAGAACAAAGCTCGAACAATTAAAAATTATTAAATAATCCGGAAATTATTATAAAATCAGTAACGACAATACTAAAACGTTATGAATGTTGAAAAACTATAGCTCGATGTTTGATAGTTCTCTGTCAAATGGAAAGGCTTGTATAAATAAATTAATTAATTAATTAATTAAATTCGGAAATTATCAGGAAAGATTTAAAAACATCAACAAAAATCAATTATGAAAGAAATCGGTGAATTTTCTGTTCTTTTATGCGAAATTTAAATTCATTTATATATCGATCTGTCAAGATCGACAGCAATCAAGAATCAATAATTATGTTGAAAAATTAGTTGGAAATGCAAGAATGGGAACGTTAATATATAGTACAATAATGATAAGATTATTTTTATAATTATTTTTGGTTTTGTTAATTAATTACTATTTTTCCGGGAATATTTTCACTAATTAAAATTCTAATTTGCGTAAATTTGCACTTAGAGAGTTCATTCAAATTCGAGAAACCTTAATATTGATCCAGGAAACAAATTATTAACTAACAAACCAAAAATCCGCACCGAGATTGTGAAATAAAAATTGTAACGAAAAATCGATGGATCGATAGAGAGAACAAGGGAGGCGGGGAAAATCACGCCTAGACTAAGACCCTGCCCCCTCCCATGGCCCATGTGTCATCTTAAGTCAAAGGTATAAAAAGGAGCCCTCTCGGTGCTGGATATACACACAGACGCACCATTTTTTCCGGTCAGGGTTATTACCTCTCCGGAGTTCACCGACGACGAACCTTTGACAGTTTTTCCGATTTCTTAAAAAGTTTGTCTTTGAAAAATCATTTTTTGTGAAGTTTGAACTTTCTATCAGATCTCTGAAAATTGTATTGTGTTTTGGAGTTTTGCGTTTGTGCTTTTCAAATAAAAGCCAACTACTGTGAAAGTTTGTGTGTTCTTCGAAAATTATTCGGAAAACCCTTCGACCGCTCGGCAAATTTCTCGTCACGCCGAGGGTAGTATCGACCAGCGATCCACCGACCAGCCGCGACACCAGCAACCTCTTCGTTTCTTATATTCTCCCGATACACATTTCTTTTCGGTAAGTCAAATATTTTGTTTTTCCGCCTTATTTGCAATTTCCTTCCCCTGTGCAAGTAATCCCTATCCTATTTTGACATGTACGGATATCTCTTTATCCTTTTCACTCTCGTGTTCGGTATAATTTTCTCCATATTCGATAGTCGAGTTACGCGTTCCCTCCAATCGATTCGGATTATCGCAAGTGTCCAAGCTATCGACAGCCCAACTCGGTGTGAGCTATGCCGTCGATCCCATTAATTTTTCCCGGGGAAAAATTTAATTAATCGTGATCAAGCTATTCCTGTGTTTTATTAATTTTTCCTGTGCGTGTTAATTAAAATGTTCGAGTCACCGGATTCAAGCAAAATAGTTGCTGCCATTGTGTTTTTCAATTTTTGTTTCTTCGCGATTATTGTAATCCTTTTTATTCGGATTTCGGAATATCACATGCGGACGTTGAACAATAGATCGATCTCGGTAGTCCCGAATATCGTAACGCGCGTCGAACTACCCCTTTCGCGTTCGGGACCCCGACGGGTATAAGTAGATTACAATCGGCTTAAAAATGAATAGTCTTATGATCGTTTTGTTCTTTCTCGTGTTTTGTCTCATAGTCGGTTTGGTAGTTGCTACCATTTTATACATTCAATTCTTGAACTTTTTCCGCCGTGTAACCCTTCCGTCGATTCCTGAGCTCGAATCCGAAAGTCCAATCGAGCCAACAGAATATTTTTGTCCCTATTGTCAAGACACCCACCCCCTCGGTCAGGTTGCGTGAACTTGTATGAATTCCAATACGCGAATGTGCTCTAGCCTCTTCCCGAGCAGTTTCCGCGAGGTTAGGCTCAAAACGAAGCATCCGCGAATCGTAGCTGCTTCGATAACGAGTAAATTCATTAAGTTGATTGACCGAGATGAGGCGGCTCCTCATGTAAATTCACGATTCGCGACGTAACAAAAATTGGGGGCTCGTCCGGGATCTACAGAGCCATTCGCGAAAAATAATTTTTCTTTGTTTTATTCGAACTTTTCTTTCTTTTCCTTCCTTCCCATCCCTCAGGGCATGTGTGTGTGTAAATGTGTTTTGTTTGGCATGGTAGATAGCTCGCCCCACCAATGCGAGACCCGTAATATAGTCCGCCCCGTACTATGCGGAAACGTAATTTAGCTCGCCCACTAATGCGAGACGTACGTTAAGGAACCTTACAATGATATGTGTCTTTTGTATTTTGTGTTTTCGCGTACTTTTCAGGGAAGATAGGATAGTTTTGTGTCCACGCATAATTTCTTTGTGTTTTTCGCGTCTTTTCAGGGAAAATTAGAAAATAATATAGTTTCTGTATTTACAAGTGGTTTTTTTGGTGTTTTAAATTCGAGATGGTAGAAAAGTCTCAATGTATACCCGATCGAAGGGAACAGTAGACAAAAAAGTGTTGCACGAGTATCCGGAAGAACGGACTCGCAAACGCAGTAAGCCGAACAAGGGAGAGGAGCAGGGGGACGCGCAAGCCACGCGATCGCCTCGCGCTCGCTCGTGCCCTTCCGACGGCCAAGCTGCATCCATAGGATATACTGATAGGCGCGACTCAAAAACCGAATCTCCAAAAAGTGAATCGTCCGAAGAAACCGACGCGAATTTGCAAGTGTTAATTAGTCCGATAAAAACCGTGAAAAGCTCTGAAAATCTCGCGTCCAGTATTCTCGCATCGATAATCGAGCCGTTAGGAAAATTAAAAATAAATTCACCGCGACTAAATATTGAGAAATCCGATAAAAATACTCCCGAAATCGCGAATTCCGAATTTAAATCCGGAAATCAAAATTCTTTAAAAATTAAAGTCTCGTCTTCCGGGGGAGGCAGCGTACCGTCGGGAAGCACTACCTCCACCTCGACCTTTGTGACCGCGAAAACTAGTTTCTCTCCGATCGACGAGAGTTTTCATACGCCTGCTCAATTTTTATCCGCGAAACATAGTTTTTCGTCCAAAACGAAACGTCGGGATATCGGTCTCAGTCCATCCATAGCTACACCGAAACAGGATAAAATCGCGAAATATCTTGCAACACCGAAATCGAGTCGGAAACGCGACGTTTTAATTACACCGAGAAATTTATTCACGGGAAAAATGGCGAATCAGGATGCAGAGGCGAGACCAGACCCCGCGAGCCTCGGATTTTTGCTTGACGCGATTCGTTTGCTGCCCGAGTTCAACGGGAATCGTGAAAATTTGAGTCGTTATATCGTGGGAGTAGAGGAAGCCCTTACTATGGTGGGACCCGCGTGCGAATCACACCTTCTTAGACTCGCGAAAACTAAACTCAGTTCTGCCGTTTGGAATAAAATCTCGAAAATAACGTTCAACAATATCAAGGATTTTGTCGATTATCTTCGTAAAACGTACGATCCGCCGCGTGACGTGTTTCAGCTTACCGGTGAGCTCGGAAGTAGCTTCCAGGAAGATTCGGAATACGTGGACGATTACGTGGATAGGATTCGTAATCTCGCGGTAAAAATTCTCGAAGCATACAAACACAAAACGGGAGCATTAGACGAACAGGAACAGGAAAGAATAGAGAAAATGGCTCTTAGTTGTTTCGGAAGAGGGTTGAAACCGAGTATTCGTCGTGAGATGGGCGACGATCGCACACTTAGCGACGCGATTAATCGAGCGCGAGATATCGAGCGAGAACTCGCCGATCTAGATAGGCTCAGGAAAGGGAAAAATCCAAAAGATAAGTCTAGCGAGAAGTCCGAGAAATCCGCGAAATCAAGTAAAACCGATAAAACCACGGAAATAAATTTCGTAGCAACCGAAAACAAATCAGGCAACAAGAATCAAGTAGGAGGTAAACCAGGGATTCCGACGTGCCAGTACTGTGGGAGAAAAGGGCACACTGCAAAGGACTGTTGGGCCGCACAAGCCGTGTCTGGTCAGCAGTCTACGGCCACGTGTCAGATGTGCGAGAAACAGGGCCATATAGCGACGAACTGTCCGCTGTTGGCTCCTGCTCTACAGGTAGCCGTGCCAAGCAATGTTGCAACCCCCGCTGGACACGTTGTTATATGCACTGTATGCAATAAGAGAGGACATCCGGCTGAAAGATGTTTTTCGAACCCGTGCACGATCTGCG
Organism: Ischnus inquisitorius; assembly: GCA_963924025.1. Lineage (NCBI taxonomy): Eukaryota > Metazoa > Arthropoda > Insecta > Hymenoptera > Ichneumonidae > Ischnus > Ischnus inquisitorius. The sequence goes on from OZ001253.1 coordinate 11,646,467, forward strand.
GACGAAAGGGTCACAATCCGGAAAATTGTTTTCAAGCGCAGCAAACTGCCGGAGTGCAGATGCCAGCGGTGAAACAAAAAAATCAACCGGTCCAGGTAAGTAGCGGCCAGGCCCAGCCTCCCGCGATCCAATGCTTTGCGTGTCAAGGATGGGGTCATTTCGCGAGAAACTGTCCCTCCCGCAATCCCAGCGGAGGTAACGTGTCGTCGAATGTGCCGATAGCAGCGAGTCCGATGACTTACGCTCAGGCCGCCTCTCCGCAGTATCCTCCGAATATGTGCCGATATTGCAAGACAATCGGACATAAGTTGGAAGACTGCCCCACGCGTATACAGAAGTATGGACGCATCGTGACAGCTCCGGGAAACGCGAACGGCCAGCCGGAATCGGGTGCCCAGGCGGAGGCCACCGCGGAAACGCACCCGACTCTCACCCTGAAGGTAGTGTAGGACTATGCGATCCCGAGGTCGCGACCATTTTTATGGCGCGATACGTCGACGACGTAATTGGTCCAACGATCTTGTTGCAAGGACAGGAATTATCAGAAACCGTAACCCTTATGTTAGATACAGGCGCGAGTAAGAGCGTATTAAAGGAAAAGTGTATAAACAGCGATTTATACATTAATCGATCTCGAGTTTTGAGACTTAGCGGAATAACAGCGAACGTGGTAGAAACCCTCGGTTCCGTAGATATTTTCACGCTAGGTAAAGAAACGACTTTTCATCTAGTTCCGAATAGTTTCCCGATTAGACAATCCGGAATATTGTCATCCGAATTTTTCCGCGATAACCAGGCAAAAATAGATTACGAAAATAATTGGCTAGAAGTAAACGGACAGAAAGTACCGTTCCATACGAGAGAAAGTATAGTTTTTCCACCAGGTGCGAGAAAACTTTTATATGTCAGGATAAAGAACAGGGAAGTATCAGAGGGATACATACCGACCCTCGATGCCGGTGAGGGAATAACCGTAGAGCAGGGCCTAGTCAAGAACGAGAATGCTAAAGCCTACGTGTATATAACGAACCACCGCGCTCAGAAAGTAGAAATCGAAGTCTCGGTAGTACAGATGTTCCCCTGTTACTTGTCAAAATCCATGATCGATAGCGAACCAGAAAAATCCATGAAAAATCCAGAATCCAGAAAGAAAAGAAATAATTCAGGCTCCAATTTGAATCTAGTCGGAGAGGTTCAAATTGTAAGAGAGAAAATAATAGAGCCAAAAAGAGTAAAAATCGTAGATCGTGAAAATCGTTGTGCCTATCCAGAGATAGTAGAAAAGAAAATTCCAAGTCCGGAGAATCCCGTAGAAATTTTTGTCGCCGAAGAAGAGTTCAGTCCAGAAAATCCAGAAAATCCAGAGAGTATTGAGAAAGTTTTTGTTGTCGATAAAGTTTTTGGTGAAAATTTTGTTTATCCTGAGTCGGAAAAAGCCGTAAAGGATCCTGTAGTAAGAAAAGATTTTGTTGTCGAGAAAGTTGAATTTTATCCTGATCCGGAGAAGCCCGTAAAGGATACCCTTGAAGAAGAAGTTGTTGTTAAAAATTTTATCGAGAAGAATAACGTCAATCCCGATCCAGAAGATCCTGTAAGGAATATTTTAAGAAATAATAGAGCAGTACAAGAAAATCCAGAGAATCCAGAGAGAGGTCCAGTCGCGTATACCAGTTGTTCTGTAGGTAGATGTAAATGTGGCAAAAATTCCGGCATTATTGGAGACAACGACGTCTCAATAATGGGAAACCGAACCGAGGATTTTATTTTCGAAAAGAACGCTAGCGATGGTATGGTACTAGACACTAGCGTATCAAAAAAATATTTTATAGAGAATGGTCCAGAGAATACCGAGTACGTATCCGATAACCAGGTTAGACACGTGATAGTAGAGAAAAACGTTCCAAATCCGAGATTAGTTTGGTGCAATAATCCAGCGGTATATACCCATCGAAGGGCCGCGGATTATTTGCCGATATATAATGTCGAAAATCAGCTCGATGAAAAAAACAATTCCCAGTCAGACCGTAGAGAAGAAAATAATCGTGAGAAAAATAAAATCTCGCGACCGCGTTACGATCAAAAATTTATTTCATTCATCTTGTATGTTTTGTTGTTTCTTTTTCGTTCCGGCAATACCATAGTAGATTCAATGCATAGCGGAGAAAGCCGAAACAATAGTAGAGTTCAGGAAAAATCCGTTTATACCTGCGCCGAGGGATCGAGTCACGTGAAAAGGGCAACCTCGGCTCACGAGTATTTAGAGCCTTTAATAGCAGAGAGATTTCTTGTAGATTACGATTGTTTTTCGTTCGGAGCAACAATGTCAAATGACAATCGAAGCGAACGAGTTATAGAGTTGCTTAGATTAGATCATTTGAATAAAGAAGAGTCAGACTCAATCAAAGAGATGGTATCGAAAACCGCGGATAGATTCCACCTGCCAGGTGAGCCATTGGCCGCCACAGACGTAGTAATGCATAGGATTCACACCACAGAAGAATTTCCAGTTAATTCCAAACAGTATCGATTCCCCGAAGTCCATAAAGAAGAGATTAGAAAACAGATAGGAGAATTTTTAGAGGCAGGATTTATTCGCGAATCATCGTCACCATACAATACGCCTGTATGGGTAGTACCTAAAAAACTAGATTCCAAGGGAAACAGAAAGTGGAGAGTCGTTCTCGATTTCAGAGCGCTGAACGAGAAAACAATAAGCGACGCTTACCCCCTGCCGAACATTGTAGATATTTTGGATCAGCTCGGGGGAGCTCGTTATTTCTCCGTGTTTGACCTGGCCTCCGGTTCCTATCAGATCCGAATGCACCCAGATGATTGTCATAAGACCGCGTTTACGATACCCTACGGTCATTACGAGTATGTTCGAATGCCGATGGGACTCAAAATCGCGCCGCCAACGTTCCAAAGAGCAATGGACTTGGTATTATCAGGGTTGCAGGGTCGCGAAATGTTCGTATATCTCGACGATATAGTCATTTACGCAAAAACCTTGGAGGAACACAACGAAAAGTGCGGAAAGTTGTTCGATCGACTAAGAAAGGCAAACATGACGTTACAACCGGATAAATGCGAATTCCTGAAACGTGAAGTAGCTTATCTTGGCCACGTTATCAGCGGAGATGGTCTGAAACTCGATCCGAAAAAAGTAAATGCCGTGAGAGACTTTCCAAGACCGAAAAACGTAAAAGGAATCCGTCAATTTTTGGGACTAACAGGGTATTATCGTAGATTCATTGAAGGTTACGCGAAGTTGGCAAAGCTATTGACGAACCTCTTAAAGATCGATGTTCCTTTTATCTGGGCAGAATCTCAAGAAGATAGTTTCAACGAATTAAAGGAAAGACTTTGTACCGAACCAGTTTTAATTTTTCCAGATTTTTCAAAGCCGTTTATTGTTACTACAGACGCGTCCGGTTACGCAATCGGCGGTATTTTATCCCAGGGAATAATAGGAAAAGATAGACCAATAGCATACGCCTCACGTACCCTTAACGAAACAGAATCTCGGTATGATACGTATGAAAAAGAAGCCTTAGCGATCGTATACAGCGTTTTGCATTTTCGACCGTACCTTTATGGGAGAAAATTCACCCTGGTCACCGATCATAAACCTTTGATCTGGTTTAAGACCTGTAAGGACGGTAATGCACGCGTCCTTCGTTGGAGACTGAAATTGTCGGAATACGAATACGACGTTCTGTATAAAACAGAGAAAACAAACGTGAACGCTGACGCGTTATCACGAAATCCAGTCGACACATACTCTAACGAGAGCGACGGAGAAATTTTCGCGACTCAGTCCGATTGCATATTAACCAATTACGAAATATTACGACTACTCGAGGAAAACGATATAGAAACCGATGGGGAAAGCGATGAGGAAATCCACGGGGAAGAGGATTATGAAGAGCTATGGAGAGAGTCACTGACCGCTATACAGCTGCTCGAAGTCGACCAAGTGAACGACTCGACGCAGCATGCGACGCATCAGAAATTTTTTTTAATCTTCTCGCCGCATCGACTAACAACGAAGAATTTTTACAGCTTATACAAATGGACCCGAAGCCAACTTCGACTACGGAGCCCCGTGATCAGGAGGAGCGCCCTGACTCCCCATTCTCCGGGTCGGAGGCGTCCACCGCCGACCTGAGAGAATTTATAGAGAGGGAGAGAAAGAGGAAGCGGGAGGATTCCGACGACAGTTCCTCGGAGGGAGAATCTGATTCCTCTGGCGGCGAAATCCTCAACGACCCCGAGTCCCCTGATACGCAGGGGCTCGAGGAGCTCGACGGCCCCGAGTCCCCCGACGTCCCGGAACCCCAGAAGCTCGACAGCCCCGTGTCCCCCGCCGCTTCGGAACCCGAGGCGGTAGAGAGTCCCGACTCCCCAGCGGAGGAGCCACAGGAGCCCCAAAACCCCGAATCCCCTGCCTCAGCGGAAGAATCCGAATCTTCCGACGAGGAAGAACTCGAAAGCCCCGAATCTCCCCCGGATCTGTATGAACAAATTATGACCGAGGATCCCATCGAAACTTTCGAGAACTTTTTAAGAATCTTAGAAGACTTGAATCGCCCAACATGGAACGAGGTAGAAGATCTGTGCCGAAATTTTGAAACCCTTTTAGATATCGCAAACATAAGTCTGCTTCGCGAAATGACGGGGACCCCCGGCAATTACATCAGTGTCTGGTGTATGAACACCGTCCCCGAGTATGACTGCGATATGCGATATCATAATAAGATTATATTAGAAGTAATTATGTTAAGACTTGCTACTAGAGCCGTCTTCGAAGATTTAAATTTAAGGGCATGGGACATTGGACCAATCGGGGAGGAATAATTCCTTGTTCCCCCGGATAATCGTCCCATGGAACAAGAATCGTAGTTTCTCTATTACTCTTATTATTACTCTTAGTATTATCATTCAGTTAGGTTAATATTAAGTAAGATTGTATATATATATATATACAGGGTGGAACGTATCCTCTAGCCGATCGGTAATTGTCGGATAGGTGATGTCGCGCTGAATAAAAAAGTCCTCTGGCAAAAATTAATCGGACAACAATTGTTCGAGTTATTAACGTTTTAAGCCGACCAATCGCAGCGCAGCGAAAGTAGGTCACAGCGACAGCAAAAGGGCGCCTCAAGAGTGGGAAACTACATGCCTCGACACAGCAGACACGCCGTCTGATTTCACGCCGGATCGAGGCGATCGGTTCGCCTCGTCTGGTCGTGTCATTGTACCCGACTGTGACGTGCGAGGTTATGTGGTGTAAACTGTTTTTCGTTATCGCTTTACGTTCGCAGTATGGACGATTTATGTATCGGTGACAGTGGTGACTAAGAATCGGAAAAAAATGTCGACGATCATACTCTGCGAAGCAATGAGTGGATTTGAAGTTACACGCGCAGCAAAAAGTGATCTAAGCTCTTCGAAAGTTTTAATTACGAAAAAAATGATAATTACGAAGAAAATGAAAAATCTAATGCAAGAAAAATAATACCCTCGTAAAGGCTGATCCATTATTGAATTGGAGCCTCTCGGAGGGTATTTTTATTTGGGTTGAGCGGCATTGTTCGAATCAAAGCAACGTCAAATGACAAGCCCTACGGTAAGTGAATACGTTTATTTAATAACATCCTCCTGAAGACATCGCTTTGATTAATAAAAACAAATTCTTGATGTTGCTGACTTGCTCGTCGGTTACAACCGAGTTCCGCTCATTACTAAATCACATTGTTAAATCGATCACAAATCACCGTTGTGATACTGAGCCTGCAGTAAATCGACTTGAATTTTTTTTTCGATCGAGGAAGGCGAAAGTGGAATTTTTTTGTCACCAATAATCAATCGCAATTGAGGCGACAATTTCATTTGCACGGTGAATTCAAAAGCACCTGAGAATGACAACGACACGTATGTTAAAGTCGCGTCAATCGAAATAATATTTTTCATAAAAAAAACTAATGGCTTGTAGCCTTCCGATTCGATCGCGGGAGGCGACAGTGAAACTTTTTTGTCTCCGATGATCAATCGCAATTGAGGCGACAATTTCATTTACACAGTGCATTCGAAAGCACCTGAGGATAACAGCAACACGTATGTTCAAGTCGCGTCAATCGAAATAATATTTTTCATAAAAAAACTAATGGCTTGTAGCCTTTTGGATCGATCGAGGGAGGCGGACGTAACATTTTTTTGTCTCCGATAATCAATCGCAATTGAGGCGACAATTTCATTCACCCAGTGCATTTAAAAGCACCTTATAATTACTATGAAACATATGAAAAAGTTGCGTCGATCAAAATAGTATTACTTTAAAAAAAAAAGTATTGCTTCTAGCCCACCGATCCGAACGAGGAAAGCGAAAGTTTCATTTTTTTGTCTGAGTTCATTAATTGCAATCCCAGCGACAATCGTATTTTCACAGTGCAGTCGAAAGGATCTTAGAATGATCAAGACATGTATCTTAAAGTCGCTTTAATTAAGATAACATTTCTTAGAAAACAGCTTGGTTATCCGCAATCGACTGTGCCGAGTTTACGCCGCAGATTTGAATTATTCAAAAAATTCAAACAAAAAAAGGAGATGAAATCGGCGTTTTCGCTAAGACTATAGGAACAGGCTGAACCATTGAATATCGAAGAACGCAAGGTCGCAGTCGATTTCATCGCTTTGAAATCCATCCAAAAATGATTTTACAGCTTGGCTATCCGCGATCGACTGTGTCGGGTTTACGCCGCAGATTTCAAATATTTTCAAAAAGAAAACAGATGAAATCGGCGTTTTCGCTCAGACTATCGGAACGGGCTGAACCATTGAATATCGGAGAACGCAAGGTCGCAATCGATTTCATCGCTTTAAAATCCATCCAAAAATGATTTTACATCTTGGCTATCCGCGGTCGACTGTGCCGAGTTTACGACGCCGGTCTTCCGGGCATACCGCGTCAATGGCTAAGATGCTCCAATTCAAAACAATAATTCTGTCTGAAACGCTCATGATTTTTTCTCCACGTTTGAATTGAATCGAGGCGACATTCTCATTTACACAGTAAATTCAAAAGCACCTGAGAATGAAAACGACACGTATGTTAGAGTCGCGTCAATCGAAATAATATTTTTCATGAAAAAAACTAATGGCTTGTAAGCTTCCGATACGATCGAGGGAGGCGAAAGTGAAACTTTTTTGTCTCCGATGATCAATCGCAATTGAGGCGATAATTTCATTTACACAGTGCATTCGAAAGCACCTGAGAATGTCAACGACACGTATGTTAAGGTCGCGTCAATCGAGATAATATTTTTCATTAAAAAAAATAATGACTTGTAGCCTTCCAATTCGATCGAGGGAGGCGAACGTAAAACTTTTTTGTCTCCGAAGATCAATCGCAATTGCGGCGACGATTTCATTTACACAGTGCAATCGAAAGCACCTGAGAATGTCAACGACACTTATGTTAAAGTCGCGTCAATCGGAATAATATTTTTCATAAAATAAACTTATAGCTTGTAGCCTTCCGATTTCATCGAGGGAGGCGAAAGTGGAATTTTTATTCTACGATAATTAATCGGAATTGAGGCGACAATTCCATTTACACAGTAAATTCAAAAGCACCTGAGAATGACAACGACACGTATGTTAAGGTCGCGTCAATCGAGATAATATTTTTCATAAAAAAAAAAAATGGCTTGTAACCTTCCGATTCGATCGAGGTAGGCGAACGTAAAACTTTTTTGTCTCCGAAGATCAATCGCAATTGCGGCGACAATTTCATTTACACAGTGCAATCGAAAGCACCTGAGAATGTCAACGACACTTATGTTAAAGTCGCGTCAATCGGAATAATATTTTTCATAAAATAAACTTATAGCTTGTAGCCTTCCGATTTCATCGAGGGAGGCGAAAGTGGAATTTTTATTCTACGATAATTAATCGGAATTGAGGCGACAATTTCATTTACACAGTGCATTCGAAAGCACCTGAGAATGTCAACGACACGTATGTTAAGGTCGCGTCAATCGAGATAATATTTTTCATAAAAAAAAATAATGACTTGTAGCCTTCCAATTCGATCGAGGGAGGCGAAAGTGAAACTTTTTTGTCTCTGATGATCAATCGCAATTGAGGCGACAATTTCATTTACACAGTGCATTCGAAAGCACCTGAGGATAACAGCAACACGTATGTTAAAGTCGCGTCAATCGGAATTATATTTTTCATAAAATAAACTTATAGCTTGTAGCCTTCCGATTTCATCGAGGGAGGCGAAAGTGGAATTTTTATTCTAAGATAATTAATCGGAATTGAGGCGACAATTCCATTTACACAGTAAATTCAAAAGCACCTGAGAATGACAACGACACGTATGTTAAAGTTGCGTCAATCGAAATAATATTTTTCATTGAAAAAAATAATGACTTGTAGCCTTCCGACTCGATCGAGGGAGCCGAAAGTGAAACTTTTTTGTCTCCGATGATCAATCGCAATTGCGGCGACAATTTCATTTACACAGTGCATTCGAAAGCACCTGAGAATGTCAACGACACTTATGTTAAAGTCGCGTCAATCGGAATAATATTTTTCATGAAATAAACTTATAGCTTGTAGCCTTCCGATTTCATCGAGGGAGGCGAAAGTGGAATTTTTATTCTAAGATAATTAATCGGAATTGAGGCGACAATTCCATTTACACAGTAAATTCAAAAGCACCTGAGAATGACAACGACACGTATGTTAAAGTTGCGTCAATCGAAATAATATTTTTCATTAAAAAAAATAATGACTTGTAGCCTTCCGATTCGATCGAGGGAGCCGAAAGTGAAACTTTTTTGTCTCCGATGATCAATCGCAATCGAGGCGACAATTTCATTTACACAGTGCATTCGAAAGCACCTGAGAATGTCAACGACACTTATGTTAAAGTCGCGTCAATCGGAATAATATTTTTCATGAAATAAACTTATAGCTTGTAGCCTTCCGATTTCATCGAGGGAGGCGAAAGTGGAATTTTTATTCTAAGATAATTAATCGGAATTGAGGCGACAATTCCATTTACACAGTAAATTCAAAAGCACCTGAGAATGACAACGACACGTATGTTAAAGTTGCGTCAATCGAAATAATATTTTTCATAAAAAAAAATAATGACTTGTAGCCTTCCGATTCGATCGAGGGAGCCGAAAGTGAAACTTTTTTGTCTCCGATGATCAATCGCAATTGAGGCGACAATTTCACTTACACAGTGCATTCGAAAGCACCTGAGAATGTCAACGACTCTTATGTTAAAGTCGCGTCAATCGGAATAATATTTTTCATAAAATAAACTTATAGCTTGTAGCCTTCCGATTTCATCGAGGGAGGCGAAAGTGGAATTTTTATTCTAAGATAATTAATCGGAATTGAGGCGACAATTCCATTTACACAGTAAATTCAAAAGCACCTGAGAATGACAACGACACGTATGTTAAAGTTGCGTCAATCGAAATAATATTTTTCATTGAAAAAAATAATGACTTGTAGCCTTCCGATTCGATCGAGGGAGCCGAAAGTGAAACTTTTTTGTCTCCGATGATCAATCGCAATTGCGGCGACAATTTCATTTACACAGTGCATTCGAAAGCACCTGAGAATGTCAACGACACTTATGTTAAAGTCGCGTCAATCGGAATAATATTTTTCATGAAATAAACTTATAGCTTGTAGCCTTCCGATTTCATCGAGGGAGGCGAAAGTGGAATTTTTATTCTAAGATAATTAATCGGAATTGAGGCGACAATTCCATTTACACAGTAAATTCAAAAGCACCTGAGAATGAAAACGACACGTATGTTAGAGTCGCGTCAATCGAAATAATATTTTTCATGAAAAAAACTAATGGCTTGTAAGCTTCCGATACGATCGAGGGAGGCGAAAGTGAAACTTTTTTGTCTCCGATGATCAATCGCAATTGAGGCGATAATTTCATTTACACAGTGCATTCGAAAGCACCTGAGAATGTCAACGACACGTATGTTAAGGTCGCGTCAATCGAGATAATATTTTTCATTAAAAAAAATAATGACTTGTAGCCTTCCAATTCGATCGAGGGAGGCGAACGTAAAACTTTTTTGTCTCCGAAGATCAATCGCAATTGCGGCGACGATTTCATTTACACAGTGCAATCGAAAGCACCTGAGAATGTCAACGACACTTATGTTAAAGTCGCGTCAATCGGAATAATATTTTTCATAAAATAAACTTATAGCTTGTAGCCTTCCGATTTCATCGAGGGAGGCGAAAGTGGAATTTTTATTCTACGATAATTAATCGGAATTGAGGCGACAATTCCATTTACACAGTAAATTCAAAAGCACCTGAGAATGACAACGACACGTATGTTAAGGTCGCGTCAATCGAGATAATATTTTTCATAAAAAAAAAAAATGGCTTGTAACCTTCCGATTCGATCGAGGTAGGCGAACGTAAAACTTTTTTGTCTCCGAAGATCAATCGCAATTGCGGCGACAATTTCATTTACACAGTGCAATCGAAAGCACCTGAGAATGTCAACGACACTTATGTTAAAGTCGCGTCAATCGGAATAATATTTTTCATAAAATAAACTTATAGCTTGTAGCCTTCCGATTTCATCGAGGGAGGCGAAAGTGGAATTTTTATTCTACGATAATTAATCGGAATTGAGGCGACAATTTCATTTACACAGTGCATTCGAAAGCACCTGAGAATGTCAACGACACGTATGTTAAGGTCGCGTCAATCGAGATAATATTTTTCATAAAAAAAAATAATGACTTGTAGCCTTCCAATTCGATCGAGGGAGGCGAAAGTGAAACTTTTTTGTCTCTGATGATCAATCGCAATTGAGGCGACAATTTCATTTACACAGTGCATTCGAAAGCACCTGAGGATATCAGCAACACGTATGTTAAAGTCGCGTCAATCGGAATTATATTTTTCATAAAATAAACTTATAGCTTGTAGCCTTCCGATTTCATCGAGGGAGGCGAAAGTGGAATTTTTATTCTAAGATAATTAATCGGAATTGAGGCGACAATTCCATTTACACAGTAAATTCAAAAGCACCTGAGAATGACAACGACACGTATGTTAAAGTTGCGTCAATCGAAATAATATTTTTCATTGAAAAAAATAATGACTTGTAGCCTTCCGATTCGATCGAGGGAGCCGAAAGTGAAACTTTTTTGTCTCCGATGATCAATCGCAATTGCGGCGACAATTTCATTTACACAGTGCATTCGAAAGCACCTGAGAATGTCAACGACACTTATGTTAAAGTCGCGTCAATCGGAATAATATTTTTCATGAAATAAACTTATAGCTTGTAGCCTTCCGATTTCATCGAGGGAGGCGAAAGTGGAATTTTTATTCTAAGATAATTAATCGGAATTGAGGCGACAATTCCATTTACACAGTAAATTCAAAAGCACCTGAGAATGACAACGACACGTATGTTAAAGTTGCGTCAATCGAAATAATATTTTTCATTAAAAAAAATAATGACTTGTAGCCTTCCGATTCGATCGAGGGAGCCGAAAGTGAAACTTTTTTGTCTCCGATGATCAATCGCAATCGAGGCGACAATTTCATTTACACAGTGCATTCGAAAGCACCTGAGAATGTCAACGACACTTATGTTAAAGTCGCGTCAATCGGAATAATATTTTTCATGAAATAAACTTATAGCTTGTAGCCTTCCGATTTCATCGAGGGAGGCGAAAGTGGAATTTTTATTCTAAGATAATTAATCGGAATTGAGGCGACAATTCCATTTACACAGTAAATTCAAAAGCACCTGAGAATGACAACGACACGTATGTTAAAGTTGCGTCAATCGAAATAATATTTTTCATAAAAAAAAATAATGACTTGTAGCCTTCCGATTCGATCGAGGGAGCCGAAAGTGAAACTTTTTTGTCTCCGATGATCAATCGCAATTGAGGCGACAATTTCACTTACACAGTGCATTCGAAAGCACCTGAGAATGTCAACGACTCTTATGTTAAAGTCGCGTCAATCGGAATAATATTTTTCATAAAATAAACTTATAGCTTGTAGCCTTCCGATTTCATCGAGGGAGGCGAAAGTGGAATTTTTATTCTAAGATAATTAATCGTAATTGAGGCGACAATTTCATTTACACAGTGCATTCGAAAGCACCTGAGAATGTCAACGACACGTATGTTAAGGTCGCGTCAATCGAGATAATATTTTTCATAAAAAAAAATAATGACTTGTAACCTTCCAATTCGATCGAGGGAGGCGAAAGTGAAACTTTTTTGTCTCTGATGATCAATCGCAATTGAGGCGACAATTTCATTTACACAGTGCATTCGAAAGCACCTGAGGATAACAGCAACACGTATGTTAAAGTCGCGTCAATCGGAATTATATTTTTCATAAAATAAACTTATAGCTTGTAGCCTTCCGATTTCATCGAGGGAGGCGAAAGTGGAATTTTTATTCTAAGATAATCAATCGTAATTGAGGCGACAATTCCATTTACACAGTAAATTCAAAAGCACCTGAGAATGACAACGACACGTATGTTAAAGTTGCGTCAATCGAAATAATATTTTTCATTAAAAAAAATAATGACTTGTAGCCTTCCGATTCGATCGAGGGAGCCGAAAGTGAAACTTTTTTGTCTCCGATGATCAATCGCAATTGAGGCGACAATTTCATTTACACAGTGCATTTGAAAGCACCTGAGAATGTCAACGACACTTATGTTAAAGTCGCGTCAATCAAAATAATATTTTTCATAAAATAAACTTATAGCTTGTAGCCTTCCGATTTCATCGAGGGAGGCGAAAGTGGAATTTTTATTCTAAGATAATTAATCGGAATTGAGGCGACAATTCCATTTACACAGTAAATTCAAAAGCACCTGAGAATGACAACGACACGTATGTTAAGGTCGCGTCAATCGAGATAATATTTTTCATAAAAAAAAATAATGGCTTGTAACCTTCCGATTCGATCGAGGAAGGCGAAAGTAAAACTTTTTTGTCTCCGATGATCAATCGCAATTGCGGCGACAATTTCATTTACACAGTGCAATCGAAAGCACCTGAGAATGTCAACGACACTTATGTTAAAGTCGCGTCAATCGGAATAATATTTTTCATAAAATAAAGTTATAGCTTGTAGCCTTCCGATTTCATCGAGGGAGGCGAAAGTGGAATTTTTATTCGAAGATAATTAATCGGAATTGAGGCGACAATTCCATTTACACAGTAAATTCAAAAGCACCTGAGAATGACAACGACACGTATGTTAAAGTTGCGTCAATCGAAATAATATTTTTCATTAAAAAAAATAATGACTTGTAGCCTTCCGATTCGATCGAGGGAGCCGAAAGTGAAATTTTTTTGTCTCCGATGATCAATCGCAATTGAGGCGACAATTTCATTTACACAGTGCATTCGAAAGCACCTGAGAATGTCAACGACACTTATGTTAAAGTCGCGTCAATCGGAATAATATTTTTCATAAAATAAACTTATAGCTTGTAGCCTTCCGATTTCATCGAGGGAGGCGAAAGTGGAATTTTTATTCTAAGATAATTAATCGTAATTGAGGCGACAATTTCATTTACACAGTGCATTCGAAAGCACCTGAGAATGTCAACGACACGTATGTTAAGGTCGCGTCAATCGAGATAATATTTTTCATAAAAAAAAATAATGGCTTGTAACCTTCCGATTCGATCGAGGGAGGCGAAAGTAAAACTTTTTTGTCTCCGATGATCAATCGCAATTGAGGCGACAATTTCATTTACACAGTGCATTCGAAAGCACCTGAGAATGTCAACGACACGTATGTTAAGGTCGCGTCAATCGAGATAATATTTTTCATAAAAAAAAATAATGACTTGTAGCCTTCCAATTCGATCGAGGGAGGCGAAAGTGAAACTTTTTTGTCTGTGATCTAGCGACAAGGTACATAGAAGCGATGGAGCAGCGCGCGGTCACCACTACCCTAAAGGGGCAATGCGCGTGTTGTGCCCAACCAACGGTGCGTTGTCCCAATTGGGAAAAATGCTACGAGAAATGCATGATGCGGCACGAGAGGGGTAGCGAAGGGCGCCGATGCGTCCTTTGCCGCTCCTTCGTGGCCAACAAAGAGACGGCACGTCATGCCGGAGTGTGCATGTCGCGATATGCGCGATGTGTCGCAGATTTAAAGGCAAAACCAGCCACTATGCCGGCCGGCATGCGCTCCAGCGAGCTCCAACAGCCCCAGGAGAGCCAACCGCCGGGACAACCAGCCAGTAGCACGGCAACAACATCAGCCAACAACAGCACGGCAGCGCGATCCCGGGTGTTCTGGCCCACCAGGAGACCAGGCGCGCCGGTAAAACGGCCCGCAACCGTCACCGTCAAGGACAAGGGCCAACAGACGGAGTTTGCGACAAAGGACAAGGGAGTGCAAACGGCGCCCTTGCACTTAGAGCCCGGGGAGCTCTACCCATTTGTGCAGTGGGTTGGGCCCATCCGCCTCGGGCGCCCACTCTGCCGCGCTGATAAGCGACGTCTGGAGCGGGCATTTGACGCCCTATGGGGGGAAGTTTACTCCCTCATCGACGGGGCGGAAGAGGCCGAAATCACGGACATCCCAACGGCACCTCCCGCCGAATCGGAAAAACCGGAGGACTCTGCACCCGGTCAACAAAACAACGGAAATAATGTCGAGGAAGATCCGGAAGAAGGGGTATTGGCTGGTGACATCGAATCACCAGCTGCGCCCTCTCTTCCGCATTCCGAGCCCCCAACCGATCGTATCAAATCGTGGCTTCGGAATCTGCCAAGCCAAGATACGATTTTGCGTCGGGCAAGTCTATTCATGGACCTACCCGGCCAAAGGGAATTGGAGAGAATCCTTGGGAACTCCCTGGCGGAGCCGGACGAAAGAAGCTCCCACAATGGATCTGGCAAGGGAACGGAGGAAACCGAGGCAGAAGATCCGCCTGCAGGGGAGGTCGCGACGGAGCCCGACGCAGGCCCCACCTCGCAGGAGGAGGCCACCGAGAAGACGGCCGAAACGAGCGGCCAGCGGAACGAGCCACCAGGGCCACTGTTCGACGAATCGTCCGCGTCCAGTACACCTGACGTGGACACGACCGCGCCGGAAAAACACGCCGACGAGGACGGTGAGCGCCAATTGTGGCTGCACCTACATGTGCAGTCACAATTGTACCTCGAAACTCCGGGCGAAGTCTTCACGGGGCTCGCGGATTCGGAGGACACCGAAAACGAGCCCCGCAACTAGAACGAGTCGACGGCGAGGGATTCACAGCCGTCTAGAACGAGTCGACGGCGAGCTATTCACAGCCGTCTAGAACGAGTCAACGGCGAGGGATTCCCGGCCATCGTCATGGAGCAACGATCGGGACATTCCCGCTACCCGGATCAACGCAACAGAGCAACGCGGTATCGTAGACCAAAAATATCGTAAATATAATACCGTCAAACCGAAAAAAGACATTAGTATAGCTTCGCATACATATATATATACCATATAATACTGAAAATTAATAATTCGACGCGGACGTCGAATCTTAAGGGGGGAGGATTGTTACGATCGTGCTGCGGGAGGATTCGCTTTCCGCGGATCCAAAGTGCGCAGCGCGATTCGAAACCCCGATACGCGCGGATTGATCGTCTTCGCGCTGACGAGGGCTGCAGCGATAGGATTCCGCTGCTGCCGCCGTCGCGCGAAGACATCGAAACCAAATATCTAACTAGATAATAAGTTCTAAGAAGACTGACCGTTGCGCGTGACTCGGTAACCGATATCGCAATGGCGTTCTCCGTCGCCGAGTCCGCTGAACAATGAAAACGCGAAGGTTGAAAAAAATCCACCCCGGCTTGCCACCCGCCGATTGCGAGATGAGCTCGGCGGATGAGCTCGCCGGGGAGACCAGTCCCGTTTTGACACGAGAAGCGAAAGCTTGTCACGGAAAAACTCCTCGTAGAAGCACTCGCAAAGTGATATAATTCTGTCAATAGAGAACCGTGGCTCATAGAAATTGTTCGAAAGTCAATAGAGCCGAAAGGAGCTTTGATTAGTTTTTGCGCCGCGACGGTCAGCCTTCACGTGCTAGGTTAAGTGTTACACCTTGTGCCACGAACTATATAGAAACAGTCGTGTAGAATTTAAGTGATCGCAGCCACCCGAAAGTATAGAAAGGGGAAGAGAAAGAGAGAGAAGCGAGAGGGAGGAAAAGTGTCTGCGATCGGAATATTATTGTAAGTAGAGTTTAAGCAACTAAACAGGATAAGAATTAGAATATAAGGAATATTTTCATAATAAAGGCATCCAGGATAACTTTTCAAAACTGGTTAATAAAAATATTATCCTTTTAATTTTTACCAAAATTTGAAGTCAAAATCTTGTCATCTTTTAAAAACCTAACCATCCTCAAGAAACGCCCTGTATAGGACGTCCGGTAAAGATCCCAAAACAAAATTAAATATAAACCCTTCGTACTTCATACGAAGGGGTTCACTTGAGAGCCCAATAACGCCCTGGGACGTAACACTAGCACCACGAAGTTCGCACAAAGATATGTGTATTGCGTGCAGGGCAATCTAGCACCGCAATACATTGAAATTTTAGGGTGCTTGCCTTGTGTGCAGCGCAATCTAGCACCACGAGGCTAGCACAAAGATTTGCGTATTGCGTGCAGGGCAATCTAGCACCGCAATACGCGAGTGAGGAGGAAGATTATTTTCGCCCTTTGCCGAATTTATTCGAAATTTTATTTTAACGGTTAAAATTTTATTCGGAATTTTATTTTAACGGCTGAAATTTTATTCGGAATTTTATTCGCGATTAACCGAATTTCCGATTACTCAATTGAATTGATTATTTCGATTTTATGAGTTTTATTTTTATTTTTTCGGAATAACTCGTGGTTTTCTGAAATTTTTATTTTAATCGCACTTATACGACTCTAAGTCTGTGCCTTCGATCGAATTCGACTGTATACGAGTATTTTCCGAATTTTATTTGAATTTTCGCTCGCGTTCATTGTGGCTAGAGCTAACATTTATGAGCTACTTAGCACTAGTGTGTCCATGATGCACTGTGTCTGTAGAGTTCTCGTTGGCTCGATGGTGAAAATCTCGTTTTCCCTCGATGCGACGATGACTCGGAATGGGTCGCAGTTGGCTTCTCTGGTTGAGGCTGTTTCCCACGCCGTCAAGATGATTTTGATGACGTGATGACAACGAAGGACACGACTGCGTGTGTCCGACGTTTTGGATCCGATTTTCATTGGATCACGAGTGTCAGACTGTTTTTTTTTTCTCTGACTTAAGAGATCGAGTGTTGCACTCGTTTTGCGGTGTGAAGAATTACTGTTTATTTGCCGAATATAATTGTCCATTTGTTTTTGTTTATTCGGACTCGCTCAGTGACGAGCCGAATTTTTTTTTGAACAACATTTTAGTTTCACTTTCACTCGCGTTTTTGTTCGCCGCGGTGAATTTTCGAAGACACCGTTTTTTTATTAATTTATCCGGTCACGTACAAGTGACGAGCCGAAAAGACATTTTATTTTGTTCGTTCACTCGCGTTCGCGGTGCGAAGAACTTTGCCATGTTTTCACTCCCGTTTCGTTTACCGCAGTAAGGTGTTTCGCATTTTGTGATTTTTGGGAGTTTAACTTAATCATCCGGTCACGTTCGTCGACGGCCGAATTTCGAACAAATTTTGTTTCCATGCATTCACACGCGTTTGTTCGGCACGGTGAATTTTGACGTTTTGTTCGATTCGCGCACTTACGTTGTTTCAGAGGCTCGTCATCACGTGTCCTCTTGCTGACTCAGAGGTTGAGCGTTCAACGTGTTCAGCAAGAGCTCAGAGGTAATTTGAGCGTGTACACTTGTTACGCATCATTTAATATTTGTTTATTTATTTTATTCTCACTCGCGTTTGTTGACCCGGTGAGTAATTTGAATTTATTATGTTTGTTCGGTCTCGTTTGGTGACGGCCGATATTTTTACCTTACACTTTCTCTCGCGATGATCGACGAGTCGAATTTTGGAAGTGTTGTGATAATGTTAACCTGAAGAGAAAGAAATTGCACTCGGTAAAAAATGTTGACAGTTTTGATAGTGTGTTGATAGTGTTTTGATAGTGATGACCGGATGAGAAAGAAATGCACTCGTCAAACCATTTTTACAGTTTTGAAAGTGTTTTGATAGCCGCGACGATGTCTCAGAGACCCTTAAATCGCGTGTCCTTCTGTCAACTCAGAGGTCGAATTTCCGACGTGTTTGACAGAGGCTCAGAGACAATTCGAGCGTGTACATCGTCGAACGTCGAACGTCGTTATTTATCGGAAATTTATCTTCGATTTATTCGCCTATATTCTCCGACATGGTGAAAATTACCGTTAATGTTTATACATTTATTCGGTCACGTTCTGTGGCGTGCCGAATTTCGAATGTTTTGTTTCGCGCGCACTCATTCGCGATGAATTCGTCGAGTCAAATTTTTGAAGTTCGCGTATCGATTTATCCGGTGCGTTCTATGAGCGCCGAATTTTGCTCGCGTTTAATCATAATTTATTTGCCGAGTACACTATTATTTTTTTTTTCCAAGTTCACTTGGCAATTCACTCGCGATTTATTCGTCGATTCGATTGTCTAAGCTCACGTGTAAATTTATTCGGTTACGTTCAATGACGGCCGACTTTTATTGAATTTATCCATTCGCTCGCGATTTGTTACGGCGAATTTCCTGGTTTTTTTTATTTAATTTTCGCGCATTCTCCGATGCCGAATTCTAATTAAATTTATTTATTCGCTCCTATTTTCGAGAGAGTTCGCTCGTTGATTCACTCGCGTCCTAAGACTCGGTGAATTTTTGAGAGGACGGTTTATTTTGACGCAACCGGTAGCACCGTGCACTCGCTCGCACGTATTTATTAATATTTTTATTTTGATTATTCACTCGCGTTCGTTGACGTGATGAATTTTCAAGAGTTTGATTAAATTTTGACGCGACCTGTAGCACCGTGTATTCGCTTGCACTTGGTGCGTACTGCCTTTTGACGCGCCGAATTAAATATTTTTTTTTTTTTTTTTTTTTTATTATTCACTCGAGTTCGTCAACACGGTGAATTTCGAAGAATGTCAACCGTATATTCGGCTACGTTCTGTACCACGGGTACGGGGTACGGGCTGTACCACCGTGCTTTTGCCAGCACGTGGTGCGTACGAGCACCGATGCATTGACACATGCCTTTACGCGCGCGTTTAGCGGTGCGACAATTACTCACACCTTGCCGTATCGATAAGCGCGCTGGACCCTCGCGAGAAGTCGATAGCGATTAATTTTTGCTGACGCCGAGGATTTCTCTCGACGTTCGGGCCCTTGTTGAGACCCATTATCCAGTCGCAGCTAACTCCTCGTAACGATCGGTCAGCGAGGTGTTGTAAATCACAGAATCGAGAGTACTTGTGAAAAATACACCCCAGTGGTTTTTGTGTGTGTGTATTTTCTTTTGTTTAAATAAAAACGTTCGTGAACTATGTGCGATTCGAGAGACATCAGGGATCGTGCGTACACGTGGGTTATGGCCCGTTTTGAAATCAACTGGCACGCAAGGAGGCGCACCGATGGACGCGCCCTTAACGTAAGTGTTTTATCCACCTTATTTATTTATTCAACCGCGATTTTTATCGTTGAGTAAATTTTACAAATTCCGATTGGTGAATGCACCCGTGTTCACTGACACAAGGATTTTTATTAGTGTTTTGCTTTATTTGAATTTTCGCTCGCGTTCATTGACGCGGCGAATTTTTGAACAATTCATTTGTGTAGTGGGTTTTTTTTTTTTTATTTTCGTTCGCGTTCGCGATACTTGATTTGAATTTGTATGAGTGCGAAGGAGACAGCGCACTCGGTGTTCTCGTCGTAGTGAGAGAGAGAGAGAGATATCGCGATCGCGCTCTCTGTCGAACGAGGGAGGTCGATCTGCGCTCTCGGCGGAGCGAGACAGACGCTCCTGAGTATACGCTTCTCGTTCACGCGGCATAATTTGTTCATTCGCGTTCACTGACGCGACGAATTATGTTTTAAATTATTTTCGTTCCTGTCCGTTGACACGGCGAATTTTGTTTAAATAATATTTTAATTACTCGCTCGCGATTTGTTGACGAAATGAATTTTGCGAAAATTATATTTCACTTATTTATTTATTTATTTATTTATTTATTTATGTATTTATTTTGGTTTATTTTTCAGTTCTATCTCCGGATCTTGTCGTCCGGAGGGGGACTGTCGCCTGAACTGGTGGGCCCCGTGCTCTTCGTTTTGCGGAGGCTCGAGGAAGATAAGCGCCGTTTGGCGCTCGAGAGGGCACGCAGGGCGCACTACGTTGACGAAGACCCGGGACTCACCCGGCTCTTCGCCGAAGAGGAAGAGGAGGAGCTTTGGGAGTGACCCGTGAGTACTCTCGGTCCACCTAATTTATTTATTTAATATTTTCCGAAAATTAATCGGATTTATATTTTTTGTGTGTTCCAGTTCGGAACGAGTCTGGAACTTTTAAAGCACCACCGTTTTAAATTAGTATTATATATTTTGTAATTACTCGGTTTTTCCCTTTTTTATAATAAAACAACGGTGGTCTTAATTTCGTAATATTTTTTGTTGAATCTTTATTCACTCGCGTTCTTCGACATGGTGAATTCCGGAATTCAACTCGGCTACGTTCAACGGCGTGCCGAATTTGAAAAGAAAAAAAAAAGGTTCGTTTATTGATCCCGTCTACGCATCCGACAGCAATCCCACCGCTGCCACCAAAAATACGTGTTACGTCCGGCACGGCGTAACAGATTATAAATTGATTTCTCCGTTTTAGAGCGGAATGCGCCGCTCGGGGATCGGAGACCATCGGATGGGTTATTTACGGGATTAGTCTTTATAAAACTGAATTCTTAAACTTTGTTTAAAGTATAACATAACAAAGAAATTTATTTAAAGAAATCAAAACTCGCGAACTGTTTGAATCCGGGTTACACAATTTTATGCACTAGCTCGATTACGGTATCGAGACGTGCATTTACACAGTTGTTCGCTTAATTTATATGTTTTATCTGTCGGGCGCGATCTCTTCGGTCGAGTCCCGAATTATTATTATATTTTTATTTGAATTTATTAGTCGGGCTCGATCTCTTCGGTCGAGTCCGGAATTATTATTATATTTTTATTTGAATTTATTAGTCGGGCTCGGACTCTTCTGCCTAGTCCCGAATTATATTTTAAATTTTATTGGGTTATTCGGGGGCTCGACCACGATGGTCGAACCCCACTGAATTCTTATAGTTTGTTTAAAGTATAACATAACAAAGTAATTTATTTAAAGAAATCAAAACTCGCGAACTGTTTGAGTCCGGGTTACACAATTTTATGCACAAGCTCGACTACGGTATCGAGACGTGCATTTACACAGTTGTTCGCTTAATTTACATGTTTTATCTGTCGGGCTCGATCTCTTCGGTCGAGTCCCGAATTATTATTATATTTTTATTTGAATTTATTAGTCGGGCTCGGACTCTTCTGCCTAGTCCCGAATTATATTTTAAATTTTATTGGGATATTCGGGGGCTCGACCACGATGTTCGAACCCCACAGTAATACTCCGTTCGCGCGTGCAACTCTGTTGTTGCCGTTCGGAATTAATAAATTTTTGCCGGACTCGACCTCGCTGGTCGAGCTCCGGTCTAAGACTAACTAACAGGCGGTGCTGTGGTCACCGCGCAATAATTTTATTCCGCATTAGTGCAGGGCGTAGCACATCTCAGAGGTGTGCAGCGCCCTGTCTTGTACCGTGGGATTGCTGACTCTTGGTCAGCAGCCCATCGTGAGAAAGACGCTGACGATTATTCGTTAGCACTAATTTTGTTATTTTATTAACTCATAAAATTAGCCCGGACGTAACAATAGCGAACGAGATAGCCGAAACACGCGCTCGGGAATCGACGGTAAGCGAGACTCTGCTGTCTCGGAGGGCCAGTGACCCGTGCGGAGTGGGGGAACCGAGCGTCCGAGGTCCTCGAGAAAGCGACGAATATTATTTTCGCCAAGATCGTGACATTGTCGTGAATAAATATATTGTAACGAAACAGGACCCTACCCTAGTAGGTTATCCATAGGAAAATCAATACTCGGAATCGACGTTATCGACCGCCGCAATCAAGCGATCTCGCGAACCCAGCGCAAGCCGTAGCCGCGATAAGCCACGCCCCCGTGACCAAAGCCGGACCGCGACTGGCTACGATTAGAGCAAGCATCCGTTGGAGCGGAAATTCGATTTAAAATTAAGGCAAAAGCACGGTTGCAACGCGCCGTGATTCGAAACATAAGAATCTTTTTCCGTTGCACTTACGTCACAAATCGTACGATTCGTGACGCGGATAACGGGATTCTCAGCCACTATTTAAGCGCGCGGAGCACTCGGCTCATGATCAGTTTAAAATTTCCAACCATCCCACCTACACTCCTTGTTTGACGAACCCCAGCTAGCTCTGGCATATCGATCAAACTCCTTGAGAAAGAGTCAACTTCTCCCTGCATTACGATTTCGCGAAATTATTTTTCATTCAACCGGGATAGCCCAACTCGCCGAAAAATAATAGAGATCAAAATCTTGTAGCTTGAGATTAGCTCAATCTCCCTATTCTTGTCGATCACACCGAAATTCATTGATTAAATAAATTAGGATACGTTCAGGAATTTGTACTGGGGACAGCCCAGCCCCGCGTCGAGTATTCGGAGTACCGAACGCGTTAAACGATTAAGTAAAACGAGTGACAGGTGAGAGGATTTTGACAAATGCGCGGAATTCAGTTTATAAAATCAAGTTCGTAGTCGAGCTCGTCGCTGCTTGTGCATGGCTGCCGCTGAGCGACGAGACGTGTAAAAAAATATCTAAAATTTCGATTAGCATCCTTGAGCAAGGACAGCTCCACTGCCTACGTCACGGACGACAGTGAATCGTGCAAAATTATTATAAAAAAGAAAAAATACTTTGTCAGAATCTTTTATTCTGTTTAGCCTTGGCGAATAGGCGGGTAATTCGCGGAGTTAGGAGTCAGATCATAACTATCAGCAACAATAGAAGGATCCCTATCGGACAAAATTCCCTTTCCCCTCCTATTTTCAAAAGTCGAGGATGAGTAGAGTCCGGGTCTTCGGACCATGTTAACGACGCATCTCTGAAGCTTTTTCCTATCCACACAAAACTCGACAAAATTAATTATATTCGACCGTCCAGAGCTCGAACTCACTGTGTTCACCTCGTCCAGGGAACACGAATAATTACAAAACCGTTTCATTGGCGCCCAACGTGGGGCCGTCGAATAAAAGTTGGCGTCGAGTAACAAAAAAAATTGTCAGAAGAATTGTAGAAGTACAACTTGCGCGAGCAGAGATAAATTATTGCTAAAAGTCGCATCAAAGTTATCGTACAAAAATTCAGAATAAGAAACTGTCAAAATAGTGAGTCGTTCGACAAGCATTAAGAAGCATCAAAAATAAAATTTAATAAAATAAAGTCGCGCGAATTTAAGCGAGGCAGAATGTCTCCGCCAATAAATTCAAGCACCGGAGCTATCAGCAAGACGGTAACTACGGCAGCGATCACAACATCAAACGCCGTGGCGACGAAAACAACAACAGCTATCGTAACGTCGACCGGTACGACGGTATCTGCGACAACAACGGACGTACACGACAATAGCCCGGTATCATCCAATGACTCCTCCTATACAATCCCTCATTTCGGTCAAATTATAGCCGAACATGAAGCCGCGATAAGAATGAATGCGAACATACCGGCGAAAAATACTGGTAATAGGAGAGCGACACCGCTGAAAACACACGAAACCAGAGCAGATTTAAACTCGCTCCGAAAAATTCTCGAAGAAATCGACGAACAGCGTCGGGTAGATATGATTGCGATGGATAAACGAATCATAGGTGTTAGTAATTCATTTAAGCGCAGGATGGATAACATGCGAGAATACACCGAACAATCCTTGAATTTAATTCATAGTGAAATCCTAAATCTTACGCAGACTATTTCGAATGCTCAAGCTCAAGATACAGCAGGTAGTCAACGCGTAATCGAAGATCGAATTAGCGTACAAAATATCGACGGTGGGCAACGCGTAAACGAAAATCGAAATAACGTAGGAAACATCGACGGTAGTCAACGCGTAAACGAAAACCGAAATGACGTAGAAAACATCGACGGTAGTCAACGCGTAAACGAAAATCGAAATCGCGTAGGAAACATCGACGGTAGCCAACGTGTCAACGAAAATCAAAACAACGTGGGAAATATCGACGGTACTCAACGCGCGAATCAAGCTCAAAACGGTGTATTCAATCTACAGCGTCCGACAACGAGCCGATCGAACAACGTTCAGATCACGGTTGCAATAACTACATGGAGAATACTCATCGTGACTACGAAGCATACGATGCGTTTAACGAAAGACAATATTATTGGCCGACTCAACGACAGAACATTCCGAGTTTGGCGATGCCAAATTGCGAAACGTTCAATATCGTTAACGCGAGACAGAATTATATGCCAACGCAAGTACAATATCCGATGGGTCACGCGCAGCCAAACATCGAGGGAAACGGGAATCCTCCGCGAGAAGCGCAAATGATTCAATTCAGACCGAATCTCAAATCTACCGATCGCGCACAAGTCCAAGTCGCGAACGGAGAAAACAATTCGCAATCCGACGCGAAATTCTGGGGGGCACCGAAACTAACGGCACCGGTTTTCAAGGGAAACACGTCGGAGAGACCAATACGATTTATTAAGGAGTTCAAGAGATACTGCCATACGTTAGGCCCGCGATATTATTTTAAAGCGCTGGTCGAACAAAGTCTCATGTACCTCCCAAAAGAATGGTGGACTCTCGTAGAATCGGACATCGAGACATGGGAAGAATTTGAATATCATTTCACGCGCCGATTTTGAAACGAGGATGTTCAACATCTGATCCGAGAAACGCTCGACTACGGGTGGTACAATCCCGACGGCAAGACTAAACGTCTCTCGTACGCGATCAATTTAATCGGCACAGCTCGCGAATTGATGCCTCGGCTATCGGACGAGCAAATTATAAAAAAACTCTCGCGACACTTTACAGAAGAAATTCGAGGAGCGATACTCGCGCGCGGTATAGCCACGGTGAACTCATTGCTCGACTTTCTCGAATCGTTTGACCAAGGCGGGACTATAAACAGTCAGCGTAAGCGTTTCGAAAAAACCCAACGGTACGGACCAAATCATAGCGTTCCCGAGAGAAGCATCACGGTCTAGAAATCTGAGGAAAAACTTAAGCCAACGCAGACATCACGCCGTCAAGGACATTTCAAGGATGAAGGAAAAAAAAACAGCTGTCAGAACAACCAAGGGGAAATCGCGCTGTCACGATCGACGAGGCAGCAGGAGAATTCGAGAGTGACGAACTCGATGAGAAAGATACTCGATCGGAAAACGAGGAAGCGTCACTCGATTAAATTATTCCCTTCGCGAAGTGACGCTGGCATACGGGGAAGATACACGGGAGTACTTATTAGGACCCGAAAAAGATAATATTCGCGTATACGCGCAATGCCCAGTGCTAGCAATCCACATAGATGGTATCGAGGTTCGCGGGCTAATTGACACTGGAAGTCAAGTAAGCGCGGTATCGGAAACCTTCTACAAAACAAACATCGAAATCTTCCAAAACTGTCCAACATTGCCGCTTACCGGGGTCACGGTGACATCAGCTACCGAAACAAAGGCAACAAAAGTAACCCGGCAATTTTGGGCGAACATTCATCTGCAACAAGTCATGGGACCGAATACACTTCTCGTGGTACCAAAATTAACTGTCGAATGCATACTCGGCATAGATTTTCTGCATAAATTGTGACGTGATTTTTCGAATCACAGTCACACATAAACCAAAAACAACATTAATACCGCAAATTACCGTTCTATAGATCTCGCTTATTGACTCTCGCTACTTCCAGTACGATTCAGCTCTTCCATATGCAGTTTCGTTATCGTCAATATTCAGTTCATGCATTCAGTCAGTTTTGTTCAGTTACAGTTAGTCGAGATCTCGAAGCTATTCGGTGGTGCGAATCTCGAAGTACTGAGATACCCGAATAGTGGAGAGTCTCGATGAGGTTTCGTTGCGAATACGCCACGGTCCGGTGCAAGTCCGGCACTCTCAAAGTGAGGTTCGGTGTGTTGGAGAACAGGCGGAGGGTTTAGTTTGTCCGGACAAGGCAGGAGTACCTTGTGCCGTGTATTTTGAGTAAAGAAGTTGAGTAGAGCCTTGTTTTCACGCACCGAATGGAGAGTAGCGATCGCAACGATCCTCAAACATTGCCGCTTCCGTACAGCCCATTTACCGATTACCGTCTAGATCCCGTAGCGAAGTAGCTTGAGAGGGCAGTAGCTACCGGTTAAAGTTCCCGAAATAATGATAATGACCGATTACGCGTCTTATCATAGGCAAATCAGTCTACCGAGAGCCGCCCTAGAGGCAACTCGGGCTCTCTCTCGCGCTCCCGTTACCGCGGCTCCGGCCGATCGTGTGTTCTCGTGTGTGTGTGTCGTGAGTCGCGCGTAGCGTGGGTCTCACTCTCGCTGCCGCGGACTCCGATACTCGGCTCTCGCTCGTGTTCGTGTGTTTCGTGCTACCTGTCACTTTCTCGTTCGCTCGCGTTCAGCGTACGGTCGAGAGTGACAGTTCGTGATAATTCCGATACGAATTATATCCGAATTTTGTGAGCGAGATGCATTCGAAAGAATGCTCTCATAGTGCAGTTCGTGATCAAGTTCTCGTGACGTCGAAAGACACGGATCCCGAAAAATAATGGATTAAGTTCTGCTGTTTCGGTGAGTTTATCGTTAGATGATTTTCTCGATCGCGAATAGAAATTCGTTGAGCTGCTCGCCTCGATCGCTCGATCGGCTGAGCGCTTCCCGCTGCACTTCGGTGCGATCTCGTGGCTTCTGAGCCAGATACATAATTGTACGCTATTCTATCGGCCTCGGATTGCGACCCTTCTACCAAAACCCGCATCCTGAGTAGCCGTGCATTTCCGTAACCGTGTGCTCTCGTGAGTGTCATCGGTGGATATCGATGCGAGCTTTAGCTCGCGGATCTCGATGCGGGAGTCGGCTCACTCCACCGACTCCCAGGTTAGTCCGGTTGATAATACCGGCGAAACAAAATTATCATTTTTTTTTGTGTGTGTGTGCATCGTCCATTGAGTTTTGGGCCGGTTTGGTAATTTCCGGTGAAACAAAAATTAGCCATGGAGATCGGCCACTCCACTGATCTCCCGTTTAGTCCGGTTCGTTAATACCGGCGATACAAAAATTAACTGGCGCCCCCGGGACCATCGATGCATTCGCGAGAGTGGGCGGCCGAAGGTGGCGTTAAGTTTCGTTCGCGTATAACTCCCGTTCGGTTTGAGTTTTCGATTTCGTTCTTTTTGCTCTGAAATTAAGTTTAAAGTTCCGCGTTTCGAATTCTAGAAATAAACGTCACAAAATTTAAAACAAAAATTGATCTAGAAAATTACGAAATGACGGTCGAAGATCCGCTCAACCCAACGCGATCGTACAGGCTGCAATTCGCGAACCCTCCCGCGGACGAAGAAAAAGTACCGATCATGTGCACGATGAAGGCCGAGAACACCAGCGCAATAATATCCGATGAGGAGATCGCGGAAAAGGTCAAAAGCTGTGAGTGGGGATCTGAGGAAGAGAGGAACAAATTCACCGACCTGCTCATCAAACATCGGAGGATCTTCGACAAGAAACCGGGCCGCCTAACATCGTATGAACACGATCTCAAGATCATCGAGCACGAATCATTCCAAGTGCGATCATATCCAATACCCATCGCATATCGAGACAGCGTGGATGAGGAAATCGAAAGGATGCTATCACTTGGAGTTATTCAGCCGTCGAAAAGCCCATATTGTAACCCAATCCTCGTTGTAATAAACAAAGACAACAGTGAACGACTGTGCTTGGACGCACGAAAGGTCAACGAAATATTAATACCGGATAACGAACAAATGGAAACGCCCGAAATTCTCTTCCAAGAGTGCACGGGAATGCCATATTTCTCATCACTAGATCTAACTTCGAGCTTCTGGCAAATTCCGTTAACAAAAAGGTCGCGGAAGTATACGGCGTTCATGCATCGCGGGAGATGTTATGAATTTTGCGTGACGCCATTCGGCCTCCGTACAAGCACCGCAAGTCTCGTACGCGGACTACAACCCGTGCTAAGGGGCCTGAACAACATCATCAACTTCGTTGACGACTTGCTTTGTATGTCCGAGACATTCGAGCAACACTTGGAGGATCTCCACGAATTATTCACACGATTCGAAGAGCACGGTCTAACGCTTAATCTCAGCAAATCGAACTTCTTTCGGAAAGATGTGAAATTCCTCGGACACATCCTGACGAGCGAAGGCATCAAGCCTGATCCGGAAAAAATTAAAGCAATACACGAGTATCGATCCCCGCGCAACATAAAGCAATTAAGAGGATTCTTCGGATTGATTAACTGGTACAGTAAATTCGCGGAAAAACACGCAAAGTTGATCGTACCTTTGCTCGAATTACTCCGAAAAGGTGTAAAATGGAAATGGGGAGAAGCGGAAGAAAAAGCCCTCCAGGATATTAAACATCAATTCTGCAACGAAATTGTACTACGATACCCCGATAAAACGCAACCGTTCTATATTGATACCGATGCGAGCGATTATGCACTAGGCGCGGTATTATACCAAGTTGATGCAAATGGTGAGAAAGGCGTGTTGCAATTCGCGAGTCGAACCTTAAAAGGCGCAGAGCTCGGTTATTTCACGACAGAAAAGGAACTGTTAGCCATCGTATGGGCGTTGCAAAAATTTCGATCATACGTGCTCGGATCAAAGATAATAACGTCGACCGATCACGCCGCATTGACGTTCCTTAGGGAGTGCAAGCTAGCACACGCACGATTAACGCGATGGACCCTAGCCATACAGGACTATATCATGGTCGTGGACCATTGTCTGGGGGCAAAAAACACCGTTGCAGACGAGCTCAGCCGACCCGTGGTACCGGAAAGAGCAGCGAACAGACACGACGTCGGGATCGCAGCATTAGCGTGCGAGATGTCGCCCGAGCTCGAAGAATTACTGGCGAATCTCGAAAAGATACAAAAAGCCGACGAGAACACTCGGAAAATAATCGAGGCTCTCGGCAAGGAAATCGAAGACTCCGGTTATGAAATAAAAAATAACATACTATACAAGAAAATTCGCGACAAAGCACGAGCAGTCATACCGAAGAGCGAAGCTGAGACGATTATCCGCGCATGCCACGAGATGTACGGACATGCGGGGGCAAATAGTGTTACTTGATTATGCGGGACGACTTCTACTGTAAAAGCATGTATCGCATAACACGGAAACTCTTGGCATCGTGCGAGTCCTGTCAAAAAAACAAAATATACACGCGAGGATCATACGCCGAAATGCGGAACATTCTGCCCGAACGCCCCGGCGACCTCGTGTCTCTAGACTTCTACGGACCACTACCCACCGCGAAGTACGGGATGAAGCACCTCCTGGCCGTAATTGATGTTTTTTCGAAAGTAACCCGGCTCTATCCTCTGCAGAGTGCGACCGCCGACGCAACACTTCGTTGCTTAATTAATGACTATATCCCAAAGTTCGGAAAACCGCGAGCCGTGCTGACGAACCAAGGTACGCAGTTCACCGGGGAGAAATGGAAAAAGAAGCTCGCAGAATTACAAGTGCAATGCATCCTCACATCGATCCGACACCCACAGGCCAATCCCGTGGAGAGGACGAACCGCAAGTTGTCGCGATTTTTCTGAACATTTCTGAAAGAAAAACATACTTCGTGGACAGCGTGGCTAGACACCATTGAGTCATGCATAAACGAGTCGTATCACGAAACGACCGGCTGTATCCCAATACAACTTCACACGGGCGAAGCGCCACCCAAACCCTGAGGGCACCTCCTACAAAAACCCAAGGAGCCGACAGCAACACACGAAGAATGGATCCGATTGGCACGGACAAACATGCACGCACGACGTGGAAAACAAGCGGAAAAATTTAACGAAAAACACAAGGAAACTAAATACAAAGTAGGCGATCGCGTACTCGTAAAAGCATTGAACGTATCGAATCCTGGCAAAAAACTCATCGCGAAATTCATGCAGCTCTACGAGGGTCCGTATGAAATATAGAAGATTGTATGGGAATCGTCATACATCGTCAAACAAATCAACGGTCATAAGGAACGTGGTCTATATCACACGCGTGATATACGTCCGTTTATCGAGCCCGAGACGACTAAAGACGAGAAATAAGTCTGGCCCGAAACCGAGTACGACTAATGTGAGGCACGCCGCTATACAGTGACAACGAACGCGTCGCGCCAGCCTCACTAAACTCGGCCGGCGACCGAAAAGATCTACGAATAATCGAGCAATGCGCGAACGATACAGACAGCGCGCACGAATCATAACAACGCGTCGACACCTTGGCAAAGGACAAGCCAAGATGATTGACAGGCGGACAATATTCGAGGAACGAAGATTCAGTATTAATCACGAACGCGGACCATTAACACTGAAATGTGTGACAAACAGACGCAGACCGACTCAGCGATGGATGGTATTCGCGAAATCGTTCCGAATCCATACACACGCTTCCTGGCGATTCGTAATCGCCGAAATCCGAGAAAACTAATTAAAAAGTTTTCCAAACAAACGAACGTCGAGCCTGCGTATTTCGAACTCAGTAAGACACACGAAAAAGTGTCGAAGGAAATTCGTGAATTAGCATCGATCGCCGAAGCCAACGGAATCGCCATAGAAGGAATCTTGAACGCACACACGCCGAGACAGTCCATCAAATTCATCCCGAAAAAGCCGCAGATCATCAGCGACGTGATTTTGAAACGCAAATGGAAGCCGATCGTGGTGGGAAAGCCAGCCCCAGAAAAAAAGAAGAACCGATAAAAAAAGAATCCACGTGACCCAGTGTGACCCAATCATCGAAGAAGCCGTCCGACGCAAGAACAACCGTACCAGGGTCCAAACGGGAACGCGTCGTGCACCGATCGGAGAAAAAACCGATGTAAACAAAATCGTCGAAACAATCACCATCGAATAACGCTGTATAAAAAAAAAAAAAAAAAAAAAAAAAAAAAAAAAAAACAACAGAAAATTAACGAATAAATAAATAATAATAAAAGAAAACTCGTAAGAAAAATAATAATAATAATAAGTACCGTCAATACCATACCGGAATACGAACACGAGTGCCAGCAACTAGACGACGAAAGATTCCAACATATCGATAAAAAGCTAAAGAATCCGACGTGAACGCGTAAGCTCTCAAGGTCGCATCCTTTAGGGGGGCAGATGTAACGAAACAGGACCCTACCCTAGTAGGTTATCCATAGGAAAATCAATACTCGGAATCGACGTTATCGACCGCCGCAATCAAGCGATCTCGCGAACCCAGCGCAAGCCGTAGCCGCGATAAGCCACGCCCCCGTGACCAAAGCCGGACCGCGACTGGCTACGATTAGAGCAAGCATCCGTTGGAGCGAAAATTCGATTTAAAATTAAGGCAAAAGCACGGTTGCAACGCGCCGTGATTCGAAACATAAGAATCTTTTTCCGTTGCACTTACGTCACAAATCGTACGATTCGTGACGCGGATAACGGGATTCTCAGCCACTATTTAAGCGCGCGGAGCACTCGGCTCATGATCAGTTTAAAATTTCCAACCATCCCACCTACACTCCTTGTTTGACGAACCCCAGCTAGCTCTGGCATATCGATCAAACTCCTTGAGAAAGAGTCAACTTCTCCCTGCATTACGATTTCGCGAAATTATTTTTCATTCAACCGGGATAGCCCAACTCGCCGAAAAATAATAGAGATCAAAATCTTGTAGCTTGAGATTAGCTCAATCTCCCTATTCTTGTCGATCACACCGAAATTCATTGATTAAATAAATTAGGATACGTGCTTCAGGAATTTGTACTTGGGACAGCCCAGCCCCGCGTCGAGTATTCGGAGTACCGAACGCGTTAAACGATTAAGTAAAACGAGTGACAGGTGAGAGGATTTTGACAAATGCGCGGAATTCAGTTTATAAAATCAAGTTCGTAGTCGAGCTCGTCGCTGCTTGTGCATGGCTGCCGCTGAGCGACGAGACGTGTAAAAAAATATCTAAAATTTCGATTAGCATCCTTGAGCAAGGACAGCTCCACTGCCTACGTCACGGACGGCAGTGAATCGTGCAAAATTATTATAAAAAAGAAAAAATACTTTGTCAGAATCTTTTATTCTGTTTAGCCTTGGCGAATAGGCGGGTAATTCGCGGAGTTAGGAGTCAGATCATAACCATCAGCAACAATAGAAGGATCCCTATCGGACAAAATTCCCTTTCCCCTCCTATTTTCAAAAGCCGAAGATGAGTAGAGTCCGGGTCTTCGGACCATGTTTACAACGCATCTCTGAAGCTTTTTCCTATCCACACAAAACTCGACAAAATTAATTAAATTCGACCGTCCAGAGCTCGAACTCACTGTGTTCACCTCGTCCAGGGAACACGAATAATTACAAAACCGTTTCAATATATTGAGACGGTTGAAATCTCGCCGCAATGAATAAATCTCAAAAGAAAATTGACATAGGGTAAAACTAGCGTACGCATTCATTTACCATACAATAGTACATAAGGTTATCGACCGTGTCATGGATCGACATGAACGCTCGATTGAAACATTTTTCCGTGGCTCTCGCATCACAGTGACGCGCGAGTCGCATCAGCCGAGTCAGGACGCCCCGGTCTGAGATAACACGGGACGGAAGATCCCGGCGTGCGAATTGCATCATCTGACGCAATTTTGGCGTCACGCGCTCGGGTATAAAAGGCCCGCGCCAGAGCCGGAAAAGGTACTTCGGTCCTATCCTCATAACAGGACGATACTCATGCGCGGCTACGGCACGTTTGATCTTGAGTGAAGAATCTACCATCTGACCAGATAAGAGTAATCTTACTAGTCAGACACGGAAACATTTCAGCTTTCGGATAGAGCATAGCTCTATACGACAGAGTCCTGACGCTAAGAAGAAGCAAGGACAATTTCAACCAACGAACCAAGCCGAGAGAAGGAAGAATCGTCGGCCATTTCATCAATTAATTACTTTATTTTCAGCGAACAGACCCCTCTTTTAGAATTATTTTCCCTATCCAAACGCCAGCGCCGGCAACTACCTTGGGGAACCTTGGTGACCGCTTTCGTCTCGGTTTTTCCATCACAAATCCTAATTAGAGGAGAGTGAATTGTTTTGCAGTGACCACTTGGTGCACGACAGCGCCGGCGACTGCCTCGGGGGACCTCGGCGACTGCTTTCGTCTCGTTAGTGGCCAAGTGCGATCATCTTAACGTAGAATCCTTACTTGATACGAATTATCTCTTCGTGACAGCGCCGGCGACTGCCTTGGGGGACCTCGGCGACTGCTTTCGTCTCGTCATTAACTGATAAGATTGATTTAACGTAGCATCAGAATCCAATTCACCTTCAATAACAGAACCTTTCGGTCTGTGTCGCAAGTTGAACTGAATCTCAAATCAAATCGAGTTAATAAATTCAACGAAATCTTGTATTATACAACGTCATCGATTCAATAAAAATCAATTAGTCGCTGACAATTCGAATCAACTTGACAGTTTTTTATTTTACAGCACCTGCCCTCACACAGAAGTAAGCAAAGAAACTCACATAATGCCGCTGAGGAGCAAAGATTTGTAAGCCTCCAAAAGCCTACCGTTACAATATAGAGAAAAAAAACGAAATTTCGATTTTTTGGGTGACTCAACTTCCTTAATTGTGGCTGCAATTTTACTGCCATGTACATTTTTCATACTGCCATTTTGCTCCTTTTGTCTTTGAATCAGGAAGGAAAGAAATCGTAGGGGACTCACTCACCTTTCCATTTGCTGCAACTGAAGACTGCGATTGACGACTGTGTCTGACGGCTGGCCAATCCTCCGGTGTCAAGCCCATGTTGAGCGCTAAACGGATGTTTGTGATATTAAAAACGAAAATGTTATAAAAATAATAAGAGTTTTATTCTCGAACAGTTCACAACTTCGCTATTTTAGCTCACCTTACTTTTTCGCTCGTACGAGTCGCTGCACTCGGCGACACTCAGATTGAATTTCGGATTAGATCTCATAAATATCGATACTTAAACCCTTTCGATCATTTCGAGGCTTGTCGACAAAGACTAATTGATTCCGTTAAGTGCCGGTCGATATTAACGTTCTTTCGGGAATATATAATTTCACGGAGAGTCGAAAAAGTTCGTAACGAACTTGCCGACGGACAATAAGTTTTATAAACATTTAAAAAGTTCTACTCTAAAAAAACGATAATACAAATATTGTGTTACCAAAAGAAAAATAATGTAGAATAGATTTGAACATCGCTTCTGCAAATAGTTCGGATTGAAGATTCAATTTCAATTACAAAATGTTGTCTACTTTGTCTTTAACGGGCCTGGTGATGCCCCATGTGAAGTACGGATATCATCAATAGGCCCCGAGACATCTGACTTACCAAATTGAATCGTTCGTACGACTGCAACTGTACTAAGGTACAATCTTCCTGATGTCAAGACCCAAGTCAAGCGCAACACAGCCCGCGTAAAATAAAGTCGTATGGCAATGCGTATTACATCGAGTATGAGTTGCAACATGGGGAATAGTATAGGAAAAAATGTGGGGTCGAGTAGAATCGGGATATGAGTTATTTTATGTTTCCAGATAAATCCCATACGCTTTGGTAGACTCTTTTCTAGTCACCGCCGAAATGCACTGAAGGTTCTGAGGAATCAATCCCATACGATAGTATAGGTGCTGTCTTAGATTCCTGTGTAAAAAAATAGTGGTATGGAGACGTAGAATAATGTCAGTATGTGTAGGGTAGGGAGATAGTAAGGAGACCCGTACGGGAAGCGCTCGACCTAAACATGAGGATTGTTCCATTCACATATTCCTTCCGCCGTATATTGAAGAGTGATATTCACGGGGAAATGTTAGTAAAAAAATAGTGATGTGTAAAATAAAGGAGATGAAAAAATATAATTTGACGGATCGAAGGACAAAATAAAAAATAAAGACATCCAGTCGAAAACAATTTATTTCAACGATTATAAGTTCCTTGAACAAAGTTAGATATTGCAGTACATTGTTATACCTCGAAGTCGTACGCAAATACGACCAAGGTTGCGACAGAGCACCCGAGGCGTACGAGCGTTAACTTTCGACACCCGACGCACGGTGAACAAGCTGAGCAACCGATGCATCGAGCGTTCGATGCTCGATCGCGGTCAGCATGAATGCCCAATCAGCAATTGCATCGGCCGGCGCCTGGATTCCGCAATAACGCGAATCCAGAGCGCCGAGAGATAAACATTAAGCAAAGATAATTGGAAACAATGTTTAATAAACAAAGATGGTGCTGACACGCTTGTTCTACTTTATTGACTGTAAAGTACGAGCGCGAGTCCACAGCATCAGTCAGAAAGTTATTCGACGCCGCGCGACTGGTTGTGCGAGTAGACAGACTCGGGCAAAGGGTCTTTGTAAGTAGTGTAAACTTATCGAGTCGGGCAATAGTCCGTGAATGAGATAGTAGCTGGATCCAGTGAAGCGTCGGTTAAGAAGTCAGAGAAATAACGAGACGGCCAGATAACGAAAACAATAACTAATTTATTATATTCAAAATAATGCGTGTGTCTCGTTTAGTGCGAATTCGGTGACTGATAGGAGTAGGAAAGCAAGGTAGCGAGCGAGTGAATGGATAGGGATGGAAGAGAAGCCGAGAATAGTGAGAAGCGAGGATAGACGGTGCGTGAGGTGTGGCTGCGTGTGTGCGAGCTGCGTCGGTGTGTGTAGCTGCTGTGTGAGCGCCGAACGGCCGTTCGAATCCCGAACAGTCCGACACTGTGCAATCATTGTAGTTCTGAAAAGTGGAAAACGTTCACAATGCTTAATAAAAAGACACGTTAGTTCTACAACCTCCTCGTGAGTTATTACATTTGCTAAGGGTTCCAACCCTTAACAGGTATTTCCGAACAGCGTTCTGCAAAGGACGTAATATCACCGGGCTCGGAGTAGCTACCCCAGAGTCGGCGGTACAACAACATAATCAGCGGTCTAAATTAGATTCGTTACCGTAAATATTCTGAAGTATTTGACAAATCGCACATAGACATTTCGATTCTTATTTCAAAACTTTTTCGAATACGTCACACTATTTTTAGGATATCTTTCCAATTTGAAGTACCGATTCTGCACTACAACATCTAACCTGGCTCAGGGAACTTATATTTGTCGCCAAAAAATTCATTTTCATTTCCGTCTTTCATTTGTCAGATTTAATTTTGTCTTCTTCTTATATTTACAGTACTGCAAATGGAATATGTGAAATTAACGATACCCATCCTCAGTTCGAGCACTTCTCGTACGGTCTCCCGTACTATCTTACTAAAGGGACCATACATGCATCACTTTCTCCGTACCGCTATTTTTACGCTGAATTCTAAGACAGTGTTAATGTTATCGTAACGAATTGATTGCGAAACAGCTTTGGAAGTTTGCTACGATGGCAGATAAAGACAGATACGGTGACATGAAAACAGTCAACGAAAGCGTATGGGATTGGTCTGGGAACAGAAAATATCCCATACTCTGATTATACTCCACTCGATATTTTTTCCCACTCTATTCCCCATGTTGTGACCCATACTTATTTCTATCCGCTTTCCCATACTACTTTTTTCTGCGCAAGACCCTAACAGTTGTTGAGTTGCGAGAGCAAGATACTTTATGATTGCATATATTTCACTTTAAAAACGTTCTCCGTGAAGTGTAGACGTACTCGCAGTTTTCGCAGTGGTCATAATGTTTCATATGTTTCGCGAAAGACGGCTGGATTGACAAGTTAAATGGCCCCTACGATGTACGGAGGTTTCAGCGCCCCGATGTGCTGTCACTCAACTATATCACCGTGTGCTCGAGCAATTTAAACGTCCGTCAACATACGTACGATCCATATTATTACGGGAACATTTATAATGTGGAGGAAAGAGTGAAACGTGCGACTGCCAAAGGTGGAGCCAATTTCTGTTGCATCGAGAATAACAGTATCGTTGAAGCAACGGTCGATAAAGGTACGAAGCACGATGGATATGTTTCAACACCGATACTACAACTTGAATAAAATATTACTGAAATTCGTTGGACTATGGCCGTATCAGAGTATAGCTGTGCGCGTCGCAATTCGCGCTTTTGAAGTTTCTTTTGTCTTCAGCCTACTTGTACCTCAAGTACTGGGTATTGTAAAACATCGCGATGATTTGGATTTCATAATGGAAAGTGTTGTACCACTGACATTTGTTGGCGTCTGCCTTGCCAAGAGCATCACTTTCGATTTCAATTGCCGTAAGGTCCGTTATAACATATATATTTTGAAAAACTAGTTGTTCGTTGGTGTGTTTGTTTCGACCATTCTCATTTACTCCTCATGAACACCCGATATCGACATTCCTCCATGTAGACACCCACGATAGCCAAAAAGACACACACAGAAACTATTCTAATTTCCCCTTAAAGAGACTGAAAATGTTATCTCACTTTTCCCTCGGGCAGTCCGTCGGACGAAAATATTTCGAGTCCCCCTCAGAGAAAATATTTTCTCTTTTTCTCCCTTCCTTGTATAGACCCTTTGCCCGATATTTTCTGTCATCATTTAAGCAGCCACTGTACATATTCCTTCCATGGGTTAGAGTATGCTTCAATGTCGAGCGTGCATCATCTTAGCATCCAGCTGACCGAGTGTGTATTGTACATTGCAATCTTCATTGTCCGAGAATGCTTAGACAAACTACGATTTCCAGTATGCTCCAAGCACTCTATCCGATTTTATTTTTTCAAGCATCTGTGAATATTGTGCAGCCAATCAGAATTTTGGCTATTGTTTTCCATCACTATAAAAAATCATTTACAATAAGTCCCACTTTCGATCAATGACACAAAACTAATTCAAATAAATAAAAAAACAGTAAAAGCAGAAAAAGGAATAAATAGACAGCAACGAAGAAATATTCAAAATTAATCACGCAATCGATCTTATTAATGCAAAGTAGCATCGTGAAGCGAAAAATTTAAAAAAATGAGTATAGTAATAAGACAATCCCGTGTAGAAACAAGTAGTACAGAAAAAAGTCTTAATTAAGTATGTGAAGGAGTATGGGAAATATTATAAGCCGTAAGTATAATAGTATGGGAAAGACTCATTTTTGAATATGGCTTTGGCTTCGTTCCCATACTCTGCCCATACGTTATCATAGGTTCATTCCCAGATACCATGAAAAATTTCGGAAACCCTTGGAGAATCGCATCCGCACGCTGTTGTAGACTCGGTCTTAAACCCTTTTTAAGCCGTCGCGAAAAGCCTAAAAAATTGACGAAAAGTTAGTTTCATATACTACAATAGACTATTTTCAATCATCAGTAACACTCTCTAAAATCGACAGAGAATCAATTTCATGAACTATAATAGACTCATGTTTATAAATCTTATATGAATGTGTCAATGAATTGATAGAGAAAAATAAGAAATTAACAAGTACAAGGTCAATTTAAAAAATATAGATACGTGTCCGGAACCAGTTATGCGCCAAATTCTGGTTCAGCAGATAAGTTTGGACCCTGTTAAGAATTTTCGGTGGTTTACATTGGGTGACTCCCGCTCTGACTCAATAATATAGTAACGTATTTGAAGAAGTCCGAAAAGATCGTCCAAGTTCGATTCGGATCTCCCCTAATATTGTACTGAAGAATTTAATTTTGTTGTGGTAGAGTAGAAGTTCAACCAAACGCAACTACTTTTTTTTTTTTCTTCGAGGGATTGTGGAAATTCTTTGAAAAGACAATTGGCAAGGGTGCCGCCCCCCCCCCCCCCCCCCCCCCCCCCCCCCCAACGGGAAAAGGGTGGGTATCAGCCGATGAGTCCATCTGCCTGTGGTCTCCTGCGCCCAGGAGTGCTGCCATTCCTGAAGGACGCGCGCTCGTTATTCGGTTTTGACGACGGGTCGGTTCTCTTCGCCTCGTCGTTGGTGTACCCGCATCCTTTCCCTCGCTAACAGTGTTATAGGGATCACGTCTGCAATAACCATTGGGGCGCTCTCGGAGACTGTGCGGTGCACGCAGGCTACTCGTAGCGCACTAGCTCTTTGGACGGCTATCAGTCTTTTTTGCTGTTTTTCGATTTTGAGCGCGTCTGGCCGGTATCACGTCAAAATAACATGTATCTGTGATATCACAGGCACAAATAACACGAAAAAATAACATGCACACATGACATGTTATTTTTGCATGTGCATCTTCATTCTTTATTTTGTCCTTCCATTTGTCAGATTCTATTTTTTTGTGTCCTTCATTTTACGCATAACTATTTTTTTACCAATATTTCACCGTAAATATCGCCCTATAAAATATTGCGGACGAAATATGGAAACGGAACAATCCTCATATTCAAGTCGAGCTCTTCCCGCACGGGTCTCCTTACTATCTCCCTATCCTACCCATACTCACATTATTCCACTTTTCCATACCACTTTTTTTCTACACGTATGGGATTGATTCCTAAGAATCTTTGGAGGAATTCTTTGATGACTAGAAAAGAGTCTACAAAAGCGTATGGGATGAGTCTGGGAATAGGAAATATCCCATATTCCGATTATACTCGATCACATACTCTTTCCCATGTTGCAACCCATACTCGATTTAATACGCTTTCCCATACTATTTTTTTACGCGGGCTACCATTCGTCAGTTTTTAGGCACTAACTATAAAAATAGGCAAAGAGTGCCTATTGCAATGACCTGCGAAGCCTTCGAGGCACAGCTTTCAATAAAACTCTTCGCAGCGCATGCTCCAAAATTTTTATATTTTCAGCATTCACTTCGGTGTACCTCCAACATCGTGCGTAGTCAGTTTTAAGTACTTGCGATGCCTGGAAATATTTATTTTTGCTTGCGGTTCACAGAAAATAGCTTTTTCCCTGAAATTTAGTTCTCGGACGTCCGTATTAAGTTGTAACTTTGGAAGGTATGAATCAATTTTGCTCTCCTTCACAGGACACTTTTTTTATACAATGCCAAGTATGCACATCACTTTTCAAACCAATATAAGACATTTAAGTATTATTTCTAAACAATTATTGCCGAAAATTTTTCTTTTTTCTCCGTCAAATGTCCGTACGGTGTGACCATAATGAACTCGACGAACCAATTTTTTTCTCCTTCACAGGATCCTTTTGTTATATCGAAAACACTATGCACAGCAAATTTGAACACATTCCGACATCTGTAACTATTTTTTTACTCGAATTTTCCATTAAAATAACATTTTCCTCATATCGAATGTCCGTACGGCGCTCTAACTAGAAATCCTACCAACCAAATTTTTTCTCTTTCGCAGCATCATTTTGTTTTATCAAAAACACTACGCACAGCAAATTTGGAGACAATCCTACATCTCTAACTATTTTTTCATCACAATTTTCCATAAAAAAATGATTTTCTCACATCTCATGTCCGTACGGTGCGCCAATTAAGAATCCTGGAAACCAATTCTTTTCTCCTTCGCAACAATATTTCATTGCATCGAAAGGACTATGCACAACAAATTTTGAGTCATTCCAACAAATCTACTTTTAATTACAACATTTTTGAAAAAAAGTAGTTACAAATAGCTTTGCTTCAAAGGTTATGTTATTTAGATTTGCCAAAAAAAAATGTTTCATCATGTTAAAAAAAAACTTCGGTTGCGAAAAATAAAACACAAAATATCACACAGAGATTCACAAATATTTGCGCAATGAATTCAAAAAATAATATATTTTCACCGAAAATCATTCACAATATTTTACCATACTTTATTCACATTCGTAATAAAAATGATAAATTTCACGTGTTCAGCGAAAAAATTGGTTATAAATTCACAAAAAAGATTCATCGAATATTCAAAATAATTGCGATTTCCCAAATAGAACTAAAAAAAATCGCGAGTATATAATTTTTCGTTTTGTTCTATCTGTCAAAATTTGGGAGCAGATGACAATTTCATAGCAGACGATACACAGAGGCTCATACGTCGCGGGCCGCGGACTCTGTGGCGCGATCATTTTCAAATTGAAAAAAACTCGACATCTCGTCTCAATCTTTGTTCGTATTTTACCCAAATACAAATTGATTCTACGCGTTATTGCGCAGAAAAAAGTGTGCAATCATAAAAAAAAAAAATGCTATGCTTCGACCGTCGAAGTTTCATCGCAGTCGAAATTTTTGTTAATTATGTTCACTCGATTTATTCGTTTACAGTTAATAATAAAAACAGCAAATTTTTTTTATCTGTCAACGTATTTTCTCCTTTTTGAAACAAGTCAAGAAACGAGTCGATATCTGTTTTCGCTGCTGAGATGTGATTTTTTTTAAGCAAAGACAAATTCACAAATTACACAAAAAATTAATTAATTAATTAATTAATTAATTTCACAAATTTTCGTCAAAAAAAAATCGTCTTATCGAATTTCACGAATTTGCCGTCTCTAAACCTTTCCACGCATAGAAATCGTATTTAGAAACTGATTCTACGCGTTATTGCGCAGAAAAAACTGTGCAATCATTAAAAAAAAAATGCTATCCTCCGACCGTCGAAGATTCATCGCAGTCGAAATTTTTGTCAATTATGGTCACTCGATTTATTTGTTTACAGTTAATAATAAAAACAGGAAATTTTTTTTCTGGCAACGTATTTTCTCCTTTTTAAAACAAGACAAGAAACGAGTCGAGATCTTTTTTCGCTGCCGAGATATTATTTTTTTTAAGCAAAGACTAATTTCACAAATTTTTGTCAAAAAAAGAATTGTTTTTTCGAATTTCTCGAATTTGTCGTCTCTAAACCTTTCCTCTCATCGAAATCGTATTCACAAACTGATTCTACGCGTTATTGCGCAGATAAAAAGTGTGCAATCATAAAAAAAAGAATTTTCTATCCTTCGACCGTCGAAGATTCATCGCAGTCGGAATTTTTGTCAATTATGTTCACTCGATTTATTAGCTTACAGTTAATAATAAAAACAGCAAATTCTTTTTCTGGCAACGTATTTTCTCCTTTTTAAAACAAGACAAGAAACGAGTCGATATCTTTTTTCGCTGCCGAGATATGATTTTTTTTAAGCAAAGACTAATTTCACAAATTTTCGTAAAAAAAAAAATCGTTTTTTCAAATTTCTCGAATTTGCCGCCTCTAAACCTTTACTCTGATAGAAGTCATATTTACAAACTGACTCTACGCGTTATTACTCAGATAAAAGGTGTGCAATGTTCAAAAATTGAATTTTCTATCCTTCGACCGTCGAAGAATTTTTTTCGATCGATTTATTCGTTTACAAGCTGATAAAAAGAAACTGCAAATGTTTATTCTATCCACGTACATCCAACGTTTTCTTAAATTTTACAAATTTTCGTCGAAAAACGATTTTTTTTTCATATTCTCACATCTTTTAAACAATTTTAAACAATTATTTATCGATAAAGTGAAAAAAACTGAATTTGTCGACTTTACAAGTTTTTCCGGACCGAGCAACTTATCCTTGTTTGTAATTAAATAATATTAAAAAAAAAATAATATGATATAATGAATATGATGGATGCTAAATTTGATTTTTTTAAGCGACGATAAATATCAATAAAATTGAATTGAAAAACGAAAATAAAAAATCGAATTTCTCGAACTTCTCGTCTCCAATACTTGTCTGTTTACAGAGACGATAACGAGCTGATTCCATGCTTTATGAGAAAGAAAAAAAATACATCTCAAATGTTAGAAAAGAATTTTTGTATAAGAGGACTGTCAAAGAGCCTTCGCAATCGAATTTTTCAAGAATTTCATCAATTTGTAAGAAGTATTTCGGAGCCATCTAAGACGACAAATTTTTTATTTGATTAACTATACTATTGAGTAGTACTATTGAGTACTACTTCCTCTTCAATACACGACAGGAACCAAGACGACATATTGAGACGGAGAACGAGGCCGATCTCCGCCTCAATTCATCGTCGATACTCGCTTGTCATTCATTGACATTTTTTCTCTCGATGTTTATTAGGTTTTTCCTGAAATTTGTTTGAATTTTTCATTTTTCGTATTTTTCGCGATTCAAATATTCGCGCGCGTGAAAATCGACCCGTTTATCGATTTTCACGCAAAGCGGCGCGCAGGTACTGCCGCAGTGACTCTCATTGGCTACGGGAATTTTCACGAGCGAGAATTTTTCGTTCTCGAGATAGCATTTTTTTTGCAGCATCCATAAATATCGACAAATTTCATTGAAAATCACAAACAATAGCAAATTTCTTGAACTTCTCTTCTTTAATACTTCGGTCTTCTACAGAGACAATAACGAACTGATACCATCTATTATGGGGAAGAAAAAAAAACATTGAAGGGGA
Organism: Ischnus inquisitorius; assembly: GCA_963924025.1. Taxonomy (NCBI): domain Eukaryota; kingdom Metazoa; phylum Arthropoda; class Insecta; order Hymenoptera; family Ichneumonidae; genus Ischnus; species Ischnus inquisitorius. The sequence goes on from OZ001253.1 coordinate 11,690,212, forward strand.
CGGATATAAAGGGGATATTTGATCTGAATGCTAAATGGTTATCGTGTTGGTGTTGGTACATTTTTGTGTGTTTGTTTTATACTCATTTAATCTGGTCATAAGTTTTAAGCCAATAAAACAACTTTACTAGACATGACTTGATACGTTAAATTAATTTGATCAAGTTCTACGCGATGCAATTCGTTATATCTGTCTCGTGTCTCAATATTTGACAGTTTATCGTCAAACAAAAAGGAAATATCTGTCGCGAATAATAATAATCAATTTGTATAAAAAAGAAATGTTTTTATTCGACGAAGGTTCAATACTATGAATCCATTTACATAACTGATAAATGTTTTTCCGTCATTCGTACTTTCGAAATAAAACGCAGAGCGCGACGTATAAACATACTACATTCGTAGCGCATAGCGCGAAATACAAATACACTCGATACGGAGCGCGTAGCGCGACATGTACCCCTGTGAGTGTCTCAAAAAATGTCTCGAAGGGACATTTTTCGGGGGGTTTGGGGGGCCGAGCCCACCAACAAGAGCCCTAGCGCCCGCACGGCGCTGAGGCGCTTGTATCATATAAGGTCTGTTGGAGACTTCGAGACAAATTTGTCGAGAAATTTGTAAAAAGTAGTAAAAATATTTGGAAGGCCCGCAATAGGCTGCAAATTTTTATTTCAGTAACGTCGCACTTCCTCTTCCATGCAACGCACAAATCATGACGATATCTCATTTCTTACTCGAGTTATCTTTTTTTACCTACGACGATGAATATCAACGAAATCCCACTAAAAACCGAAGAAAAAAAAATCAATTTTATCGAGTTTCTCGAGCCTAGCACACTGCTCATGGACAAAACGATGACGGACCGATTCCACGTGATATCGGAAACAAAATAAAACGTTTGAAATTTAAAAATCACGTTTTATTATTGTAACAAAATACAATTAATTAGAACCGATCCCTGGCTCCACTCACCACGGAGCCCAGTACATTCGACACGCGACAGATTTCCCCGCCCCGCCCTCCCACGGATACCCCTTTCGCGAACGCTCGGGAACGCTCACGACGACCCAACGAGAGCAGCAGCGACGACGAACGAGACGAGAGAGAGACAGGGAAACGGGACGGGAGATGTTCGCTCGACGCGGCGATGTCACGCCGCTGCTCGCTCTCCACTCCCGCTCGCCACTGCCACCAAACGCACTCGAGACCCGAACGCCGCTCGCCGCCCGACCCGTCGCTCAATGATCGCGAGCGACGACTCACACCGTCACGCTGCCGCCATCTGCCACGTCGCCCGACGATCGAGCGCAATTATCGACCGGTTCGGAGTACCGACCTCTCTCTCGCACCGCTACGCATCCGGGAGCGCTACGAGCCGAGGAGACTTCCGAGAAGACGGAGAGCGTCGCCAGCAAGCGTCAGCCTGGATCGTACCGCCATAGCGATTAGACGTACAGTGGACGATCACGTATTTCCAACTCAGATAATTCCAACCATCAGTTAAGTTGACGAAAAGACGACCAAGTAAGTTGAATCCGGACCCTTTTTCGGCTCCGTCTACCTGCTCGACGAGGCAACGGCAGCCCCTTCCCTTTAAATATCTACCAATAATATCGTTGCTGAACTTTGTCTGACAGAGAAAGAACGTGGCAGCTAGCATGTGGCGAGACAAAGATCGACGATTCTCTCCTACTCTACAGTCGAGTAGCGGACACATTCCGTCACTTTACCATAAAGGAAAAGTAGACCCGTGCCGTAGTACCATGATGCGCTATTGATACAGATATTTGTCTTATCAGAAACGTTTTTTTTTTATTTCTTGAAAATTTCTTAAAAATGTTCGAATTTATATTCATTTTTAAAAATCTCGACAATTTTTTTTCAAAAATATCAGAAAATGTTGAAAAAATGTAAATGGCTTCTAAAAAAATTAACCAATTTATTTCAAATGGAAAAAAAAAATCTTCGGCTGTTTTCGTTTCATTTATTTATTTATTTTTTACTTTTTGGTATTTTTGTTGCGCAATATTAGTATTCTTGATATCTTTAATACGATTGATTTTTTCATAATTTTCGTTGAATGAATAATTTTCCGTAATATAAATATTGCTGTTGCAAAGTTTTCGTAGTTTTCTGCAGTTTATATATTGTAGGTGCTCTGTTGATTTAAAATAAGTTCATTGCTTAATTCCGCCTCAAGTGATAAAAACGATGGTTGTTATTATAACGGAAATACAAGAATTTTGTGTCTCTTGAGAAAAGTAGTATAAATGGTCATATTTGTGGCCGGGAGCACTCAAAGAATTAGCGGTTGGTGTAATCGAAATTATTAACCATCGATTGGCCCCGATAGCGGTAAATCATTTTAACCACTTGTAATATCAACTTTAATATTCACTGGATATTAATGAGAAAACTTGTACTTTCTTTCATTTAGAAGGTATGTCGTTCCAATCCAGTCATGAAAGAATCTCACACAAAAATATTTTCCCACAGTAATTCTTAGCCTTTTTGGCTGCAATCTGATTTTTTTTTAAATAAGGAATGAAATCCAAACATTATTCCTGGTTAAATGATTTAACCGCGAAACATGAAAAAAGTAAAAATTCGTGGTTTATAATTTTGCATTAGTTAAAAAAAATTGTTTCGAAAGCTATGCTTGCAAACACCGTACATGACGTTGTTGACACGGTAAAAATCATCGCAAGATCGAATCTTACGGTAATTTCCACAACTGTCCTCATCCCCACGCGCTCCACGAGCGGCTACTCGCATCCCCACGCGCGACGCAAAACAGCGTTGGAGAGGGAATTTTTTTCGGCGGAAGGGGCAGTGGGCAAGCCCTCAAGCAGGTAGAAGGAAATTCAACTTATTTGATGGTGGCGGATTAGTCTGGCTCCCGAATATTGGAATTATCTGATCGTCCACTGTATACCAAGCCCGATACGAGATCGAGATAATTAAGAGTAGAGAAGTGGAGGAGAAACTTGTAAGAGTGAGTGAGCTTGTGCTTTATCATTTTTCCCACGCGCTGATACCGAGTTTCCTTCGCCCCGGCCCCGAGTTATTCCGTTCCTCGCGTTGGAACAATTGCCCGTTGTTCTTGCCTCTCGAGTCGCCGGCGTGGCCATTTTTCCGTGCACGTGGTGAGTGTTCGCGAGCGTGAGCCTAATCGTAAGTACCGTGATTCTATCGTGTCGGTGCATTTGTTTTATCGTGCGAATATTACCCCCGTGTTGCCCCCTAAATTGTGAGACGTCCCGAATAGCCCTTTTGATCAGCCGAAGGCATTAAATTGCGAGCCGAAAGGTCAGTTCCCGCCCCTGAGACTCTGCGAAAGATCGTTGAACGAGCCCGGCACGAGCCCTATTGAATAATCGGCGGCTATTGTCGCAGCGTATACGGTGTTACCCCGTGAAAGGTAGCTGGCGCCCAAAAAGTCCCTGTAAAGTTTCCATTTTCGAGATAGCCCGTAATCCGATCGAGTGATTTTGTGTACCGGAAATACTCGCGTTATTTTCCCCCTCGAATCTCAGTAGTCCCGAGTCCCCGAAAATTCCCTCGACGTGCCCGCCATTTGCGTAGCGGCGTGAGGCACGTACGAGGCCCTTCGCCCATTTTTCCCCATTGTTAATTTATATCGGTTATTGTTAACCCGCGAACTATTCAGTTTCCTCGACTTGTAACCGTTTCTCATTCTCTTTATGATTTAGTCGTAACCTTTTTAGTTGTATTATTTTTACTTTACTTTTCACCGTTTATTTAGTTTATCTTTACTATTTTCCTGCCGTTAAATAAAAGATTCTGTGTTAACTTGGCTTATTTTTCCCCGCCTCATTGTGTTAATTGACCCCCCATCACATTATATAAGGACTGTCGGAGACTTCGAGATGAATTTTTCGAGAAATTTGTAAAATGTTGTAAAAATATTTGGAAGGCCCGCAAAAGGCTGAACATTTTAATTTCAGTAACGTCCTACTTTCTTTTCCATGTAACGCAAAAACCATGACGATATCGCATTTCTTACTCGAGTTATCTTTTTTTACCTACGACGATGAATATCGACGAAATTTCACTAAAATCCGAAAAAAAAAAAAAAATTCTCGAGTTTCTCATGCCTCACACGATGCTTATGGACAAATCGATAACGGACTAATTCCAAGTGATATCGGAAACGAAATGAACCGTTTGAAATCTTAGAATAGCATTTTATTACATAAGGTCTTTCGGAGCCTCCCAGACAAATTATTCGAAAAATTTGTAAAATGTGGTAAAAAATTTGGAATTTGAAAACATTTGGTTAAGCAGACGAAAAAAAATTGGGTATAAATGTTTTATATACATGTGCTTTTATGCAAACCGTCCCTTCACTGGCTTGTTCACCATACAAGTCTGAAACGGAGCCCGGAGCGTGACGTGCATCCAAGATCGAATCGGAGCGCGTAGCGCGACGTTCATCCAAGTTCGTATCGGAGCGCGCAGCACGACGTGCAGTGTTGCCAGCCCATACTTTGATGATCTCACTAGGTGGCGCATGATATCCCACCAAAAACCGCTAAATTCGTAGGCGTTGTTTCCCGCTAAAAACCACTAACTATGAATATTTTTCCACCATAATTCAACCAACTTGTTATTATTATATTGTTATTATACTATTATTATATTATTGTTATTATACTCCAGCATCAGATAAACCCGAATAAAGCCAAATGGCAAACTTCCAAACGATCAATAAGATAACTGTTTTTGTTTTCATTGAAATATTACATTTTAAGGTACTTTTCATTTGATTAAATATTCTGTCACTCCCATATACTATCGTACAATTTAAACTGTTTTTTCAATTAATAGAAAGCCCCGCCGTAAGTTCGCACGTAAACTTTCGCCCGTGGACTTAGAAGCTATATATACGGCAGAGGTAGTAACGTCGCGCCATACCAGCAGGGATAGGTATGAAGTGAGCGATCAGTCGAACCTCGATCCTTCCCTATCGACTTACGACTCCTTTCGCATGTTACTTCGACTCCATCCCTAAAGACCGTTTTCGAAAAGGGATCGTTGACTCGAGTATTACATTCTCTAGTACAAATTGAATTGAAAACCGCGGATTGCGGAAAAGTTGCTTCGAGATGGGCAAAGACCCAATTAAACGTTATGCCCAAAAATTCAGAGATCGATGGCTCACGGACGTGCAATTGAAAGAATGGATCGTTCAGGTATATATAATATATGTTTTTTTACAGATTATGTCGCGACCGGCGTTAACATTTCCTAACACGCACTTTAATGGCAAAAAACAGGTAGCAGGCAAGGATACGAGGGTCCACTGCAAGTTCTGCAAATGCGAATTAGCAGCGAAATACGTGGATCTGGTGAATCACAGCAAAACATCCAAGCACATAAAAGCTGCAGAACCGTTCTCTTCGCAACGGCAACAAAAATTGTCGTTTCGTGATCAATCGCCGAGCTCATCAGCTGCCGAGGGATCGATGGCACTTTTTCTCTGTGCACATAGCGCTATCGTCTCGTGTGATCATTTGGGAGAAGTATGTACACATCACTTCAAGGACAGCGAGGCAGCCAAGGGCATGAGAATGCACAGGACGAAGTGCAGCGAGCTGATACAAAATGTACTCAGTCCTCACTTTCACGACGAGTTACTGACCGATATTGGGGACGGGAAGTACAGTCTACTATTAGACGAGTCCAACGACGTGTCCGTCAATAAATTATTGGGGATCGGTATAATTTACCACAGTGATAAACAGGGGAAAACGATCTCGAGTTTTCTCGCACTTGCAAAATTGGAAGCGTGCGATGCCGAGAGCATCGTTAATGCTTTGAAGAAAGTTCTCGAGGAAATGCGATTGAGTTTGCAAAATTTGATGGCTATCGGAACAGACAACGCATCGGTGATGGTCGGCATAAATACCGGCGTTTATGCAAAGCTAAAAGCAGAAGTTCCGTCGTTGATCTTGATCAGGTGTCTCTGCCACTCGTTGCAGCTCGCGGTTTCACATGCGATGTCAGACACTCTTCCAAGAAATCTCGAATTTCTAATTCACGACACCTATAATTGGTTCTCAAAATCCGCGATGCGGCAGATCAAATACCAGCAGCTTTACGAGACGATTAACTGTGGTGAACGTCCTTTACAAATTCTCCAGGTTTCGGACACGAGGTGGCTCTCGATAGAGGCGGCTGTCGATAGAACGCTCCACCAATGGCTCGAGTTGAAAACTCATTTTAATATGACGAGACTGTCAGAGAAGTGCTACACTGCGGAGATTCTATACAACATGTATTGCGACGAGAAGAACATGCTGTACTTGTTGTTTCTCAAGCCGATTTTGTCCGAGATACAAGTCGTGAACAAGGGGTTTCAAAGTGAAAAAAACGACCACATGAAACTGTTGAACGATCTCACGATCGTTGTGCAAGGCATTTCGAAGAAACTCCTGTTGCCATCGTGTAGGATAGACCCTCTGCTGAATTCCATCGATGATTACCTTGATCCTAAGCCGTACTTGGGATACTCATTCGAGAAAAAAATAGAGCAGCTGAGGAATGATGGACAACTGAACGCCAACGACGAACATGGGATCCGTGAACGGTGCAAATCATTTCTACTCAGCCTCTTCAAGCAGCTGAAACAACGATTGCCCGAGAATGTTACCATTCTTAAAAAAGTATCGCTGTTGTCGGTGGATAACGTCTTGAAAGCGGTTAAAGAACCAATACAACCGTTACTCCAATACGTGGGTGGTTCTAGAGACATCGATGCGATCGAATCGCAACTCTCAAAAATTTATTTGATTGACTGGACAAACAAAACCGATACAATATCGTTTTGGAACGAGGTGAATAAGTACAGGGACGCGTCTGGAAGTAATCCGTTTGGTGATCTAGCGTCTTTTGCTCTGTCGATGCTTATTCTCCCATACTCAAACGCACAAGTTGAGCGCATATTTAGCCAACTCAATCTGGTGAAAAATAAAACGCGGAACAAGATGTCTGTCAGGATGACGAATGCGATCTTGACAATTCGCTTCGGATTAAAAAGAAACGGGAAATGCTGCCACAACTACGTTCTGCCACCGGAAGTTCTACGTCGAATCGGTACCAAAGTCGCTTATACAAAAACAGCGGTCGAGCCGAACTCGCAATCAGCTGTTGGCGGAAACGAAGACATCGTCGATTTTTGTTTCGATGAGCAATAAGATTTAATCGAGTTATTGGGTTAAATTTAACAGAGATAATATAATATATGATACCGTTGACATGTTCAATTTAGATGATTTATAAAAAATGTCGGGAGACCCATCGTATAATAAAACATAGTTTTAGGGCAATTTGAGTTCGCTAATTTCCGTTTACGATTTGAAGCGATTACCATTTGGACGCCTGCGATTCTATTATGATGAGATTTACAGAATTTGAATTTTCTTATAAGAGAATGAATTTTTCGAAAGAGTTCGTAACACCTCAGCTTGGATGTGAATTTGATTTGGAGTATAGTTGAATCGGCACTTGTAACTATATAACTCCACTCCCAGGTTTGGATACCTTTAGATTCTATTAGTTTTCCCATATTACACGTAATAGTACAGTACTCCACGAGGGCGAAAAACGTTTTTGTAACGAGTGCAATCACATGAGTTAGAAAAAGTGTTTCGCACGAGGGATGTACGATATTTTTCATCACAAGGTGCGAAAGTGACGGTTTTACGCACGCGAAACGGGCGGAAAAGTAGCCATTTCCACACCGAGTGATGAAAATATACTTCCAGTTTGACAATTCAAATGGAGAACACCTCCGTTTCCCACTTAAACGCTAAATTAATTTGAAATCGCTAATTTTCCCGCCAACCACTTAAAATATAAATCTTCTCACCAAAAAAGTTTCAAACCAGCCAAATTTCCCACCAACCGCTAAACTTATAAATCTTCTCACCAAAAATTTTTCAAAACCACCAAATTTAGCGGGAATACCACCAAGTTGGCAACACTGGCGACGTGTACCTCTGTGAGTGCCTTAAAAAATGTCCCGACGGGAAATTTTTCGGGGTTTTGGGGGCTGTCCAACAAGTGCCTCTGCGCCCGCAGGGCGCTGAGGCGCTTGTTTATTTTTCTTCCACAACTCATTGACACATTCATAAAAGTATTTTAAGGGGGCTGAGTGACCTAAATAATCTTTTTTTTAATTAATTTTTTTCGCTTTATTATGAATATGACATCAAGCAAGACTCTACCCACATAAAATACATATACTTAACTACTTTTTTGAATTTTTTTGGAGCCATTCAGCGGATGGTATCGCTGCGAGACCAAATTGTAAAAAAATCACTTGTCGTAGCTTTCGGGCTACAAAAGTCAACGGATCTTGGCTTTTGAGGTCTCATTTTGTTCGCACCGATAGTCATTCCGGTCCGAATGTGGGATTTTTTTTTACATGCTCTCCGGATGGAACGACAAGCTATAATGTGAGAAAAAAAACGATGTTTTTTGGATTCTTGGAAAAAAAAGGTAACGGCAACTTGACCTTACCTTGCATCCTAAATTCCCACATTCGGACCGGAATTACTGTTGCGAACAAAATGAGACGTCAAACGCCAAGATCCGTTGACTCGTCTGGTCCGAAAGCTACGACAAGCAAAGAGAAATATACTTGTCGGGAAATGAATTTTAAAGTTTGATGAAAGTAATCAACTTTAGTGACTCAAAAAAAAAAATTGCTTTGTCGCATGAAAATCTAAATTTTAATTTTCATTGACACAAAAAGAATTGTAAAAAAAGAAATTACTTAATTCACCAATATATCATTTTATCACAAAAAAAATTCGTAAAAATAATCAGTGAAGAAAACTGTCGAGGCGAATAACATGACAATGAAAAGATATAGAGAAATTCGGAAAAAATACTGTCGCACCGTTGACGTTTCAAAAAGAGGTTATCGATTCAAGATTTGGTGCTTTTCGACACTGTCACGGCACAAATATTATTTTCACTATTTCACTGAAAATTATAGTATCTATGACGTTCATTCACAAAAACTATAACCACCGTGCACATCGATAAACGCAATTTTCTGGATGCCGGTTTTTTACGCGTTTGACAGATCGAGTAAAAAATTCATGGCTGCCGTAGTACGCCGGTGTAGCGTAGACCGCGTAGACTCGACGAAGCGCGGTAGCGGCGATAATCTAACTCGCATCGATTGGAAGTAACGACCGCAGGGTCGGTAAATCGTTACCGACCAAACGTGTTTTCATAAAACACAACAAATTTCTCGGGAACTCAACTTATTTTTTTTTCATGAAAATGATCTGGTTATTTTTCTGAATGGCTATGAACTTTTTCCAAGTTCTAAATTGACAGAATTTTTTTTATATGGAAAAAATGGTGGAAAATCATAAAATTCAAAGTGAATTTAGAAATCTAAAAAAATTCTGACATATTCAAGAAAATGAACGAATCATTTTCATTGAAAAAAAAGTTGGATTGCCAAAAGATTTGTTGAACAATTTTTTTTTCATTAATTTGCTAATAACATTTTGGAATTTTTATTTTGCAAAATTGATCTTTTCAGTACCTTCAATATGCATGATTTTTTAAAACATTTTATATCATCGAAAACCACAATTTTTCAATAATACATGCAATAATTATTTGTTATCTTACTAAAATGCTTCTAATTTTGGTAATTTTTGAAATTTCGGTCTGAAATTTGGTGTGTAGGTAGTACACAGTATGTACTATCAGAAATAAAAAAAAAAAATCGTTTTTTTTTTTTAATTTAGGTGACTCAGCCCCCTTAAGTCTGATATAGTGTACGTCATTGATGCTACGACGATTTTACAGGCTTTAACGGATGATTGGAAATAGTCTATCGTTGCGTATAAAACTGACCCTTCGTCAATTTTTGAGGCTTTTCACGACCGCTTGAACAGGGTTTTAGAACGAGTCTACAACAACGTAAGTATGCGATTCTCCAAGAGTTCCCAAAAATTTTCACGGTATCTGGAAATCAGTCGATAATCGCGTATGGGCAGTGTATGGGAACGGAGCCAAAGTCATATTCAGAAAAAAGTATTTCCCATACTAATATACATACCGTTGATACCATTTCCCATACTTCTTTCCATACTCATATGAAGACTCTGCCTCATACTACTTTTTTCTACGCAGGATTCTGATAGTAGAAAGAAAACAAAAATAAAATAAACAAACGATGTCTGTGAAAAACAGAAGGATACAATCCTCGGAACTTATCTGCAATGGAAAATTTCTATTGCCAACCCTCGCGACAAACCATAACGGAACGTGAAGGTATACCGGGTGGCTCATTATATCGGCCCTGATCCTCGGTATTCTTCACGCCAACGATTGAACGGATATACTCAAACTGGTTACTAACGTTACGGAACTTACTGAAACACACGATGACTAACTTTAATTACGGTAGCGCTATACAAAAAAAAACCAGGTCGGCACGGCCTGTGACGAAAATTCAAAAAATAGCGTTACAAGAAACATATGTTATACTATCACTTTGAATTTTTTTGGAGCTGCACACGACATTTTCTCGTAAACAAAAACCGTTAAACTCTTTTTGATTTGCCACAGACTTAGTACCGAACAAAATCATTACTTTTCGCTAAGTAGGTCTTATTTCATTCGTGATTACATCATTGCAGAACGAATGCTTAGTACTTTTCCCAGCTTCTCCCGCGAAGCTATCGACTGAATGGTGAATACAATTTTACGTTTTCCACTTTAAAAAGTAACTGGTTCATATGATCGTTCGCTATAAATCCATTTTTTTCGCATAAAAAATCTTCGCACTCTCTCTGTTATGTACTCTGTTACGACAAAATTAAGACATCAACAAAGGAAATCTCTGCAGTCATTCATACTAAAACCTGCGGCAAGCGACGAAATGTATCTTATAGCAGCGACTATTCGAGCTTGACTGATTTCAACACGAATACACCGACAACAACACAAAAACGAAATTGTGATCGGCAAAACTTCAAAATCGAAATATATTGTGACACACCAACTTTTTAGAAGAGGGCTAGTAACTAGAGGAGCACGCTGCACGCGCCCGAACCCTCTTGTAGAGCCTTGACCAATCAGGGCGCGAATAAAACAACAACGATATAATGTTTAATAATATAACAACAACTAGATATGACAGGGGCGCGATGCGCACGTCTGAAACTTTCTGTCAAATATCGACTAATCAGGGCACGAATAAACCGGCAACAACACAAATATCGAACTTTCGATAGGCAAAACGTGAAAGTCGATATGTCTCGCGACACACTAAATTTTGAAAAGCACGACATTGTTTGACGTCCCCGCGTAAAAAAAGTAGTCTGGGAACAGGAAATAACCCACATTCCGATTATACTCGACCGTACACTCTTTCCCATCCTATTCCCCATATTACAACCCATACTCGATTTAATGCGTATTTCCTTACTACTTTTTTCACGCGGGTTCCCTCGGCCCGTGACCAGGGAGAACGTGGCAGGGTTTCTAGGCGCCGGCCGATGCAATCGCCGATTCGGCATTCTTGCTGACCGCGATCGAGCGTCGGACGCTCGATGCATCGGTTGCTCAACCTATTCAGCGTGCGTCTGGTGTTGCAACTTAGCGCTCGTACGCCTCGGGTGCTCGATCGCAACCTCGGACGTACTCGCGTACGGTTTCAGGGTATAACACCGCGTACACAATTTCGCCGCGACACTTTGCGAGGCCGATGATAATAAGCGTTGGCGCTTAAGCACGGAATCCCCGGTATCGAAAGTTTGTTCACGCCGATGTGTATCATATTGTGCGGCCTGCCGCTGATAGGCCTCTTGGAGGTCATGTGTTACCTGCTCTCGCACGACGTCGAGATACCGTACGGCGTGAGATCGCAGTCTCCTTTCTCGCGACGACGATAGTAATTGTGCGGTTTCGGTTCCCGGCCAAAGTTTAAATACGCGGGAGTGTTATTGATCGACGAATGGACCGAGGTATTAAAAGCAAAACGAAACTCGGGTAGATGTTCGTCCCATGCTCGGTTAGCGTTCTCGATGAACGACACAATCATTGTTTTTAGCACATAGTTCACGCGTTTGACCGGAATCACTTGGGGATGGTACGGCGGGGTGTACGAGTATTGGGTTCCCCGTGCGCATTGGCGAATTCAGTGCCGTTGTCGGTAAGGAGAACCTGCGGTGTTCCCCAGCGAGAGAACACGAGCTCCTCGAGAGCTTCACCGATTTTCTTCGCATTGGATTTTCGCAACGCGCAACAGTCCATCCATCTCGTGAATGAATCTTGTATCACCAAAACGTATACGAAAACTGCGTGACTCCTCGGGAACGGCTCCAATATGTCCGCGGCAACGCCCGGACAGGGCTCCTCGATTATTCGTCTTCCCATTAAGTCCATCGGCGGGAGCTGTTCTACTTTAGTGCGTTGACAGACGCCGCAATGACGTACGTGACGCACTAAATCACGCATCATACCGGGCCAAAAATACGAAGCACAAATTCGCTGATAGGTGTTATCTACGCCGAGATGCCCCGTCTGCAACGCATCGTGATTTTCGCGTAATACTTCGGCCCGTGCCGGGCGCAAAATCACGAGCTTCCATTCGAAATAATCCCTCTCCGGTAGCACGCGACGCTTCGTACGACGATGCACGTGGAGTCGATTTTCTATACCCCTCTATGTAGGAAAACGCGCCGATTTCTCCAGAACTTCTTTTATACGTTTCGCGTACCAACGATCTTGATCCTCGTCGACCGGCTCTCGGGCTATGCGTCACCCCCCGTGATTCCGACCGCGAACGCGAATTCATCGGGCTCGGTTTTCTGATTCTCCGGCGGTAACCCCGTGAACATTCGACTGAGCGTATCGGGAACATGGTTCACCGCCCCTTTGCGGCGTAATACCGCGAAATCGTACTGTGCGAGTTGCAATGCTCAGCGTGCGAGCCTACCCGCGAGATCCTTCGACGTTTGTAGCCATCGCAAGCTGTGATGGTCAGTAATAACGAGATGCGCTCGAAACTTTTTGATCGACTAAAGAATCGCCAAATACTCTTGCTTGGTTGTCGAATAATTCCTCTCCGCTTTCGAGAGCGTTCAGCTCGCGTACGCGATTGGGTGTTCGATTCCGTTAATTTCCTGCGTGAGAACAGCCCCTAACCCGGTCATGCTGGCATCGATTTGTAGCGTAAACTTTGCATCAAAATCCGGGCACGCCAGCGTGGGCGGATGAACGAGAGCCTCGCGAATACGTTCGAAGACCCGCCGCTGTTCTGCCTCCCATACCCATCGTTGGCTTTTCTTCGTGAGCTTCGTGAGAGGCCCAGCGATCTCCGCAAAACGCTCAATAAATCGCCGATACCTTGACGGCATTTCCAAAAAGCGTCGGAAAACTTTGAGATTCGTCGGTATCGGGAAATCTCGAATCGGAGCAGTTTTCTCGGGATCGACCTGCAGCCTGTGACGATTCACGCGAACGCCCAGGTACCGTACCTCGGGGCAGCAGAACTCGCATTTTTCCGGATTTATTAGCAACCCCGCGCCCGTGATTCTATCGAAGATACGCGAGAGCCAGGAAAGATGTTCATCAAAGGTTTCGATCACGATAATAATATCATCGAGATAGGCAAACGCGTGCGGTTCCATCTCTGGTCCGATCAGCCGACCTAATAACCTTTGGAAGGACGCGGGTGCACTCGTAAGCCTGTATGGCATTCGCGTAGATTGAAACAATCCCCGCTGCCGTACCGTAAAAGCCGTGATGTTCTTAGATTCCGGGGTCAATCGAATTTGGTGGTATGCCTGGCTCAAATCTAAAGTAGACATATATTTCGCAGAACGCAACCGGTCGAGGATTTGATTCATATACGGGAGCGGGTACGCGTCCTGTCGCGACACGTCATATACTTTTTGAAAATCGAGGCAAAACGATACGTTTTATTCGGCTTCGGCTAAATCCACAGTTGATTTTCAAGGATCGTTAAAGAAGTATCCCACTTGTGACACCATTTAGCTTGTGACGTGCGGGGGCGTCTCGTACAGACAGCTGAACGAACCTCGAAGATTTACCGCGATGTTTATTCGCGACTACGCGAGCTTTTAGAGAGAATTGAATATTCCCGAACTCAATGTTAATTGAACTAATAATAACACTAAATATTATGTGGCTCGATTGATACTACAGTAGACAGCCTCTCGGGGTGTTGAGTATTACCGCGCGGGGCAGATACGAGTCACGGAGCCCTAATCTGATCTACTTCGAGCGTTGGTTTATTAGAGACTGACCTGAGAATCAGATGAATCGGAAATATATGGCGGTGCGTTCGCCGTTCGTAGATCAGAGGGAACGGGGTAAAATGGTGGGATGAGCAGGGTGAGCAATTAGATGGATATTCGTATTATTGTTGGCTTTTGTGCTCACCGTGAGATTGGCGGCGTTTGCGATTTGTCGCCCGCCTCTGTGAGCGCGTTGAGCATTGCTGACGCTGCAGATTCCGACACGTGGCGCGAGTCGCGAGGCTCGTTGCGATGCGGAGTATCTTCTTGAAATTTACGGGTCGTTGGAGCGTCGCGTGAGACGCTATAGTTACAATGCACAGCTTCGTTGGTCGATTTGATTTTCTTTTTAAAAACTAAAAACAAAAATGCCCAAGCCTAATCCGTTGAAGGGTACATGCGGGTACTTGCGCCGCAGCTGAGCGCCAAATGTTTTATTGATCCGCTCGCACCATCGACCGGGGCCATAAAATAATTCGGTTTTTCCGCGTCAAGGAACAAACCCTGCGTAGACCTTTGCAACGGTACCAGCTGAAAGGGTAGACGCTTCAATGATTCTGCCAATCAGCAGTCGCGTTTTATTTTTTCTTACCAAACAATCGACCAGCGAGGACTTCTCAATTTTTTGGAAGGAAGCGACGCTTCGTCGCGTCCCTTCGAAAATCAGTTCCTTCAGACACGTTAACCACGACGGATCTCTCAAGATCGACAACAAGACGATCGAGATTCGTACGCGAGACATAACAATAGAACTCACAAACATACAACGAGCCGTCAGTCGCAACTGGCAACTTTGTTAATATTTGAAACTTGTATATTCCTGTTTTTATCGATTAAAATTTCACTTTATCCGACATTCAGCAATCTTCCCTTACTTACAAGAAATAAACGGCTACATCACATTAATTTGGGGCGTAGCGTTCCAAGAGTCATCGTCGCGAGTCAGCGTAATCGAGCCTTACAACCTCGAGAGCATTCGTCGAAATTCGCGGTGCTTACGGAACATTTTTATGGTCCTTCGAGGCCGGATTTAGTGCTCGTGACTGTGGAAATATATTCAAAAAAGTTCAAATTATCAAAGTGAATCAAAGTGAATCAAAGTGAAGTAGTGCAAGTGAGAGAAATCACGCGAACATCAGTGGTCTACTGAGAAACGACACAGCATTCGGACTCAGAACCAACTGCAGCTCGACCACGAGCTGTGAAAACAACGGAAAGTCGGGCAGACACTGGAATTCGGAGCACACCAGCTGACGGGAATATTGGACAACGCAGGGAAGCAGCACTCTCTGGACCGACCTCAGCTACAAGGTAAGCTCGCTCAGATTTATCACCGACCATACTCCGTCCGTTTCTTCTCTCCCATTTTCACATTTTCCTTAAAATCATCGACAAAAGATGGCAAACGCGGAACAAATTAAAGTCCTGATACACCAACGCGGCACAATCAAAGGACAATTAACGGCGTTTAAAACGTTTCTCGAGAGGAATAGTCAAGGTGAACCAGACACCAAGAAATTGACTATTCGGTCGAACAAGCCTAAGTCCGTTTTCGAATCATTCGACGGCATACAAGATCAGTTAGAATTATTAGACCAAGAAACTGATCACACAGTGGAACGGTTCGAAATTCAAGAACAATACTTCGATGTTGTCGTAGACACGGAAAAGTTAATAAATCCGATTCAGCATATCGAAAGACAACCCGAAGTAATTAACCGTGACAACACTCGCGTAGAATCAGTGATAGGTTTCGCGCAACGACCGCGCCGGATAAAGCTACCGGAAGCTTCTCTCCCAACTTTCAACGGACGGTATGAAGAATGGCTATCGTTCAAAGACGCATTCACGTCAATGATACATAGCCAGTCTGACCTTAACAATGTCGAAAAACTTCAATATTTAAAATCAACGCTCTAAGGAGAAGCGTTACGAAAAATTCAAGCTTTCTCCATCACCGAGGAAAATTATACGCTCGCGTGGGAGCTGTTACAAAAGACATACGCGGACGAACGCATTTTAATCTCGAAGCACTTGAGCTTGCTTTTAAGACTTCCGGTGCAAGAAAAAGAGACATCCGAAGGTCTCACAAAATTAGCAGATGAAACCCAACAACATCTGCTATCACTAAAATCACTCGGTATTAACGTAACCGGGGCAATCATCGTTCAAAATCTTGAAGAGAAGTTGCACAAGTCCACATGTGACAAATGGGACGAAACAGCATCCGGATCTAGTTCGCACGGTCAACAGACAAAGACAAACTCGCAATCAAACCACGGGAAAGAGAACCAGAAAACGAGAAAACAAGCGTTCATAACATCGACCGCAGCATCGTGTCCAGTGTGCAAGGACAAGCCACATCCGATTTATCGATGCGAAACATTCCGCAAATTCACCGTTGCCAAAAGGATCAAGGTGATAGAGGATGCTGCACTCTGGAATTTGCCTCCGGCCTAACTACGAAGAAAAGGACTGCAAGTCCGGGAATTGCATGATCTGCAACCAACGCCACAACACGCTCCTGCATCAAAACAAAGATCAGAACAACACAGCGAGTCGATCCTGACTCGTGGAATCCACAGGAACAGAGCATCAATGCTTTTCATTAACAGCGCGTACCTCGATGAACCAGCTGATGACTAGTGCATCAGTCTACGCACTCGATAGAGATCGCAAACCCGTGATCTGCCGCGCTCTCCTCGACACATGTTCATCAGCAAACTTCATCACCGAGAAACAAGCTGCGGCTCTACGATTGCCGAAGCAACGATGTTCCATTCCTGTGGGAGGACTCAACGATTTAACGACAACAACGAAGAATGTAGTGAGCCTGAATATTCGCTCGACGCAAAACGGTTTCGAGAAAACTCTCAGTTTTCTTACGATTCCAAGAATATCGGACCTCATACCGAGCGAAGCAATCTCCCGCGAATCACTCAGCATCCCGCCAAACATTTGATTGGCAGATCCAGAATTCTGCAAGCCTGCTCCAGTGGACTTACTTATCGGAGCTGGACCCACGTTGTCACTCTTCTGCGTCGGACAGTTATTTTTTCCTTCCATTTGTCAAAATTTACTTTTTCTTCTTCTTTTATTTACACATGGTTTCATAATTATCGCGGTAAAAAAGCTGGGTTCGATTCTCCAAGCTTCTCAATGGGTGTGACGACAATCGTGGTAGGATACTGGAAACGGTTCTCCAATCTTCCCAATGGAATTCACGACAATCGCGGTAGGAAGCTAGAAACGGTGCTCCAAGCTTCCCGATGGGTTTCATGACAATCGCGTTAGGAAGCTGGAAACGGTTCCCCAAGCTTTACAATGGGTTCCACAACAATCGCGGTAAGAAGCTGGGAACGGTTCCCCAAGCGTCTCAATGGGTTTTACAACAATCGCAGTAAGAAGCTGGGAACGGTTTCCCAAGCTTCTCAATGGGTTTCGCGACAATCGCGGTAAGAAGCTGGGAACGTTTCCCCAAGCTTCTAGATGGGTTTTACAAAAATCGCGGTAAGAAGCTGGGAACGGTTCACCGAGCTTCTCAGAGGCTGCCAAAAGAATATTGGCCTGAGCACAGTTCACTATTCTCGGCGAATTACTCGGCGAGATACGGCGCGATACTCGGCGATATACTTGGCGAGATACGCCGAGTTACTCGCCGAGAAACTCGGCGAGAATCAATCCCATATTCTTTTTTTTTACGCGGGAAGGTCCAGCAAGGCCGTATCTGTCAACGGAAGAGCTTCATTGCGAAGAGCATTTCCAGCGAAATACCACACGCGATTCGACTGGAAGATACGTTGTCGCGCTACCGTTTCGCAAAGACCGCGAAGCGATTGGCGAATCGCGCGGCAGAGCATTAAATCGTTTCAATGCTCTCGAACGAAAATTCAATCGAAACACAGAAGTGCGAGATCAATACACCGCTGTAATCAACGAATACATACAGCTCGGACACATGTCACCGGCAAGAGATGCACAAGATTCTACAGGATTCTATCTACCTCATCACGGCGTAATCAAGGGAACAAGTATGACGACAAAGATTCGCGTGGTCTTCGACAGATCCGCGAAATCGAGCTCGGGTGTCTCGCTAAACAACGCACTGATGGTCGGACCGACTATCCAGGACGACATATTCTCGCATGTCATTCGCTTCAGACTACACAACTATGTGTTGACTGGTGACATCGAGAAGATGTATCGGCAATTGCTGGTGCGAAAAGAAGATCGGAAGTTTCAGCGGATTCTGTGGAAGCTCGAAGACACAATCAAAACTTTCGAACTCAACACAGTGACTTTCGGACTCGGCCCGGCTCCATTCCTCGCCATTCGCGCACTACAGCAATTGGCAAACGACGAATCAGAGAGATGTCCGAAGGCATCTAAGATACTGAAGAGAGATTTATACGTAGACGATCTGCTCACTGGCACCGAGACGATAGAAGAAGGCATCGTCATTCGAGACGAAATAATTCAGATGTTGCAGCTCGGCGGGCTAAACATGAGACAATGGGCATCCAATGACCCACGCCTCTCGGAAGGAATACCAGAGGAAACCGTGAATCTAAAATTGCAATTGAGCGACGACAAAACACTGAAAACGCTCGGGGTTTATTGAAACTCACGCGAAGATTCCATCGTCTACACAGCAAACCCTCTCGCAATAGGCAACGCTATCACGAAGCGAACGATACTGTCCGAAATCGCGAAGATCTATGATCCTTTGGGTTTACTTGGACCAGTCATACTGTACGCTAAGGGTCTCATGCAAAAACTTCGGCATTTCAAGTTGGACTGGGATGAGTCAGTGCCCAGTAACATGCACACAGCATGGACTAGTTTTTGTGGACAGCTCAACCTCGTTAACAACTTGGCATTCGATCGAAAAATCCTCACGGAAAACGTCGTAAGTCTTCAACCACACGGCTTCTGTGACGCAAGCGCAGCTGGATACGGCGCGTGTATCTACCTTCGATCAACGAACGATCAAGGACGCTCGCTGTGCAAGCTTCTTTGCGCTAAATCGCGAGTAGCCCCGCTGAAAACTACGTCAATACCTCGGCTGGAGCTATGCGGAGCACAGTTACTTGCAAAATTGTACAACTCGGTAGCAAAAATAATCGAGAGAAAAATCGACAGCACGACCTTTTGGACAGACTCGACAATTGTTTTATGTTGGATCAACACATCACCGTACACCTTGAAGACCTTCGTTGCAAATCGAGTCACCAAGATACAAGAAAAAACCGAACCGACAGACTGGAGGCACATCAGCTCAGAAGACAATCCAGCCGACGCTCTCTCGAGAGGGCAATTGCCTGAAGATTTTTTGACCAACAATCTTTGGAAATTTGGACCGAATTGGATAACGGACGACCAAGCATCATGGCCAGCATGGAAGGTACATCGAACAGAACAAGTGCCCGAGAAAAAACAAGGCATATGTCTTGCCGCTCAGGTGACGCTAAACGACGAAATCTTTACGCGATTCTCGTCTTTTACGAAACTAAAACGAGTAATCGCATATTGTCTGCGCTTCAGAACACGCAACCGTCTCGCGGGCGCACTGCAAGCTACTGAATTAGCATACGCTGAAAAAATCATAATAAGAAAAATTCAAACACGAGCATTCAGCGAAGAAATACGCGATCTCAGCGGGGGGAGACGAGTCGACAAAAAGAGCAAGCTCATCTCCTTGGAACTATTCATTGACAAGGATGGATTGCTAAGGATGGGTGGCCGGTTGCAGAACTCTAGTATTCCGTACTCTTAACAACATCCAATACTCTTGCCTCGATCTAACCACGTCTCAGACCTCATCATCGAGGAGCAACATCTGAGCAATCTGCACGCTGGAATACAGACAACATTATACGCTATACGACGACGCTACTGGCTTCTCCACGGCCGGAATCAAGTGCGAAAAATCATTCGCAAATGCACACGATGCTTCCGCTTCAATCCGTCGACGGTTGACCACACGATGGGTAATTTACCCGACGTTCGGATCACTCAAGCCCGGCCGTTTTACAAGGTGGGAGTCGACTACTGCGGCCCATTCTATATCAAAGAAAAAAAGCATCGTAATCGGTGAAAAATCAAAGTCTACGTCGCAGTCTTCGTCTGTCTGGTCATAAAGGCAGTACACCTAGAGGTAGTAAGCGACATGACGACCGAGGCTTTTCTAGGCGCTCTCAGGAGATTCATCTCGAGACGAGGAAAGCCACACTCGATTCACTCCGACAACGGATCAAATTTCATCGGCGCAAACAATGAGCTGCATGAAATTTACACACTGCTGCAGTCTCAAGAGCATCAAGAAAAAGTGACGCATGTTCTCGGTAATCAAGGCATCACTTGGAAATTCATTCCACCATTATCACCACACTTCGGTGGTATATGGGAATCAGCAGTGAAATCCTTCAAGCATCACTTGAAGCGCGTCATCGGAAACGCTTTATTCACATTCGAAGAATTTAATACGTTTGCTATCGAAATCGAAGCCATTCTTAACTCGAGGCCTCTTACACCTATTTCTACCGACCCAAACGATCGCCTTGTCCTCTCTCCAGGTCATTTCCTTGTCGATGATTCACTAACGAGCTTACCGGAGTTGGACTTTAGTTCAACTCCATCAAACAGGTTATCCAATTGGCAGCATATCCAAAAGGTTCGACGAGACTTTTGGACCAGATGGTATAAGGAATACCTCAATGAATTGAACATCCGACACAAATGGATGAGCGGTGAACATCACATCAAGGAAGGTACAATCGTCATCCTCAAAGAAGACAACCTTCCGCCGATGCAATGGGCTCTGGCACGCGTTATCAAAACGTATCCAGGAGCCGATGGGATCATCAGAACAGTGAGAGTGAAAACAGCAAAGGGTGAATTCGATAGAAACGTGAGACGATTGGCACCATTGCCGGTTGATAAAAAAGACTATAATAACGAACAATAAGTGGTGATTCTCGTGAAGTAGATCTAACGTCACTATAATCACAATAAAATCATTGATCGGAATCCTCTCAACGAGGGGAGTCTGGAGCGTCGCGTGAGACGCTATAGTTACAATGCACAGCTTCGTTGGTCGATTTGATTTTCTTTTTAAAAACTAAAGACAAAAATGCCCAAGCCTAATCCGTTGAAGGGTACATGCGGGTACTTGCGCCGCAGCTGAGCGCCAAATGTTTTATTGCTCCGCTCGCACCGTCGACCGGGGCCATAAAATAATTCGGTTTTTCCGCGTCAAGGAAAAAACACTGCGTAGACATTGCAACGGTACCAGCTGAAAGGGTAGACGCTTCAATGATTCTGCCAATCAGCAGTCGCGTTTTATTTTTTCTTACCCCCAAACAATCGACCAGCGAGGACTTCTCAATTTTTTGGAAGGAAGCGACGCTTCGTCGCGTCCCTTCGAAAATCAGTTCCTTCAGACTCGTACGCGTACGCTGGAGATTCGTACGCGAGACATAACACTAGAACTCACAAACATACAACGAGCCATCAGTCGCAACTGGCAACTTTGTTCATATTGGAAACTTGTATATTCCTGTTTTTATCAATTAAAATTTCACTTTATCCGACATTCAGCAATCTTCCCTTATTTACAAAGAATAAACAGCTACATCACATTAATTTGGGGCGTAGCGTTCCAAGAGTCATCGTCGCGAGTCAGCGTAATCGAGCTTTACAACCTCGAGAGAATTCATCGAAATTCGCGGTGCTTACGGAACAGTCGTAACAGTATTTTTTCGCGACTACGCTGAACAGTCCATATTCCATGCCTGCAAGGCGGGTGGAATGTGGCCGATTTTTGACTAGCTGGAAGAAAAGTATAGCAGCGAGGAGAAAAGTGAAGCAACGGGAAGAAAAGTGTTGCAGAGGGCAGAAAACTGGTACTTTTCTGCCCGCTCCGCCGCAGAGGGCAGAAGAGTAGTACTCTTCTGCCCTCTATTTTCCATAACGTTTTGTAGAAAACGCCCCTTTCGTTTGTCGTTATATCGAGTGACTCTCTCAGTAGAGGTCAGTACGTATAGACAATATTTCAAAATGATGGCCGTCGGTGGTGGGGTGCTGGCTAGGCATTGCTTCGCCTGTGCCTCTCGCTCGCTTGCTTCCCCCCTCCCTCGAGGGTGCGTTGGGGGTCCTAGATGGCTGTACTAGGAGTGGCTGAAGAGTGGGTGGGCGGGAGGGAGGGGGGTCCGGTGAGTGGATGGGAGGTCGGGTAGGTGGGTGGATGGGTGGGTGGTCAGGTGGATGGTTGGGGGGAGGGTAGTCGGCAGCTGTTGCTCCGTCGACATCTGAGTCCCAACCACTCACCCTAGGTCAAGGACTTGGGCAGCTAGACGCATGGCTTGGTGAGGATGCGGTGTAGTGGAGAGGGACGCTCGAGAAGGGAGAGCGCGTGGATGGAGTGGAGGGGTGCGCTCGAGAAGCGCGAGCGTGTGGGAGCTGTCGAGCGCTCGGAGCGCCGAGGCCCATTGCGGCAAGAACGGTAACTAAACCTGGCAGAAGAGCGCCGCCGGCCGTCGGCCGAAGGCCGACGAGATCTCGCCGGCCGAAGGCCGCTGTTGGTGCTGCTGACAAGCGGCCCGTGGGCGCGGCGCTCGCCGTGGGCCAGCGTTGCAGCGCACAAAACGCACTTTATGTTTATGAATGATTTAATTTTGTTCAGGACAACAAAATTTCTTAAATTTTCACAAAAAAAATGTTTACAAAAAAAAACATTCTTAAATTTTACAAAAAAAAGTGTACAAATAAAATTTTTAGAAAGCGGAGAAATAACAAGAGCAAAAATAGAAATAGTTGGATGAGAATAAAGGTAAGTAATGATGAAGACATTTTTTTCCAAAATATTTTATTTATTTATTTTTAAACCTAGATATACATTTTTTCGTTCTTATATTTAAAAATTATTTAGTTTCGGGCAGCATTTTTAAACATATTTTCGTGTATAGACACCTTGGCCCATAAGCGATTTTTCAGACAGTTTATTCACAGTTTTCGTTCGGGCAGGCAGACATTTCATTAATTGTTAGTAAAAATCTGCTGCGATTTGGTCGTTACGTTTGAGATCGGTGGTAAAAAGATTCCCGATTTGCAGTAGAGATCCCCCGCGAGACATATGATAAACAAACATCATACCAAACTGGCCACACACATCTGAAGAGAAGCTTTGTATTTGCTTCGTATTCCATCGGTAGAATTCACAGTTTTTTCGCAGGCGGTGGATATGATTTGGTATAAGCGGCGGAATACCGTAACTGTCAAAATACGATCCACGTCCTCGTCCATCGATGTAGATGGCGACCCAATGGGTGCTTGGGCGCGTGTGGTCATCAGTGTTAACAACAAGAGCTGTCGGTCTCGTCAACAGAGTTGGTATCTGATCGGCAGCGTAAACGCTTGATGATACTGTTGAGGGCACACTCTTCAATGCCTGGCCAATTTGGGTCGTATTCATTACTTGATACGACTGGAGAGAAAGAACCTGGTAGACTGTTTTGAGCTGGTACTGTAGGTGAGAAGTGTAATGATGCGAGTCGGGTAGGAGGTTCGTCACGGAGAATCCACTCTTTCAATTTTGTGGCATTATTTAAAGCACAAGATAGATGATGTCTTTTCAAAAGGCCGTGATGGAGACAGACTTGCGCCGTGGACGAAGGAACCTCGTCGAATGAAGGACAGTCGCTCTCTTCAAGGTTTTTTATCTCTCGTGCAGTAACATTCTGCGAATATTTTGCTTTTTCACCTCCACGAGTGTGTTCTCAGCGGTACATCTCTTTCGAACCACTCGATACCGTGATGGTGTCGTGTTACCCAATTATTCTTAGCTCGGACTGATTTTGGAAGCTCAACGAAAACGTGTGGAGGCGCGGCTATCCAATGGCCGGCTATTTTTTTTGCGATAAAGCAATTTTCTTTGTCGTAGAAGCCTTGCACGTCGATAACGTAGTCCATTTTGTATTTGGCTTTTACAGTGTGCAGAGAATAAACTCTTTCGTCCTCGCTGAAATCTCGCAGCGAACTGAAGACTGACGCTGGAGATGTATCTTCGTGGGAGAGGATGTGTAGAGGGATCATTCCCTTTTGAGCCTATAACTGTGACGTAAGCGGAGGCCCAAATATCCTCTCCCATCCGCTATTTCCACCGTGTCATCGTAACACAGTGCAAGAGTTAATGAAAGCATTGGGACGGGTTGTAATAGACTGATGAACAAAAAAATAAATAAAACAATTCTTGTGTTAACATTTTTTTATTAAAACTTAAAACGACCTTATTGTAACATATACGAAACATATAAAATATTGTAACGAGCGAAATAACAATGCGATATATTTGATTGTGGGGCGGATATTGTTAGTTATAATGTTCTTTAGTTATCTTATTCGCGAACTGTCATGTCTGTTCTCGTTGATAGTCCGATCCAGACTCTCTGTCATGACGATCGATATCCTATCGATCGTCCGTACGTTCGTCTATTGTCAATCCTCACTAATATCGTGTGTCTCTACGAATAGTCAACTGCATATTCGTTACAATATATTTTAGAGAAAAAAAAAAGTAAACTTATCCAGAAACGTCTACTTCGACTTGACGTGAAGCGTCAATCTCTATTACATTATCGAATTCGTCGTACACTATACAATTCAAAGTGTTCGTTAAAGCGGTCGCAAAACGTACTTCTATACGTACATTACCGTGTTGTACAAGATTCCAATGTCCAGATCTGCCTGCAGACATATCAGGCATCAGATCAAAACAGTATAGGCAATTGCCATACGGGTACGCCCGTCAAGTTATGCCACAAGTATCCCAGAGTATTTCGGTACCCGAAATCAGCGTATGGTATGCTTGAGTGTACAAATCTGCGTAATAATTAGGTTGTAATGGTTTGTTGGGTACTTGTACACCATCTATATAGAGAGACAAGAAATTCACTTCAGAATGATAGAAATTGAAGAGGTTCAAACTTCTATCTCCGCTGAATGCGCGATTGTCAACAAACCCAATCACCATACGCTTAGGCAGCTGACCGAGAATCACATTGTCTAGTGTTTCACCGTGAACACCTGCGTGGATGGTAAACGGTTTTAATTCGACACGCGTAAATGGGTATTTAGCAGTTCTTCTGCTTAAAGCCTTGGCATGAGCTACTAAAACACCCGGGCTAATTTTCACTCGTCGAACTATGAGGCTGGCGTCCATAATATTTAGACTATAATCTTTTCCTGATGCATCCATGATGCAAAAAGCATCTCTCGAGCGTACAAGGCGAAGACGTAGCTCGACACCATTGAGTAAAAACTTCTCTTGACTGAATATGTCAGAATGTAGATATCCAACAAGGTCGACGGATTTTCCATTAGCCCCCGCGTAAAAAAAAAGAATATGGGATTGATTCTCGCCGAGTTTCTCGGCGAGTAACTCGGCGTATCTCGCCGAATATATCGCCGAGTGTTATGTTCGGACGTGGAGATGGTACGGGTGGAAAGACACAGCCGACGCACTGAGTATAGATGTACGTTGTCGTTTATTAATTATTACAACGTTGACGCAGAAGTTGTGCCGAAAGTGTGTGCCTCGTACGGCAGTCGGGGGAGAAGTGCCTCGCGGCGATGAGGTACGAGGTCGGTAATATGCCGTTCGCGGTTACCGCCGCTATATCTCCTCTCTCCCTAAATATTTCCTTGGGTTTCGTTTCCCTTTTTTTTTTTATTATCATGTTATTTTTTTACTTCGAAGGTAATACTGTCAGCTGACTGTTGCTCATTTTGGTAGTGAAGCACAAAAAAAAAAATTTTTTTTTGTGATTTTTTTTTTTTTTTTTTTTTTTTTAAATAACAAAAAAAAAAAATAATAATAATAATTTCCATAAGTGATAACAGCAGCAAAACGCAAAAAAAAAAATAAAAAAAAAACTGAAGTATATGTATATATATATATAACAACAAAAAAAAACTGTACATATCTCTGTGCGTGTTCCTTTATACATATGACTCGAGCTTAACCCTTTATTTGGTATCGTGATCGTACGTTAATCTTGCCGGCGGCTTTCTAACTCTTTCCGGCCATCGCCGTGTCGGCACTTCGCTTGACGGGCTGCTTTTCTCGCAGTCTTCGCGATTTACCTCTTTATTTGGGTTCGTGTCGTCGTTATTAGGTGCCGACACCGCGCTGGTGCTCGGACTCGGAGGCGACGGATGTTTCTGAGGCTGTCGGGCGTTGGCGGTGCGCATCGAGTTCCGGGTATTCGTTAGTTCGTGGTCGCGGCGGCGTGCTCTCGCCGATCGTTCGTAACTGGTCAATGTGACGTCGCCAGGTTCTACCGTCGTCCAGTCGTATCTCGTAATGCAATTTCCCGAATTTTTTTTGTACTCTACCGTATTGCCATTTCGGTTGCGAGACGTATTCTCTCGCAGCTACTCGATCGCCGATTTTGAAAACTCGTACGGGTATCGCGTCCGGTGTTTTCCCGGCTCGTGCCGTGGGTTTCATACGATCGAGCCTCGATTTAATTTCGCGACCGAACAATAGCGATGCGGGCGATTTGTTTGTAACGCTATGCGGCATTTTCCGATATTGAAGTAATAATTTGCATAATTCCCGTTCTTTTTCGACTGCCTCGGGGCTCATGGCGCGCAATGATTTTTTTAACGTCTGTACGCAACGCTCGGGTAAGCCGTTCGTCGCGGGATGGTATGGGGCCGTCAACCTGTGTTTCACCCCATTTTCGTCTAGGAAACGCTCGAATTCATGCGATACGAATTGTCTGCCGTTGTCGCTGAATAGTACGCGCGGAACCCCAAAACGCGCGAATGTTTCCCTACAGATTCGAATCGTCGTTTTCGTCGACATATCCTTTGTAATTAAAATTTCTGGCCAGCGCGAGTATGCGTCGACTAGTATGAAAAAGTATGAACCGTAGAACGGTCCTGCGTAGTCGATATGTACGCGATCGAAAGGTGTTTCTGCTACTTCCCACGGATGAGTATCGACCTTCGGAGGATCGTGCCGCTCTGCGTTGCACGCCCCACAGTTCCGCGCTACATTTTCGATATCTCGGTCGATTCCTTCCCACCAGCAGTAACTTCTCGCGAGTCCTTTCATTTTGTTTACTCCGAAGTGCGCTGTGTGCAGCTCGTTCAGGACCTCGCTTCGCAATGTTTTCGGTATCACTACTCTTTGCCCTCGGAGTAAGCACCCCTGTTGCACGGAAAATTCGGTTTGCGGAATGTTAAAACGGAGTTCTTTCTGTATCATTTTGCCTGCTTGAAGAGCCTGGCACAGAGCTTGAAGACTCGGTTCGTTGCTGGTTTCACTAGCTAACTTTGATACGGTAATCGGAAGAGTCTCTATTTGTGCGATTTCCAAAACATCTGGTTCGTCGTAAACCGCGAATTTCTCTGAGGCGATCGGTAAACGTGATATTGCGTCCGCGTTCGCATTTGATTCCGAATCTTTGTATTTAATCTGGTACGTAAACGTGGTACGTGTACGTGGTACGTGTTGTGGTGAGTACCGGCAATCCCTTATCCGGGTTGAAAATTTGTACCAGGGGTTTGTGGTCCGTGTACAGGATAAAAGTTCGTCCGTACAGGTACTGGTAAAATTTTCGTACTCCGAAAATGATTGCGTACGCTTCCTTGTCGATTTGCGAATATTTACGCTGTGTTTTCGAGAGAGTCTGTGACGCAAATTGTATGGGGCGTTCTGTTTTGTCATCATAGATGTGTGAAAGTACAGCCCCCACTCCGTACGGGGATGCGTCCGTCGCTAGTATGATCGGTAATCGCGGGTCGAAATGTACCAGACAGTCGGTCGATTGTATTCTTTCTTTTACCGTATGAAAAACCGCCTCGCACTCTTCTGTCCACACGAATTCCGTGTCGTCGTGTAATAGCCGATTTAACGGGCACAGCAGCGTGCTTAGATTTCTGAAAAACCGCCCGTAGTAATTTACTAAACCGATAAACGATCGTACCTGCGTTTTGTCTGTCGGTCGTGGAGCGTTTTGTACCGCGTCTATCTTCGCGATGGTTTTGTGAATTCCGTTTTTATCGATTCTATACCCGCAATACTCGATTTCGTCCATGAAAAATTGCGACTTCTCCACATTGATGTGCAGATTGTGTTTCGCGAGTCGTGAAACTACTTCGCTGAGATTCTTCAGATGTGTTTCGTCAGTTTCCCCCGTGACTCGAATGTCATCGAGAAACACCGTAACTCCCGGAATTCCTTGTAATATTTTTTCCATTTCGCGTTGCCAGATCGCGGGGGCGGTGGCCGTGGAGCCTTGTCTGTTCGCATTTTGCGGCATCTTCGTATATTTTTTGTTTTTTACCTTTGCGTTCAGTGCATGTACCACTCCGCTGTGATGCAGTTCCGCCGCGTCTCTAGCAGAAAGCTCCATCGCCACGGCGATCTCAAAAGCACGATCCAAATTCAAATCTTTTGATTCTAGTAATCGATTCTGTATTTTCTCGCTCCCCAGACCGAAAACGAATTGATTGCGTAAAGCAGTTTTTAAATATTCCCCGAATTTACAGTGGATTGCTAATTTTTGCAAACCCGTTAGAAAATCTCGGACGCTTTCACCCTCATGTTGCCTTTGTTGGTGGAAGCGGAAATTCTCAGCAATCTCAAGGGGGGCTGGGCTGTAGTATTGTTGCATCAGCTCGACCACCTCCTCGTATGTTTTCGCTGCCGGCTTGGCGGGCGCGACTTTATCGCACAACGTGTCATAAGCTTCTGGTCCCATGAAGTGAAGCAAGTAGTGAAGTCGGTGACGATTCTCGGTCACGTTGAAAATGGTGAAAGCTCCTTCCAAGCGCTCCACCCATCGGTCCCATTGAAATCTCGAATTGTCGAACGTTTCGATCGTGAACACGCTCTGTACCGTAGTGGTCGTGGACCCCGTGACCGTCGGCGGTGTAGCGGTAGTTGTCGTCGTCATGACGGTGTGCGTGCCGCGTTTCACGGCACAAGTTTAGATACGATGCGTGTGATTCGGTTCTTCGTCCGTGTTAGTGACGGAAGAAAAAAATGTTTGTGTGTGTGTGTGTTCTTCGCTCGTTCGTAGCGACGCGAGCGTCTGACTCTCACGTGATACACACCACGTGTCCCGGCGTGCGTGATAGATTCGTCCGCGCTTATTACCGGTACGACTCCCCCTTTTCCGACTTGGACTCGTCCGAAATTTTGTACCTGCCGCCCCTTAGTTCGGGAGGCATGGACTCGCCCGACTTTTCGAAACGTCGAAAATGCACGAAACGAATGATATTTTGAGGTCCATCTCACCGTTCAAGAGGTTATTTTTCCTTGTTCCGGCGCCGTGCCGGTCCCCCCGATCCGTTGTTGCTCCAAAATTGAATCTCGTAGGATTTTTCTACTGCTACACCTGTTGCCGTTGGTGCACGCCGGCCGCCATGCCACGTGTCGCTTCCTCGATTTCCTTACGGTATTCTTCGTTTATGCGTGATTTCGTCTCGAATCCTCGTCGCCAATTTGTTATGTTCGGACGTGGAGATGGTACGGGTGGAAAGACACAGCCGACGCACTGAGTATAGATGTACGTTGTCGTTTATTAATTATTACAACGTTGACGCACAAGTTGTGCCGAAAGTGTGTGCCTCGTACGGCAGTCGGGGGAGAAGTGCCTCGCGGCGATGAGGTACGAGGTCGGTAATATGCCGTTCGCGGTTACCGCCGCTATACCGAGTATCGCGCTGTATCTCGCCGAGTAATTCGCCGAGAATAGTTCACTGTGCTCAGGCCAATATTCTTTTGGCAGCCTCTGAGAAGCTCGGTGAACCGTTCCCAGCTTCTTACCGCGATTGTCGTGAAAGCCTCTGAGGAGCTTGGAGAACCGTTCCCAGCTTCTTACCGCGATTGTTGTAAAACCCATCTAGAAGCTTGGGGAAACGTTCCCAGCTTCTTAACGCGATTGTCGCGAAACCCATTGAGAAGCTTGGGAAACCGTTCCCAGCTTCTTACTGCGATTGTTGTAAAACCCATTGGGACGCTTGGGGAACCGTTCCCAGCTTCTTACCGCGATTGTTGTGGAACCCATTGTAAAGCTTGGAGAACCGTTTCCAGCTTCCTAACGCGATTGTGATGAAACCCATCGGGAAGCTTGGAGCACCGTTTCTAGCTTCCTACCGCGATTGTCGTGAATTCCATTGGGAAGATTGGAGAACCGTTTCCAGTATCCTACCACGATTGTCGTCACACCCATTGAGAAGCTTGGAGATTCGAACCCAGCTTTTTTACCGCGATGATTATGAAACCATGTGTAAATAAAAGAAGAAGAAAAAGTAAATTTTGACAAATGGAAGGAAAAAATAAAAAACGAAGAAATATGCTTAAAAACAATTTTTTCCGGTGGATATGAGTTCCTCGAGCAAAGTTAGGCGCTATAATCCATCATTGGTGGTTGAATTTCGTTTAAGGTCTCAAAAATATTGTGGCGCACTGGAGAAATCTTGGATAGACAAATGAAAAGATATATGTGAGATATGTCCAATAGTTTCCAATATGTTTGGGACTTACTCCAATTTCGACCGCCAATAACATACAGTAGCATTTAACTTTGCTCGGGGAATTCATATCTGCCGAAAAAAATTGGATTCGGGCATTTTTCTTCGTTTTTCAAATTATCCTTCCATTTGTCAAAATCTACTTTTTGTTATCCTTTCATTTACACATGATTTCACGACAATCGTGGTAACAAGCTGGAAACGGTTCTCCAAGCTTTTCAGACGCATTCACGACAATCGCGGTAAGAAGCTGCGAACGGTTCTCCAAACTTCTCAGACGCTTTCGTAACAGACGCGGTTAGAATCTGGGAACGATCCTCCAAGCTTCTCAGACGCTTTCACGACAATCGCGGTAGGAAGTTTTGACAGGTTCTCCGAGCTTCTCAATGGGTTTCACGACAATCGCGGTGAGAAGCTGGGAACGGTTCTCCAAGCTTCTTAGACGCTGCCAAGAGAATATTGGCCTGAGCACAGTGCACTATTCTCGGCGAATTACTCGGCGAGATACGGCGCGATACTCGGCGATATACTCGGCGAGATACGCCGAGCTACTCAGCGAAATACTCGGCGAGAATCAATCCCATATTCTTTTTTTTTACGCGGGCCATCATGGCCTGACGAGCCGCTAGGCCTTTATTCTTCTGAACTGGAGCAGCTTCTCCGGCAGGCGGAGGCGCAGTTGAAACAGGTGCAGCATCGAATTCTGGTGCTGTATCGTCAATCTACATAGCGGCTTCCAATTGGTTTGCTTTTGTTGACGATTTGTAATTTAGGAGTGTTTCTATGTATGCTCGATATGCGTAGGCATTATTCGAGGGTGACACGAGTTTTTGATTACACGAAACGTCAAGTTGATTAAATAGCGAATGTAGCGAATCGTTCACGGGCTCTACTCGGTCGTGTTCGGACATCTCGCCACTTCGAGGTTGTAGCTTGACACGTAAGCTGAGCATCGTATGCGCTAGATCAATGTATTCATCGCCATGCCCCGGTACCATGAATTCAATGGGTGCTTCATCGGTTAGCGGTGAAATAGGTTTATAATGTATTGCCTGAACGGTTTCTATACTTGTTTGAGTTGGAGATAGAGCAAATAAATCCAGCTCTGACTTCAAGCACTCACAAGAATGTGCGTGTAGAAAAGACATTTTTACAAAAAATTATTCAAATATATCGGCAACGGTGCGTTTTTTGCGTTAAACATTTTTCCTATTTTTAGCTTCGCCGGTGGATTTTTTCTTCGATTTTCCTCCTTTTTTACGGCGGTTGGTAGTCAAAGACTTTTTCTTCTTTCTCCTCGAAGATTTCTTAGGCTTACGAATTTTAGGGTACTCCAAAGCTTTGAGAGCGGGAGGAACGATGTGCGAGCTCGAGTGACCAAACAGCGAATGATGCTGGAGCATGCGACGGTGTACTTTGTATCCCAAAACCTTCATGAGATTTTCCAAGGTTCTTCAGCCTTTCGTTCAAGATTTCTCCCACTTTCAACTATACGCGTTTTAAATGACTCTTTGAATGGAGTATTGTGAGCAACGTCGTCTAATATATTCATGCCCGTGTGCAGAGCCTCTTTTCCAACAGCACGGGCTCCACAAGTCAGTAAGGGTAACGCACGTCGGAATAAGCCATTTAAGAAGTTTCCTAGACCATGGCCTCTCTGATACGGTGCGCCCATGAAAACGGGATCCACCCCGCCGCCAACCTGGCGCGAATAATGGTCGATATAGCGATCCATAAGTATTAATTTTTTTTAGCGCACACCCTTAAAGTGTAATGTAGCAATCAGCGTCCCGCTCTGGAATGGTACTGGCTTACCGGTGTCAGTCCTTAAATCTATTTCAATTGTGTTGAATTCCGTGCGCAATAAGGGTACGTAAATTGGCGGCCAGGAAGATTTCGTTTGTATGGAGCCGTAAATGTAATTTGTGTTTTCAACCGGCACAATGCGCAAAAGCGGTGTTTGAACGTCACCTGTTATGTAATTCTCACATATGTCTGTGTACACAAATAATTTATCCGGAAGAGTTAGCGATAAACTGGCTGGATAGTTTGCTACAAATTTTGATTGCTTATGTATATCCAGTGGTGATCCGGGCACAAAACCTAAGGCTTTGGAGAGTTTATCGTTTACGTGTATTAAGGGGACTGTGTCACCTAAAAAAACGAAAAATACATTTTTTTTCTCAGTATCTATAAATTTGAATAAAAATTGAGTTTGACACTCCAAAAGTACATGCGATAGACTATCCTCTGGATTTTTTTTTGGAGCTCTATAGCGCATTTTTCTTGAAGGAGAGACCGACAAACCTTTTTCACTTGTCGCATGTTTCAGACCGAACGAAGCCACGAATCTTCACTTACGAGGTCTTATTTTGTTCGTTAGACAGTTTATTCCGGAACGAGTGCGGGGATTTTTTTTCAGAGCTTCCTCGGTGGACTTATCGAATAAACTGTGTTGAAAAATCCCCTTTTTCCACATTTTCACTCGTTGCCAGGTATACAATGGCGCGCTGTGAATTCACTTTTCCTCGCATAAAAAATCCCCGCACTCGTCCCGGAACATGGTCCGTTACGAAGGAAATGAGACGTGGTTCGAGGTTTTGTATTTTTCGACATTGTCACGATACAAATGTTATTTTCACTGTTTCACTAGAAAATATCGTATCTATGACGGTCATTCACAAAAACTATAACCACCGCGCACATGGATAATCGCAATTTTCCGGATGCCGGTTTTTCACGTGTTTGACAGATCGAGTAAAAAAATCATGGCTGCCTCAGTTCGCCGGTGTAGAGTAGACCGCGTAGACTCGACGAAGCGCGGGAGCGGCGGTAATCTAACTCGCATCGATTAGAAGTAACGACCGCAGGGTCGGTAAATCGTTACCGACCAAACGTATTTTTATAAAACAAAACGAATTTCTCGGGAACTCAACTTATTTGTTTATGAAAATGATCTGGTAATTTTTCAGAATGTGTATGATCTTATTCAAGAAAATGAACGAATCATCTTCATTAATTAAAAAGTTGGATTGCCAGAAGATTTGTTGAACTATTTTTTTTCATTAATTTGTTAATAACTTTTTGCAATTATTATTGTGCAAAATGAATCTTTTCCTTACCTTCAATATGCATGATTTTTTTCAGAATCTTATACCATCAAGAAAACACAATTTTTCAATAATACATGCAATCATTATTTGTTATCTTACTAAAATGCTTCTAACTTTGGTAATTTTTGGAATTTCGGTCTGAAATATGGTGTGTAGATAGTACACAGTATGTACTTTCAGAATTTTTTTTTTTTAAATCGATTTCTTTGAAAATTTAGGTGACCCAGCCCCCTTAAATGCGGCTTGTCACACTCCCCCACAATACAGTTTTTCGGTATTCGTCTTATGCTGACTATTCCACCAATACTTTCATTATATTCAAAACGAATATGATTTTTGAATATTTTTGTTTCGTTAAGGGGGCTGGGTCACCTAAATTTTCAGAAAATTCGATTTAAAAAAAGAAAAATTCTGAAAGTACATACTGTGTACTACCTACACACCAAATTTCAGAGCGAATTCCAAAAATTACCAAAGTTAGAAGCATTTCAGTAAGATAACAAATAATTATTGCATATATTATTGAAAAATTGTGTTTTCTCGATGGTATAAAATTCTGAAAAAAATCATGCATATTGAAGGTGAGGAAAAGATTAATTTTGCACAATAATAATTGCCAAAAATTATTAACAAATTAATGATAAAAAAATAAGTTCAACAAATCTTCTGGCAATCGAACTTTTTGTTTAATGAGAATGATTCGTTCATTTTCTTGAATATGTCGGCATTTTTTTAGATTTTTAGATTGACTTTGAATTTTATGATTTCTCACTATTTTTTCCATATAAAAAAAATGCCGTCAATTTAGAAATCGGAAAAAAATCATACACATTCAGAAAAATAACCAGATCATTTACATAAAAACAATAAGTTGAGTTTCCGAGAAATTTGTTGTTTTATAAAAATACGTTAGGTCGGTAACGATTTACCGACCTTGCGGTCGTTACTTCTAATCGATGCGAGTTAGATTACCGCCGCTACCGGGCTTCGTCGAGTCTACGGTACACCGGCGAACTATGGCAGCCATGATTTTTTTACTTGATCTGTCAAACGCGTGAAAAACCGGCATCCGGAAAATTGCGATTATCCATGTGCGTTGTGGTTATAGTTTTTGTGAATAAACGTCATAAATACTATATTTTTAGTGAAATAGTGAAAATAATATTTGTACCGTGACAATGTCGAAAAGGACAAAATCTCGAACCGGTAACCTATTTTGGAAACGGCATCGCGGAACTTTTCATTGAACGTCATTCGGCGTGTCAGTAATTCTTTTTTTACCAATTATTTCGCGATACAACAATTTTTTGTTGAAGAAAGTAATTTTTTTTTATCAATTTTTTTTTGTGCGAAAAAAAGTTTAAAAGTATTTTATGCAAAAAAAAATTGTTTTTTTTTTTGAGTCACCAAAGTCAATTAGCTTCACCAAACCTTAAAATCCATTTCTCAACAAGTACATGTCTCTCCGCTTATCGCATGTTTCAGATCCAACGACTTGAGCTCTTGACGTCTTATTTTCTTCGTAACGGACCATGTTCCGGAACGAGTGCGGGGATTTTTTATGCGAGGGAAATTGAATTTACAGCGCGCTATTGTACACCTGGCAACGAGTGAAAATGTGGAACAAGGGAATTTTTCAACACATTTTATTCGATAAGTCTAGTGGGGAAGCTCTAAAAAAAATCCCCGCACTCGTTCCGGAATAAACTGTCTAATTAACAAAATGAGACCTCGTAAGCGAAGATTCGTGGCTTCGTTCGGTCTGAAACATGCGACAAGTGAAAAAAGTTTGTCGATCTCTCTTTAAGGAAAAATGCACTATAGAGCTCCAAAAAAATTCAAAGGTATAGTCTATCGCATGTACTTTTGGAGAGTCAAACTCAATTTTTAGTCAAAGTTATAGATACTGAGAAAAAAAATTTCCATTTTTCGTTTTTTTAGGTGGCTTAGTCCCCTTGAGCGTGTCAATTAGAGCTTTGACAGAAGTGTACAAACCCGATGGAATTGCAACATCGTGAATTTTATAAGGCTTGCCGAGTCCATAATAATAACAATCATGTAGCAGCACTCGCTTGTTTTCTTTACTGGTGTTTTCTGATGATACAGTAAGCAATAGAGGCTTACGCTTACTCTTAAGAGGAATTAAATTATCAGTAGTATACGCTGTGATGGAGCGAGGCGCACGGATAGATTCGTTTGAATCATCTACATGAAGAAATGTGAGAGGGAATTCAATCTCTGTTAAAGCCACGACCCATTCTCCAGGCATTTTTAGAGGTTTTGGTAACTGCGTAATGTAGTGGGTAACGGTATTTTCGGGATAGTATTTCATACTACTATTACTCGGTAAGACGAGATAAAATTGGTCTCTCATTTTTTAGGCGCTATATCAGCCGCTGAAACCCACGAGTTAAATTTTTCTGGATATCCACGCCCGCTAACAAAATGCCGCTTGTTACGGCCTCTCCCTTTAGTCTTGAGGATCTTTTCGATTAAGAATTCTTCTGAGGCAATCTTCTTGGAAACAATGCTCAATTCTTCCTCGTAGAAAAAGCCGTCAATTTCTTCGTCCTCCAAATCAACTAGCTCGTAAATGGGTGGTTGTCTGTTTGTAAGAATCTTGTGAATTTTGAATATCTCATCGGTCCAGCGAGATTCGGAACCTTTCTCGAACGCTGACTTCGCTTTACTGATGCGAACAAACTCGCCGACCTTGTATTTAGGCACTTTAGGTGTCACGGCGGCTGGAGGCATCTTTATCGTAGAGTGTTTTGTGTCATTATAAGCTTGTACATCGATATAACGGCGTGTATTCCTGTGAGTGAAATATCGCCACATCCGCTCCTTTAATGTTCTGTTGAATCGTTCTACAATCGTAGCTTTGATATCGGGATTGCGAGCAACACGAAAGCGTATTCCACGAGTCTTGAGACATTTCTGTAAAACACTGCCAACAAATTCATTGCTTCGATCCGTCTGTCATCATACAGGCGTTCTGCCGCCACTCTTGGAAAGTATTTTCTTTAACCCTTCCGTAGTTTCGGTACATGTTTTATCGCGCAATGGCTTGACCCACGCATATTTGTTAAGGACATCGATAACGACCAGAAGATAAACAACACTATTGTTGTCATCTTTCAGAGCTCGTAGATCTACGAGATCAGCTTCCCATACATCATCAATATTATCCACTGAATAGTGTCGTCGCGGAAATCTTCGTCGTATCGGACGGTGTAGCGTATACGCATCTTGTGCTCTCAACCAGCTGATTATATCATCATGAGGGATTTTTTCTTTTTTGGCTGTGTGGAGTAAATTTGTTGCACCTGCATATCCAGCAGGGTGCGAAGGGTCGTAATAATATTTTTTCAACAACAGTCATTAGATTTTCAATTTTTTCCACGACTTATTTAGTGATTCGCTGGTGGGCGTTCGACGCCTAGCGTTACCGGCACCACTGCTACCGCACAAATTCAAGGCAAATTGACTCGTGTTTGGCGTATGTACATTTGACGCCGACGATAGATTAATGTTAGAGTTTGCAGGAGAATTCAACGACAGATTCTCGTACAATAAACTTGAATTACCGATGACATCACGAGGGATACCCATTCGACGGAGTTCAGCTCCAAACTGTTCACGGCCACTCGCATGTACCGTTTTTCTATTGCGCATGGCGTCATTCACAAGATCTGCTATGTTCGTGTTATTTATTGGCTCTCCATTAATTCGAACCAATCCCGATTTATCCCATGTTAAACGATTATTGGCACTCGTATGGAGATGTTTAAGTAGCTGCTCTGTCTGTTTCCTCCATGTTTTTGGTACATTGGACAAAATAGCATCATCGGTCATGCTTGCCGGTTTCTCAGCTACTTGTTCCGCTTGCTCCACGGCTAAAGATTTTTTGGCTGGTTTATCGCTGACCGTCGTAGTGATTTTAGGGCGACGCTCCTCATTACTGAAGAACTGATAACGTTGCAAAACTTGTTGATAAAGCTTCCATTTCTCGCGTTCAATTGAAGGTGTTACCGAACGGAGTATATCATCTACTTCCGCATCGAGTCGAGTAAGCGTCGTGCCAGGGGTTTGAACGCTCTTTGGCGCTTCTACAGTGTCTTCGGGCATTAAAACCATTTTCTTTGCGTGTTGCATCGTTTCTTATTATTATTATTGTTTTTACGCGTGAAAATACTGGAAAGAACACTGCCTATAATTGGCAGAAGAAGAGATAGCAAAAAACTGCTACCTTTCTGTACAATTACACGCTTCTTCGATTTCCAGCAGCCGGCTTTCTTCACTAGGTGACGTACAACTTTTTTATGCTTAGCTAATCGCAATCGTTCGTTCTTCTTCAGTGGTACCACAACGTTCAGTGTATTTAGCGCACACTCGCAGATCGTTTGTACACCTTTTCTATCGATAGTACGCAATAATGCGGCACGCTGCTCCTTATCCAGAAGTAGTACCGGGGTCGTAGCGACAGACACTTATTACGTCACACGCCCTACCGCTGCCCTGTAGGGCCCGGCGACAGATGTGACGCTGGAGGTGTGTGTCGCTAAGTCTGGCGAGGGAGGGGATGAGTAAGGTGATGAGGGGGTGCGGGGGATGCTCAGGATTATATACAAGATGGTGTAGGGGGTAGGTTGCGTATTATGGAGAGAAGGTGTGAGGGCGGGTGAAATTTTTGGAGCGTGGCTCGTGGCGGCGTGGACGCTGTGGCGTCTACGATGCGACTGAGGAAAAGTGTGAGGGGGGGCGTAGATATGGTTAAAAGGGCCTAGCGTTGAGCGCCGCGTTCTCGTTGGCTGGCGCGAATATAGACAGCCAATTGGGACGGTTAGCGGCCGAGTCATCTAATTTAAGAAAGAACAGCGGCAGTGAGGCATCGCTAATAATTGAAAGTTTTCCAAGCGGAAAGCAGCTAATATCTAATAAATAATTCATTAATTCATTGTTTACATTTTTTAAGTCTGAATCTTCTTGGGAGTTAACAGTTGTACTTTCCGTGATGTTTCGGTATTGTTACTGCTCTTGCGAAGATGGGTGATTAGGACTTTCCTCATCGTCTGTGAGGGCGTCGGGTATTACAAGTTTCACCGTTCCTTCTGTCCTGTACCCGATGAACGGTGCGTTGGGGGTGGCTAGCGAAGGAACGGATTCGCTATCATCTTGAGAAGGGCTGACCGGGGTCGAGACAATGGCGTTGGTCGTGGAATCGGCTGGGTTGAACGTCTCCTCGGTCGTTTTAACTTCCAAAGGAGGATTCTTGCAGCTTACTTTCTAAAAACAAAAATAATATGTGACGGTTTGCTACCTTGAAATAATAAAGTAACGTCGTCAGACCGTTTTTTGTTTTCTTCGCCGCGCCTGCGCCGGTGTTGCAGATTCCGTCTGCTCTTTTCGTGTGGCTATGAGTAGCTCATGAGCTTTTCGCTGTTCGAATAGCTGTTGGCGCTCTTGGACCCAGATTTTCACGACTCTGCCCGTCAGTCCATCGAGTACGTCGGCAGATAGCTCGGCGGGATCTATAGCAGCGTCAAAAACAACGACATCCGTATCACTAGTCATTTTACTCGATGTTTAGCGGTCGAAACTAAAAGCGTAACTGAGCGAATGTTCCCTGTGATTCGGCTCATATACATACTGTCGGCGACTATTTAATCAGGTGGGATGGATGTAGGAAGGGGTTTACGCTATGACGCATCAACAAAAATTATTAGATTTTTTGTTTTTTATTACAAATCAGGTTTTTCATGTTTATTACAAATAGCATTCGCTCTGTGACGCACATGTTTGGATACAAATGTTTTGATTATTCATACCGCACCCTTTAATACTCTTCGCTCGTGTGTTTTAATATTTTTTAACTGAATCATTCATCAGCTCCTTGTAGTATTGTGCTACGATTCGATCGTTTTTTCTTTCATCCGTGGAAAAAGTCTTACAGAAACTGTCCAGAGAAAAACCACGAGACATACAATCGAGAAACATAACACAATATTCACCACAAACTTTAGAACTGAAGGCTTGGAGCGTCTTGGTGTTCTAGCGGTACGATGAACACTTTCTTCGCAGACGATTTCTATGTTAGGCGATAATCGGAGGGTATCCGTAACTGTCGAAAAAGATACCGAGGCCATTGCTGTGGACGTAGAAGGCTACCCAGTGTGTCTCTGGCCTCGAATGGATATCCGTGTTCGCGACGATAGCCGCTGGTCTAGAACCGCATCTCGGAATCTGGTCGGCTGGATATACGCCCTTCGTCTGCTCCAGCACCCGCTGCAGCGCCTCTTGTATCTCGAGGCTGTTCATTTTTTGTGTTTGTGCAAATATTTAAGTTCTTTCGTGGTGGGGGTGCTGGTGCAGTATGCTCACGTGCTGGTGACGTGGTACGATGATAGAATCCAACGAAATCACTTCCGGTGGCAGCGGTGTCATCTGTGGTACTCAGAGTTTTAGCGTCCTGCGATGGAGCGTACGTTTCCAAACTACACGATGCAGAGCTCATGCTCTGGTCTATATACTCAATGTCGAGTTTCTTAGGCCGGCAGCCTCTTCAAAGTATTGCTTGACGTTGGAGTTAATAGCTCCGGAGTTTCGGCGTTGATGCAATGATCGGCTCGGTGTAAATTGGTGTTCCCGCTTCGGTGTGCTTTAACGCTAACCACCGTTTGATCCTCGAGGCGTTATTCAACGCACATTTTTTGAAATCATCCTTCGCGACCCCATGGTAAATGCAACATGATTCGCTCACAGGTATTTTTTTGAACGGTGGACCTTCAAAATCTTCTAAATTCACGATGTCGCGGCCGAGTACACTGCGCAGAAGTTCTGCTTTCTGCAAACCTCGTACGTGTAACGCATGACGTGTAACGGCTCTGAGGTTTGAATACAATTTGTCGATGTTCGTATCGCCGTCGGTCCACTCGAGGCCGTGATGAAAACACGTTAAGCTGTTATTATTTGCTGCGATTCGACGCGGTAATTCCGCAAAATCGTATGGCGATGCAACGATCCAGTGACCGATGAAATCATTCTGCAGCGTAGTAACCGCAACCTCTTTTGGTAGGAACCGACCTTCTTTATCGTACAACGCTTGAATATCTACAATAACGTCCATGTTGAAGTATAGATAGAGACTGTTGCTTTTTCGAAGGAAGTCGTCCGGTTTTAATACCAGCCATAACGGTTCTGTCACCTGTGTATACTGTGACGTGACATTTTGGACGCCCCGTCACTTGCACGAGTCGAACGGTCGGAGTAGGTCGGATTAACGACCCTGGTGGCGCCCTCGTGCGCTCCGACACGGTCGGCAAGGAAGATTCCCAAGCTACCTTCGTATCGCTACCTTCGACACAGTATTATGCTACCTTTCATCATTTTAATTTGATCTGAACATTCAAAATTTAATATTTTATCGAGATTACGCTACCTAATGACTCATTGGCTACCTTCATTATACGCTACCTTTCAACAGTTCGTCAAGCTACCTTACGCTCCGTACAGAAAAATATAAGATTTAGATTACTATGTTTCCGGCTACCTGTTTGCTTTTAGGAAAGTTACGAGCTATCTTGTCACATTTTTTTATGCTACCTTTGGCTTTCGGACCGTGACTTCGGATCTTGACCTCGTCGATAGAGTATTTATTTTGCGATTTACAACAAGTTTACGGTTACGGTTTAAGTTATTTCGTGATATTGATAAGATGTAAACTTCGTTGTAAACCTTGGGTCTCACCGCATCGTGGGACTTTCGCTTCAACTCCGAGGTCATTTGGATGAAAATGGGAAATTATATTGGACTGATCCTCGACTTCGTCACGTACGTGTCTGCAGGCGAGAGCCGACGACCCGCTCCCGTGGAAAGGACGCAGGGAAGCGCGCCGGAAAATGGGCCAACATATCGTGCTACCCGCCTTCCCTACTACACAACTTCGGTTGTACCATCCCGACACTGTTGGAATCTTCGTCGTGGTCCGGACAACCCGGCGCCTCAATAAACGGGGTGCACGACTGGAGAAGGAGAGGTGTAATTATTTGTTTTGGAATTACATTTATGATTATGGAAGTCGCCCGTCGCCGACGCATCTATGGCCACGATTCCAGCGGCGAGCATTTCCACCCTCTCCGAATGCAGGAAGGCATCGCAGGGGAAATCGAGGAAACTCACGGTCCCAAGAAAGCTGCAAGAAGGACAAGATCACCCAGTTATGGAGCCGCAACATCCGAACGTCACAATCCAGTCCAAAGGGGATTTGTCGCCGAGAAGCCGATATCAGCTAAAGACAGCATTTGAATTTTCGTGCGTGCAGATGGCCGCCTATCGCTACTTCGAGGCTAGCGCGCCAACCGAGCACATGCGAACGCGTGAGGCCCGGCACGTACGTGCGTCATACCCGGCGTACGTGAGCGGCACACCGGCCGCGCGCGTGCAGAGAGAACATCTCGGGAGTGGGGCGAGTCGAAGGAGCTCGAGAGCCGCGCACGTTTCCTTCTTCTCCGTTGGACCGTCACCGATACCGGACGACAGAACCGCGCTCTCTTCACGACTCTACCGCCGTGGGAAACTCGACGCAGGAACTGGAAATTCGGTGAGACCCAGTGCCCGATTCTGTTAAAATGGAGTGTCGCCGAAGTTACGGTCCGTGAGTAGAGTTTTTCGGGTTTCATTATTTCATTTGTGTTGACACGAGACCGTAATGATTCAGTGACACTTCATTCCGTTTTGTTCGGCCGTTAGTTTCTCTTTGGTTCGAGTAAATTCCAAGCTACTTTACTTTTGACTCGTTTTCTCAAGCTACCTTACTTTTCATTTGTTTTCTCAAGCTACCTTACCTTTCATTCATTTTCTTAAGCTACCTTACTTCTGATTCGTTTCCTTAAGCTACCTTACTCTCTGCGCAATCGGCGTACGGTATCGCGAAACGCGGTTGGACGGGAAGCCCGCGGGGATTTTTCTCCGTGTGTAATTATTGTTTTGGCTTTATTTTCTTTTTCCTTGATTCGATTTATTTTGCGTGGCAGTAATGATTTTGTGTGTGTTGTATTGTGATATTGTTTATGTACCGGCGTTACCTTTGACCGAAGGTACCTTTCTACGATTTGTTTTATGGCGATGTGTTTTATGACTCATATCGTGCGACAATCGGGCGACGCTGCGTATTTGCTCCATTTATAAATTAAGTTAGTTGCGTTAGGTTAGCCGCATATTTCTTTCTCGTTACCATTAGCTTCCCTCATAATAATCTCTTGCCTTGCCGATACATATGGAAGTTTCACTTTACCTTATCATTAACTATTTCAATTTTGCTGTGCTACCTTCCTACCTATTTTAATCTTGCTTTGCTACCTTGCTACCTTGCTACCTATTTTAATCTTGCTTTGCTACCTTGCTACCTTGCTACCTATTTCAATTTTGCTGTGCTACCTTGCTACCTATTTTAATTTTGCTTTGCTACCTTGCTACCTTGCTATCTATTTCAATTTTGCCGTGC
The DNA here is from genome assembly GCA_963924025.1 of Ischnus inquisitorius. Lineage (NCBI taxonomy): Eukaryota > Metazoa > Arthropoda > Insecta > Hymenoptera > Ichneumonidae > Ischnus > Ischnus inquisitorius. The sequence goes on from OZ001253.1 coordinate 11,733,698, forward strand.
TACCTCGCTACCTATTTCAGTTTTGTTTTGCTATTTTGCTACTCTCTCCCGCAGGCCCCCTGCGGCTCGTCGCCCTCCTCCTCCACCTCGTCGATCGTCACGTCCGACAGGTCGGCCAGATGCCTCTTCCAAATGTCGATGATCACGCGAAAGGCGGCTTTGCCCTGACGGCACCCCAAGACCTGTTTGGAGAAGTCGGCGATCCCCACGGCCTCCTCCAGCAGCTGAAGTACCCGCAGCGCGAGCATCTTGGCCGGATTCTCGAAGCGCTGCCCGCCCTCTCGGTACATGGACTCGTACACCATCGGGCCGAGCCACTCCACGATTTTCGTCGCATCCTTCCTCCTCATGATCTGCAGAAGCAGGGGGATGATAAGGCTTTAAGTCGTCGATGAAAACTTTCGCGACTTAAAAGCGAAAACGCCCCAAAACAAAAAACAAACAAAATTCCCCTCCCCGTCCGAGGGCTCGTAAACAACCGGGGACAAAACGCGGTAATTGTGAAGGGACCGTAATATTTGGTAGCTAGCTTCGCCGCAATGTGTTGCGAAGCCGACGATAGTATTCGCTGTCTACGCAGGACAGAATCGCCCACCCGAAAATTCGCAACCTCGTGCAGTCGGTTGTACTGAAGCGCTTGGCGTTGATACGCTTCCTCCAAATCGTACCGAACTCGCGCCCTGAGGGCTTGTAAACCCTGCATATGCTCGGACCATTCCCCCACGGGCACCGGTACCAAAGCTCGACTCCCCCCCTCGCGATGATAAAACCGATGAGGCGCGGGGACTCTGCCCAAGTTCAAATACGCGGGACTATTGTCGATCGACGAATGATGAGCCGTATTGTACGCAAAGCGAAATTCCGACAAATGAAGATCCCACGAGCGATGATCGTTATTAATGTACGCGGTGATCATGGTCTTTAGTACGCGATTGACTCGTTCCACGAGATTTGCCTGAGGATGATAGGGTGGAGTCGTCGTATGCAAGATCCCATAATCCTCGGCATCAACATCAACACGGGGCTACTCCAATCGCTGCGCGAAGGCTCGATGATCCCGGCTGCCAACATTCGGTCGACCTCATCGTGCATGGCCTTCAAGATCACCGTCGTGACCGGATAATACCGCTGTTTAATAGGCTGACTATCCCCCACGTCAAGCCGGTGCTCGATGAGCGTGGTGAAGCCGGGTGCCTGTTCGAGCTGAGGAATCTGTGCGGCTAAGACTTGCTCGAGTCTCTGCGCCTCGTTTGCGGACAAATCCGAAATCGCGGCGGCAAATTCGATCTGTCCGGTACCTACCACTGCTCGAAAATAAAATATCTCCGTGGGTCGACCCTCGAAGTGCCATTCGCGACGCCCCAAGTTCACCACCATCTGCAACCGCTCGAGTCAATCTAAACCGAGTAACAAGGGGACCGGTAAAACTTCACTGACCCGAGCCACAAGGGCTTGCTCACGCCCCTGAAGCTTAACCGGGAACTCTAATGCCTCGTTGCAAATAACTTTCGAACCGTCGGCGATAACGCATGGATTATCTCGCGTCTTTCTTCGTACGAAGCCCAATCGCGCCGTGAGAATCAACCTCTCGGGACCGATATACGTGCTCGTAGCGCCGGTATCCACCACCGCCGGAATCTCATGGCCGAGGAAATCTAATGTGACTACCAATACGGTACGCGTGGCATCCGAAGTCTTCGCGATATGACAAAGCTGCGATAAACGTTTCTCCTACCCCGTCTCTTCTGAATTTTTACACCCCCCACCCCGCGGGTCGACCCCCCTTCCCCGAGAACCACCGCGACCCTTATCCACGATTCTCCGTCCCGTTTCCCGTACACTGATGGGGGGTATTCATTGTCTCCCCCTCCTTACCGCAAGCGTGACAGCGAATTACCAAAGGGGCCGGACACTCCCAGTACCTATGGCCCGGTGCCAAACAGTTGCAGCACGAAGGGGTCGAGCCCTTCGGGGATTTAGGGGCCACGATCGAGCTATCTTTCGGAGTAGGCAGGAAAGGGTTGACGTTTACCCCAGCGGGGCTCCTCGGGACCGTCCTAACCCCAGATTCCGCCGGCTTGCCCGGCGTTAAGGGCCGCGAAAACGACACCGCCCGTTTCAGGGTACCAGGACGAGCCGGACCCGAAGACAGAGGGGCTCTGTTCGCCTGGTACCAACACATATGCGGGCACCCTTGAGGCTGTGACTCGGGGACCCCTGACGAGGCATAGTAAGCGCCGGGCGTCGATGGTTCCGTTTCACTCGACTCAGCGACGATGAAACTAGACGCCCGCGGTCTGAACCCCGGCTTCGGAGCGTGATATGCCAACGAAGGGAACAACGATCTCTCCGGTAAAGGGGGCGCATGATAGTAGCGCGCTGCCCCATAACTCTTCTCGACTCGAGAAGCTCTTCTCTCGAGCGCTTCGAAGCTCTGTACGTCGGCTCGAACGATGGCCACCTGCAATTGTGGCAACATATTGCGGTGAGCATAGTCGAGTTGCTCCGACTCCGGCATGGGCGGAACTAACCGGTCGCAGAGCGCCCGCAAACACGTGAGGTAGTCAGAGACTGGCTTCTCCGCGCCCTGAGTTCTTCGTAGAATCTCCTCCCGAATCGAAAATTGCAAATCCGGGTCACAGAATCGCCTTCTAAACCCTGCCGCACACCCCGCCCACGAACGAAAACGCGGACTCTCGGTACGGAACCATATACGCGCGATACCGGACAAAAATAGTGGAACCGACTTGAGTAAGTCGGCGTCGGCTATCAGGACCAGGCTAACCCCTTCCTCGATTCGCGACAGAAACTCCTCCACGTCCTCCCCTCGAGCTCCGGAAAATTTGAGGTCCCACTTACGCATGATATTAAACGCGGCTACGGCATTAACGGGACGACTACCCCCCGAGCCGAAGTCGCTATGATACTCGCCCCCGCGCGCGCCATGCGCCCGGGTACCCCAAGAATTCTCGTGCCCGTACTCTCGCTCTGAGTGAAAAGGTACGAAAGGATCCTCGAGTTCTGAATTGCAAACATCCCGCGGAGGCCAAATGGACGGGCTATTGAGGTTCGGTTGCACCCCCGTAGCCATCGGGGAGTGACTACTTGCCCCCCAATCTCGACGTGCGTCCCACCCCCGTGTCTCGTCTCTCGGATACGCTATCCTCTCTTGGTCCCAACCCCCTGGAGCCCCCGCGCGTCCTTCTCCCCGGTAAGGATGATACACATGGAGCGGAGACGGACGGATTCACCCTCTGCGGAGGCCTCATCGGTTCCGTACTTCGGAACTGAACTCGAGGGAAGGTTCTATTTTCCATCTGACGCGCCCCCGGCGCTAATTGATCCCCCGATCCAACCGATTCGCGCTGTACGAGGTCGATGATTTCGACGGAACCCCCATTCGCCGCCCCCTCGACCTCACCTACTCCTTCGTTCGTCGCCGCTACCCCGTGTCTCGACAAATCCAACACGAGATCCAAAGGTCGCTCGTCCCTCTCACCCTCCCCCGCATTCGCGCCCGTTTCCCCCGACGACAGATTTCCCGAAAAATCCCCAGACGTTGACGCGGTGGGACCGGAACCGAGCATCGTTTGGTCGACGTCCATATGCGCGATGGGCGCCCTCAAAATGCTCAAGAGCCTTTCCACCCGATCGCCACGGGACCCCTCGGTCGACAGGCCTCGCAGCTCTAGCGCGGTTCGCAACTGCGCGTCTGTAAACCCCATAACTTTCTCGTACATCCTCAATCCCGGGCGATCCATCGGGAGGACCTATGAGAAGGCACGCCCGAAAACGCATAAAGGAAAAAAAAAAAAAATCACGCGGGCGACCTGACGTGAAGCCCCCACCCGAATTTAAAGCACCCCAAAAGCAGAGCAACACACAAAAAAAAATGTTTAATATACAGAAGCGGCAAGCCCAAGCAGCGAGAGAGCCACGGCAAACGGCGGAGCACCAAGCGCAAGCTAACGTGAAGGATTCTAAACTACTCACTTGTTGCGGTCCCGGCGAGCTCGGTGAGCTTTCCGACCAATGGCGGTCCGCCGAGATACTGAAATCCACCGTCCTCCCGCCGAATCCCGGCAGCGACTTCTCGCGCCACAGAATCGGCGTGAAAAGGAGGAAGAAAGGAAAAAAAAAACCCCAATCGCGAGTCTCGGACGGGAGGTACACAACCCCCAAATTCACGATAAAAAACTAACGACAAAAAAAAGAAAGAAAAAAAAATTTTACGCACCCAAAACTATTGAACAACCAAATATCTTAGAACTAAATCGCGCAATAAACGATCCGGATGGATCACCGATCCGATCGTCACAAATCCAAGAATCCACCAATCCAAATTAAATAATCAATCAATTGCGGCGCGCCTAATGGGCGGCCCGTGCCACGGCGTCTCGATACCGGAACGCGACGGATCTCACTCTCGCTCCAATCTTAAAACAGTGCTCGATTGTCAACCGGGGGGAAGGAAAAAAAAAATTCAATGAGAAAAGGAGAAATATTTTTTTTTTTTTAATAATAAAAAAAAAATACTAAAAAAGAAAAATACTTTAAATAAAAATAAACTAAAAATAAAAATTGTAGAATTATAATGTCAATGTTAAAACATCAAAAAGGTCAACCGACACAACACAGGAAAAAAATAAATAAAAAATAATAGAGTAAAAGGTCGATCCTCGACACGTCGAAACACTACAAGTTAACAAAAGGGAAAGGGAGAAGGAAAAAAAAAAAAAAATCGCCTCGCCACGATATCAAAAAAAGGAAAATTAACCGTCTCTTTTTAAAATAATAAACATAAATTCTACGGAGTCAATTAAATAATAAAAGGGGGAGAAGGGAGGAGAGGAGAAAAAAAAAGAAAAAAATCGCCGAGTCAGAGAATAAAAGAAGAAAGCAAAAAGATAAGTCACTCCAATAATCGAATTGTCACTCGGATAAAATAACTGGATCACCAAAAATAAAGAAAATGAGTCACTCCAATAATCAAATTGTCACTCGGATAAAATAACTGGATCACCAAAAATAAAAAAAATGAGTCACTCCAATAATCAAATTGTCACCCGGATAAAATAACTGGATCACCAAAAATAAAAAAAAACAATTAAAACAGTTAAACAGGAAGACGAGATCTCCTGCCAAAGTCTCAATAATAAAAAAAACCGTCGACAGAAGTCGAGTGAGCGACTTAACTGACACCTCAAGTATCCGCGCGAAGCCCCATCCACTCACTCATCGCACACACACACTCGCATCGGAGTGGAATCTCTCGGAAAACTTTTCTCTCTCTCATTAACTCGACTTTTACTGAAAATCCCGACAGGCAATCCCCAACGAGAGTTTCGGGCAAAATTCGAAAAACTCTACTGATTCTATGATTGCGAGGCCGCCCGACTATGTCAGGCCCGCTTACCCCTTTCTTGTTTTTCTTTTAACGAAGCAACACGAAAACTCTACGTCACGAGAACACTCAACACACAAGGGGAAGCTTATCTGGTGCGCCTGGGACGGTACCCGACGATCTCACGAGCCGCGTGGAGCTTGGCAACACTCTTTAAAGGCAAAGACAACTCGCGTTTCCGGAAGTAAGAGGCGAAAGCCTTACCGTTCTCTGTTGTCGCAAACTACGGAGGAAACCGACCCGACCTCCTTCCTTCCTTCCTTCCTTGAAAAATCGGATCTTTTTCCCCTCGGTAACGATACCGCAAATTCTTCCGGGCACGCAGGAGAGAGAGCGAGGCACACTTGCTTACGGCACCACGATTTCCACGAGAGTTCTCGAGCCGATCTCGTCAGCCTAGCGCGAGACTTCTCTCTCTCTCCCCACCCCATGTAAATTTTTGTCAAAGGTGTCCTGTACCTGGCGCCTCGTTATCTTTCGCTCCCTTTTCGTACTAAACGTGAGCGCGCGCGCTCACGTTCAAATTCACATGCTCGCCTCCCGAGGCCAAGATGTTCTCCCACAGTCGAGTTGTCGTGCAGAGACCCACGACTGCTGGTACCGGACGATGCACTTGTCAAGCTGCGACTTACAATCTTGCGCCCAGGGCGGTCGGTACCGTCAACGATCACAATCTCTCCTCTCCCTCCGTTCGGCTCAGCTTCCTCCGTTCCTCGTGACCAAAAAAAATAAAAGAAAAATCCTACAAATAAAAAAAAAATCGCTTCGCTCCGAAATTCCCCCTCGAAATTGCCTGGGACCCTCGCCGAAGCACGCCTGGTGAAGCACGTCACCTCGGCCATCCTTCCGCGCGCCCCGTTTGTGACGTCGCCTAAAAAAACGCGTCACAATGTAAACGGAACAAACCTCATATTTAAGTCGAGCTCTTTCCGTACGGGTCTCCTTACTATCTCCCTATCCTACCCATACTCACTTTATTCCATTTTTCCATACCACTTTTTTTCTACACGTATGGGATTGATTCCTAAGAATCTTTGGAGGAATTCTTTGATGACTAGAAAAGAGTCTACAAAAGCGTATGGGATGAGTCTGGGAATAGGAAATATCCCATATTCCGATTATACTCGATCACATACTCTTTCCCATACTATTTCCCATGTTGCAACCCATACTCGATTTAATACGCTTTCTGGAGCGTCCACTAGAACGCTACAGGCAATAGACATAAGAAGCTTAGAGCGTCGACTAGCACGCTACGTACAACTAACATAAAAACAAATATAAGAATATTTTGAAGGCGCACATTTGAAGACTTAAAGGCAATCCAGCAATCGTGTAGTCCCAAAGGGGTCTGGCGGATCTTTTAAAGTACCCCTAATAAAAAGACTAACGGGTGTCGACCAGATGAGTCAGAGTCGGAAAATCCACGGAGCAAAATTTGGCAACCAAATGTTTTAGTGCCGCTTAACCGTTAGGGTCTTTGCCGCGAGAGCTCGCATCCTTCCGCCTCGCGCTTACCTGCGAGAGACGCCAACCCTTGAGTTGACCAATGAGATTACACGATTCGAAAGCCTGGAAAACCTCTCCCTCCACGTCAAGAGAGGGAGTAAATTCGAATATTCATATTTCTCTCAATTTTTAGTCAGTATTCAGTTACTAGTTGCCGAGTCAACGTCGAGAAGTGCCTTACAACCACTTCCCGAATCATACAAAATAATCATATAGTTGCCGAGTCAACTTCGTGTCAAACTTATCTTTCTTTCTCGACTCATAATCTTGATAAAACTTCTGTATCGTTATCCGTGTTGTTTTTGTAAATATATTGGTTATACAGTGTTATCGAAGCTTGGATTCAAATATCCCTCCTACACGAAACCAGTTGTCGCCGATTAAATTCGTCTTCAACAGTACCGTATGATCCCGTCGCAGCATAGCGTGTGAGAATTTACAACTCTCATAGAAATTCGTCATAGAAGAATCGCGAGATCTCCGGCACAGAACATTTTGGTCCTTCGAGCCGGATCGAGCACGATCCGAGCACGCGGATTAACGAACAGTGTGTGAAAGTGTAAGCGTGTGAGAAGTGGCTGTACCAAAGCGGCTGCATTTCAACACATCAACAAGTCCTCGTCAACTGTCTCCCGACGAAGGGAGCAACGGGTTTCGTCTCTTCAGCACAAGGCAAGGACGAAGACGAGGCTCAAGGACTCCGTTTCGACAACGCCAAGGGCCCAGCAGCAAAACGGTAAGCTCGTTAGCTATCACGTTCACCGTATCCTCAAGTCCAGTCCTCAAAATTAAAATTCGAAATGGCAAACGAACAAGCAATTAAGCTTCTTGTTAGGAAGCGTGCCACAATCAAGGCACAACTCACGTCATTTAACTCGTTCTTCAGCGATTACAAATCAGGGCAACCGGTCAATGCCATTAAAATCAGAACGCGATTACAAAAATTCAAAGACATATACGCAGGCCTCGATCAGGTGTGTGACGACTTAGAGCGAGTAGACGAAGAAAACGAGCATACGGACGAAAGAGTGGCAATCGATGTACAAGCTCTTGACGCGATAAGCGAAGCCGAAATGCTGCTCGCCACCGTCGAACGCCCAAACACGCCAATCACGATAGATTCGAACGGCGGCAACGAGACACCAAATCGCGGTCCACGACCAAAGCTACCGGAAGCTTCCCTCCCTAATTTCGATGGAAAATACGAAAAGTGGCTCGAGTTTAAAGATTCCTTCCTAACGATGATCGGAAATAGGTCTGATATAAGCAACCTCGAGAAGTTGCAGTATTTGAAGAGCGCGCTCTCGGGGGACGCAGCGCGTAAACTCAACATATTCACGATGACAAGCGACAACTACGCGAAAGCTTGGAATCTATTAGAGCAATCGTACCAGGATGAACGTATCATCATTAAGCAACATCTGAGACAGCTCCTTCGATTGCCGTTGCAAGAACGCGAAACCGCGAGAGGCTTGGCGAGATTAGCAGACGAAACACAGCAGCACGTATTATCGCTGAAATCCCTCGGTGTCGACGTAGGTGAACACATCGTAGTTCAAATCGTAGCTGATAAATTGCATCGTACAACACAAGGAAAGTTGGAAGAAACGTTGACAAGAGGCGTCTTCCCCGACCTAAAGAAGCTGATAGAATTTCTCTACGCAACCGCGTCGCGCATCGCTGAATGGGACCCAGAAAACCGCGAGGAATCGAACCATTCCTCTGCAAGCAAATCGTCGAAGGGAAAACACGGAAAGGCGAATAAAACAGTCAGAACCCTAGCAACGACCACTTCGACAAAATGCCCAGTCTGCTCCGAGGAGGCTCACCCAATTTATAAATGCGAGAAATTCCGCGCCTTGCCAGTGCAGAAACGCATCAAAGCAGTAAAGGACGCATCATTATGCCTGAACTGTCTCCGCTCACATGGTTCCAAGGAATGCAAGTTCAGGAACTGCCTTCGATGCAACGAACGCCATAATACTCTGCTCCACCAAGAGTCAGAGGCTTCGACGTCGAAGACGCAAGATTGACTCGTTGCACCCGCAGGAATGACAAATATCCGTGCATCTTCAACTAACACGTCGAAGTGTAGCTTGACGATCAACGGAAACGAGGAACAGGGCATAGAATCGATAAACGCAGAGCGACGAAGTGCGCGAGGCATGAGTTGATGACAAGTGCAGCGGTCGACGCTTACGGTTACCAACGCCGGCCAATCCGTTGTCGCGCGCTGTTGGACACTTGTTCCACAGCCAACTTTATCACAGAAAAATTGGCCACAGCCCTACGTTTACCGAAGAAGAAACTATCCATTCCTGTGGGAACATTAAACGCTTTAGCAACGACAACCAAATACGCTGTCGCCGTAACCATCAAATCAATTTACGATGGATACAAGAAAGAACTCACATTCCTAACGATTCCGCGTATATCAGACCGAATCCCAACAGAATCAATCCCAAGGGAAACCATCGCTATTCCACCGAATATTCGTCTCGCGGACCCGGAGTTCCACAAAGCAGCTCCAGCAGATCTTCTCATAGGTTCCGGCCCAACATTATCAATGCTTTGCATCGGGCAAATTGATCTGTCCGACAACGGATCGGATCTCATGCTGCAAAAGACACGACTCGGCTGGGTCATCGGAGGCAGCGTCACAAATAAAGGTCCAGAATCGGCATCAAGCTTTTTTACAGAGTTGCAACAGGACCTGACAAGATTTTGGAAAATTGAGGAAATCGAGACATCCTCACAACCGTCACCCGAAGAGAAAGAATGCGAGGAGCACTTTCAAAGGCACGTCAGCCGAGACGAGAGCGGACGTTACGTAGTTGCACTGCCATTCAAGAAAGGACATCCAGCGCTAGGAGAGTCGCGTGCGAGAGCGGAAAAACGATTAAACTCTCTCGAGCGAAGACTCAGTTCCGACATAAAACTGCGGCAACAGTACACTGCAGTCATCGACGAATATTTGGAGCTGGGACACATGTCAGAAAGCGAGACCAATGACCAGACAGGATTCTACCTCCCACACCACGCGGTCATGAAGGAATCGAGCACCACGACAAAGGTTCGCGTTGTGTTCGATGGATCCGCGAAGTCAAGTTCGGGAAGCTCACTCAACGACACATTGATGGTCGGCCCAACAATCCAGGACGATATATTTTCGCTGATACTTCGTTTTCGACTGCATAGATACGTGATTACAGCCGACATCGAGAAAATGTATCGGCAAGTTTTGGTCCGAAGGGAAGACCGAAAGTACCAACGAATTCTTTGGCAAGATCGAACCGGTCGCAAGACGTATGAGCTAAACACCGTCACGTTCGGTTTATCGTCGGCTCCATTTCTGGCTATTCGTTGCTTACATCAATTAGCAGACGACGAGGGACACAAGCATCCTGCAGCAGCAAAATGCCTGAAACGCGACATGTACGTAGACGATCTGTTGACGGGCGCACCAACAATCGAAAGGGCCCGCGAACTACGGGCAGAAATCAATGAACTTCTCGAACACGGGGGTTTTCATCTGAGACAATGGGCTTCGAACGATGCACGGGTACTCGAAGGACTTCCAGAGGAAGAACTCAATCACACTCTCCAGTTCGACAAGGCACAAACTCTGAAGACTTTGGGAATATTTTGGAACGCCAAGGAAGATCTCATCAAATACACGGTGAATCCCGTACCAGTTGGATCAACCATCACTAAACGGAAAATCTTGTCAGAAATCGCCAAAATCTTTGATCCGCTCGGATTATTCGGTCCAGTCACGCTGTACGCCAAATGTTTGATACAGAAACTGTGGCTCCTCAAACTCGACTGGGATGAATCAGCGCCGCACAGCATCCACACAGACTGGACCACGTTCTGTGAGGAGTAAACTGATACAGGCACGAATTTGTACCCGGCAGATATGTTTATTCGGGATTCGGGATTATCGCAAGAAAAAAGGTAAATATGATACATATAATTTATGTATATTATTTTTATTCAATAATAAAACATATTGTTCGCAAAAATTATTCTTAATATACGAAAATTAAGAGCAAAAAATATATATATATATATATATATATATATACAAAGCACGTAGAAATATATACAACAGCATATATACATTTATTCAACGAAGCCGTACGGGTACGATAGCCTGTGGGTGACGTGCCTCCGTTTTTCGCACACTACACTACACGTTTTCTATTCTCTACGGGTAATGACGTCGTGTCATATCGTGCGGCGTATCGAAGAAAATTCTAAACGTATTGACGCGTTATTTTGCCTTGGTAAATCCGTCATTATCAGATCTTTTACTGTGTCAAAATTAACGATACGCGAATTTTCGTAATCCAACCGTAGCCCCTTGACTTTGCAGCAATACTCGACAATTTCTTGAGGGTCTTCGAGTTTGACAACGGTGTAACCGTAGAATTTTGGCCCATCGGAAATAAAACTATCGATATAACCCGCGCCGTGTTTGCTGAATTCGTTCGTCATATTGCCCAGTAGATTACCTAGTGGAGGGCTCCACTCGCCCTCCTGACCTGTGCTAACGAATATTACCGAGTCCGTATCATAATACAACACCCTACGGTCGAGTTACTCGAGATAATTATACAACTCCAGACGGGCCTGGGCCGTTGTATATGCGGCGATAGCTACATTGGTTTGGCTGCTAGGTGCTGTTGCCGCATCTTTGGACTGCCAGATAGCGTACAAAAGCGTGTCGTTGATCGGTAATACGCGAAGAACTTCTACCGCAATGCGGCATTTTTCGGCCAATCAGCGAGGGGCCGGTTTTTGTATAAAAGGGCGTGCAGAGCGCAGAAAAATGAGCAGTCGGCTGAAGGAGCTCCGGCAAGGTACTCCTCCAGTTCAATTTGTTCAACTAAGCCCAGGGGCTAGGACAATTCGGTGTCAGACACCGGTTGTCCTGAGTTCTCTGGAGGTTATAGGTTAGATTACCCAGCGGAGGTGCGCTTGCACCCTGGGAGATTCGATCGTGGCTCCACTTTCGAAATCTCTCCGGGCGAATACCAAGCCTCTCGCAGAGGGCCCTGAGTGAGGTTAACCACGCACGGGGTAGCGGCTCGAGCTCGTTTCCGAGCTCGATCCCCGATCCTCCTCTACGGGTACCTTCCTCACGGCAGATGCTCAAATGCAAATTAGAGAATTTCTTCAATTTTAAGGTTAATTTAAGTAAGCGGGGAACATAACCTCGAAATTTTCTCGTCGCGACATAACCTCGACGTCGCTCGAGAACCACGCGACCTTATGCCGAGAAGGACGACGCGGACGGTAAATCAGCTCGGTCGGTAAAGCGTTTCAATCGGTAATTCGATTCGGTCGTTAATTCGATTCGGTCGGTTATTCGATTCGGTCATTAAATTAGCTCGGTCGGTAAAACAGATCGGTAATTTTCTTTTTCTTAAGAAGTGAGATTTGGATTGAATTTTGGTTTTGGCAATGCAATCGCGATAACAATTCGAAACATTTTGCGTTTTCATCGTTCTTCGTGATTAATTAACAAATTAATTAATAATTACAAATTAATCGATAATTTTCTTTTGCCGAACAACTCGAGTGTGTGTCGTCAAGCAATTTTAATACAGGAATCATCGGAAGGAGCAAGCGTCGATACAAAATAATTTCGATACTGTATTTCGTATTATTTATGTGTTTTTTTTAATAAACAACCATTCATTTCACCGAATTGACCACATCTAACGATTTTTTGCTCGCCCCAAATCCCTAACGATCGCGAAGTAGCCAATAGACGCGTCGGTGAAAAAGTCGACCGTTACACCATGTACCCGCGAATTGTCGATCTTCCTCATTATCATGCGTACATGCGTTTTGCTTTTTCAATTCGGTGCATGAACGACATAGCACGAAAATAAGTTTACCGTGCATACGCACAGGCAGCACCGGATGAAAGAGATCGCGAGACGGAAGCACCGTGCATTTTATTAACCCGTGCAGTGTTGACGCTATAGCTTGCTCGAGTGTTTCAAATAACGCATCACACTCGCTACCTACGTATATCTCCGGATGTTTGAGCGGAAAACGGCCGGTTTTCGATATGTACGGATATAATGAGCATATATCAATGTACGATATCTTCTCGCCTTGAGCGACGTCATACGCTGTTACGATATTGCCTGTGCGGCCACCGCAAAACTCACCGCGTGGGTTCACTCATCACGCCAAACTCATCACGTGCAACTCATAGCCGTACGAGCGAATGTTCGCATCGCGAGCGAGTGTACGCTCTGTTGTATCCCGAATTATTTACAAAATTCAATCTCTAAAAGAATAAAATAGAGCTCGAAAGAATATAACTTCGCAATATTTCTCTGCAAATCCACCGAGTCGCGATGCCGACACGTGTAGGAATTTGCAGAGTGAGTATCGGACGATGCCGATACCCATGCCAATATATGGATACGGTCAAAAAGTGCAAACGCACCAAAATCAACCTCGCGGATAGAAACCGAGGAATAGTCAGTCTGAACTCGACAATTGAACAAGCTGGTTGGTCTCGGAGTTAGGCTCACGTTTGAAAAGAAATAGAATTGTAGTCGGACATTGTAAGATTCAAATAAGATCTATAAATTCGTACAACGATTTCAATAAACAGTAAACTTAGTTTGTAATCGCAGACTTGAGCACCAACTCTTTATTTGGCAACGATCCCTTCCTTTTTATTTAAACAAAAATTATTTCGTTGCGTCAACGACGGCACAACAAAATTGGTGGCAGCGGTGGGATCTGCCAAAAGTTTCGCGAATATACGGTTCCAAATTAACGACTGCAAGTGCCGAAAAACTGGAACGAGTGCGGAGAGCTCGTTCGACATTCAACACGCCAGAGTCGAATTGAAGGAGGTTCTACCCGACACGCAGTCGCCACGGTACGAACGGCAACTCGAAGAGAGAAAAACGACCGAGTCGTTTAGTTGCAACAATCTTCCCGAGGATTGACGGAAGGAGGCCAACCAAGGAGCCCGGGGGACAACGGCGAGGTTCAACAGCACCCCAGTAAATCACCAGCCGTGAAAGGACGTCAAATCAACCGGAAGCCATCACGCAGGACTGGGGACCAAGATGCAGAAAATCATCGTACTGTAAGTGGCAGTCACACAAACTAATAGTTGCGAGAAACTAAAGCCAGTTCGGGTTATATGTCGGAGGACGAACGTGCGAAGTCCTTGACACTACCGGGAAGGAAAAATTTATCCAGTGTGAATTTGCAAAAAATAGCCCTTGCGTTAGGTTTCTGGGTTTTTTTTTGTTTTATTCGTAATTTTGCCGACTGGGGTTCGGCTACGGGGCTCTGCGCGCGTATTTTTGATTAATTATACAAAGAAGCTTCAGGGTATTGGTTCTCACTTGGTCTGGTGACGGAGAAACACTTTCATCATAAGCTTGTATTGTAATTTGATGATATTAATTTTCTTATGTAATTTAGGAAATACGTCCTACGTGACTGATTTCCTTCCCTCTGTTTGAGTTTTTTTTTGTATTAGTTATTCTCCGTAATATTGTCGAGGGAGTGTTTCACGGTAGCTTAGTGCTGTGTGTCGCAACTACTCGCACAAAATTCGGGTATGTGCCGCGAAACAATGATCCAGTGAGTCCTGGTGCGGCTCTCGTACGGGAACCGAAAGATCTTTATTGCCACGTATTTCGTGAATTAGTCTTATTCCGCGAAATACGCGTTCGATTCTACGAAAGTAAAATAGACTCTCGAGGTTCGGAGTTCCCTACTCTGGCCGTTTAGCTTTCTTCGCTAGGCAGCGAGAATCGTTGCGAAAGTCTCCGGTATTACGCAACGGGTGGACACAATGGGCGAGGGATTAGGTTTCGTGCATTTCCTTACCAACACCGTGCGTTTAATATTTCGGTAATCCGGTGATCACGTTTGCGGCCTCGCGTGAATGTCTACGGTCTCGCGTACCGAAGATGCTCGGGTCGCGATCCGATGAGCGAGCGTTCGGCTTCGGACCGAGATTGTTTCTGACGATGCGTCTGGCCCGTGAAACGAAATTGTTTTTTCTTTGTTTTTTCTTGATCACGGATCTTAATGTTAATCAAATAAAGAAAGTTCCGGGCAGACGAACTCAAGCTTCGCGGTTTTTGTAGCCCGGTATTCGATTCCGAATTGTTTTGATCTTGCTTCTACTTGTACTATGAACTAGTTAATTTAACCACGGAATTATGGAGTAATATTCGAGGAGGCCGGGGATGCCTCGCAAAGAAAACAGACCGGGGGATGCCTAGTAGAGATATGATTCGGACGGCGTGATGCCGTATGCGAACCATATACTCGGGTTCCGTAGAACACATTTTGTGCGGAGCACAATCGAAAAACTATGTGCGGAGCACGTAAAAATCTAAGTCCGGGCGTAGAGCGAATTATATGAGTTAATATGCGTGCGGAGTTCTCGAGCCATCGGCTTTCATACTCTCGATCTCCGTATCACGTGACGTTAATTCGAGTGGGGGAGAGTACGTCACGTAACGTAAGATTTTTCCTAACTTACAAATTTTTTTTTAAATATCGAACGGAAATCGCTTCTTAAGTCAGAGCTTCGTTTGTTGCGCGGATTCGGGAGTCGCTAAGGTAGGACGTCGTATGTACTCGTAACGTTCGCTCGCGCTTATCTCGAGTTGGGATAGCGCGAGCCGTTTGACGCAGAGGCGTGCCCTAATTTAATTTCACTCGAGCGTCGGTCGGGCTATATTACCTATATCTGTCACTGTTTACCTCGTCACGCTCGAGTGATCTAACGACATTGCTTCCTTAAGTCATATTATGAACTTGGAGGTCGAATTGTCCCGTTACACCAGATCGCTCGATTCATTTTTGAACAAATCCGTAAATTTTGAACGCATTGGATTACGCGAGAATACCCGACAGAATAAGAGGGCGAGGTCAGCGGAATCCGAGACGGACACACCCGACACCTCACGCGAGACAGAGCATGAATACTATGATACAGTAGAGACTGAAAGAAATTACGAAGTCAACCTAGTAGATTTTTCCTTGCTCAAAAATACCGTATTGGAGCCCGACGAAATGCCTGACGTAGTATACATGACGCTAAAGGAGGCTAGGAGCTTAATATCGCGCTTCGATGGGACAAAACCCGAGGAAGTGGAGGATATCATAAATTCATACGAGTATGCCGACAGAAAGGTGGCAGAAACGGATAGGGCAGATTTGTTAGAAGCCGTACTAAAGACGAAAATCGTAGGTAAAGCCGCGGAAGCCATAAAATACAAACAGATAGATACTTTCAAAAAATTTAAAGACGAATTAAGCGCGTTGTACGGTACACAACGAACAGTAGCAGCACTACAAGTAGAGTTTAACACCAGCAAACAGAAACCGAACGAGACAGTATTAGCATTCGGACAGAGGCTCGAAACAGTGATGATGGACCTAATCGACGCGAGCACAGCGGCCGAAAATAACAACAAAAAGAAACAAGCGATAGAAGAATGTATCCGCCAAACGGGCTTACACAATTTTGAAAGAGGAAAAAAAAATTGAAAGAGGACTCAGACGTGAATACCAGATAATCGTGAAAGCCCGTGGATTCGCGGACCTCTCATCAGCGATGAAAGGAGCGATGGAAGAGGAGAAAACAGCACAAGGAAACGAGTCGATCAACAAGCAAACCCACAACGACAGACCGCCCGGACCGAAATGCCATGGGTGCGGGAAAACCGGACATCTCGAGCGAGAATGCAGAAGCTTGCGGCAGACGATTTAGCCTGCCCGGTCTAGGGCCTAGCCGATCAGTAAATATGGTGGACATAATATGAAACTACTGCGGGAAAAAGAACCACGTGTACAAGGACTGCCGGAAACGAATGCGCGACCAAGGGATGTCAGAACAAGAGATAAGGGATCACGCCGCGTCGGGCCAGGCACGGGGGCAAAACGGAAAAAATAATTGCCCAGGCCGAAACAATTATCACGGGCGAAATAATCATCAAGGAAAAAATAACTACCAGGGGCAAAATCGCCAACAGGGTCAGAATCATCAAGGTCAAAACGGATACGGATAGAATGGGCAAGGAACAAGCTCGGGCAACCAAGGGAACAATAACGGAGTAACCGGGACTAATGACCAAGAGCCGGAAAAGAAAACACTGGGAATGTTACGATTAAACACACTCAAGAAAGAAACGAGCCGAAAACACGATGTAGAAACGGCGGGGGTATACCAGATCACCTTACCACCACCGAGCGAAACAGCGAGCGATTTCCACATCGGATCGTCACACGCAGTCCCGGGAATCCTCACCCTGAAAGCCGACACGGGCGCGCAGTGCAGCATAATTACCAATATTTCACCGTACATATCGCCCTATACAATATTGCGGATGAAATATGTAAGCGGAACGATCCGTATATTCAAGTCGAGCTCTTCCCGCACGGGTCTCCTTACTATCTCCCTATCCTACTCATACTCACATTATTCCAATTTCCCATACCACTATTTTTCTACACGTATGGGATTGATTTCTACGAATCTTTGGAGGAATTCTTTGATGACTAGAAAAGAGTCTACAAAAGCGTATGGGATGAGTCTGGGAACAGGAAATATCCCATATTCCAATTATACTCGATCACATACTCTTTCCCCTACTATTTCCCATGTTGCAACCCATACTCGATTTAATACGCTTTCCCACACTATTTTTTTTACGCGGGAAGCCACAGTCAATGGAACGCAATGCTGCTGGTAGTGGCGAAAAAACCCGACGCAACAGGAAAAGTGCGAATGAGAGTAGTAGTGGACTTCAGAAAACTAAACGAAGCCACAATAGGCGATTCATACCCACTCCCGAACATCACAGAGATACTGGACCAGCTGGGAAAAGCCCAATATTTTACAACGCTCGATCTCACCTCGGGATTCCACCAGATCCCGATTGCGGAGAGCGACAAGCAGAAGACGGCGTTCTCGACGCCACAAGGGCATTTCGAATACAATCGCATGCCATTCTGACTCAAAAACGCACCGGAGACCTTCCAGCGGCTAATGAACTCGGTACTGGCCGGAATACAGGGAGTAAAGTGCTACGTATATCTAGACGACATCGTCATCTTCGGAGCATCACTGGCGGAACACAACAAGCGACTCAAAGAAGTATTCGAACGACTCAGGAGAGCAAAATTGTCCATACAACCGCGAAAATGCCACTTCCTGCGAAAAGAAACGCACTATCTGGGACACGTGATCTCAGAAAAGGGAGTGAAACCCGATCCGGAAAAGATAAGCGCCGTAAAAAATTTCGATACGCCAAAAAACGTGAAAAACGTACAATCATTCCTCGGACTAGCGGGGTACTACAGGCAATTCATAAAAGAATTCGCAAAGATCGCAAAACCCCTCACAGAGCTAACGAGAAAAGGCGAGAAATTCGAATGGAACGCACAACGAGACGAAGCATTCGAAAAACTAAAAACGGCCTTGACTACAGCGCCCATACTGCAATACCCGGACGCGTCCGACAAGGCAATCGGAGCCATCTTATCGCAAGGTGCGGTACGTCAGGATCTCCCGGTGAGCTACGCGAGCCGCACCTTGACAAAGTCGGAGCAGAACTACTCGACCACGGAGAAAGAACTACTCGCAATCGTATGGGCAATAGAACAATTCAGGCCATACGTGTACGGAACAAAATTTAAAGTGGTAACAGATCACAAGCCTCTCGTATGGTTAACGGGAGTAAAAGATCCGGGCTCGCGATTAATGAGATGGAAAATAAAATTATCCGAGCACGAAATGGAGATCGAATACAAAGCAGGAAAAAAGAATACGAACGCCGACGCACTCAGTCGCATAAACGCGATCACGAGAGTACAAGCGAGAAAGAAACTGCGTGACGGAGACCGAGACAGCGACGGCGACTCAAGTGACAGCACGGCAGCTGATACGGAGAGCCACACGATGAGTAAGAACGAGGAACGCGATACGGAGCATTCGGACAGTGACAGCACGAGCGACGAAAACAGCAACGACGAGGTAGCACGCGTCTCCGACAAGGACAGCAGCAGCATAGACACAACGTGTCCGGACGAGGACGAGCGCGCGAAATTACTGAAAGAATATCACGATGCACCTTTAGGAGGGCATCAAGGCTCAACGAGAACACTGAAGCGCATTCAGCTAAAATACAAATGGCCGGGTATGAAAAAGCAAATCGAAAATTATATAGCCAAATGCGAGAAATGCCAAAAGAACAAACTTCAACGAAAAACGAAAGCACCGATGGTCATCACTGATACGCCGAAACAAGCGCTGGAAAAATGCGCTCTCGACATCGTAGGACCGCTAACCGAAACCACCGCCGGACCCAAATACATACTCATGTTTCAAGACCTACTAACTAAATACAGCGCCGCAGTACCATTCGAAACCTAGGAACCAAAAGAGGTAGCAAAAGCCTTCGTAACCGAAATAATATGCCAATTTGGAACACCGACAATCGTACTGTCAGATCAAGGAACGAACTTCCTCAGCGCAACGTTTAAGGAATCCTGCAAACTATTAAGAATAAAAAAGATTCAAACTACAGCGTACCATCCGGAGTCAAACCGAGCGCTAGAAAGGTCGCACAGAACACTAGCCGAGTATCTAAAAAATTACGCGGACGAAGACCAGAGAAATTGGGATGAATGGTTACCATACGCCATGTTTACATACAACACCACCCCACACACGGCCACAGGCCTCACACCGCACGAACTGATGTGCGGAAGAAACGCCGAGATACCGACGGTACTGAAACAGACACTGCGTACCACATACGCACACGACGACTATCCGCAAGAGTTGCGTGAACGACTGCGAGCAGCATGGAAGATCGCGCGGGAACATCTGATAGCCGCGAAGAAAAAATCGAAGGAACGATACGACAAAAAATCGCAACAGCTCGAATTCGAAGTAGGAGACAAAGTACTGCTACATGACACTACAGTTCGACGGGGTAGATCAGCAAAACTAACGCCGAAAAAAGTAGGACCGTTCGAAATAATCGAAAAATACTCAGCCGTAAATTACACGATCAAAAAAGGGAGAAAAAACGTCAAAGTACACGCGAACCGCCTACAACATTTCGTCGACCATTAAAAAGACGAAAGGAAACTAAGAAAAACAAACGCACCACTTACACACGAACTACACACAAAACACACATTCGCATACCCAATACTAAGACACGATTCGCCTTGCAGACTCACGGTACTAACGTACGGCCTCGGAGCACCGACCGCCAACAACGACGCAGCATAAGAGATAAGAAAATTCACCGACACTCCCGGAATATTCTACGAAAAAATGGGCACGTTATCCGTCACCCAGCACACGTGGAGCCTCGTAATAAATCTAAACCTAGCATCGATGCGCGTGCGAGAACACAAGACTCAACTGAACCTAGAAGAACTATTAAAACAATGCGAAAATTATACACAAGACGACGTATTATGTGCCGTACTTGCCGACTCCGTACAAACTATGAAGCGAAAAATCGACAAAGAAACAAGCATCATATACGACACAATAGTGTACACCGGTCGATATCGAAGAGAAATAATTGAAGGGCTAGGTTCAATAGTAAAATCAATCACGGGGAACATGGACGCTGCGGACGCAACACGTATAGAAAACGAGATACACGCAATTCAACTACGCAGTAAAACACTCGAGGACAGTATGAAGGATCAAATCCAAATCGTAGAAACAACCATCAACACCTTGAACCGAACCACTGCGACAATAAGAGAAAACGAAAACGCGATCAGGGGAGTAATGAATAGAATCGAGACTTGCATCAGAAACAAAATTTCGACAATAACGACCAGACAAGAGCTCGACGAACACGTCACGGCTCTAGAATTAATCGTAGAAGGGCTACTAGACGAAGTACAGGAATTAAAAAACTTCGTCTCGCATCTATCCCAAGGCGTTCTAGACTCAGGCGTAATATCACCGACAAAATTGACAGAATACCTTACAAAGGCATCGCCGCATCGGCCAAGAGGGCAAAACTTCCCCACGTCAATAACACCGAAACAAGCCCAACAAATACTAGCACTGTCCGATATAACAGCCTTCAGCCGCCGGAACGCAGTGGTCATAATAATAGAGATACCACTAGTAGGAACACAAGACTACCGCGTCAGCATAGCATATCCGTTACCAACACGCACAGCCAGCGAGACATACCAATACCTCGATACGACCAACGAACCAGTCATTGTAGACAGAGAACACCGACACTACATAAAAATGAGCGAGACAGAACTGGAAAAATGTAAACAACAGGAAAACAGATACATTTGTAAACCCCGACACCCATCGCTCGTTATAAACGAAGACGCACCGTGCGAAGTCGCGACGTATACCAATTTAGACTTCCAAAACTAAAAATGCGAAAGGAGGGCAATAAAACTAAAACGACCCATCATAATAACCCTCCGACAAACTAACAAATGGTTATACGTAACAACTACACCAGAAACCCTAGCGATAAAGTGCGAAAAAAAGGAAAGAAAAATCGAAAAGTTAGAAGGAACAGGAATACTGGCTTTAGTAGGAAAGTGCACCGTCACTACCAAAGACTTTAAAATCGAAACAAAAAAGAAAACTACAAGAGAAAAACTACAAAAAACTAAAAGAGGCCTACCGAGGTAGAGTTACAACCGTACGTCTCAACAGCTGCCCCACAATCGCACGTGCCTACAAACCACACCGCGAATCCCCAAGCGAAAGGCTACAAGCGGGTTAAAAATTTCGTTCCATCGAAACAAACCTAGCACCAGTACCATGTAACGAAACATAACAAATAATCGGTATACAACGACTAAGAAGGGATATCCTCAAAACTAAATTGAGAGAATCAATAAAGGGAATAAAATACAAAACTAAGTAACCAAGAGATAAGATAATAGTAAAAAAAAAGAAAACGGGGAATATAGAAGTATAGAAAACAAATAACGAAACCGCGACGAGCGAAGAGTGAACGAACCGCGCAACAAACTGATTGTAAACGAGCATGAAACATGAGCCTATTCTGAACAGACCAACGACAGAACAAAAAAAAAATCTCGTAAACTCGATTTATTCTTCCTAAGGGGGGAGGGATGTTGTATCCCGAATTATTTTTCGAATTATTTACAAAATTCAATCTCTAAAAAAATAAAATAGAGCTCGAAAGAATATAACTTTGCAATATTTCTCTGCAAATCCACCGAGTCGCGATGCCGACACGTGTAGGGATTTGCAGAGTAAGTATCAGACGATGCCGATACCCATGCCCATATATGGATACAGTCAAAAAGTGCAAACGCACCAAAATCAACCTCGCGGATAGAAACCGGGAAATAGTCAGTCTGAACTCGACAATTGAACAAGCCGGTTGGTCTTGGAGTTAGGCTCACGTTTGAAAAGAAATAGAATTGTAGTCGGACATTGTAAAATTCAAATAAGATCTATAAATTCGTACAACGATTTCAATAAACAGTGAACTTAGTTTGTAATCGCAGACTTGAGTACCAACTCTTTATTTGGCAACGATCCTTTCCTTTTTATTTAAACAAAAATTATTTCGTTGCGCCAAAGACACAACAGCTTATAGCGGACCTCGAGTGTGTCTCCACCGTAATGAGTGTTGGTCGTGCGCTTACTTCTATAACACCTCGGGCGACGGTGCCAATAACACCCGTGAAACTGAAACATGATTTTACGATCTGCGAGATCTAGGTAACCGTCGACAGCCGGACTTTCGCGCAGCTTGAATTTGCGGCTACGGGTCGCCTGTGTAATTTGTGTATGGTACACAGTGTGCTCGCGCCCAGAAGCCATTCGGTCGCTATCTGCGACTGTGTATCGGCACATCTATATCCTGATGGAGGAATGAGGCCTATAGTCTACGGCAGCAAAAACTTACGCCGAAATACTAACGAGCACGAGGACGCAATAGTGATTGCCTCGGTGAACGGACAAACATTTCCGACGTTTACAAAAATATCGCGGTACTCACGGCAAGCGCGGCGCAAGACATCAACATCGCTGATGCAATATTTTACTATTTCCTCACGGAAGTTCAACACTACGCCCGCGTTTACCTGATCCTCGTATCAGCGGTAAAAGTTCGACCGTTCCTTTTGCGTCATCGTATTTGGCGAATAGTCCTCCGCGGGTGGTCAGGCCCCGTGTATTTTTGTGTATCGATACGGTTGAAAAGATGCGGAAAATAATCTTTCGTCGCTACGTCAGCAAACCCGAATGCTTCAGACAGTGCGCTGAGTTTCATATGGAAATAGTTGATGCTATCTATAAAACATGTACGTCCCAAACGCATGCACATGATTGAATTCCCCGTAAGAATCAAAGAGGGAGGTTTTTCACCAGCCTCGTGGCACTCAACCATTTGGCGTAATACAAATTGAGCATCGAATGCCTTGGCGTTATGCGCAATACCAACGATTTTCTTGTACTTCGTATTCGGGCGTACGGCTAAGCTAATCAGCTCTGCAACCGGATTGTCACGGAAAACGTATGTACGTATACCGCACCATTCGCAAAAAGGTAAATCGACTAACGACCGGTATCCCGCAAAGCAATACTCGCATAGCTGCTGAGCGATGTCACAGTGTCATGATATGCTGGAGAGTCTCTTCTCCAGGCTCATTGCTGTGGGGTGTATCTTGGCGCGTTTCGAAGTCGTAAAAAATAAAAAGCGACTCAGGATGGTTAGGTTCGGCGTCGTTGCCGGTGGGTGCGTTTGCCTCTGCTTGTACATTCGGATTCATGTAGCACTCATCATTAAAACCATGAACCATGCGACACAATTTGCAATATTTTTGGCCACACTGGTGTGCACCGCGTGCCAAGTCTATTACTTTGCCGCACCCGTGGTAGGGCTGTACAAGTTGGCATATATTTTTGCGATCACTGCCGTCGTTTTTGCCGAGTGTGAGCTCCATATGGTTCTCGAAGCATTGCGGACCGTGAAAATAACGGCCACACGCGTTGCAACTATGGGCTGCCTCAACAGCTCGAGCCTCTGCATTACAGTCGAGGACACAGTGCGCTGTGGGCTCTTAAAACAACGCGTGCATTTACTTGTACATTTATGGTCTATCCGACACTTGTATGCCTTATTGCATGGCAAACAGAAAAATGTATTGCCCGTGGCGCCAGTGAGGTTCGTGATGACCGAATAGTGGTTCATAGACGGCGAATGGATGAGATATGGAATCGCGTCGGGCGTGTCGTGGAACTCTGTTCGACCGTCATAAAGCAGCCTTCGCGTACCTAACCCGTTTTCGTCAAATACTACGATGGCTATATTATGTTCGCTATAATACACTTGAAACGAACGCAGCTCAGGTATACCACACCCCTCCGGCGGGACGACGACCCCGCTGCCTGCATCAACGCCAGGCTTTCTTCCCGTTGCGTTAACCCGGCGCTATTCCGAACGCGGTCCCACATTTTTTGCGTAATAGGCATTTTTAAACGCCGATGCTGAAAATTCGCCCGAGCTACGACTAACGCTCGAGGTAAACACAAGTTGTCGGCATTATTGATAGCCATGATTGAGCGATTGTTTACAAGTCTCGGGTTTAGCCGCTCCCGTATACCGGCTCCGTCTATCGGTTTTTCTATCATGCTATGCTATGCTAAGCTATGCTAAGCCGTAGCGCATCGCAAATTTCTATTATTCGCCTACTCTGATTGACGCTAGCTATCAAATTCCATAAATCTTCGGATTTAAAGTTTTGAACCGGCCGAATTGATTGTCCCGCGGCTCCGGCTTCCATAGCATCGCAACTAAACGATACACCGATCAAGTCGTGAGGTCTAAGGCCGTCCGTAAAATAAGCGTGCATATCTCGAAATGCACTTTGCAACCATACGATGAGATTCGAGCCCGTCGGCACAGGTGCCCGTGTAAAAAAAAAGAATATGGGATTGCTTCTCGCCGAGTATATCGCCGAGTATTGCGCCGTATCTCGCCGAGTACTTCGCCGAGAATCGTGCACTGTGCTTAGGCCAATATTCTCTTGGCAGCCTCTGAGAAGCTTCGAGAGCCGTTCCCAGCTTCTCACTGCGATTGTCTTGAAACCCATTGAGAAGCTTGGAGAGCCTGTCCAAACTTCCTACCGCGATTGTCGTGAAAGCGTCCGAGAAGCTTGGAGGACCGTTCCCAGATTCTAACCGCGTTTGTTACGAAAGCGTCTGAGAAGATTGGAGAACCGTTCGCAGCTCCTTACCGCGATTGTCGTGAAAGCGTCTGAGAAGCTTGGAGAACCGTTTTCAGCTTCTTACCGCGATTGTCGTGAAAGCATGTGTAAATGAAAGAATAACAAAAAGTAGATTTTGACAAATGGAAGGAGAATTTTAAAAACGAAGAAAAATGTCTGAATCCAATTTTTCTCGGCCGATATGAATTCCTCGAGCAAAGTTAAATGCTACTGTATGTTATTGGTGGTCAAAATTCTAGTAAATCCCAAAAATATTGAAAAGTATTGGACATATCTCACATATATCTTTTTATTTGTCTATCCAAGATTTTTCCAGTGCGCCACAATATTTTTGGGACCTTGAACGAAATTCAAGCGCCAATGATAGATTATAGCGCCTAACTTTGCTCGAGGAACTCATATCCGCCGGAAAAAATTGTTTTTAAGCATATTTCTTCGTTTTTCATTTTTTCCTTCCATTTGTCAAAATTTACTTTTTCTTCGTCTTTCATTTACACATGGTTTCATAATTGTCGCGGTAAAAAGCTGGGGCTGGTTCTCCAAGCTTCTCAATGGGTATCACGACATACGCGGTAGTAAGCTGGAAACGATTCTCCGAGCTTCGCAATGGGTCTTACAACAATCGCGGTAAGAAGCTGGGGACGGTTCCCCAAGCTTGTCAGAGGCTTTCACGATAATCGCGGTAAGAAGCTGGGAACGGTTCCCCAAGCTTGTCAGAGGCTTTCACGAAAATCGCGGTAAGAAGCTGGAAACAGTTCCCCAAGCGTCCCAATGGGATATACAACAATCGCGGTGAGTAGTTGGGAACGGTTCTTCGAGCTTCTCAGAGGCAGCCAAAAGAATATTGGCCTGAGCACAGTGCACTATTCTCGGCGAATTACTCGGCGAGATACGGCGCGATACTCGGCGATATACTCGGCGAGATACACCGAGCTACTCGGCGGGATACTCGGCGAGAATCAATCCCATATTCGTTTTTTTTACGCGGGTGTTAATAGTAGCGCGATTTCCTGTCCTAACACGTGATGCCGTTGGTAATAGCGCTCCTGGTGCGATGTCACGCTAAAGCGCACGCCCGCACCCTGGACAGGTAAAAGGGCTCCTTCCGGGCTGGTGTATTGCGGCTGCGGTTCTACGCGAATCTAGTTGTACGGCTTCGTGCGTTTGACCGTCGCGGCTGCCCCCATTCATACCTGAGCCTAGTTGTACCGATGGTGCAGCTACGCTCTCATTCACACTACTACTTAACACTACAGGTTTACGGTCTAGCTCACCGACACTCGATTCAGCTGGCTCGGTAGGTGTGGTGTCGTTGTAGTGGTGCAGCGCCGATGTCGATGGCTGACAATCGTCGGGCTGGATGTTGCTGTCGCTGCTGTCATTGTACCGTCGCTTACGGTTGTTGTCAGTGATACCAGGGCTGGAACCGCGACTCTCCGAGCGCTGACGCTTTTCTCCTGGCCCCGGCAGCGTTGTCGCCAGTACCACTATCTCGCCACCATCTAGACGTAGTGAACAAATTTTTTATTGTTCCGCTGGATAGATTTGGGCTTCGTATAAGCGTATGCTCGTATCCGTGTCCGCGTCTTCAGACTCATACGGTATTGTAACGGTCACCTTTTTCACCGAAGCCAGTTCTCGGTTACTTCGGGAACGTTAGGAATTCGGGGCGAGCGAAAAATCGTTAGATGTTGTCAATTTGGTAAAACAATAATTCGTTTATTAAATATCACATGAAAATGTCAGAATACAATACGCAGAATCCTTCTTAATCGACGCTTATATTATGAGATGATCTCGAGTTATCGGCAAGAGACAATTATGGTTATTCGCAATTAATAATTAGTCGTCGCGGATCTCGAATTTGACCGTAACTGACTTGTCAAATCAAATCTTAACTCACAGTCTCGATGCTCGTGGAAAGAAACGGAAATAGACGAATTTACCGACCGAGTGTCGGTAATTCGTGAGAATGATTTTAAATTAAATTACCGACGGAGCTTCTCGGCATGAGTTTCTACGACGCTTGTTGTCGGTTTAAATTATTATGATTTCTTTTGCGAATTTGCAAGATCCAAAACTGTTTTAGGTTAGGTCCCGATTACTTAGTCTGCTCCTTAATTATACTGTGACGGCTATGGTGTCGATAGCATCTGCCGTGCAGAACTTTCACGCAGAGGAGGATCGGGGAAAGAGCACGAATATCACGCTCAATCCGCTACCCCTTACGTTACACTCCCAACAGGGCCCTCTACGTAAGGCTCGTTATTCACCTGGAGAGAATTCGACAATGGAGCCACGATCGAATCTTCCAGGTTTCAAGCTTACCTCCGCGGGATAACCTAACTTAACATCTCTAAAGAACTAGGATAGTCGGTGTCTGTCACCGGGCTCTCCTAGCCTGAAGGATTTTGATCAAATCGAACTGAGAAGGTACCTCGAGGAGCCCACTCAGCCTCGATCGCCGTTTTGCACGCTCTTTTTTACTCGCCTGGCCGGTGGCTTGAGACCAATCGCGATCGAAGGGACAATCGATGGCTAATCCAAAAATCGAAGTCTTCGTGGCCAACCGGCGTCGTTCCCGCGCGGTCGCGACGCCACGTCTTGTCGACGTCAAGCTGTGCCTCCAGTGCTCCTAGGCCGACGGCCTCGTCCTCCATCAGGATTTCGTGTTCATCCTCCCACACGAACCCATCCACCACCGCCGCCGCCGCCGCCGCCGCCGCCGCCGCCTCCTCCTCCTCCTCCTCCTCCTCCTCCTCCTCCTCCTCCTCCTCCTCCTCCTCCTCTTGGTATCGACTAATTCAGCATCTTGACGGGGTTGTCTTGCTTCTGTAATTATTACAATCAATAGTGAATAAATCAAGTTAAGCGACTTCATCTTAATGATCAAAATGATTAAAAATGTGCGACTTACCCACTTCACGTGCACCGTCTTCCAGAATTTCACCCAAGATTGGGTGATAGGCCGCATCGGCTATGCCGACAACTCTCCTTATCACGCCGTACGCTATTGCGGTCCCGATACCGGAACGGCGCAGCCATGTCCTCTCCCACGCTTTACAAATATTCCACGTTCCTATGTTATATAGGAGCCATGTCAGCTCTTCGATCAATTGCAGCGAGTTCATTCGCCCCACTCCGGCGAGCCACTCTGGGGTGCAACGATACGCTATGAA
The DNA here is from genome assembly GCA_963924025.1 of Ischnus inquisitorius. NCBI lineage: Eukaryota > Metazoa > Arthropoda > Insecta > Hymenoptera > Ichneumonidae > Ischnus > Ischnus inquisitorius. The sequence goes on from OZ001253.1 coordinate 11,762,087, forward strand.
CCCGTCGTTGCGTAATAAACGCACAATTCCCTCGATACACTGCGTCAAATTCTCAGTACGAGAGATCTCAACATCTTCCGGCAGCGGATAGTTATCCATATTATGGTTTTTTAAAATCGGAACCCACACGTTTCACACAGGCACGTATGTTTTCACAAACACTGTAACGAACGTCGAACAGTAACTACTGACTCGATCAACGATCTGTAACTTCGCGTCACGAGTAACGGAGGTAAAGTGATAGGTAGAACCAAGATGCTGCTATGGTCACCCCAGAAATATATTAAAAATATGCATTTCCTCCTTCAACTTTCGTCTCCTCATAATACCTCCCACTTGTCTCCAAATACCAGTGGTCGAACAATAGGGCCTGTAGGACAGTGTCGTAGAGAACATAGGAATTGCATCTATACGCTCGAAAGTCAAACGCTAATTACCATTCTCGTTCGAAAATATTAAATACAGCCCTGCCCCTGCCGAGCCTGGCGCTCTGTAAGGGTATAAACCTCCGATGCTCTGTGCGGTCGCCGGCGCTCCAAAGGCAGTTTGCGTTGACGAGTCTTATCCGTAGATCTGTTTTTCACGCAACCCAAGCTTGTCCCACAGGATGTTTGCTAACAGCGGCCTATTGTGCTTGACTTTAGCACGCTTACTCAGTATTGCGTTTGCATATGTCAGTTTGTGGAAATATCAGGGTGACATTGTATATCAAAAATGTAAATTCGTAATAAAAGGTAGTCTCTATTGTCTCAACACACTTTCACGATACGACTGGAAATATTCAACGAGAAACGTTACGTCGTTGGACTGTTTCACCCTCCACAAAGTCTTCAAGCAGTTGAACAAATAGCAGAAATCATGTGTGTAGGAGTTAGCTGTCCATTTCGCACCTCCCACTTTGCTATATGATCTGTATAAAATGCGCTATCATTTCTTATTAATTCGTCAGTCAACTCTTCATCATGGCGGAAACGTTAGTCTCCGCCACACCGTGTAACAGGACGGTACATCGTTGATCAGCTCGAATTAAAATGGCACAAGCAATGCTGGATAGAGCCGCCGGCGGTGGCGGAATCCCGGGAGGAAAACGCGGCTATTCGGTTCTTCTATCCGACGAGATTAAGAGGTCTGCGGCACCGTTAATATTATCGACTACGTACTCTCTCAATCAAACCGCGTCTAAAAAACTCGTGATCGGACTCCATCTACACATAAACGGCTATTTTGACCCTGCTATAAAATTGATCAACAAAGAAGAGACCGTCGGGATAACTTTTGATAGTGAAACTTGGATCGAGCTGACTGAGCTCGTCGGTGAAATCATGGGCTATTACAACAGCAACGATTTCGGGATGATGCGGCCACGCGACCCTGTGCATCTTGGCGAATACAAGATATCTTTCACTACATCATACGGGAAGAAAGCGATCGGATTCGATCGACGCCGCAAATAGTCAGAGCCGGAGACTGATATAGCAGCGAACGGTTCGAATACGGGAGATTTATCAGCAGCTCTCGCCGGAATGATTAACTTTCAAGAGCACAGAGATGCTGCAGTCGGGAAAGTCAACGGTTTTCTAATTTCCCACAGCAATATCATTTAAGAAGTAGACTGGGTTTCTATTTTCAAAAGCGTGTGGGGTAACTACTTCCACAAGGCACTCGGACGTTTCAAGAGGGTAAAATAGCCTACACCTGTAAGGGTCAATAAACAAAGCTCGAGAAAATTGACCCTTTCATAGCTAGCGAAATTACACGGGGGTTGCATTTAAACATCGTATAATTCTTGTATCCACAGCATTAACAGAGTACGGCTAAGTTAGCATAGCATCGCTCTCGTAAATTAGATGACTCGGCCGCTAACCGTCCCAATTGGCTGTCTATATTCGCGCCAGCCAACGAGAACGCGGCGCTCAACGCTAGGCCTTTTTAACCATATCTACGCCCCCACTCACGCTTTTCCTCAGTCGCAACGTAGACGCCACAGCGTCCACGCCGCCACGACCCACGCGCCAAAAATTTCCCCCGCCCTCACACCTTCTCTCCATAATACGCAACCTACCCCCTACACCATCCTGTCTATAATCCTGAGCATCCCCCGCACCCCCTCATCATCTTACCCATCCCCTCCCTCGCCGGACTTAGCGACAGACACCTCCAGCGTCACATCTCGCCGGGCCCTACAGGGCAGCGGTGGGGGGTGCGACGTAATAACTGTCTGTCGCTATGACCCTGGTAATACTTCCAGATGACATAGAGCGTGAACCAATATTATGTTCTTCTTTCCAATACAAGTCTTGATCGATACGGCTGTTGTTGTTGTTGGCGGAGCCATAGCAAATAATCGAATGAATCTCGTGATTTCGAAACGGCTATTTATACGCGAGCGCCTCTACAGCGTTTCGGAACGTATACAAAATTGCGCGGGTCGTCCGGAAAAATGCACGTTCTGAAGCGTCAATTATCAGGTGTCGATTGTTTGAGATCAAGAAGTAAGTAGCCGTGGTCGAAATAAGCTTCTTGCAAAAACTTTGGATCTTCCGGATATACCCGACGCGCAAGATGAGAAATTTGGGCGCGATCACGAGGATTTTTTAAAGCTACATTGTAATTTGTGTTTAGAGAAATGTCACGTTGACCACGGCCTTGGTGAAAAATATTTTGCGTTATGAAAATTACGCTGATATTTTTGTGGTGACTGCCTTTAGTAAACAAGTCTACAATTCCGCCGTTTGAAGATTCGCGCATTAAGTCGTCACTAATTATAAGCTTTGGACGAAAATCTCCAGCAATATCTGAATTTTGAGGTAGGCCTTCTCAGAATTCTATTTTTTCCCCGTAATTTTTATAACCGTTTTGCCTTTCCGAATAGTAAAAAAGTATTCGCGCAAACTCTGTATCGGCCATACATGATAAGTATTGTAACAGTCTCGACTTAGATCGAGAAGAGAGTAGACGTGTTTGTCAATACGAGCGAGCTTGAATTATACGCTGTGCGGAAAGAGTGTTCCATCATAAGGATAGGCGATACTACCAAGAGTGAACATGAGCTTCAGTGCAGTAGTGACGCGGAGTGGGAGGGAAAGGAAAAAAAAGGACAATGACAGTGGCGAACCAAGTCAATTGGTGCATACAAATTGATACCAGGTCCTATCCGATACCGAAAGCGAGGATATGGAAGACGACGTGGCTAGCCTCCACGAGAATTCGAATAAGCAAGTGAAAGTGCCGCCAATAGTAGTGTACAGTCACATAGTAAGCCATACTAGTACTCTAAAGACGATAAAAGGCAAGATGTCTAGTGAACTAGATATACGTTACAAGAGAAACAGAATCATTGTATACCCCAAATCAATCGACGATTATAACCTACTCCTTGAGGAAGTTAAAGGATCCAACGTAGAATATCACACGTATACACTACCAAATCAACAACAGAGGAAAGTGGTATTGCTCGGGCTACCACCCAACGTAACGTGTGAAGAAATACAAACAAGCCTGAGCGAACAAGAGATTCCGACTATCGAAATCACCCAGATAAAAAAAATTGATGGAGAGGGCAATATAAGAAATCTACCGGTCTACGTTATTAAAGTTGACCACTCTATCGACATGAAAAGAATCACGAAAATCAAAAAAGTGTGCTACTGCGTCATCCGATGGGAAAGGTACAAAAACAACAGGCCTGTACTACAATGCCATAACTGCCAAGGCTATGGTCATATAGCACCAAACTGCCATAAGAAACCAAGATGTGTCAAATGCGCGAAAGAACACAACACAAAAGACTGTCCGAGTAAAGAAAAAACGAACAATCCCAAATGCTCAAACTGTGATGGACCACATGCTGCTAGTGACCAAAGTTGTCCAGTGTACCAAAAAGTTCTTGAGAGTAGAGGAGGACGAACGAAGCGAATCAACATCTTGAAGGGACCGAATAGACAAAGACGAAACGACAACACCGTGAACGAGATGGAACCATCAACATCAAGGCAAAGTGGAACAACGTATAGCAGTGTTACAGCAAACGGGCAAAAACATAAAAACAGAGAAACAAGTAGCGGAAGTATCCTTGATGACATCAAAAAACTCTTAGCAAGTATTAACATAAGTAAGATAAAGAACGTGGTAAAACATACACTAGAAAAAATAAAACGGGCTGATGACGGCCTAACTAAAGGTCCAATACTAATAAAAGATATAATGGAACTTCTGAACTAAAATGATAAGCAAAAATGGATTAAAGCTAATGACGTGGAATGCCAATAGTATTAAGAATAAAGTAGCGGAGCTTAGACACGTATTATCTCAAAATACAATTGACATTATAGGGGTTTTCTAAAACCAGATTAAGTAAAGAACTCAAATTAAAATGATCAGGATTCTCAGTCTACAGAAACGACAGAAACAGGTGGTGGAGTAGCACTAATAATTAAAAACAGCATAAAACACTCGTAGACACCAATTAGGAAATTTAAAAATCTAGATGCAGTTGCAATAAACGTTGATGCCGCGGATGAAAAAATTTGGATTGTAGCTATTTACCTTCAACCAAAGTGTAAATACATTACCAAGGAATTCAATGAAATCATAAGAAAATCTGATAAATCAATTATAATGGGAGACATAAACGCCAGACATATGGGCTGGACCTGTGCGACGAACAATGCGAACGGCAACCAATTAATTGACTACTGTATGCGCAGAAATATTATCATCGCTGCTTCTAACGAACCCACTCACAATCCGAAACGTGGAAGGCCGAGCATCATTGATTAATTCCTTCTAAAAAATATAAATAGATACAGAAAACCCGAATCCCTCAGTATTCTCAGTTCAGATCACAACCCAGTGATGACAAAGATACTCGGAAAAATAGAGGAAGTAAAACTACCTGCGAGATATGATCTGAATCGAGCTAACTGGGAAAAATTTCGAAGTAATATACACCAAAAACTCAACTTAAACTTTCACATATGGAATATAGAGGCATTAGAAAAACATGTTGACATCTTTACAAATAATATACAACAAGCGATTATTGACACTATCCCCCTTCATAAACACGAGTACAATGAGCAAATTGAAATACGGATGAAATACGAATTTCAATAAACAAGAAAAACGCCCATCGAAGGCGATATCAACGAACTCGAGCAGAAAAGCATGAACATACTATGTACGTATTGATTGATATTATAAAAAATAAAATAAACGATTGGAGAAATGCAATATGGGAAAATAAACTAAAATACGCAAAAACATCGAATAACTCACTATGGTATCTCAATAAAATTATGAAAAATAAGCAACAAACTATCCCACCGTTAATAAAAGGACATGAGTACGTCTATAGTGACAAAGAAAAAATAGATGTAACAATAAATAAACTAGCCAGTATTAACACACATAATGATGCACTGAATACTATTACACACTCAAACACAATAATGCGAGAGGTAAATAAATACGTAAAAAATCACAACATAGACCCCAAAAGCATTTAACAAACTACACGAAAAATAGTTACTAACATTATAAGAACATTGAAAAATAACAAAGCTCCTGGCCTTGACGAAATTACATATTCTGTACTTAAAAAACTGCCTAGGAAAGGGATCGTATATTTAACAAAAATCATAAATGCCATATTGAATCTTGGACATTTTCCTAAGCAATGGAAATCAGCCAAGACAATAGTACTGCTAAAGCTTAATAAAAATCCAAGTACAGACGAAAGCTACAGGCCAATCAGTCTTTTGCCACACTTGAGTAAAATAGCCGAAAAAGTGATTAAAATTGAAAAAGGTAAAGTCGTTCTAGAAAAAAAAATACTTCCTGATGAACAATTCTGATTTCGGAATAACCATAACACAACGCTACAGCTTGCAAGACTCACAAACCCCATAACTCGCGAATTTAACAACAAAAAACTTGAGGTGCAGTATTCTTAGACATAGAAAAAGCTTTTAATACCGTATGGCACAACGGACTAATATTCAAACTGATACAACACAAATTTCCCCGACATATAATACACCTAATCAAATCTTATCTGAGCAAAAGAAAAATGACAGTACACTATAAAGGTGAAAAATCCATCAGTAGAACTATTCTGGCAGGAGTTCCCCAAGGCTCAGTCCTCGGACCTGTACTATTCAACATATACATACGTGACATACCGAAAACGAAAAATGTACAACTAGGACTTTTTGCCGATGACACAATTTTATTTACAAGTTCCTACAGAACTGATACAATCGCTAACAGGGTAACAATCAGCGCTAATAAAATAGTAAAACATTTTACAAAGTGGCGAATACAAATAAATCCATCGAAAACCGAAGCAATCATATTTACAAAACGAAGACCGCAGCTCAAGAAAAATGTAAAAATCGGAAGTCACCATATCCCGTGGATGGATTGTGTGAGATATTTAGGCTTAATACTGGATAAGAAATTATTATACAGTGAGGTTTTCTTGAAACTAAACAGGGCTCAGGCGCATGCGCGTCAAAGCAGTGGCTCTTCACTGCATCGTACACTGGCGAGAGCAGGTAGACCGGCCCAGTGCTGTTGGCGAAAGAGCGCCGACGGAGAGGGGGAGATCGGGAGGGACCGAGCGAGTACGAAAACTCGATCGCGTACCGTCGATCGCATCGTAAATCCTGCAAGTTTGCGACAAGCCAATTATCATAACTAATGAAATTACAATTGTTTAACCTCGACCATAGTTGCAAGAAGAATAGTATTTTACTGTGCCGACACATTGATCTATTGCATTTATTTAATTGGCGCGCGATCGTTTTTTCATTTTTTCTTGCACCTTAAATAAGACAAGTTAACGAAAGTTTCAACGGACCTGCACGTATCATCAAAACGGTGCAATTGGAACACAAAAACTAATTGCAATTTGATTGCATTATTCAAAGTAACTAACAAATTGTTGTTTCATAAATACAACTAACCAATTACAAATTTAGAATTTCTATGCTACGCTTTCTTGCTTTTTTATGAGCAAAAAAGGTCCTTTTTTGTTCTTGTATGAGCGATACTTTGACCGTGTCTGCGTGTTCCACAGTCGCCTATGCAACGTGTGTATCAGCGAGACGGTTACTTCTAGCGAAAAGTACCAAAGGGCTTTCCACTATCGCAACGGTGCAAATAATACAGAACTCTGTAGGAACAGTTAGTGTAAATGCGAAATTGTTATATCTCAATTGTTTAAATATTTTCACGAATTTCTAATTAAAGAAAAATAATTTTTTCATTTCCATTTTTTTAACTATTATGGACAACAATTTTACAAGACAGAGGTTCTGACACATTTCATTTTATGCAATCTCCTTTTTAGTATGCGCTGTGATGAGGTGGTAATGCCTTTTCACGGCATAAAGTTTTGATTTTACATAAAAATAGAAGAGAACCTTCCGGATTCGAATCGATTAAAAGGATTGTGAAAAGTTAAAGGAAATGCAAAGTTACTATTTTTTAATTGTTTAAATATTTCTATAAACATTTTATTGAAAAAAATTATTTTTTCATGCGCCATTGTTTTCTCCCAATTAAGTACTAAAATTTGGACGATAAACCTTCTATGACAGTTTTTATTGGCTCCCATTCTCTTATCAGAACGCGCTGTGATAAGGGCGCAATGCACATTTTCTACGCGTATTCGACAAATTTTTGGTTTTATACGAAAATTGAAGAGAATTTTTTCTATTCCAATGTAAAAACTATATTCGAAAAAACAAGTGAATATTTGAAATTGTTATTTTTTAATTATTTAAATATTTTTGTACTTTTTATAATGCAAAAATTGGACGGGGTTCCGGGTCGTACAAGTGTTCAGTAGTCCGTTATTTTGTCCGTACCTTTTTCGTTTCTTGTAAGTGTATACGTCAGTCATTTATTTTCAAATTAGTTTTACTGTGTTGTGAAAGTTCGTGCGATACCGGTCAACTATTAGCAAAACCCGCCGTAAGATAGTTTCTCGTGTATTTCAACGAAAAGAAGGGGCTCACATCGATTTTAAGGTTAGCTAGCTAGTCACTTCGGAGAACTTTCAATGTCGAGCTTTGGTTACTCGAGCAAAGGAGTGGTTCCTTCAAAGGACCGTGGTGGCACCACCTCCCACGCCAGCACTCCTAGCGCGTCAGACAGCGACGTATCGACCGATGGATCATCCCCGCTAGATTACGCTACAGGGCCTTTCCAGGAAGGCGTGGTGGGGGAGTACGAATTTTCATCAACGCCCAACGAAAGGCGGGGCAAGGGCCGCCCAACGAAAATTTCACAGCTGTCTGCCGAATACTCGCAATCAATTAAAAACTTTTTGTCACCACAGCGTAAGAGACCAGCTGATGAAATGCTGTCAGAGACATCCAGCCCAGTTGCTAGCCCTGCCTCATTGTCATTGTCACCTAATCCACCGAAAAAAAGCAATCGTCCATCTTGCCCCTCCCCAAAAGAGGGCGAGGAAACTCAGGAGAACACCCTTACAGCCCCTTCTTCGGACACCCTAAGCGAAAGCTCCGTCTTCGAACTAAATATAATAATGAAGCTCATAACCACTATGAATGAGATGAAAGCATCGTCGGATAGGAACTTCGCAATGCTCCGTAAGGATATAAACTCGGTAAACACCTCGATCACTGACGAGGTTCATGAGCCAAGGAGATCTCTGGAGCTGGAAAAGCGAGAACGTGCGAAAGAGAGGGAAATCCTCGAAAAGAGGCTGCGAATCTTGGAGAAAAATCAAGCCACAAATCTCCCGCAGCCGAATGTAGCTGTTATCGAAGAGAGACTCGACTCGCTGGAAAGGAACGCAACAAGAATTTCTCCGGCGGGCGACCCAACTGAAGTACAAGAAAAGCTGGAAGCTCTCAGCAGGAAGCTCGAAATGCGCGAGGCGATGGAGAGAAAAAATAACATCGTCATCCGGGGAGTTGACTTCCGATCGCAAAATATGACCATGGCCGTCGAGAATTTTCTAAAAAATGAATTCGGAGTGAACATACCGGTTGTCGAGGCGTGGTCTCCACGTGCGGCTGGTAATCTGGCAATCGTCAAACTGAGAAGCTGGACGGACAAGCAAGAGATATTACGACGAAAATATCGGTTCGGTGCTCGCGACATTTTTATCGACATCGACATGTCAAGAGAGGAGCGTGCAATCCAACGAAACCTCCGGCTCATTGCCCAACAAGAGCGGGCAAAGGGTTCTTTCGTTCGAATTGGGCACCAAAAGATCCAATTGAACGGACGCTGGATGGCTCTCGTTGGCGAGGTACTAACGCCAATTCGTAGCCAAGGCGGAATTCCAGTCGCGGCGAACGTTCAGGAGAACCTCCCGCCGCCCGTTCGTAGTGATGTTCCAGCACAGGGCTTCATTTTCCAGAACAGAGTTGCTCAACAGAGCCTAGTTAGTCGGGGCTTGCCAGCTCCCCAAAATAACGAAAACTGCAACAAATTCCCCGAGCTTCCTAATTACGCAAATACTGCAAGAAAATCGAAATCAAATCCGATAAACAACGTCTCATTGCCAAGGGAAAAAAACGGCTCGTAAAGAGGCGCCATTATGCGACTTTTTGGAATATTCACGGCCTCAGAAATTTAAAGGACTGCGACGCATTGAATGACTCCGATTTTATTTGCCTCACGGAAACATGGCTGACGTCAGACAAAGTCCGGATCCCGAAACACCTCGAAGCATTCGCACCGGTTTCTGCAAGTGCAGTCAAAGAAAGAAGTGTGGGCAGAGCAAGTGGGGGCTTGGTTCTTCTAATAAATAAAGTTTTACCTGATTTCGAGATCGTGGACGTGTCGGATTGGTGGATTTTTGTTAGTGCAGTGGTTGAAAACACCCGTGTAATTATTGGTACAGTGTATTTCAAGCCAAGTATTTATCTCCCGGTGGCCCTCGAGCTACTACAAATCGTTTGCAATGAGCTCTCAGAAAAATACGAAAACCCTCTTATAATTATTGGTGGTGACTTTAATGCTCGTGTGGGTGAGGAAGACGTATTGCCTGAGGAGCTTACTGAAGATACGAATGTCGTAAGCCACAGACTCTCTAACGACAAGATATGTAACAACAAAGGCAACATTCTGCTAGACTTCATGAGTGGAAATGGCTTCGTTCTTCTAAATGGCAGAACTAAAAGCGACTGTCCCGCGAACTATACTTTCTCGAGTGCGGTGGGAAACAGTGTGATTGACCTAATATTTGTCAACACTTTAGGACTAGCGTTGGTCAAGGATTTGATGGTTTGCTACGAGGTAACTCTTTCGGATCATTTCCCAGTGAAAGTCTCCTTCTTGGTTTCAGACGCGCTTGAAAACCCTAAAGCCTCTCGTACTGCGCAAAGAAATTTTAAAATAACTAGTTTAGCTTGGATACCGGAGCACTCAGAAAGCTTTTCAAGAGAATTGCAACTTTCTAATAAATTAGCTTTAGATTTTCACAACTCCTCGACCGACGTCCAATATGACAACATGCGTGTTGCGATTATAGAAGCGGCTACGAACTCCGGAATGTTAAAAAATATAGTGTGCAATACGAATTTTAAAAAAAGTAACAAATGGTACGATAGCGAGTGTCGAAACTTAAAAAAGATTTTAACGGAAGACTTGAAAAAATGTAAAAATGTTCAGTTCAGGCAACCGGAAAAGAGCCGTTACCTGCATCTAAAATCGCAGTATCGCGGTCTTATTAACGCAAAAAAACGTGTCTATGAAACGGGTATTCGGGAAAAATTGGCGAACGTTAAAAACGCGACGGAATTCTGGGCTACGGTAAAAAATTGCAGGCCAATCGTAAAGTCGAGTCAATCAGGCCCTTCGCTGGAGAATTGGCAAAATTTTTACGCCGATATTTATCCCTTACGCCAAACAGACAAAAATCTTTTTTTCGATGCCAGACACCCGTATCTAGATCAGTACATTACCTTTTCGGAGCTTACTCTATGCTTAAAAAAACTTAAAAACCGTAAAGCAGCGGGATCTGACCAGTTAAGAAACGAGTATTTTAAAGCATTGCCAGAAAATTGGACTCTTTACTTACAAGTCTTGTTGAACAATGTACTTGACAGCGAATGCACCCCGGCTGCATGGTCAGACGTACAATTATATATGCTACATAAAAAAGGCGACAAATCTGATCCAGCGAATTATCGAGGCATTGCGCTTGTGAACTGTATCACGAAAATCTTTACTCAAATTCCATGTGCACGCCTTTCGAAATGGGCAGAATCAGCTGAAATTTTGCCGGAATGTCAGGCTGGATTCAGAGCCGGGAGATCTTGTGAAGATAACATTTTCGTATTACTAAGGGCAGTTCACCTTCAGCTACGATTAGGGGCCAGAAATGTATTCGGTTTATTTATTGACTTCAAAAGAGCTTTTGATTCCATCCCGCACTCTCTACTTTGGGCCAAACTTTTCAAACTAGGCATTAGCGCTAAGATCATTCGCATCATGAGGGACTTATACTCTAAGGCGACTGTCGGTGTAAAAGTGGGGGTTGGTGTCACAGATAGCGTCCCAGTAACTGAAGGTGTACTACAGGGGGAAATTCTTAGTCCTCTACTTTTTATTTTTTATCTGTCGGACATTGAAGTGTACTTTAGGGGAAATGGCTGTGTTGGATTAAACATTGATGGGCATTCAGACGTGCTAATGCTTCTTTACGCTGACGACCTTATTATATTCGCTCATTCCCCCATCGATCAGCAAAAGAAATTAAATGTGCTAAAAAAGTATTGTGAAATAAACAATCTAGTCGTAAACTTAGCCAAGTCTAAAATAATTGTCTTTCGCTCGGGAGGGCGTCCGAAATATGCGGAGTCTTTAAATTTCCGGTATGGGAACGATACTGTCGAACTAGTGAACTCGCACGATTATCTAGGCATTCCAATCTCTAGTTCTGCCCTAGGTTTCCAGGCGTCAAAAGCTGCAATTGCAAAAACAAAGCGAGCATCGGGCTCCTGTTTAGCCATACTAGCCAGAGGTAAATCGAACTCTTGGGATGCTACTACGAAACTGTTCGACAGTATCGGTCGCACAACTCTTTTATACGCGGTGCCTGCTTGGGGCCTAGCTTATCTTGACTCACTAGAAGTTGCTCAAATGGATTTTTATAAACGTATTTTGTTATTACCGCCAAACACCGCAAACTGTGCCGTTCGACTAGAATGTGGGTTAGACAAGATTGCTTACCCGGCGATGCGTCGAGTCTGGGCCTGGCTCACAAGAGTACTCAAAATGAAAAACACTAGACTTCCAAAAATATGTATCCACAAGCTAGTCAGTCTAACAAACAATACTGATGTTAAGTTGAAATACAACTGGGCCGCACAGTTTAGAAAATTTCTTGATAGCCTCGATCTCCGAGACATCTGGAATCATATTCTTGAGCCAGACTTCTGAGAAAGAAATGCGAACATCGTGTTCGAAAAATATAAGTTGCTTTTGAAAAGGCAGGACCTCGACGAGTGGGCTACACAAAGCTCCGCTCTTCCTATTCCTCGCATTGTTTCGTTCGAGTGTTCAGGATACCTTCTCAATCGATGCCCAATGGCAATGACCAAGCTTAAAGCACAAATTCGACTGGCTAATAAATATGTATGTAGATTAGTATGCAACAACAATGTGTACAAGCTCACACCCGATGAAAACTGTAAAGTCTGCGCCCGAAACGTAAATGAGACTATTTTTCACTTTCTAGCCGAATGCCCTACCTACAACGTCTTTCGAGCTCATTATCTCAAAGAATATCTAGCAACGGAAAACATGCTTATTCCTTTTCTTGAAAACCCTGGGTCCGCTGCAAATAAAGCGCTGTTCTGTTACGTGGTAAATAGTCTCAAATTACGAGCCTTCATGCTAAGCGAATGAAATGTTAAATCTAAATTTCTAATTTTTTTAGCTGTAAGTTTACTTTATTTTAATTTATTTTATATGTTATTACTCTGTATTTGTCGTCACGGAACCTCCCCTTGCAACAAGGGCACTGTACCCTTTATATGCAATAAAGATTTGATTTGATTTGATAATGCAAAAATTGATTTTTTGATTCGAAACCATTTTTTTTTAGAATTGAGTGCAGTAATTTCGACGATAAAGTTCTATGACACTTTTCATTTGATGCAACTCGCTTATCAGTACGCGCTCTGATAAGGTTGTAATGCGTAAACACTACGCGTAACTGCCACAGTTTTGATTTTACAAAAAAATTGAATAGAGTCTTTTCTATTGGAAACTATAAACTATATTCGAAAAAACAAGTGAAAGTTCGAAATCGTTATTTTTTAATTGTTTAAATATTTTTATAATTTTCACACGGTAAAAATTTATTTTTTATTCGGAACCATATTTTCAGTATTGAGGGCGGTAATTTGGACGATAAAGCGCTTCAATGACACTTTTTATTTGAGGCAACTCCCTTATCAGTACGCGCTCGGATAAGGTTGTAATGCGTAAACACTCCGCGTAACTGCCACAGTTTTGATATTCCAAAAAATTGGATAGAATATTTTCTATTTGAATCTATAAACTATATTCGAAAAAACAAGTGAAAGTTCGAAATTGTTATTTTTTAATTGTTTAAATATTTTTGGAATTTTCATATTGCAAAAATTGATTTTTTTATTCGAAACTATTTTTTTAGAATGGAGTGCAGTAATTTGAACGATAAAGTTCTGTGACGATTTTCATTTGATGCAACTCGCTTATCATTATGCGCTCTGATAAGGTTGTAATGCGTAAACACTACGTGTAACTCCTACAGGTTTGATTTGACCACAAAATTTAATAGAATCTTTTCTATTCGAATTTATAAATTATATTCGAAAAAACGAGTGAAGTTTCTAAATTGTTATTTTTCAATTTTCTAGTTTTGTAAATAATTTTCTTTTTGCATAATTTAATTATTCGATTCGCAACTATTTTTCCCGAATACAGTGCAATAACTTGGACGTAAAGCTACTATGGCATGTTTCTTTTGATGTACTCCCCTTACCAGTTGGCGCTGTAATAAGGGCGCAATGCATTCTCATTAGGGATTCTGATAAAGTCTTGCATCTACAAGGGTATTGAATGATATCTTTGCGACTTTATCATCGCGCGTGCTGATACGGAGATTGAAGCCAATGAAAAATACCAAAGGAGCTTTATCGTCCATACTGTTGCAATTGATCCGGAAAAAATAGTTGCGAATGAAAAAACTAATTTCTGCAATAAGAAAACTATTCAAAAGTTGAAACAATCAAAAAATAACAATGTCGTATTCTCACTTGTTTTTTCGAATACAGTTTATGGAGTCGAGTAGAAAAGATTCTATTCAATTTTTTTGTAAAATCAAAACGATGGCAGTTACGTGTAGTGTTTACGCATTACAATCTTATCAGAGCGCGTACTGATAACCGAGTTGCCTCAAATGAAAAGTGTCATAGAAGCTTTATCGTCCAAATTACTGCACTCAATTCTGAAAAAATGGTTTCGAATCCAAAAATCAATTTTTGCAATAAGGAAATTATTAAAATATTTAAACAATTAAAAAAAAACAATTTCAATTTTTCACTTGTTTTTTCGAATATAGTTTATAGATTCGAATAAAAAAGACTCTATTCAATTTTTTTGTTAAATCGAAACTGTGGCAGTTACGCGTAGTGTTTACGCATTACAACCTTATCAGAGCGCGTACTGATAACCCAGTTGCATCACATAAAAAGTGTCATAGAAGCTTTATCGTCCGAATTACAAGACTCAATTCTGAAAAAATGTTTTCGAATCGAAAAATCAATTTTTGCCGTGTGAAAGTTATAAAAATATTTAAACAATTAAAAAATAACAATTTCGAACTTTCACTTGTTTTTTCGAATATAGTTTATAGATTCCAATAGAAAAGACTCCATTCAATTTTTTTGTAAAATCAAAACTGTGCCAGTTACGCGTAGTGTTTACGCATTGCAACCTTATCAGAGCGCGTACTGATAAGCGAGTTGCATCAAATGAAAAGTATCACAGAACTTTATCGTCCAAATTACTGCACTCAATTCTAAAAAAATGTTTTAAATCAAAAAATCAATTTTTGCATTATGAAAATGACAAAAATATTTAAACAATTAAAAAATAACAATTTCGATGTTTCACTTGTTTTTTCGAATATAGTTCATTGATTCGAATATAAAAGATCATATTCAATTTTCTTGTAAAATCAAAACTTCGTCATATACGCGTAGTGAGCATGCAATGCAACCTTATCAGAGCGCCTAGTGATAACGCTATTAAAGAAAATGAAAAGTGCTATAGGGGCTTTGTCTTCCAGAGTGTTGCCCTTATTTCAGAAAAAATAGTCGCGAATGAAAATAATAATATTTGCAATAAGGAAATTATTAAAATATTTAAACAATAAAACATAACAATTTCAATTTTTTACTTGATTTTTCGGATACAGTTTATTGATTCAAATTGGAAAGATCACATTCACTTTTCTTGTAAAGTTAAAACTTTGTCAAATACGCGTAGTGAGCATGCAATGCAACCTTATCAGAGCGCCTAGTGATAAGGCTATGAAAGCAAATGAAAAGTGCCATAGGAACTTTGTCTTCCAAAGTGTTGCTCTTAATTCAGAAAAAATAGTCGCGAATGAAAATCATAATATTTTCAATAAGGAAATCGTCAAAATATTCAAACAATAGAAAAATAAAAATTTCGTTTTTTTACTTGATTTTTCGAAATTGTTCATTAATTCGAATATAAAAGATGCTTTCCACTTTTCTTGTCAAATCAAATTTTCGTAAAATATGCGTAGAAAACAGGCATAGCAACTTTATCACAGCGCGTATTGATAAGAGAATCGGCGAAAATGAAAAGTTTCGTAGGGGGTTTACTGACCAAATTCTTGCTCTTAAATCGGAAAAAATAGTTGCGAATTAAAAAAGTAGTTATTGGAATAAGAAAATTATTCAAATATTTAAACAATTGAAAAATTACAATCTCAAATTTTCTCTTGTTTTTTCCAATATAGCTCGTCGATTCGAATAGAAAAGATTCAAAAGTAAATCAAAACTTTGTTAAATACCCGTAATAAGCATGCCTTAATGCAGGGCTTACTGATAAGGAGATTGTATCAAATGATGACAAGAGCTTCACGCGCAAATCATTGCGGTCAATACAGGAAAAACATTGCGAAGGAAAAAA
The DNA here is from genome assembly GCA_963924025.1 of Ischnus inquisitorius. Lineage (NCBI taxonomy): Eukaryota > Metazoa > Arthropoda > Insecta > Hymenoptera > Ichneumonidae > Ischnus > Ischnus inquisitorius. The sequence continues at coordinate 11,778,290 of OZ001253.1, forward strand.
TTACTCTTTGCAATAAAAAAATTATAAAAAAATGTTAAACATAAAAAAAATTAAAAGCATTTAAAAAAATTGGAATTTTCAATATTGTATTCGAACAAAACGCATAAATTCGAATAGAAAAGATTCTATTTAATAAGAGGATTAAAGCAAATTAAAAGTGCCATAGGAACTTTATCTTTCAAATTGTTGCACTTAATTCCGAAAAAGTAGTTGAGAATGCAAAAATTTATTTTTGCAATTAGAGGTTCAAAAAAATATTTAACCGATTCAAAAAGAACATCTCGTATAATTTTTTTTTCTGTTCATCGATTCGAATCGAAAAGGTCACAATCGATTTTCTCGCAAAAGGAAAACTTCGTCAAATACGCGTGCTGGAAATGTATTGCGACTTTGTCACAGTGCGTACTGATAAGAGGATTGCATGTAATAAAATGCTCCATTAAAATTTTATGACTTTATCCAATATTGCAAGGAATTGGGGAAAAATAGTCCCGAATACAAAAATCCATTTTTGCAAGTAAAGAATTACAAAACCATTTAAACATTTAAAAAATAAGAATTTTGCTTTCTCACTACTTTTTATTAATTCTTTTAATCGAACCAAAAATGTTCTATTCGATTTTCGTGTAATTTGTCAGATCCGCATTGTGGGAATGCATTGCCACCTTGCCACAGCTCATACCGATAAGTAGATTGCATTTTAAAAAAAGTTCCATTCAAGCTTCATTACGCTAGTTCTTGCAAGGAATTAATGAAAAATAATGCCAAATGGAAAAATTCAATTTTGCAATTATAAATTAATAAAAGTCATCAATAGTTCAAAACAATTTACAACTGTTGAAACTAACTAACAAATTGTGGTTTAATATGTGCAATTAATAAATTGTGGAACTGTTACGTCTGTTCGTCTGTTTTCTAAATAGTTGCGAATAAGAGTCTCCAACATTTTCTCAGGAGCACAACTTTTGGGGTAATTTGTGTGAATGAGTCACTCACGAGTCATGTCCATCAATGATAGTGTTGAAATGCAAAACAATATTATTCCTTTCTGGTGGTGCATCTCATCATCTCTTCAAGCATCATTATCATAGTAAAAAATTGGATATTATTATTTTTTAATTTTTACAAATTTTACAATTTTTTTATTGTATAACATTAATTTGTTTATTCGCAATTTTTTTTACAACTTACGTGCAACAATTTGAACGATAAAAACCTTATGGGCCTTTTTAGTAGATGCAATATCTTATCAGCATGCGTGATACTGTAGCAATGGATTTTCAACATGCGTATTGACTTGACAAAGTTCCGCCAAGTTGTATCTACTCCGAAACGTTTACACGCGGCCCATCAAGCTGCTTACGTTGTCGTCGCGTCCCTAGTCCCGACCACGGTGTCCCCGTACCTTACCCCCCTTATCCCCTCTAACGCCAGGTTAGTACGCGGTCGCCTTCGAGTTGAGCCGCACTGCCAACGGACGGCGGCAGCCAATCAGATTCGAACGCTGCGGCTCGCGCGCTCGAGCCCTGTCTAGTTTCAAGAAAACCTTACTGTATACCAGACACATTACCAATGTAACCTAAAATGCAACAGGTAACTTAGTGCGTTTATACCCCTTACTTAATCGAAACTCAACAATGAATACAAAAAATAAAACAATACTATATAAAACAATTGTAAGACCTGGAATGACATATGCCTGCCCTACATGGAGTAATACGTGCAAAACGAATATAGGAAACTGCAAATTCAACAAAACAAATTCTTAAGACTGATAGGAAACTGCAGAATGGCAACTTACACAAAGATTATGCATGATGACCTAACATAGAAACAATAGAAAAATAAGCAGAAGGCTTAGCCATCAGATTTTTTACATCAGCAACTAGAGTGAACAATGTGTTATTAACTGATCCAAGCTATGAAAACAAACAATACAAGCATAAAAGAATCAAACATATTATCTACAATTAAGAAATAATATACATATATATAGATTTTACAATCAATAGTTGAGTTTTTAATTCTATTTTTTCAACAATCGAATAAATATAAATAAAAAAAAAAAAGCAAATTTATGTTACGGAAAGAAGGTTGGTTAAAGGATTACTCCAGAGGAACACCTCTATATATTGACATGTAAGCACTGTATATCTGCATTTATCATCTAATATCTAAATAAATGTATCTTATCTTTTCTTATCTAAGTATTGTAAAAGTTTTTCCACAAAGCACGTTTTTGCGCAACCGGTTGGACCAGCAATTATTGATGTCCAGGGATGTTTCCAACGCGGATCCATATTGATTAATAATAGAAGGACTATGAGGGTCGTATATATAAGAAAAATGTCATATTGAAAATTTTTTATTTTACAAGAAAAATATCCATACACATTTAACATTAGCAGAGAATATTTGAAATTTATTTATTTAATAGGTTTTCATAAAGTTATAAAATATTTTAAGAAAGAAAATTTATTGAAAAAATATATATATTTACAGCTACCATTTTCTTTTTTTCACCACGGACTCGTGACACAGCCCGAGTCTTGTAACGCCGTATACAATACTTCCGCTACGCTATCACTAAATAAGCGTAGCAAGAGATCAGGATCTGAAACAAAATTAAAAAAAATTAGGTAATGAAGATGCAGATGCCACCGCAGCCGCCGCAGCTGCCGCCGCTTCGCGTTCGCGACTACATACAAGATAAGCTTATATGTATGTAGCTCCGGTCTATCACTGTGTATGAGCTCATCTTCACAGTGTAGCGCGGTTATCCATACGCAGAGAAGCTCATCGGTGCGTATGATACGGAGGGACGCTAGGAGGTTGGGTGAAATAAAATACAAAATAATTAACAATAAAAAAAGAAAACCAGTATTTATTTAATATTCACAAATCTTAACTCATTAATAATAATAATAATACAGATATTATTAACCTAGTAACAAGTCCCACAAAATCCCGGCGCCTAAAATTAAACATAAATCGTGTTAATAAAAAAAAAAAATAAAGACTACATATATATATTGTAACGTTTCGAGATTTCAATAAAGGGATTTATTAAAATCTCGAACTCAGGATTTTTTAGATCCTCTTTTTCCTTGCGGAAAGAATAGAGTTCGTACTCTGGACTGGCGAGATATTGTGAGGAAGGAATTCGATCCTCTGATTTCTTCCACACTTGCAATTCGGAGACCAAAGATCAACCCGACGTTCAAAGAGGAGTAGTTTCGTCCGATCTAGGAATAGGGAGAAGCTTTTAGACATGACACATTTTTAACGTTTAGTAAGCTGGGCGAGCTCACGAGTCACGAGTGTACGTTGGGGTATCGTACAATCGTGGAGAACCAAACGATAAATATGATGAACAAGACGTAAGCCTGGGCTATGCTTAGAGAAAATGTGTGACCGCGAGTCGAGTGACCGCGAGTCACACTTCAAAAGATCAGAGATCGACGCATAAGAGCAAGATACTCGTGACAGATTGATTTGTGTGTGTTTTGGATATAGGAAGGTGTGGGGGGGGGGTTATCGATGGGGAGGTGGAAACTAATAGTCACTCCGGAGCGCTTTCGCTTACGCGAAACCGCCGACGTTTGGCCATCTAGCGGCCAAACGGGAGAAACTACCAGGGGGTAGGGTCGTCCCGTTACAATATACACACGATGCTTATTCCAAGTAGCCATACGGCAGTGAATCGTATGCGCCCCACCGGCATCTCTTGATGAGAACCGGCTTGCAAGTTTTCGATTCCTGCCGTGTGATTACCTGGTGAAATTCGTCTCGACGGATGGCCGCAAATCTGACGGTTATATTCGTGTTTGTCTCGTCAATTAGCCGGCAAATCGAATCGAAATAAATTTTTTCGGCATTTTTTATAATTTAGCCCGATTTCCTTCGCCTTACACGTGGCAACTTCGCTACCATCGGGCTTTTGCACGATGTAACCGTAAAATTTGGAGCGACCCGGGACGAAGCGCTTGATAAAACTCCCGCGGCCGTAACTTTCCAGCTCATCAGTCATGTCGCCGAGTAAGTTACCAAGCCACGGTTCGTACGCAGTTTCATCATTTTCGCTACTTATCTATATGCACGAATCTGTATCATAGCAGAGGACGCGTTTATCTAAACTTTCAAGGTACGAATACATCTTTGACCTCGCTTGTGCTGCCGTATATGCCGCGATAACTACGTTCACGTGAGGATTAACGTCAACGCTTTCGGCTGTCTTCTGCCATGCTACGTAGATCAGCTCTTCGTTGCCGTTGATTATTTTTGTTACCTCGCACAATTGGTCAGTCAACAGCTCCAAAAGACGTTGACGGTTGGTTACGACCTCTGTCCTCGACAGATTTTCGGGCTGTCCAAATTTTCGCCAGAACGAGTTAAGGCAAAGTTTTGCGACCGATCTCAACCCCGGATTTTCCTCGATACGAGTCCTATCTAACTCTATACCCTCCGCGTCGCGAAAACTCTCGAGGTACGCGACTTTGCTGCCTTCCGTGGTGCGTTCAGCCGGCCACCCACTTGCCTCTTGCTTGATTTGGACCCACAAATTTATGTAGCTACCAAAGAGCTCCGTAGCCTGACCGTTTCTATCGTACCGTTCTACCTGGTAATGCCAGATCTCGTGGATAGCTAGAACGCGATACGCTTTTTCGATCGCTTTCTTCAGTTCACACGAGACCCAAGTCCCGCGTAAAAAAAAAGAATATGGGATTGATTCTCGCCGAGTATCCCGCCGAGTAGCTCGGTGTATCTCGCCGAGTATATCGGCGAGTAGCTCGGTGTATCTCGCCGAGTATATCGGCGAGTATCGCGCCGTATCTCTCCGAGTAATTCGCCGGGAATAGTGCACTGTGCTCAGGCCAATATTCTTTTGGCAGCCTCTGAGAAGCTCGAAGAACCGTTCCCAACTACTCAACGCGATTGTTGTAAAACCCATTGGGACGCTTGGGGAACTGTTTCCAGCTTCTTACCGCGATTTTCGTGAAAGCCTCTGACAAGCTTGGGGAACCGTTCCCAGCTTCTTACCGCGATTATCGTGAAAGCCTCTGACAAGCTTGGGGAACCGTTCCCAGCTTCTTACCGCGATTGTTGTAAGACCCATTGTGAAGCTCGGAGAACCGTTTCCAGCTTACTATCGCGATTGTCGTGAAATTCATTGGGAAGATTGGAGAACCGTTTCCAGTATCCTGCCACGTATGTCGTGATACCCATTGAGAAGCTTGGAGAACCAGCCCCAGCTTTTTACCGCGACAATTATGAAACCATGTGTAAATGAAAGACGAAGAAAAAGTAAATTTTTACAAATGGAAGGAAAAAATGAAAAACGAAGAAATATGCTTAAAAACAATTTTTTCCGGCGGATATGAGTTCCTCGAGCAAAGTTAGGCACTATAATCTATCATTGGCGCTTGAATTTCGCTCAAGGTCCCAAAAATATTGTGGCGCACTGGAAAAATCTTGGATAGACAAATAAAATGATATATGTGAGATATGTCCAATACTTTTCAATATTTTTGGGATTTACTCCAATTTTGACCACCAATAACATACAGTAGCATTTAACTTTGCTCCGGGAATTCATATCGGCCGAGAAAAATTGGATTCAGACATTTTTCTTCGTTTTTCAAATTTTGCTTCCATTTGTCAAAATCTACTTTTTGTTATTCTTTCATGTACCCATGCTTTCACGACAATCGCGGTAAGGAGCTGCGAACGGTTTTCCAATCTTCTCAGACGCTTTCGTACCAAACGCGGTTAGAATCTGGGAATGGTCCTCCAAACTTCTCGGACGCTTTCACGATAATCGCGATAGGAAGTTTGGACAGGCTCTCCAAGCTTCTCAATGGGTTTCAAGACAATCGCGGTGAGAAGCTGGGAACAGCTCTCGAAGCTTCTCAGAGGCTGCCAAGAGAATATTGGCCTAAGCACAGTGCACTATTCTCGGCGAAGTACTCGGCGAGATACGGCGCGATACTCGGCGATATACTCGCCGAGATACGCCGAGTTACTTGGCGAGAAGCAATCCCATATTCTTTTTTTTTACGCGGGGTACCCTCGAATGCTCGCTCACCAACGTCGTGGCAGAACACATCCTGACGCATGTCTTCGCAGCATGCCCGACACAAGGCAAACTCGAACGATTGTGCATGCGTACCGGAAGCACCGGGTGGTAAAGATCCCGAGGCGGTAGAACGGTACACTTGAAGATTCCCTCAACGTTCGTTAAATCGTTCTGAAGTCCAACTATCTGCTGACACGTGTCAGCCGTATATACCGTGGGACGGCCGACGGGAAATTGACCGTACTTACAGATGTACAGGTATAACGAGCATACGTCGATGTAACGTATTTTCTCGTTATCCCGCGTCTCGCAATAACTCCTGGTGTTCCCCGTGCGGCCTCCAAAAAATGCGTCACGCGGATTTAGCGGAGGGTTCTTTAAAATTACGTGCCCGTTAACATGCGCGGCGATAGCAGGATTTTCACTCTTTAAACGCCTATAGCTTATGCTCGCGTCCTCGACCCGCGTGAGCGATTTCGCGATCGTATTGCAACTCGCGCCACAATAGCCATTCGACAGCTACGTCTGACTGTCTATCACCGCAGCGGTAGCCATTTCGCGGAAGTACCGAGATTTTGTTATTTTGCAAAAAGTTTCGTCGGAAAACATTGTTGCAAGCTGAATCTATCGTTATCGACTCGGTGAAGGGACAGACGTTACCGCGATCCTGAAAAATCTTGCAAAAAGCCGCGCACGCCTGACGGAGAATTGTTACATCTGTTTTGCAGTATGCAACAATCTCCTTCTCGAAATCAAAGACGTAACCCGATTCTCTAGTCTCCGTATGCCATTTGATGAGAGCGTCTCTATCAGATGGCGAAATCGTGTCGGGCGCGTAAGCGGCGAGAGGTAGTTACGGCCCTACGTACGATTGATTTTCACTATGGTTGAACAGATGCGGGAAAGTACCTTTACAAACATTTTCTCCTAAGCCAAAGGCTTTTGGGAGTTTACTAAGACCCATGTGGAAATAATTTAAACTATCGATAAACTTGACGTTATCGACTTTCATCTCCATGACGTTTGTACCGTTTGTGATTAGTTGCGGTACAACGCGTTTTTCCTCGACAATATAGCGCAAGATAAATTGAGCATCAAAACCCTTAGCATTATACGCGATGCACATAACGTGTGCAATACTTGGCCTTTTTTGGAGAACGTAATCGACAAAACAGGCTACTGGATTATTGTTAAAAAAAATTTCGTGGCCCACCTCGCATCGCTCGCACTCCCACACGTCATCTTCCTTGTCAAGACACTCGGTGCATCTTTGCTGGCTCACACATAAATTCGGGTCATACATAAAAGTTCCGGGCACGCCTTCGATTTCGAGTTTCTGTCGCATCTCAGTCATAGAAAACGAATAAGTCCGGCTTATCGTTTTCTTTTAGCTGCTTCAACGGAGCCATGAAACACTCGTGATTTTCCGGTTTCTACTCGTTGCATGTGTTGCAGAAAAACATTCCGCACACGTGCTTACAGGTGTCTTTCTTGTAGACCTGCTTCAAACATGTCTTACATGTTTGAAGCATGTCACATAAGCGCGTCTGCTGCCGGTGCGAACCGATCGCTTTGTGTCGAATAAAGCATGCGTCACCTTGAAAGAAATGCGTGCAATCTCCGCAGCGTATCTTGTCAGCAGCAGGCACGCATAACGGACTATTTTTGCAAGACGCGCACTTTTGCCGACACTGATGCCCGGTTATCCGATTGTACGCAACACCGCACGGTACACAGAAAAACGCAGATCCGGCTGCTCTCGCTTTATTTAAAATTAAGCCGTAGTGGCTATCGCGGTTGTCGTGCAGTAGATAAATTGTGTGTACAATCTTATGTACACACTCGAGTACGCTATTCGTACCGTCAAATATCACCGGTTCATTGCTGCCGAAGGACTCGAGGTCGAATATCGTTTTTCCAGCGCTGCTGGAGCTCGCCCCGTCGCACTTTGCCGCGCTGTGCAAAAACTATCCCCGCAACGATAGTCCGCGGAAGACAGAGATTGTCTCTATTTTCAAACCGGATAACCGATTTTTTCGTCCAAAAATCTACCCCGTACATTTTTTTTTACGCGCCCGGCTCCGACCGGCATGGAGACGATGTTACTCGTTACTATAAACGAGTCGTCCATGGAAAATCTCGCCGCACTTTGCGCAACACTACTAATCGCGGAAAACAGATTATCGACGTTAAAATTGGTTACCGGGCGATAAGAAATCCCACACGGAACGCAAAGAACGCAAAGCGTGAACGCACGAGAACTAAATTCTATGACGACCATATCCGTTGGCTCGCTTCCACTAACGCGGGCAGTTTGCGGATTTTAACAGTCATCACTGTTCCCGCCGTCTTAAACCTATCGAACCAGCGTCTGGCCTCCACGCGATGAATAATTTTTTAATCACCGCAGACGTCCCGCGTAAAAAAAAATAGTATGGGAAAGCGTATTAAATCGAGTATGGGTTGCAACATGGGAAATAGTATGGGAAAGAGTATGTGATCGAGTATTATCGGAATATGGGATATTTCCTGTTCCCAGACTCATCCCATACGCTTTTGTAGACTCTTTTCTAGTCATTAAAGAATTTCTCCAAAGCTTCTTAGGAATCAATCCCATACGTATAGAAAAAAAGTGGTATGGAAAAGTGAAATAATGTGAGTATGGGTAGGATAGGGAGATAGTAAAGAGACCCGTACCGGAAGCGATCGCCTTGAATATGAGGATTGTTCCGTTTACATATTTCGTCCGCAATATTTTATAGGGCGATATTAACGGTGAAATATTGGTAAAAAAATAGTGATGCGTAAATTGAAGGAGACAATAAAATAGAATTTGACAAATGGAAGGACAAAATAAAAAATAAAGAAATATGTTCGAAAACAATTTATTTCAACGGATATGAGTTCCTCGAACAAAGTTAGACGTTACACTGCATAATCAGCGGTCTGGATTAGTTTACGTTACTGAAAATATCTTAAAGTATTCGACGATTGTAATGTCGTACTGTTACGTCTAACTTTGTTCGAGGAACTCATATTCGTTGAAATACATTTTTTTAAAAGATATTTCTTCATTTTTTATTTTGTCCTTCCATTTGTCAAATTTTATTTTTTTGTGTCCTTCATTTTACGCATAACTATTTTTTTAACCAATATTTCACCGTAAATATCGCCCTATGAAATATTGCGGACGAAATATGTAAACGGAACAATCCTCATATTCAAGTCGAGCTCTACCCGCACGGGTCTCCTTACTATCTCCCTATCCTACCCATACTCACATTATTCCACTTCTCCATACCACTTTTTTTCCACACGTATGGGATTGATTCCTAAGAATCTTTGAAGGAATTCTTTGATGACTAGAAAAGAGTCTACAAAAGCGTATGAGATGAGTCTGGGAACAGAAAATATCCCATATTTCGATTATACTCGATCACATACTCTTTCCCCTACTATTTCCCATGTTGCAGCCCATACTCGATTTAATATGCTTTCCCATACTATTTTTTTTTACGAGGGGTCGAGGGGTGGTAGTGGAATAGCCACGTTTTGTCCGGCCGGGTCAGCAGCTACTTTGGCCTCCGCAGCATCGCCTTCATGCTCCATTGCTGCTGCTGCTGACCGCTCTTCATGCTGCTGCTGTGTCGCGGGTGCCATTTCGTCGATCGACACCTCGTCCATATGTGCCGCATTCGTCACTACGACCTCAGTCGTCGCCGCTGGCTGCCTCTATCTCCCCGATCGGTGATAAGCCCCGCGGCATGCCCATAGCGACGGCTAGACCTTTACCGATCTGTGAAGATTGAGCCTGCGGCCGTTCGAGCTCCTCATCCTCAAAGATTGAGAGGTTCGCCGTTATACTGGCGAGAACCTCTTTTTCCGCTGGTAACATTATCGAGCCTGAAACAAAAAAATAAGACATTTTTTTTTATTAAAATATGTTGAAATTTTTTTTTTGCGATTACATTTTTTTAAATAATACTTACTCTCATTGTTCCAATAGATGCCTCGTAACTCGTCGGCCACTTCGGCATTTACAGGCTCTGCGAGGTGGCCGTACAGCGTAGCCAGCCTCATTAATTCGGCCTCACGGGCTGCAAGAGAGGCTTGAGCCTCTTCTTGCGCAACCCTTTGTGCCGCCAGCGCAGCCTCCTGGTCACGAATTCTCGCTTCCCATGATGCTAGTTCGGCGTCGTGCCGCTTTTCTGAAAACAGAATATGTACTGTGACATTACCGACATAGTCACTGGCCAAGCACGAGACATTCGACAGAGAGGTGCCATCTCTGTCACTACCCGACAAACCGGGAGCAAGAGCTCACGACACGGACGTGACGTCGCGGCACCGGAAGCCAATCAAAGTGCGAGAACGACCGAGAACGTTCTCGAAGAAGCACTACAAAGGAGGGGGACAGGCCTACTTAAGGGCGGACGAACAGAGCCTCACTCTCATTTTGCGACAACGAAACTACAGATCACATCTGAAGTGCACGAGCTCCGTTCAACACTTCTCAATTGACACGTGTTCGATTTGATTCACACGTGAGCTTGTTCGATTAACTTCACAAGTCTAGTGAAATTCTTAAATTAACTTGTTTATTAACTTCACAAGTCGAGTAGAGTCAGGAATTAGCTTGTTGGATTAAATTCACAAGTCGAGTAACTTCATGAGCTACTTTGTTAGATTCCCTTGACTAAATTGCAATAAAGTTGCTCAATTGGCGAAGTCGCAGCATTGTGTTGCCACTCTACAGTTGAGGAACTCCATTTACACCTTTCACACCGCTCTCCGAAACTTAACATTGTGTTAACATTCAGAGTTAACGGTCGGAAAGGGATTTTAAAAAAAATATATAAATTATACCGATAATAACTAAAACCTCCTTATTGTTGCTAGTTAGCCCTCACCACGCTAAATACCAGGTCGAGTAATAGAACACCTTCCTTCCTCCTTCGAGTATCCAACATAGTGTTGGCAGCTCGAAGTCCCATAGGGGTAAAGAAAAACATAAAAAAAAATAAAACAAATAAAAATAAAAATAATAAGGAAAGCCGATGATGAAACCTCGTACACCAGATAGCTCGCTAACTGGGTGTTAAGACGAGTCTGAGGCTTCTCACTATCAGTGGCTAGCTAGTGTCCCCGTCCAGTACGCGAACAATAAAAAAAAAAAAAAAAAAAAAAAAAATGTATAAGTAAAATATAGCTCGTAGCTCGGGGAGCACACGCGGCTCACACGAGACACGAGCTAGACGTTTCAGTACATATTTTTTATTAATTGCAATTTTCAGCCGACTCAGACCCATTTAATAATAATAATACTAAAAAAAAAAAAAGAAAAAACTGCTTGCTTGTACTTACCAAGCTCGGCAATTTCATCTCGAAGGATTTTGGCGTCTCTCGATTGACTGAGAGACGACCCATCGACGACACTGCATACGTGTTTTAAAATTTCGCGATTACCACGAAATTTGCCGGCATTCTATAATTTTATCAGCCGCACGGGTGTGAAGCAGTCCACGATTTTGCGGACTCTCTTCACCAACGCTTGGCCGTTGATGGCCTTGAGCAGGGAGCCCGACGACACAGCCACAAGACGCTGTGCTCCACCCGTAAGGGTCTGTGATTGCAGTACCTTCACCAACCCGCAGATTACTTCACGCACAAGCTGGTCAGCCATTTTTTTTTTTGTATTTTTTCTTCACGTACCGAACAAAAAAATCAAGTCAACCTGTCACTCAACGGGTAGCACGCAAACACAAAAACTGTCACCAGAATAAACACACGAGCACGTTGATGGACTACGAGTGTTAGTCGCACGAGTGACCAGGAAGGAATAATTTTCTTGTTTGGAAGTAATAAGATTTGCAATTTCTAACTTCACTCCCACCCCTGGTGAAAAGCAAGCCTTAAAGATTGTCATTGGATAGTTAAGTAGCCAATCCTTTACGCGACTCTTTTTTCTTTTTCTGGAAAAACCGAAATTCTCAGCCTCCGCATTCAAGGCAGCCGAAAACAATAAACGCATCGGCAGAGAATCCCTTCAGGTAAACAGAGTATAGGCGGTACCGGGCGTCGAGATTTTTTATGACGGTCAGTCAGCAATTCGTTGCTCAGCTGCTTGTCGTAAAAGTCCTTGAACACTAAGTGAACTATTGCTAGCTTATACGTTTTATTCTTTACATCTCGATTTTCTTCGATTTTCCTTCTTACACATTTTTAAATTTGTATAGAATATTTTTGTCACCAATTTTGAAAGTTGAATTGAATGTTACCAAAACAAAACAAAAACACCAAGAATCGGTATGATCTACACCACTACTACGTGGGTGGGCCCCAAAATTTGTAAGACCCAATCCCCACCGTCCACCCCCGCTTCACGACGTAACGCATGTCACCGGGCGCGTTTTACCCCGTCTCCTCCAGAAAATTGCATCACCATACTGATGACAGCCAGAGGTATCCTGAACCAGCCTCGGTATCTTAAGCTGTACAGTCTTTCTTTTGCAAATGCTCTCCAACACATATCTTAAAAAAATTTTTAAATTTTCCGGCCATTGTGAATAACACGCTACCTGCGAAGCGTCCCCGCGAGACTGGGAGTGAAAAATGGAAAATATAAATATATATATATATATATATACTAGCGGACCTGCGGGCTCGCGCGCTGCGCGCGCTCGCGACTATGGGTTGAAATCGACTGAAATATCTCTCTATGTGATATAGATATCTCACCACCGCCGCCGTGTACAAAAATTGAGAAATTAGAACATTTCTGCTTGCCCCCCCTCCCCACGCCCCAACCACCGGGAAAATATTTTAAGTCTTTAGAGGGGCCTTGGCCAGAGATATTCTAAGTCCCTAAAGCCTAAGCCCCTTTAGAATATTTTTTCGAATATATTGTAACGGTACGCTTTTGGAGTCTTACAGAACTTTGCTCCGCAGCGGCGTTATGTGAGTATCTCTGCTCACTTGTGTGTGAGGGCAGGTGCTGTAAATTATAAAACTGTGGTGTTGATTCGAAATGTCAACAATTATTGATTTTTATTCAGTCGATTCCGTTGTACAATACAAGATTTGTGCTGGATTAAGTTTGATTTTACTCGATATGATTTGAGTTCCGTTGGACTTGCGAAACAGACCGAGAGGTTATTTTATTGAGGGAAATTAGGTGTTTGATTCTACTCTACTCGCTCCTTATCAGATCATAGAACCGCGAAAGCAGTCGCCAAGGTCCCCCAAGACGGTCGCCGGCGCGGCCACGAAGTAATAAGTCGCACAATTCACGATTCTACGTTAAAACGATCTCCACCAATTGTCGTTCACGAAAGCGATCGCCGAGGTCCCCCAAGGCAGTTGCCGGCGTGTATTACAAATTGGCAGGTCGTTGCAATCAAAAATTGACTCTACTAATTACTTTGGAATCGATAGGTAACCGTCGCGGTAGCGATCGCCAAGGTCCCCCAAGGCAGTTGCCGACACTAGGTTTTTAGGATAAGGTAAACTCCGACCGAAAACAGTCGCCCAGGTCCCCCCAGGCAGTCGTCGGCGAGCGTGTTCGGATAGGAAAAAATATTTCAAAAAAGGTTGGCTGTTCGCTGAAAGATAAGATAATTATTTCGATGATGAATAAATGGCCGACGATTCTTCCTTCTTCGGGATTGGCTCGTCGTTGGTAATTTTTCCCTCGCTTCTTCTTAGCGACGGGACTCTGTCGAATAGAGCAACGCTCTATTCGAAAATTTAATCGATGTGACTTTTTCCTTCTTTCTTGGAAAAGTCGATGGTAATATTCCCTTGCTTCTTCTTAGCGACGGGACTCTGTCGGATAGAGCAACGCTCTATCCAAAAAATCAAAATGTCGAGGCTTTGGCTAGCGAGGATTCCGTCTAGCAAAGATTTTATATTTTTGGAGACTCAAGATCAAACGTGCTAAAGCCGCGCATGAGTTCCACTCCCTTAGGAGTTAGAGACCGAAGTGATTTTAGGGCTCGCGAGCGGGTCTTTTATAGCCGAGCGTGTGACGCTAATATTGCGTCGGATGACGCAATTTAAACGCCGAGATTCTCTGTCCCGTGTTATCTTTGCCCGGGGTGTGCTGACACGGCTGACGCAAGGTACGCGTCAGAATGATGCGACACCCTCTGGGCGGCTAATTCTATCGACCGTGAGTATCGATCGACTGTGCGGTCGGTAATCTGCGCGCTCATTTACCAGAATGTATGGTAAATGATCGATGCAGCGTGCGAATGAGGAAAGCGTGAGAGGTGAAAAATTCTTACCGTCTCAATATATATTTATAGGTGATATAGTGTGACGGGAGGTTTTTTGCCTCAACTCGTCATCGAGTCTTAAGAGCAAACGTCCGTTATATCACTCGAGCGGAACGGTGTGAACAACAACCTATATAGCTCATACGGTCAAGCCGACGCCGAGTGATATTGAATTAGGGCACGCCCTAGCGTCTAATCGCTCGCGCTAATCCTAGCGCGAGTTAAGAACAACTGTCCGTTGGGGTTCGGACGCCTGCCCACTCGCAGATCTGGGGATCTCCGGCGACGAACGATAATGCGACTTAAGAGCAGTTCATCGTTGAACGTTTTAAGATTATTTAAAACTTTGAAAATATATTTCGGCCACGTGATGAATTCTCCCTTTCCAAAATTACATCACGTGACGAGAATCCTCGCGAGTATAAAAGCTCGAACTCCGAGGAATCGATACTCACTCTACTCACCAATTACCCACTTACTACGTCGTTAGACATTTACTTCACTTATTCGTGCTTAGCACTTAGATTTGATAGTCGTGCTTAGCACAAAATCCTCTGTAATACAGATCCACGAGTTTGTGACTTGCATACGGCATAGCGCTGTCCAAGCCACACTCTCTGCTAGGCAACCCCCGGCCTACTTTCTTTGCTAGGCAATCCCCGGCCTCCTCGAATACAATATCGTTGTTAATTATTTTTAAGTCACTTTTCTGTATTAACGAGAATTATGCAAAGAAGCACAAATTCAAATTCTTTATTTCACTAATCGTATTTGGATAAGCGAATCCACGCGTCGTAGATTCTCTTAAAGTCTTTTCGATTTCCAATTATCTTTTTTTTTTCGAGTTATCGATTGCCAGACGCAGCGATAACTAGCGCGCATTTCCGTATCAACGTAAATACGAAGCCGAGGTAATTCTCAAACGTCGAGTTTCGTTTGTCGCACACTAGTAAAAGTAGTATTTCAAATCACGGACAAGATCCGCTTTAAATATCATTTCACATCGAGAAGTCCGCGACGACAATAGAAGGATTAATTCGTAGTCGAGAACGATAATCCCCTACGACGCGGAACGCAATCAGCAATCACCGCATATCGGCGATTAATGAACGAACTCGAGCCTCCAGACTCTATTAATTGTCACTGCTATTCTTTTTGCAAAATCATATCGTAAACGAGTCCGGCTCTCTGTAAAACATAAATTGATAAATTTCCATTCGCCAATTAACGAGATAATCTCGAAATCCCGACAGCAACGTGATCAGCGATTTCGAGATTCGCGTATGACAACAAACGGCGCGATCCGCGATTAGACTCGGCATTCACAAGCGCACTTTGTCAACAAAGCGCTTCGGTAGGCTCGAAACCTCGCGGTCCCCGCTCACTCGAGCAGCTATTGCGTAATCAATTAGCTCGCACGTAAATTCGAGCAGTGCCGAAGGAAAGAAAGTTTAAATGGCCAGGATAGGGAATTCCTCACCTCAGGAGTACATTTAAACTTCCTGGAAGGCAAGCCGGCTTTCCAGGAGACGTGTTCAATTCTCAGAAGACGAGAGAATAAATCCCGCGACACACGTGCGATTGCCGCAGCTGAGTTTGAACGGATTATCTCACGTATTCACACTTCCCGATTCGTTGTCGGCCAGTTGCTAAACACAGCATCAAGTTAACGTGGCGCACACATCCGCAACGAATACGGACGTTAATGTCTACAAACTCCAATTAAGAGGAAAGGAACGTTGACACGATTAACGTAGCTAGTAGTTGTACAATAGGTTTCTATAATAAATCCAATCATACGAACAAGCTGGTGATGAAACAAGGCTCTCGGTCATTTACGATCATATGAGACCAGTGAATCTGAAGCTTTATTGAAACAACAACAAGTTGCGCGTGCGGGCCCCGAGCCGAACCCCAGTCGGTAAACTAAAATTTCCCAAAAAAGCAGCTAGACCCCGTTGCGGCAACTAGAGCCACTATTTGGAAAATCACAATAGATATCTCACCACCACCGCCGTGTACAAAAATTGAGATATGAGAACATTTCTGCTTATCCCTCCCCCCCCCCTTCCCCTCCCTCTGAGAAAATATTTTAAGTCTTTAATATATGATAAGTAATATATGATAGGGACTTAGAATATTTCGGCCCGAGGCCCCCTTAGGGACTTAGAATATTTCAAGCCGAAGCCTCCTTAGGGACTTTAATATTAGGGACTAGAATATTTTGGGCCGAGGCCCCTCCCCTCCCTCCCCCCCTCGCCATCCCCCTCCCCCTATCCGCACCTCCCTCCCCTCTCCTCCCCTCTCCATTGGAGGGGCCCAAGCGAAAATATTCTAAGTCCCTCGATTCTTGTACACGGCGGCGGCGGCGGCGGCGGTGGCGGCGGCGACTTATTTATATAATATAGAGAGATATTGTGACCAATTTTTCCAACACTAACTCCGCGCCACAAAATCATTCATCCCGATCGCTTTATTTTTTCCCTGGGCGCCAGCCGAGCCACTTGCCCGACACGATCGGTAACAAAGATGGTAAAAAAAAGACGAATAATTGTCCCCGGCTGAGCACAGCATGGTTTTGGAGAGAAAGGAGGTCCAGCGACAGTCTTGACAACAATTAAATAAATAACACACAGTCCACAACACGGAACTCGGGAAAATCACAATTAAAATTTATTCATCGAAAAATAAAATGCCAACAAATAATCTCGTACCTCGGGCCGGTACCCGGGAATGACTCGACACAAACAAAAGAAAATTCCCTGCTAAAATTCTTCTCGGCTACTCGATTCACCGAGTTGAATTTCTACTGAAATGATAAAGAAATAATTGACACAATGAATACTGATTTCCCTACTACAACCGTCTTCGCTAGTCGGTACCGAATTTAATCGGGACACAAAAACACAATGATAACCGCCGTGGAATACCGGCGCGTACGAGCTCGCATCCCGCTTCCTAAGTCAATTAAAGCTATAAGACGGCGCGAACGGGACCGATTCTCGCACGCCACGACCTTATGGATCTATCGCGTAAAGTTAACAATGAAACAGGCAGTCTCAAGAGCTCGAATAAAGTCACTTTGACGTAAAATACGGGTGAGCCCGTCCAAACTACACCGACCCGATTCTCTCGGGGAAGAACTCTCAATTTGCCCGGACCGGTACTCATCGCCGCAACGAGTGACGCGCACACTCACAATTAACAAAAACGGCAAAATAGTTGACACGCGAGTCCGAGAATCGAGAAGCGGAAGTCTTACCGGCGAGAGACAGATGTTGCGAAGAAATATTCGGAAAACCTTCCCTTCAACCATCCGACTATTGTCCATGTCTCGATCGGAACCGGTACCGATGTTCATCACACAATTCGGAGCGGAATAATCCCTCTGGCAATCACGATCACTCGAGCACGAGTCTTCCTTTCACAAAAGTTACGACGAGAGTCCCCGAGTGATCTACGCGTACTGTCACGCTGTCTCGCTCTCTCTTCCCCTTTGATAATTTTTCGTAGCCCCGGTACCTAGCCCTACGCTACTTAGCCCTACGCTAATCGCGATCTAGGTGACTCGCGCGAAATGAAATTCCAAGCGACAGTGGCGCTGACGTGTTGGTTGAAAATTCGCGAACCGTATCGCTGAACGAGTGCTCGTAGAGGCCGGTCCCGGGGCGCTGACATTGGTGCCGATGCTGACACCGCTAAGCTGCGACTTTTCCGTTGCCGGTGCGCCCAGAGCGATGATTTCTGGATGTTAAAAGTGGCAGAAGGAAGCAGCGACGATCCCGAAGCGGTCCCGTAGACAGAGGGAACGATATTCTAATTCTATTTGTCGGGACAATCGGCAAAAGCGGCGCTCCTTCTCTCTCGCCGACAATCATCCGTCCCGAAAATCGCTCGAAAAGAAATAAATAAAAACAACAAAATTAATCCTTTCGATCATTTCTACTAAATTCGAACCCTTGAGACTGCCTGGGCCTCCCTGCCTGGGACTGGGACTGCTTGGGAAAAATTAAGAAATATGTTTAAAAAAAAAAATTTCAACAGATATGAGTTCCACGAACAAAGTTAGACGTTACAGTGCGACATGACAATCGTCGAATACTTCATAATATTTTCAGCAACGTAATCGAATTCAGACCGCTGATTATGCAGTGTAATGTCTGTAAGTCGTGTAGTCCTTACGATCTTTAAGGAGTACTTCGATATCCTCATACGTTTTTGTCTCCACTACGTCGGCTGCTTCACCTGAGAGTTTCATGTGGAGTGTTTGAGTTTTACGCGGCTGATTTCTTACTTTATTTTTCGATAGCGAGAAAGGATGTTTTAGATGTACTTAACCCGCGACCGGCAGCAATCAATGCGAATTCGACAGCAGCTGGTCACAGCTTGCTTCAAGACGGAACACACACTAGCTTCATGCCAATCGCTAAGATTCCGATGCCGACTTTCTCAGGAAATTACAATGACTGGATCTCCTTCAAAGACCTGTTCAGGTCACTTGTCATTAACGATGAGAGACTCCAAGATGTGCATCGAATGTATTATTTAAAGGCCAGTGTAACAGGCGAAGCAAGTTCCCTCTTGAAGTCAGCGCAAATCACAGACGCAGATTTCAGACTAGCTTGGGATCGATTGAAAGATCGGTATGAGAATTCGCGCCATATTATCAATGCGTACTTAACAAAATTGTTCGATGTTAATGTGGTCACGACAGAAAACGTAAACGACCTTAAACGATTGCGCGATCAAACTCACGAAGCCGTCGGCTCATTAGGAAATCTCGGTCGACCGACAGACCAGTGGGATCACTCACTTACATTCATGACAGTCCGTAAACTCGATCTAGTTTCACGAAGAGAGTAGGAGATGAGAATCGGTGAAACCACCACGTATCCTACGTATGACAAAATTCACAGATTTTTAAAATATCGAGTACGAGCCCTAGAAGCTATTGCTCCGTCGTCGTCAAAAAAGATCACCTACAAAACAAAAGAAAAAGACAACATCATCAAATCACACGTCGCTTCGGTAACGAAGACATGCAAATGTGAGGAAGATCACCCTCTGCGTCTGTGCGAGGTATTCAAAGCCAAATCCGTCGACGATCGAATCAAATACGTTCAAAAACAGGAACTTTGTCACAACTGTTTGTATCCGGGGCATCAGACAAACCAATGCCGAAACAAGCACGCATGCTCCCTCTGCAAAAAGCGACATCGCACGTTGCTGCATCATTCTAACGTAAAAGGAAAGCAGGCCAAATTGACATTCATGCCGGGCGGTGGTGCCATTCAGAAAACCGTTCCGGTTACTACATTATCACCGCTAGCAGCGGCAAGTACGAGCACTCCTGTGGCTCCAAGTGCAAGCCAACATGTCGTTGCAGCGGTCGAAACATTCACGCTGTTAAGTCGAATGTAGCTCCTAAAACAGTGATGCTTGCGACTACTTGGATCTTGGTTTCGTCGGATAAAGGTCGTTAAACGAAGGTAAGAGCGCTGCTGGATCAGGGGTCTCAATCGTCGTTCGTCACAGAAACGGTCGCGCAAGCATTGGGGGCTTGTCGCACCAGAGTACGCGCGCCGATTTCTGGAATTGGAGACACCGATGCCGGCACCGGCCGAGCCGTCATAACACTAACTCTCAGCTCATGCATTGAATAGAATAGAATAGAATAGAATAGAATAGAATAGAATAGATTTATTGGGTCCTGGGAATAAATTCCCCTCAGGACCAGATACATACAATAGCTGACAAAAGCAAGCGACCAGATATACTTAGTACAGACTCAGCGATTAAGATAACGATAAGATTACGATAGTAGGCTAATGACTTAAAAACTAGACAGAGTAAAAATACGAAATAAAAATAGAAGTTGAGAACAGAATAAAAATTAGAGATTTAATGCAAGTAAACGTAGTGAAGAGCGAGTTAATATAGAAAGAATGTTAGCGACGTTCATTATCAAGAAGATAGTCAAGGAGCCGCTTCTTGAACATCGCGAGTGAGGGGGAGGCAGTGACAGCTAGAGGTAGTGAGTTCCATAAGTAAACCCCCGTCACTCGAAATGATTTTCGAAACTTCGTCGTTCGCGCGACCGGCGTTCTAATCATTTCTGTCCGCCCACCCAGCACACGCGGATTCTCCCTGTCTCGAAAGACTAGGGACTCAGCAAGGTACGAGGGGACCCCAGAGTGGACCATCGAATAAAATAGACACCCTACGAAATATTGCCTCCTATTAACGATAGAAAGCCAGCCGAGCGAACGACGCCCTTCCGAGATATGCTCCCGCCGCCCCGCTTGCAAAACAAATCGCACCACTGCGTTCAGAGATCTTTGGAGCTTTGTGTTCAAGTCAACAGTAGCATCGCTCATCACGGCCGGGCAGTACTCCAGATGAGGAAGGACTAAGGTCCTCGCGAGCCATTTACGCGTTTCGAGGTTAAGGAGACGAGCTGAGCGGTACAGTTGCGCCAGGGACCCGTACACCCGCCGCCTCATCGACGAGACCTGCCCACCCCACCCCAGCGTGTTCGTTATCGTAAAGCCCAGATAACGAGTGGTTACAACGTAATCCACTCGAACATTAAGTACGCTGAGGGGCGGCAGGAGCGTCAAGTCGACGCGAGCGAGGAGGCACGAGGAGCCCAGCACCATCGCCTTGGATTTGGCCCCGTTAAGCGACAGAGAGTATTGAGTTGCCCAGCCGTAGATGGACGCGATGTCACCGTTGACTGTGGCGATCGTGTCATGTAAAGCTTCCTGTTTACATTGCGCGTATATGACGAGATCGTCAGCATAAAGTAAGTACGAGCAAGCCTGTATCGCCGCGGGCAAATCGCCAAGATAGAGGCAAAAGAGCAAGGGGCCGAGCACACTACCCTGCGGAACTCCCGAAGAGACACTAGCCCATGCGGACTCAGAACCGTCCGGAAGTCGGACCGCCTGCGATCTGCCACAAAGGTAGGATGTGAACCATGTCAGGGCCGATGGAGAGAGCCCGACGTCGGCAAGCTTACGCAGTAGCACAGCATGGCAAACGGTATCAAATGCCTTGCTAAAATCGAAAAATACAGCAACGGTAAGCAATTGGCTCTCAAAACCGGACCTAACATCGTCGGTAAATTTAAGTAACGCGGTTTGTGTGCTGTGCCCCTTGCGAAAGCCCGCTTGTAACGGATCCAATATACTATGCTCCGATAGCCAATCCACGAGCTGCTCATGGACCAGTCTCTCAACTGCTTTGGAGAATGCGCTGAGAATGGAGATGGGACGAAAGTCAAAGGGCGTGCTCGGAGTCGGGACCTTATTAATAGGAGTGATGAGGACTCTACGCCATTCCGTGGGAAAAGTAGAGGACGAAAGCGACAGGTTGATAATATCAGTGATCTGGGGCAGGAGTAACGAAGAGACAAGCCGGAGGTAACTTCCTGGGAGTTCGTCGGGGCCAGGCGAGTTCGAGGTGCTGAGGGAGAGAGCAGAGGACACTGAATGAGGCGACACAGGCGAGAAGGTGAAACGAGGATAGTTAAGGTCCGATAGGGAGGTGGGAATATCCGCGATGAACGAGGCGGCAAGGGGGGGTGGCGTCGAAAAAACCGCTATAAACGCCTGATTTAGATCCTCGGGAGATAATGGAACGGCGATATGCGAACGTTTATCCCTAACTAACCCCAAGCGTCTCAGCTCAGCCCAGGCGCGTCGAGAGTCACGGCAGGAACTCACTTGAGCAAAAATGTACTCCTTTTTGGCGATAACTATGCGCGACTTCACTTCATTGCGAAGTGCCCGATAGCTGGCAAGAAAGTGTAGATGGAAAGTGCCGTTGCTTTTGCTCCGCCGAAACTGACGATACGCCCGGTCCCGTTCCTGCATTAGAGAGCGAATAGGCTTACTTATCCACGGAGCAGGCGGCCGCGATAGCGTAACTGTGATGAGAGGCGCAAGCTCATGAATAGCCTTGACAACGAGGCCCTTGAATAAATGAAGCTTGGTATCCACTGAGCTTGCACCCTCAAACGCAGTCCATTCCTGGCGCGACAACTGCACGGCGAGTGAGTCAAGTGTTATTTTATTAATCGCACGGTATTGAAGATTTCGAGTGGGTGTACGTGGTATCGTAGCGTCATAGATTATGGCGATTCGGTCGTGCCCAGAGAGAAAAGGCGTCTCGGACTGATAGCTAGAAATTACCTTAGAGGCATCACTCACCGCGCAGACATCGAGCCAAGTATCAGTAGATTCCGTATGGTGTGTGGGTTGATACTGTACAATAAAAAAGCCGTGCTCGCTGAAAAAAGATGTTAAGTGGAGCGCGTCATGGGAGCTTTTCAAGAGATCGGCGTTAAAGTCTCCTAGGATTATAATGTTTTCGTAGGAGGGGCGAAGCGCAACAATTTCATCCTCGAAGATGTTGAGAAAGCCCAGGCGCGGGGGGCGGTAGACGACAGCGACGAGAATTATCATGCCACCGGGGCATCGAGCTTCACAAATGAGATACTCGGGCTTAGCTTCGTACTCCGTGGGCGAGCTAGCGACGATTGAGAAAGCGAGCGAGGAATGAAAATAGAGCGCAACGCCTCCTCCCCGTTTACCTATCCTGTCCTTTCGAGCAAGGTTAAACGATTGAAGAGAAACATAATAATCATCAATTTGTTCATTTAGCCACGTTTCCGATACAGCGATAATATGGTACGAATTTAAATGCGAGAAGTCTCTGAGCTCGTCAATGTGAGCGGGAACAGATTGCGCGTTCAAATGACAAATTTTGAGATGTGAAGGAGTAGATACAGATGTAGACGTGCTGGCGGTCGGTTGTATACGTGCAGTAGGCCTCGGCGAGGCAGCATGCGTGGACGAAAGCGGTGGTAGTCAGCCGCTGTGTGAATAGAGACCCATACCATAGCCGCCCGGCGTGTGTGAGTGGGTCCCGGAGAGTTGAGGCATCGTCGTGTCGGTGTGAGGAATCCCCGTGTGTGCGTGGGTAGGCCGTGAGAGCTGAGGCATCGTCGTATTGATGTACGGCATCCCCGTGTATGCGTAAGTAGGCGGAGCGACGGCCGAGAGAGTCCGCGGAACGCTGGTGTGAACTTGGCCGAAGGCGGTGGGAGCGAGAGACCTCGGGTGTGCGATAGCCGACTGCGGGGCGACTGCCGTGGACGAGAGAGGCGCACCCGCCGACTGCGTGGCGGTGGAGTGCGAGAGAGGCAAGCACGAAGCCGAGGAGAGCGCGACAGCCTCGGCATTGTCCGAGAGAGAGACAGCAGGATCGACGGTCGTGCCTTGTACATTTGCGCGCGGATCCATGACAATCGTCGGTACCCCTTTGCGGGTTGCAATGCGTAATCCCGTCTCCCCACGCGAAGCCCGCTCGAGTACTTGCTCGCGTAATTGCTTGTAAGCGGCATCTTGAGCGGGAGTTTTATCGGACCTTATGACGGCCCCGGCATATCGCACATGTTGACGAAGAATATGTATAGAGCGAAAGACGGCGATGACAGAGTCAACCGAAGGGAGAGTGACTTTGACAGCCCTTGGTCGTGGCCGCGCTCCTGCTGGGAGGTCACGAGCGCCAATGCGAATGATATTGACGGGCGTTAGGCCCGGCAGGAAGAGCGAGAGAAGCTCCATGACCGAAGCGTTATCGAGGGCGGGCGTCTCATGCTCCGAAAGCCCAAAAATCATTATGTTTTTCTTACGCTTTTCACGCTCATAAAGCTCGCGACACCGCGTCGATGTCAAGAGGGCCAGTAGTAGTGGCGGTAGCTGCGTTGATACGGCCGGGAAGATCAGCAGCGACAGCCTCTATGCGCGATGAGAGGTGTGTAAAATTCGCATCAACCCGAGCTGCGAGCGAGGTGTTGTCCGACCGAAGCGTCGTGATTTCGGTCTCCGTGCGTTCCAAGCGAGTGAGAACGTTTCCTACTTTATGCGAGAGATTTTCGATGAGCCCACCAATACTGTCTTCGATTCGTCGAATAGCAGCGTCGAGATGTGAGGCGGTTACCGGCGCTTCGCCCCTGACAGCAGAATCACCCAAGGGCAATGACCTCTCCCCCGTCTCCTGAAGATGAAGCGGCACTAACTGTACTTGTGGGCTCAGCTAAGGAGTCGGGTCTTCCAGAGGCGCGGGCAAGATGTTTAGAGGAGGAAGTTTATTAGACGCCCCGGCCGTCTCTTTCTCGATGCATGATTTGCAATTAAAAATCCTATTATTCGGCAATTCCGAGAGACCCATGTTTTTGAGACACTTGCTATGAAAGAGCCGAGCACACTCTTTGGCACAGCGGTAGCCGGTTGACAGGCGGCATATAGCCTTGCAATGTCCGCACGGCTCAGATGTTTCTCGCTCCATAATGCCGGCAGTGTAAGCGAGAGGCGAGGCGACAGCGGAGAGGCACGGCGAGAGACAGCGAGCCTCGAAGGGCCCAAGCGCGAACGAGCAAGAGAGAACGCACCAAAACACAGCTGGCCGCGAAACTCGAGAAACGTCAAACACTAAGACAACTAACTGCTATCGAGCCAAGGATACAGCGAAGAAGAGCACGATTCGGAGCAAAGTTTCAAGCACTGTAAAGTGTACGAAATTAGCACGGGATTAGCACGAGCAGTGTGATTGCCGCCACCGTTAAAATATTATTAACTGTTTTTAATTTGTTTTTAGCTTGAAAGGCTTGAAGTAGACGATGAGCCTATAGAGCGTCTGTACTTTCTGTTTACTTTTACGCGCGAACCGAGAGTCAAACAAATACTTCTGTGCAGGTGTCGCGGAGCGAGCAAAAACACGTCCGTTCGCGACGGCTGACCAGTCTGTACTGGCTGACCAGTCTGTACTCATTGATACCAGAGAATCCAATGTTCAATGCTCTGCGATCGTGTTTCAAAAGTTAACTTCTTACGTGCCTCAAAGACCATTGTCTTAAACGTCGTGGAGACACCTAGAAGGCCTTGAGATGGCCGATCCTGATCCCAGCGGCGCTCAGCAGATTCAGTTAATTCTAGGAACCGATGTGTACGCAAACATCCTCCGCGAAGGATTGAAACGGGGACCCGTCGGGTCACATAGCACAAAAAACCACATTCGGTTGGATCCTGTCAGGACCAACATCCAGTGGTACCTCAACTCAGATCAATACGTTAACGGCACATGTTGCCTGCGATAATTCCGATCTCATTAATGAACTTAGTCGGTTCTGGGAACTCGAGGAAGTTCCCTCGAGCCATCCGCTCAGTGAGGAAGAAACCGCGCGCGAAGCTCACTTCGCCGCAACACACAAAAGAGTACCAGGAGAAAGATATTGCGTAAGGCTTCTGTTCAAGAGTCCGACTCCGATCAACATCGGGTCCTCAAGCCAACTTGCTAAAAAATGGCTCGCGAAACTAGAACGCAAATTTATACGAAATCCTGATATACCTGAACCGTACTATGACTTCATGACCGAGTACTTCCTCCTCAGACACATGACGTCAACGACTTTCGACGATCCCGATTCAAGTCCTGCCTTGTATCTAACCCATCATCCGGTATTCAAGGACAGTACTACAACGGAACTCAGGGTCGTCTTTAACGCCTTAAGTAAGACATCGAACGGTACCTCGTTAAATGATCATCTTATGGTGGGACCCAAGTTACAATCAGAATTGCCCACTACGATACTACGTTGGCGACAGCATCAATACGCGCTAACTGCCGACATAGAAAAAATGTATAGACAGATCTTGGTCGACCCGAGAGAAACTCGCTATCAACAGATCCTTTGGCGACCAGCTCCAGAGTCCCAAATCACACCATACAAGCTTCTCACCGTTACCTACGGCACCGCGTCAGCGCCCTACCTCGCGATGAGGGTTCTTAAGCAACTCGCTAATGACGAAGAGGAGGATTTTGCTAATGCCGCGGCCATCGTTCGGGAAAATTTCTACGTCGACGACGTCCTATTCGGAGCTACCGCCGAATCAACCGCAAACTCGATGCGTAAAGAACTAGACAAGTTATTGGAGCGCGGCGGTCTAAAACTGCGGAAGTGGATGTCAAGCCACGCATCTCTTCTCGCGGACAGTCCGGAAATCGATCAAGAACAGACGAAAACAAGGACATTTGACTCCACGGAGTCAGTAAAAATACTCGGAATAAGGTGGGGACCAGATTCGGACTCACTCTGCTTCAACGTAACCGCACCGAAGCGAGCGAGTAACACAAAACGATCGGTACTGTCCATCACGGCTCAGTTATTCGATCCGCTAGGATGGCTCTCCCCAGTGATAGTCACGGCGAAGATTCTCATGCAGGAAATGTGGATCGCCTCTCTCGACTGGGACGACGAACGCCCAGCAGACGTTTCCGAAAAATGGGATGACTACTGCGGTAGACTCCCGGAGTTAGAGGCCGTACTAATCCCTCGGTGGAATCATTTAACGTCAAACGAACCTGAATGTAAGTTACATGGCTTCGCGGATGCGTCAACACGAGCATACGGGGTGGCCCTATATCTTCGCACAGTTACGTCAGGAGGCGAGTTCAAGGTCAGCCTCCTCACTGGGAAATCAAAAGTCGCTCCAATCGAAACGGTCAGCGTACCGAGACTGGAACTCTGCGCGGCCGTACTACTCGCGAAACTCATCGAGTTTGCTAAAAATGCAATGCAGCTCAAAAACTGCACTACATACGCATGGACCGATTCAAATGTTGTCCTCGCTTGGCTCAAGCAACATCCGTCAAAGTGCCCCACACTCGTCGCCAACAGAGTCGCTACGGTGCAACAAAGATTACCAGACGTGTCGTGGAAACACGTGCCATCGGCACAAAATCCGGCAGATTGCGCTTCCCGTGGTTTAACCGCAACGGAGCTGTGTAGTCACCCGTTGTGGTGGCACGGACCACCATGGTTAAAGTCCTCTGAAGCAAAGTGGCCACAGAGTGCTTCAGCGCCGTCTAAATCCACGCTCGTCGAAGCATCCACGGTAACGGTCAAAACACACGTCGCAGTGGACACCATCCTCCACTGGGAACTCTACACGAAGATCTCAACATGGAGACCGTTAGTACGCGTTACCGCATATCGCATGCGTTTCATCGAACGTTGCAGACGACGTTGCCACGCGACAGAACTGCGTCTCTCAGGCGACGAAATACGCGACGGGCAAGTCTTCTGGATTAATGATTTCCAGCATCAACGCTTCCACAACGACATCCGAGCGATTAGAGAAGAGAAACCTCTTCCTCGTAACTCTCGTCTGCGAAACCTCACACCATTCCTGGACGCCAAGGGTACTTTGTGAGTAGGTGGTCTCCTTGAACGATCCTCCCTAACGGCCGAGGAAAAGCACCCTGCCATTTCGCCGAAACATCGAGTAAGCACGCTCATCGTGGAAGACGCTCACTTACGGTGCTTCCATGGAGGACCCCAACTGACAATCAGCGTACTCCGTCAAAAATACTGGATCATCGGCCATCGACCGTTTGTGAGAAATATAATCAATAAATGCGTACCATGCGTACGAGAACGCGCCAAGGTACTGTCCCAGTTGATGGGTCCCAGTGGGTCGTGCCTTCCTACACACCGGGCTCGATTACACAGGACCATTCCTTGTAAAAACCAGTAAAGGTCGTGGATCCAAGTCACACAAGGCATACCTCGTCTCTTCGTGTGCACGTCCACTCGTGCCATCCATCTCGAAATCGTATCGGATTATACGTCAGACGCATTCCTCGCAGCATACCGTCGCTTTACAGCACGTCGCGGATTACCATCTGACATATATAGCGACAACGGGACGACCTTCCAAGGAGCAGAAAATGTACGAACCTTCGCTATACGCACACTTGTCTGAATTCCGTAAAACGCGAGGAAGCGTCGTGGCGAAGAATAGTGGGAGCGCTCGAAGGAATGAAATGCAAACAAGGGGAAAACTTGTGTGAAAGTAACTTTATTTAATGACCACTCGACTCGATCGTAATCAAAAATATAATAATCGGCGCGTCGCGCGAACACGCAACCCTTCGATGGCAGACGTCGTCCGCCTCGATTCACAACGCAGCGCTGCTAAAATTCCCGATTACGATTTGTAGAAATCACGACGTGTCACGTCGATCGCCGAGTCGTCTCTGTCTCTTGCCGCTTGGGTGTTCGCGGAGATGACATACCTCCTGAACGGAAACCGAAGGGTTTTCGCTCAGTTCGCCCTCTCGACACCCGAAAAGGGGTCGCGCAACGCGCATTCGCAGATACGACGGTACGGTCTCTCGCGATCGCACTCTGGCGCGAACAGATGTAAAAGATAAATGGTAACACACGTGAATTAAAACTTAACAACAAACACTTTTATTGAATTAATGTAGATAACAAATGAGTTGTTGAGTGAAGCGGAATGAGAGGGGACGCGATTATATTAATCGGTGCCCGAACGCGAATGAATGCTCGTAGACACGCGACGCGCGACGCGCACGCGATTTTCTGCCTGCGGAGCAGACCATCGCGACTGACTCTGCTGCCGAAATGGCTTCGTCAATCGGTTGCCATGTTTTGTACATACGTAAATTACCATAAGTAATAAATCATCTTACAAAATAATTTTCAACGTTTAAACAACCATTCACACTATTTGAACAATTATTGTAATTTCGTCAAAAATCATTTACATTGCATTCGGACAATTCTTGCGATTCAGCAATTATTTCAATTTAACAAAAACAATTCACAACAATTTCACGACTTTTTGATAGTTAATTTTTTAAAAATAAATAATCGTTTTTTTTTCCTTTCCTATTTCTCCGTTTTCCCAAATAACTAATTGAACAAAAAATAACAATAAAATGCAATAACTAACACGAGAATACAAGATCTGCTCACAAAAATTTCGCCACACAAGCGTAAGCTCACGAAAATTTCGCCGCACAAGTGTAATCTCACAAAAACCAGGAGAAGCCTCGCGAATGATCGAGAATCGAACGCGAGGCCCTCGTGTCGGAAAGCCGGCAAGCAATGCCATCATTGTTCGATTCGCCGTGCCATGTGCAACAGCTCACGTGCGCAAAATATTCCTCAAAATCATGCTTGTATCTTTCAGCTGTATAATCTCATGTGAAAACTCATAAAAGTGTGAAAACTCATCGCGATCAGTGTGCAAGGACATTGATTTGCATGCGCAGTACAAAATCATAGTGTTTAACGCACATTTTCTCATCGCTTTGTCAGAGTGTGGTGTTCGTGCAAAGCCTCGTGTCTACGAGCACTCATTCGCGTTTGGGCGCCAATTAATATAATCGCGGTCCCTCTCATTCCGCTTCACTCAACGACTTATTTGTTATCTACATTAATTCAATAAAAGTGTTTGTTGTTAAGTTTTAATTCACGTGTGTTACTATTTATCTTTTCCATCCTTTCTGGCCATTCGAAAATAAAGAAAGAAATCAGCCGCGTCAAACTCAAACACTCCACATGAAACTCTCAGGTGAAGCAGCCGACGTAGTGGAGACAAAAACGTATGACGATATCGAAATACTCATTAAAGATCTTAAGGACTACATTACTTACAGATATTACACTCCATAATCAGCGGTCTGAATTCCATTACGTTGCTGAAAATATTTTGAAGTATTCGACGATTGTAATGTCGCACTGAAACATCTAACTTTGATCGAGGAACTCATATCTGTTGAAATTTTTTTTTTTTTTACATATCTCTTTATTTTTTATTTTGTCCTTCGATTTGTCAAAATCTGTTTTCTTGTCTCCTTCATATTACGCAGAACTATTTTTTTACCAATATTTCACCGTAAATATCGCCCTATTAAATATTGCGGACGGAATATGTAAACGGAACGATCCTCAGATTCAAGTCGTCCGCTTCCCGTACGGGTCTCCTTACTATCTTCCTATTCTACCATACTCACATTATTCCCCTTTTCCATACCTCTTATTTTTTACGCGTATGGGATTGATTTCTAAAAATCTTCGAAGGATTTCTCCGATGACTAGAAAAGAGTCGATCAAAGCGTATAGGATGAGTCTGGGAATAGGAAATTACACATATTCCGATTATACTCGACCCCCTACTCTTTTCCATACTATTATCCATGTGGCAACCCATACTCGGTTTAATACGCATTCCCATCCCGCGTAGAAAAAAAGAATCTCGTCGAGATTCGCGATGAAAATCTCGACGACAAACTCGATAAGAATCTATCCGAGTAGTTCGCTGAGTTTTCGCCGCCCGCGTAAAAAAAATAGTATGGGAAAGCGCATTAAATCGAGTATGGGTTGTAACATGGGAAATAGTATGGGAAAGAGTATGTGATCGAGTATAATCGGAATATGGGATATTTCCTATTCCGAGACTCATCCCATACGCATTTGTAGACTCTTTTCTAGTCATCAAAGAATTCCTCAGAAGTGTAGTGTTACGTCCCGTAAACTTTAACTTCAAGAATATATTCCGCATCGCAACGAGCCTCGCGACTCGCGCCACGTGTCGGAATCTGCAGCGTCAGCAATGCTCAACACGCTCGCAAAGGCGGACGACAAATCGCCAACGCCGCCGATCTCACGGTGCGCACAAAAATATTAATATTAATCCAATTGCTGACCCTGCGGATTCCACCATTTCACCACCGCTCTCTCCGATCGACGATCGACGAACGCATCGCTATATATTTCAAATCGATCCGCTCCTCAGGTCAGTCTCTAATCAACCAACGATCGAGATCGATCAGATTAGAGCTCCGTGGCCCGTGTCTACCCCGCGCGGTTAATACTCAACACCCCGAGAGACCGTTCATCGTAGTATCATTCGAGCCACGTAATATTTAGTGCAGTTATTAGTTTAATTAACATCAAGGTTTGGAATATCCAATTCCACCTGAAAACTCGCGTAGTCGCGAATAAACATCTCGGTA
Source organism: Ischnus inquisitorius (assembly GCA_963924025.1). NCBI lineage: Eukaryota > Metazoa > Arthropoda > Insecta > Hymenoptera > Ichneumonidae > Ischnus > Ischnus inquisitorius. The sequence goes on from OZ001253.1 coordinate 11,809,538, forward strand.
AATCTTCGAGGTTCGTTCAGCTTCCCACAAAAGGGTCGTCGTGCGTAAATCGACCGGGAAGTCAAGAAAACTGCGAAGTTCGTGCGTGTGTAATAAATATACAACAAGTGACATTTTCGCCACGAGCCAAAGCGCTCGTGTAGTGTTTAAAGACATTAGAAAAGAATTAATCACTAAGCTTATAATAATCAAGGAACATTTAATTCGGCAAATTCTGACAAACAAAGATTGTAACAATATGTTAATACCAGACGGCTCACTCGCGATCGTTCGGGCGCCAGGCGTAGAGACGTCGAGGGTTTCGGGAACGTGGACGCGAATCGGGAGAAGTAGAGATGATGAACGCACGTAATTCACACACTCTTTATTATGCGGACAAACGCGTCACGCGGTTCTCTCACGAAAAATATAATATTACAACGTTTCGAATCGAAATAAAGATCGGTATTCGTACCAGACCAACCGTGATACTTATTTTAATGACCCGGGATTCGTCGGATATCAATTCGCAGTTTCGGAGCGTCGTTCGCACGTGTTTTCGGAGTCGTACCCCGTTATCGCGTCTCTCTCGTGTTCCTCGTCGTACCTCCGTCTTCGATCGCGTATCGATCGGGACTCTCAACTCTCGCAGCGACACTTCCCGAATTTTCCCGAATTTCGCATCATCGCTCGCGTTCGGGCTAAGTGTCGCGCGAGTCGCGCGCGCGAGGTTTAACACTCGTCCGTCCTGACAGATTACTCGTCCTCGAAGTAACAATTGTTTTTTTTTTTTTTTTTTTTTACATAAAGTTTCGGAGTCTCGCGGGAGCCTTCCGTTCGCGTTGGCTACGGCGTAACGTGGGCTTGTCGCTGTGCGCGTTTTCGTCGCGTGGTACGTCGTCGACGTTTCTGCTCGTGCGTCGATCTTCGTCGTCGTCGATCGTTTCTTCGCTTAGAAACTCTTCGTGGCTCTTCTTATCGTATGTTTCCTCTCGTGGTTTTTCTTTCTCGTTCGTTTCGTCGATCGTGTCTGCGTGGTCTGCTTCGTCGCTCTCGTGGACGTCTTCTAACGACGGACGCCAAATTTTTAACTGGCTTGCATGGGCCGTGGTGCTGTATCGTTTTCCTTGTTTTTCTCGCAATTCGGTTATGCGATAAGTATCGGCGGGAAGCACCTCGACGACCGTGAGGGCTCCTCGAAAGCGTCCTTGAAATTTCGTGCTCTGTCCCGTCGCCGGAGCTGCCGTAGTCATGGCGACGATGTCGCCGACGTGAAATTTTGCTTCGGTTAAGCGGTTTTTATCGTACCGTTTTTTATACTGTGCCTGCTGATACGCGATTCTCAGTCGTGCTTCGTCTTGCAGGAGTGATGGTGGCGTGAAGCTGTCGGATCCTTCGTCTAATAAGGCACGGAGTGCCCCTTCGTCGTGATTCGGAACGTACCCGTATAAAAGCTCGAATGGGCTTTTTCCCGTTGTCTGATTGCGGAGCGTGTTCAGGTCGCGCTGGACGTATTTTAGACGATTGTCCCAGTCTCTTCCTTCGCTTTCGAATACGGAAGCCTGCATCGCCGGGAGTAACGTGCCGTTTAGTCGTTCGACCATTCCATTTGCCTGCGCGTGTCTCGGGGAATTCAACACGTGACAAATTCCGTGTTGTCGACATGTTTCCTCGAATCGTCTCGATGTAAAACATGTCCCGCGATCGGAGATGATTTTCATCGGTGCTCCGTACTGAAGTATGAAGTCGTCTAAGAGGCGTACGACGCCCGTCGCTTTCGTGTCCTTCGTTTCCTTCAGTAAACAGAAACGTGTTAAGTTATCGATTAATGCGAGTACATATTTGTTACCGCGCGCGCTCGTTATCAGCGGACCGACGTGGTCCATGTGGATTATCGCGAAGGGACGCTCTCCCGGAGGGATCGGGTGCAGCTGACCCGCTTGCCGACCGACTTTGGCCTTCGTCAGAAGACATTGAACACACGCTCCTATGTGTTGTTTGACGTATCGCTTCATCGACGGAAAGAAGTATTCGTGTCGAATCGCCGAAAGCGTGCGCTCGAGCCCGGGATGGCTTCGCAGATCGTGGAATCGTACAGCAATGCTCTTCCGCATTGCGTTCGGAACGACGAAGAGATATCTATCTCCGTCCTTCTTGTAAATGATACTCTCGTGAATTACGTAATCGTTGACCTCGTTCATCTCTGCTTTTGTACGTTCTCGCACGGGTTTGCGCAGAATCGTGCTTTTACGTTTCATCGTCGAATCTGCACATTGGTGCATAAGAATCTCGTCCTCGACGCTGGCCACCGTGAAGATCGTCGCTCGTGCTTCGAGATCGTGGTCGTTCGGCGCGGCTTCCACGGGGGCGCGGCTCAATGCGTCGATGTGTGCGAGTTGAGTTCCAGGTCGATGGACGATTTCGGCGTCGAAATCCTCGAGGAGGGTACGCCATCGCGTCGATTGTGCGTTGTTCGTGGACTGCAAATACGTGAGCGCTTGACAGTCGCTGATGATCGTGAACTTAATATTTATGAGCAATGGTCGAAGCCGATCGACTGCCCATATAACTGCCAATAGTTCGAGTTTGCTCGAATGATAATTGGTCTCGTGTTCGTCGGTCCTTCGACTAATCGCGTAAACTAAATGGAAATTATTATCGTCTCCACGTTGGAGTAGCATGCCGGCTAACCCGACGGCGCTCGCGTCGGTATGCAACTGCGTTTCGTGTTTCGGGTTGTACGTTTTCAATATCGGTTTGCTCGTTAGCGCGTCGCGGAGATCCCGGAACGCGGATTCTTCTTTTTCGGTCCATATGAATGAACGATTTTTCTTTAATAACGCGTGAAGCGGACCGGCGCGTTCGGCAAATTTGATTACGAATTTTCGGAAAAATCCCGCTAATCCGAGGAAACGGCGTACCTCGTGTACGTTCTTCGGACTCGGGAATTCGGCAATCGCGCGCAATTTGTCTCGACCGGGTTCGATTCCGCTGCCCGATATTTCGTGCCCGAGGTACGTTACTCTCGGTTGTAAAAACTGACATTTCTCGAGTTTTATCGTGAGGCCGGCTTTCCGGAGAGCCGCGAGTGTTTGTACTAAACGTGATTTGAGATCATCCCAGTCTCGGCCGGGGATTAGGATGTCGTCGAGGTAGAATAGCACTACCTGGTCGCGTAAGGGTCCGAGAGCTCGATACATTGTCTTCATAAAGTAGAACGGTGCGTTCATGAGACCGAACATTACGCGTGTAAACTCGCCTGTTTCGTCGGGCGTGATAAATGCCGTTTTCGGCATCGCATCTTCCGTGAGTGGCACTTGTAAATAACCATGCGCGAGATCGAGCGTTATGAATAGTTTCGCGTCGCTGATTAGAGCCAAATGCTCGTCGATATTCGGTAAAGGAAAGTGCGTTCTTTCCGTTTGAAGATTAAGCTTTCGAAAGTCGATTACCAATCGTGATTCCCCGTTTTTCTTTTTGATAAGGAACGCGGGACTCGCGTACGGAGAATTCGTTTCGCGAACCGCGCCTATACGTTTATATTCGCCTATGATTCGGCGCATTTCCGCGCGTTCGGCCTCGCTCGCTCGATACGGTTTCCCGGAAACCGGTTTACTATTTGAATTCACGTGAATATCCATTTGTACTAAATCGGTACAACCGAGTTCGTCGACCGAAAGCGCGATCGTGTCTCTAAATTCGTTTAAAGTCTCTATTAAGTCTTTGATAATTGTTTCGGAATTTTCTTCTCCGACGTTAACGTCGGCGCGCACTATTTCGCGATGACTCACGCGCACATTCAGCACCGGTATCGTTGAGATTACTCCTTTTTCGAGTACGTCGTTTTCGTTGATGATTCTCGTTGTTCCGGAGAGATTGATCACCGGAAGCTCGTAGGGCTGGTCTTCGTTCGTCATCTGGATGAAGTGAATCGACTGTGCGTTTGCCTCGATTCTTTCGGACGCTTGAAAGAGAGATGATGACGGCTGAGAGTCGTCTCCGGTCTCCGGAGGCGGTTCCTCCGCGGAAGTTGAGTTGAACAGCAATTCGCCGTTCACTTGGCGATGCTCGATGCCTCGAGCCGTTGTAAAGGTGCGTCCGATCAGCATGTCGAATGGCTGTACGTCGTCTGGCACCACTCGAACCTTCACCTTCGGAACGGTTACTCCATCGATCGTGATATCCGCCGTGACGGTTCCAGGCGAAACGACCTGAAAGTTATCGGGGCCAAAACTTTTTAAAGATTCCGGCGTAGGGTCAAACGCAAGACGATTGGCGAGTACTTGTGTCGATTTGATCGTGCAAACTGCGCTGCCCGTATCGATCAACCCTCGCAATGTCGCTCCGCCGATGCGTACATCCTTCATGTACGTTTGAAGGGTCGCGACGTGAGTTGACGCAATTTGATTCACCGTCGAGGGAGATTGCGACTTCTTGAGTGGACAATGCTTCTGCGTGTGACCGTCCTTGTCGCAGTTGACGCAATGTGAGACTCGTCGTTCTTCCTCGCAGTCTCTAGAAAAGTGTCCGAATTTATTACAATTATACCATTTGATGTCTGTGAGTTCGGTTTTGATCGCAGATTTGTTATCGGCGAGACTCGACGAGCCCGACGTGTGAACTTTGCTTGGATCGCTTGCTTTCGGCTTCTCGGACGTCGAGGCTCGCTGCCCTCGTATACGGTTTACTCGCTGGTCTTCGACGCGTGAGTAAGCGGCGATATCTCGGAATAGCGCATCGAGATCTTCGTGACAGCGGGCGGCCATGGCAATATATAAATCTTTCGACCAGAAACCAACCAAGATTTGTTCCTTGGTTTCCTCGACGTCGAGTCCAAGAGTTTTGCACAGTTTTACCTTGGCATGAAAATATGTCGATACCGATTCTTCTCGACGTTGTACTCGTTCTACCATGTTTTTCCATCTGACGGCGTGGCTTTCCGTGCTGACGAATGCTCGCTGAAAGGCTATTCGAAATTGCGCCCAGTTGGATATCTCGTCCTGGTGAACTCTGTACCAATCCTTCGCTCCCCCTGTCAACTGCATTCGCGCGATTTCCAATGCAAACGAGTCCGGCCAATGATGCAAACGCTGCATTCCGGATATGCATTCGAGCCACTCGCGAGACGCGGAACCACTCGCTTCACCGTTGAAAGCGCTTAATTGTTTCGTTAAGTCCGGCATAATGTTATAGTTGAGGTTAGACTCTCGAGCTACCGTATTTGGCACCGGCGTCGTGAGCCGTTCGAACAGTCGTTCGAGAAGCGCATCGCGCCTGCGCCCGTCCTCGATCAGCATGTGCATGAGCTCTTGATTGCCCGGAGGTTGCGCGTATTGCGGCGCTGGCTGTACAGGCGCGTTCGCGTAGGCCGCTTGTGGCGGTGCCATTTGTGCGTTGGGCGGCGGCACATAGATCGGTTGAAACGGTCCTGCTGGCTGAGCGTGCGGCGGCGGATTGGGGAACCGGTTTGGTGTCCCTGCTCCAAAGTTCGGCTGATACGCGTTCGACGTTACCGACGATTGACGCTGATTAGCGAACTCTGCCGGGCGGATACTTCCGCGCACGTTGCCGGAGAATGAGCCGGCGTGTCGCGTCCCGTTACGGTCGTCGCCGCCCGCGATGCTCGGAGTGCCGCTTGAGTCGTTTCGCGGATTCGAATTTATGTTACCGAGCTCGCTATGAGCGTTCGCGTCGTCTGCCGACGCGTTAGCTTGAGCAAAAATCGGCGAGCGCAACACCATATTTAATGAATTATATCTTTAGATCCCAAGGAATAGTTAATTAATCAGTTCGCACTTATATTTAATTGTCACCGTGTTCATCGTCTTGTTCACCTCACCCCGATAACGCGCGCGGACGCCATTATCGAGCGTGTGAGATTTCGTGTTCGTACACTTCGCGAAACAAAAGTCAAAATAGTCGAGAAAACTGTTCACTTCGTGCACGTTTCGGTTCCTATCCCACTTCTGAGTGTTAATACCAGACGGCTCACTCGCGATCGTTCGGGCGCCAGGCGTAGAGACGTCGAGGGTTTCGGGAACGTGGACGCGAATCGGGAGAAGTAGAGATGATGAACGCACGTAATTCACACACTCTTTATTATGCGGACAAACGCGTCACGCGGTTCTCTCACGAAAAATATAATATTACAACGTTTCGAATCGAAATAAAGATCGGTATTCGTACCAGACCAACCGTGATACTTATTTTAATGACCCGGGATTCGTCGGATATCAATTCGCAGTTTCGGAGCGTCGTTCGCACGTGTTTTCGGAGTCGTACCCCGTTATCGCGTCTCTCTCGTGTTCCTCGTCGTACCTCCGTCTTCGATCGCGTATCGATCGGGACTCTCAACTCTCGCAGCGACACTTCAAGAATTTTCCCGAATTTCGCATCATCGCTCGCGTTCGGGCTAAGTGTCGCGCGAGTCGCGCGCGCGAGGTTTAACAAATATATAATTTATGTTCCAAGGGAACTCAAATTCTCATAATTTCGACTCCTGCATAAAAACCCAATCCTCGTGATTTCAAAGGACCGTGCCTGTAGAGGACGGAGTTAAAGAACGGATCCAATAATAAATATAAACCTCGCGATTCTCGTGAGGGTTAGCGTGTGTCCGTACGAGACGCCCCCGCACGTCACAGTAGAAAAAAAGTGATATGGAAAAGTGGAAGAATGTGAGTATGGGTAGGACAGGGAGATAGTAAGGAGACCCGTACGGGAAGCGCTTGATTCGAATATGAGGATTGTTCCGTTTACATATTCCATCCGCAATATTTTATAGGGCGATATTTACGGTGGAATATTGGTAAAAAAATAGTTATGCATAAAATGAAGAAGACAAAAAAATAGAATTTGACAAATCGTAGGACGAAATAAAAAATGAAGAAATATGTTCAACAAAAAATTATTTCAACGAATATGAGTTCCTTGAACAAAGTTAGACGTTACAGTACGACATTACAATCGTTGAATACTTCAAAATATTGTCAGTAACATCATCTAATTCAGACCGCTGATTAAGCAGTGTAATGTCTAACTTTGTTCGAGGAACTCATATCCGTTGAAATAAATTGTTTTCGAACGTATTTCTTTATTTCTTTTTTGTCCTTCGATGCATCAACTTGTATTTTTTTCGTCTTCTTTAATTTACATATAACTATTTTTTTACCAATATTTCACAGTAATTATCGCTCTATAAAATACTGCGGAAAGAATCTGTGAACGAAACAATACTCACATTTGGGTCGAGCGCTTCTTGTACGGTCCCCTTACGATCTCCCTATGCTACCGATACTCACATTATTCCACTTTCCATGCCACTTTTGTTCTTCGCAGGAATCTGAGACAGGATCCATACCATCGTATGGGATCGATTCCTGAGAACCTTCGGAGGATTTCTGCGATGACTAGAAAAGAGTCTACCAAAGCGTATAGGATGAGTCTGGGAATAGGAAATTACCCATATTCTGATTGTACTCAACCCCATACTCTTTTCCATACTATTATCCATGTTGCAACCCATACTCGATTTAATACGCATTCCCATACTACATTTTTTACGCGGGCGATTTTCTCGATAAGAATCGCGAAAGAATCAACGATGTGTCCCGGAGGTAAATTCTTCAAAAGCAGAAAATAATCGTGTGATTTTATGGTAGTTTCTATCGTAGATTCTATCGCAGATTCTATCGCAGATTCTATCGCAGATTCTATCGCAGATTCTATCGCAGATTCTATGGCCGATTCTCGGGAATCCACTAAAAATTCTAGCCGATTATTGAAGAGTTCATGTGAACCCGCGTAGGAAAAAAGAATCTCAGCGAGATTCTTAGCGAGAAAGTCGGTGACATTCCGCTGAGAATCTTTTCGAGAATCTCGCCGAGATTCTAAGCAAGATCTCGCTGAGAATGCCACGTGTGTCCCGGACCGTGATTCTTATACAATCTCACCGTGCTTCTTCGCGTAGTTCTTTTTTTTCGCAGCCGAGTATCTCTCGTACAATCCCACCGTGCTTCTTCGAGTTCGTGCGGAAAATGGAAAAGAAAAAAAAAACAAATTAGTCCAATAGAAGGCGAAAATAAAAAATGTAGAAATTTGCCCGAAAGCAAATTCCGGCAACAAATTTGCATTCAGCGAACAATATCAGACTCTATAGTGGACGACCGCTGATTTTGTTTTCAGCAGACTGCGAAATCGATGCGAGACTCTATGCGGGACTCTTGCTAAGATTCCTTGTATTAATCCGGCAGGACTTAAAATAAAAAAATCAGCGCATTAGAGTTTGATATTGCTCGCTGCATGCGAATTCGTTACCGGAATTTGGTTCTGGGCAAATTTCTACGTTTTTTATTTTCGTCTTCTATTCGACTAATTCTTTTTTTTTCTCTTTCATTTTCTACACGAACGCGACGAACCACGCCACGAGAATCTACCATAGATTCTCGAAGGGTTCTCCGAAACATTCTTGAGAATCCTGAAAAGAATCTGAGATAGATTCTACGTAGAGTCCCCGAAGCTGTTTTAACATACTCCGCTAGAATCTATCATAGATTCTCCAAAGGTTCCTCGAAATATTGAGGAGAATCTTCACAAGAATCTGTGAGAGATTCTTGACCGGCTTCCCATGAATTCTTCTATGATCGGCTAGAATCTTTAGTGGATTCCCGAGAATCTGCGATAGAATCTAGCATAGAATCACACGATTATTTTCGGCTTTCAAAGAATCTACCTCCGGGACACATCGTTGATTCTTTCGAGATTCTTATCGAGAATCTCGGCCAAAACTCAGCAAACTACTCGGATACTCATTGAGTTTTTCGTCGAGATTCTCGATGAGAGATCTTTTTTTCTACGCGGGTACTCCGAAAAACCGTACGAACTATCCCATTTAGAACTTGACCTAAGAACAAACATTTACAGGTACGGTGAACCAGTAAAAACATACTCTGCGCGCACACGAAAAATCGCGCAACGCATACACGAGCGTTTCGCCGAGGTCTACAAGACCCCTTTCAGTCTCAGTATCTAGCAAACAGATTAAACGAGGTGAACAAAACAGTCATAAGATCATATATTCGCGGACTCTTTGATTAAATAGGTAGGTAGATTAGGCGGACCTTCATTAGAATCTCGTGCACATCCTGGCACGCCGTAGTTGGCTCTATTTATCTCGTCCCGCTCTGGACTCACCAGTGATAATGGATATCTTCCAAATGGAGTTGCATAGCTTACTCGAAAGATTTCCCGAAGATATAATCATCCTCGGAGTGGACTTCAACGCCCGTGTACCCGCGTAAAAAAAGTAGTATGGAAATGCGTATTAGATCGAGTATAGGTTGCAACATGAACAATAGTATGGAAAAGAATATGGGGTTGAGTATCATTAGAATATGGGTAATTTCTTATTCCCAGACTCATCCTATACGCTTTGGTAGACTCTTTCCTAGTTATCGCAGAAATCCTTCGAAGATTCTCAGGGATCGATCCCATACGATGGTATGGATCCTGTCTCAGATTCCTGCGTAGAAAAAAAGTGACATGGGAAAGTGGAATAATGTGAGTATGGGTAGCATAGGGAGATCGTAAGGGGACCGTACGAAAAGCGCTCGACCCTAATGTGAGTATTGTTTCTATTACATATTCTCTCCGCAGTATTTTATAGAACGATAATTACGGTGAAATATTGGTAAAAAAATATTTATGTGTAAATTAAAGGAGACGAAAAAATAGAAGTTCATGCATCGAAGGACAAAATAAAAAATAAAGAAACATGTTCGAAAATAATTTATTTCGACGGATATGAGTTCCTCGAACAAAGTTAGACATTACACTGCATAATCAGCGGTCTGGATTAGTTAACGTTACTGACAATATCTTAAAGTATTCGACGATTGTAATGTCGTACTGTAACGTCTATCTTTGTTTGAGGAACTCATATTCGTTGAAATACATTTTTTTTTAACATATTTCTTCATTTTTTATTTTGTCCTTCCATTTATCAAATTCTATTTTTTTGTGTCCTTCATTTCACGCATAACTTTTTTTACCAATATTTCACCGTGAATATGGTCCTATAAAATATTGCGGACGAAATTTTTTAAACGGAACAATCCTCATATTCAAGTCGAGCTCTTCCCGCACGGGTCTCCTTACTATCTCCCTATCCTACCCATACTCCCATTATTCCACTTTTCCATACCACTTTTTTTCTACACGTATGGGATTGATTCCTAAGAATCTTTGGAGGAATTCTTTGATGACTAGAAAAGAGTCTACAAAAGCGTATGGGGTGAGACTGGGAACAGGAAATATCCAATATTCCGATTATACTCGATCACATACTCTTTCCCAACCATTTCCCATGTTGCATCCCATACTCGATTTAATACGCTTTCCCATACTATTTTTTTTACGCGGGATGGCCTCCGGGAATCTTTGATTCGACGTGCCTATTTGCGAAGAGAGAGTCACTCTATACAACGACAAACGAAAGGGGGGTTTTGCTACAAAAGGTTATGGAAAAACGTGTTTGTTCTCTTAAACGACCGCTCCAGTCGCGACAGGCCAGTCGAGTTCACATACACCAGCAAAATAGGCTCCAGCGTTATCGATCTGATCTGGGTCTTGGCAGACAAGTTAAATTCTATGCTTGACGTCGAAGTGGGAAGCAATCTCTTTAGCTCCGATTATTTCCCGGTCATAGTGTAGATTTTTGACGAGTTTGTACGACAAGACGAATCTCCTATGCCAATGGATCCACAACAATGCGAAAAACTAAAGTGGGACAGTGAAGAAAGTGAGAGTTCAGTGTCAGTCTAAGTGATTCGCCGCGAATATTCACGAACTTCCAACGTACTTCGGTCGACGAGCTCTATTATAATATGTGCGGTGCATTACTTTGAGGCGGCCAGAGCAGCAGGGATGATAAAAAAAGTGGATGCGCGAAACGTACTTCGTCAGCGGCTTGCAAGCTTTGGTTTGATACGCAATGCCGAAGTCTGAGAAAAGAGTTGAACGACTGTTTAAAAAGTATGCGAGAAGCGTTCCACGCGGAAAATACCGTCAAAATTCATTTAAATAAGAGAAAAGAGTATAACGCCCTGTTGAAGTCGAAAAAAGATACGCACACTTGTGAAATTGTTGAGAAATTCGCTTGAATCAGTAGTCCAGGGCCCTTTTGGGAAGTAGTCAAAAGCTGTAGATTCCGCCATAAGCAATACAACGGTCCGTCAAGAGACATGTAGAACGAGTTCCTCCGTTCGACGTATAGCCCCAGAATTACCGTCAAATTCATTTCTCAAAACGAATTCGATCCCTTTTCAGACAAGCTTATTTCACCGGAAGAACTCTCAAACTGTGTTAGAAAACTAAAGCTTGGTAAAGCACCCGGCTTGGAGACTATCACAGGCGAGTTTTACAAGGCAACAACACATGAGTGGTTCCTATATATTTTAGCAATGTTCAACAAACTAGACTTGGTCTAAAGTTACACTTTGCATGCTGCATAAGAAAGGCGACAACATGGACCCTCTAAACTATAGAGGAATAGCTTCAATTAATATTTGCATAAAATTGTTTACACAGATTCTTCACGACAGACGCGAGTCGTGGGTCACAGTCAGAGGTATTATCCCGGAAGAGCAGGCCAATTTTTCCAAAGGCTAAAGGGTTACCGACAACATGTTCGTGTTACAAACGGCAATCCATCTAAGATTGAGACAGTCTGGAGCCAAAACTTTCGCTTTATTCGTTGACATCAAAAGAGCCTTCGACTCGGTCCCTCAGCTTAAGCTCTGGGAAAAAATGTCACCTATACGTAATAGTGCCAAGCTAATCCGGACATTAAAGAATCTATACGATATAGCAACGTTGCAAATAAGAACAAAAGAGGGTCTATTAGACAGTAGTAGAGGTCAGTACCTATAGACAATATTTCAAAATGGCGGCCGTCAGTGGAGGGGAGCTGTCTCGGCGGAGCCTCGCCTGTGCCTCTCGCTCGCTTGCTTCCCCCTCCCTCAAGGGTGCGTTGGGGTTCCTAGATGGCTGTACTAGGAGTGGCTGAAGAGGGTGGGTGGGTGGGAGGGAGGTTGGTCAGGTGGGTGGATGGGAGGGTGGGTAGGTGGGTGGATGGGAGGGTGGTCAGGTGGGTGGTTGGGTGGAGGGTAGTCAGGAGCTGTTGCTCCGTCGACGTCTGAGTCCCAACCACCCACCCTAGGTCAGGGACTTGGGCAGCTAGACCTCTGGTTTAGTGGGGATGAAGCGTAGTGGAGGGGGACGCTCGAGAAGAGAGAGCGCGTGGATGGAGTGGAGGGGTGCGCTCGAGAAGCGTGAGCGTGTGGGAGCTGGCAAGCGCTCGGAGCGCTGAGGCCCATTGCGGCAAGGGCGGTAACTAAACCTGGCAGAAGAGCGTCGCAGGCCGTCGGTCGAAGGCTGACGAGATCTCGCTGGCCGAAGGCCAGTGTTGGTGCCGCTGAAAAGCGGCTCGCGGGCGCGGCGCTGACCGAAGGCCAGCGTTGCCGCGCATAAAACACACCGCAATGCTTATAAATGATTTTTCCAGGACAGCGAAAATTTTATGTAAAAAAAAATGTCTTAAATTTTTATAAAAAATTTTTACAAAAAAAATTTGACAAACATTTTTACGAAAATATTAAGAACAATATGAACATAGTTGGATGGGAATAAAGGTAAGTAATGATGATTGAACATTTTTTACAAAATATTTTTTTATTTTCTAAACCTAGATATACATTCTTTTTGTTCTTAAATATTATTATGTTTATGTATATATGCACAATCTATTCACTCGAACTTTTTTTGCAAGTATTTTTCACTTGTCGAAGAATGTAGGCGTGATGAATGCCGATTAACTCTCAGCCAATTAACCGGTGTTCATCGTTTATCTCATCGTCATCCCTCGAATTTGTCGAATTTGTTCTCTCGTTAGATCACGACAATCATTTTCCGAAATTTCTACACTGATTCCTTCTACCAGTGTATCATTAAGCTGCTTGACGAGTTTAAGATCCTCGCGAAGTAGATCGATTTTATAACCGATGCATGGTGTGATAGTCACCAGTCCTTCGTATGTTTTCTTCTGCATGACGATGTCAGACGAAAATGTTTTCTTCGTCTTTTTTAGTTGGGCGATATCTTCAGGATCTTTAACCATAAGAACAATTGCTTTCTCGTTGTAAGCAGTTGTAAAATTTATTCTCTGGCGACCATGCCATAGAATAGTTGGTGCGCCATTATCGGTGCCTGTTTGTTGCTCGTTGAACCAACTCGTAATTATGCTTTCCTGCGAGCACAGTTCCTTCCACTCAGTTTCAGTCAATGAGATACCGCTGGTATAACGGCCGGAGAATTTTATTGACACAGCGAAGTTTCCATCCGTGGTTAATCCGAGACCGACAGTCACTGTTTTTGTACAAGACGCATTGAGGTTGTATGCCGTAGCTAATAGCAGCCCTTTGTCCAGGAGAGTTTGTGCGTTTATTGCGGGCGTCTGATTGTCTTCATCCCCAGTCTCGCGGGGACGCTTTGCAGGTAGCGTGTTATTCACAACGGCCGTGAAATTTTCCATTTTTGTATATGTTTTTTTTTTTTGGAGAGCACTTGTAAAAGGAAGACTGTACAGCTCGAGATGCTGAGGTTGAATAGATCAAGATTTCTCGGGGTTGTCAACAGTGCGGTGATGCAATTTTCTGGAGGAGAAGGGGTAAAACACGCCCTGTAACGCGCGTTACGTCGTGAAGTGGCGGTGGACAGTGGCGATTGGGTCTTACAAATTTTGGAGGCCCACCCACGAAGCATTGCTGTAGATAATACTGATTCTTGGTGTTTTTTTTTGTTAACATTTAATGTAACTTTCAAAATTCGTGACAAAAATATTCTATAAAAATTTAAACATGTGTAAGAAGGAAAATCAAAGTAAGATACGAGATATGAAGAATAAAATGTATAAACTAACAATAGTTCACTTAGTGTATAAGGACTTTTACGACAAGCAGCTGAGCGACGAGTTGCTGACCGACCGTCATAAAAAGTCTCGACGCGCGGTACCGCCTATACGCTGTTTACCTGAAGGGATTCGCCGCCAATGCGTTTATTGTTTTCGGCTGCCTTGAATGCGGAGGATGAGAATTTCGGTTTTTCCAGAAAAATAAAAAAGAGTCGCGTAAAGGATTGGCTACTTAACTATCCAATGACAATCTTTAAGGCTAGCTTTTCACCAGGGGGTGGGAGTGAAGCGAGAAATTGCAAACCTTATTACTTCCAAACAAGAAAATTATTCCTTCCTGGTCACTCGTGCAGCTAACACTCGTACTCCAGCAACGTGCTCGTGTGTTTATTCTGGTGACAGTTTTTGTATTCGTGTGCTACCCGTCGAGTGACAAGTTGACTTGACTTTTGTTGTTCAGTTCGCGAAGCAAGAATATTAAAAAAAAATGGCAGACCAGCTCGTGCGTGAGATCATCTGCGAGTTGTTGAAGGTGCTGCAGTCGCAGACCCTTGCGTGTGGAGCGCAGCGTCTTGTGGCTGCGTCGTCGGGCTCCCTGCTCAAGGCCATCAACGGGCAAGTGCTGGTGAAGAGAGCCCGCAAAATCGTGGACTGCTTTACACCCGCGAGGGAGATAAAATTGTATAGTGCTGGTAAATTTCGCGGTCATCGCGGAATTTTAAAACATTGCAGTGTCGTCGATGGGTCGTCTCTCAGGCAATCGAGAGACGCCCAAATCCTTCGAGATGAAATTGCCGAGCTTGGTAAGTACAAGCGAACAGTTTTTTGGTATTATTATTATTAACGGGGGCTGAGTCGGCTTAAAAAATTGTATACATTTTTTTTTCAGAGAAGCAGCACGAGGCCGACCTAGAATCGTGGGAGGCGAGAATTCGTGACCAGGCGGCTGCGTTAGAGGCACAAAGGGTCGCGCACGAAGAAGCTCTTGCAGCCCGTGAGGCCGAGCTGATGAGGCTGGCTGTGATGTACGGCCACCTCGCGGAGCCTGCAAATGCCGAAGCGGCCACGGAGTTACAAGGCATCGATTGGAACAACGAGAGTAAGTATTATTAAAAAAAAAAAATGTAATCACAAAAACAAAAAAAATTCATCAATTTTCAATAAAATAAAAATGTTTTTTTTTTTGTTTCAGGCTCGATAATGCTACCCGCGGAAGAAGAGGTTCTCGCCAATATAATGGCAAACCTCTCAATCTTTGAGGAGGAGGAGATTGGACGGCCGCTGGCTCAATCTTCACAGGTCGGTGAAGGGCTAGTCAGAGCTATGGGCATGACGCGGGGCTTATCGCCGATCGGGGAGATGGAGACAGTCAGCGGTGACGATGACGACGACCTCGACGATAAGCCCCGCGTTTTTTTTTTTTTTAATAATACTTACTCTCGTTGTTCCAATCGATGCCTTGTAACTCCGTGGCCGCTTCAGCATTTACAGGCTCGGCGAGGTGGCCGGACATCGTAGCCAGCCTCATCAGCTCGGCCTCACGGGTTGCAAGAGCCTCTTCTTGCGCGACCCTTTGTGCCTCTAACGCAGCCGCCTGGTCACGAATTCTCGCCTCCCACGATTCTAGGTCGGCCACGTGCTGCTTCTCTGAAAAAAAAATGTATACAATTTTTTTAGCCGACTCAGCCCCCGTTAATAATAATAATACCAAAAAACTGTTTGCTTGTACTTACCAAGCTCGGCAATTTCATCTCGAAGAATTTGGGCGTCTCTCGATTGCCTGAGAGACGACCCATCGACGACACTGCCCACATGTTTTAAAATTCCGCGATGACCGCGAAATTTACCGGCACTATACAATTTTATCACCCTCGCGGGTGTAAAGCAGTCCACGATTTTGCGGGCTCTCTTCACCAGCGCTTGCCCGTTGATGGCCTTGAGCAGGGAGCCCGACGACACAGCCACAAGACGCTGCGCTCCACACGCAAGGGTCTGCGACTGCAGCACCTTCACCAACTCGCAGATGATCTCACGCACGAGCTGGTCAGCCATTTTTTTTTTTAATATTCTTTCTTTGCGAACTGAACAACAAAAGTCAAGTCAACTTGTCACTCGACGGGTAGCACACAAATACAAAAACTGTCACCAGAATAAACACACGAGCACGTTGCTGGAGTACGAGTGTTAGCTGCACGAGTGACCAGGAAGGAATAATTTTCTTGTTTGGGAGTAATAAGGTTTGCAATTTCTCGCTTCACTCCCACCCCCTGGTTAAAAGCTAGCCTTAAAGATTGTCATTGGATAGTTAAGAGCCAATCCTTTACGCGACTCTTTTTCTGGAAAAACCGAAATTCTCATCCTCCGCATTCAAGGCAGCCGAAAACAATAAACGCATTGGCGGCGAATCCCTTCAGGTAAACAGCGTATAGGCGGTACCGCGCGTCGAGACTTTTTATGACGGTCGGTCAGCAACTCGTCGCTCAGCTGCTTGTCGTAAAAGTCCTTGAACACTAAGTGAACTATTGTTAGTTTATACATTTTATTTTTCATATCTCGTATCTTACTTTGATTTTCCCTCTTACACATTTTTTAAATTTTTATAGTGTTACGTCCTGCCCCTTAATCTATACACTTTCCTGAATTTCATTTATTACGATTTATTCAAATCTATAAAATTATTCTCACGCAAAGGAAAGAGCCCGACTCGTTCGACCGGATGTCGAATATCATATTTCGCAAATCCATATCCGCTCGCGACTTTACTCAGAACGGAATAATTTCTTCTATCTCTCTCGGAACTCTTACTTTTCTGTCTCACGGCCTAATCAGCATTTTAAGTTTCCCTCATGCTGGATTCACCTCCGGCTTAGCAACAGCGCGTGCCGCGCTGTATCAGCAATTTCAGCCGCCTCGCGACGGCCAGTTTCGATCACTCGATCGTCAGTCTTATTCCAAATTTCAACCTAATCGGTCGGACTCAACTTTAGAGCGGGTACTTTCCTCCGCGATTAAGATATATTTAATTAGCATTATAATTTAGAGTGTCTTACTTATCAACACACACACACACGCACAACTTATCGCGATTTATTTGCAATATTCGTTATTTACGTCCAACGAATAAACGCGATTTATTAAACTCGAAAACGGGATTTTTTGATCTTATTCGAGAGACGAACCCGAAATTTTAATATTTCCTGCATTACGTCGTCAAGTCGAGAGCGCGCGTGACCGCTGAGACTATCGTCCAAGTCAGTGCGTTCGCCGGTAAACCTCTGAGACGTAACAGAGAAAAATTTGGTGTCAGAAGTAGGATTCTTCTCTCGAGTTCCGAGTGCTCGCGTGTGAAAGTGAGTGACTGAGTGAGTGACGTGTAAGTTGCATCAACCTCAATACGGAACAGAAACTGCAACCTTGATCGAAGATCGAGGAAAACAAACAGAGAGGAAATTGAAGGAAAATCGAAGCTGATTAATCGATACCCACGTAAAGGCAGAAGGAAGCGGTGCCAACACCGAACCGATAAGCGGACAAAGAGATATCGACCAAGATGCTGATGTCGAGTCCCATCATTCTGCTGCTGTTGCCGATTTTCGCGTAAGTACCATCCACTTACAATTTTCTTGATATGGTTATCAATCGTTTGACGAAACATCTCGTCAACCGAATAACCACGTAAAATTTATTGTGTAAATATCGTCTCTGCGTTGCCGAAATTCGTGGGAAGATCCACAGTAACCAGATTTTCTGAATCTCGGCATTCGAAACAAAGAGAGAGAAAATTACAAGTGACATTTTCCATTTGCCGAAATTCGCGGGAAAATCCCCAGCATTCAGATTTTCTGAATTTCGCCACTCGAAAAACTCGAGCGATATTTTTCGCTGCCGAAATTCGCGGGAAAATCCCCAGCATTCAGATTTTCTGAATTTCGGCACTCGAAAAACTCGAGCGATATTTTTCGCTGCCGAAATTCGCGGGAAAATCCCCAACGTTCAGATTTTCTGAATTTCGGCACTCGAAAAACTCGAGCGATATTTTTCGCTGCCGAAATTCGCGGGAAAATCCCCAACGTTCAGATTTTCTGAATTTCGGCACTCGAAGAACTCGAGCGATATTTTTCGCTGCCGAAATTCGCGAAAAAAACCCCCAACATTCGGATTTTCTGAATTTCGGCACTCGAAAACTCGCGACACGTTTTTCCGCCGCCGAAATTCGTGGGAAAATCCCCGATATTCGGATCTTCTGAATTTCGGCGTTCAAAAAAAAAGTGAGACAAAGTAACGATCGCTGCACTCGAGTGCTATTCTTTCGTTGCCGAAATTCGTGGGAAAATCCGCCACATTCAGATCTTCTGAATTTCGGCACTTAAAAGTTATCGAATTTCCCGAGATTGCCGAGTAAATCCCTCGAGTGTCGAACAGCAGCATTCGAGCAGTGTCGCGCATTCGAAATTTCAACGTTCAGTTTAATCACCATTCGAACTCGGTAAATTTTGAATCGTTCAAACACTGGAATTATCGTTATTGTCACCTTGAAATCGTCGGATTCTTAAAACATTTGATTTTCAACTGTCAATTTTCAAGGGTTTTCGAATATTGTAATTTTTGAGCCGTTCGAACACTTGAATTGTCACTCATTTTACGTTTCGAAACCGTCGAATTTTTCAGATTTCGAATTTTTCGAACATTCGAATTTTCGGAATTTAATTTTCCGAAACTATCGAGTTATTCGATTCGCGAATCTCTGAACAATTCAATTCGCTGAATTTATTTCCCAAAATTACCGAACTTTCCAATTTTTGAATTTTTCGGATATTTCAACTTCAATACCTAATTTTCCAAAATTATCGAATTTTTCAATTCTCTAATTTTTGAGTGTTTAAACTTCCGACATTGCAATTTTCCGCAATTATCAAATCGTTGAATCATTGGATGGTTGAACGTCTAAACCCTTTTTAAATTTAAATTTCTGAAGTTTCGAATTTTCCGAATTTTTCGAACGTTTGGATCTTCGGTCCCTACAACTCTTAACTTCTGGATTTTAATTAACATTTACATTTTGCATAAGATGCAAGATTTTCGAATTTACGGAATACAACTTTCCGGATCTTTCGAGTTTTGAATTTCGGATTTCGAATTTTGAATTCTGAATTTTTGATTTTTGTTCCCTGAATTTCGAATCTTTTTAAAAAAAATTTTAATTCTTGTATCTTTCAATTTCCGAATTATTTTTCAATTTTCGAAACCTTTTTTCGACTTTGAATTTTTTTCGATTTCCGAATTATTTTTCGATTTTCGAACCTTTTTCGCTTTTTGAACATTGTTTCGATTTTACGAATTATTTTTTGATTTTCAAATCTTTTTCGATTTTTCGAATTATTTTTCGATTTTTCGAACTATTTTTTGATTTTCGAATCTTTTTCGATTTCTCGAATTATTTTTTGATTTTCGATTTTTCAAATTATTTTTTGATTTTCGAATCTTTTTCGATTTTTCGAGCTATTTTTCGATTTTCGGATTTTTGCGACTTTCGAATTTTCCGAATATTTCAAAATTCGAACAGTGAATTATCCCGCATTCCCCCAAGCTCTGAATTCCCTGAAATCCGTCGATCGTTTCGGTCGCTGCCATAAGTGGTTCACCCCACGAATTTTTCAATTTTAACACTTATAAATTTAACAAATTTCGAGAAAATCAGAATTCGACCTCGTGATCACTCGAGCTCGAATGTTTCGTTTCTAAATTTTTTCTTAATAGTTAACTAACGATTGACTTTTCGATTTATCGAAACCTTCGGTTAGTTTTCCGTCGTAAAATTTGTTTTTTATATAATCACGTAAAAGCTATAATCCTCGAGTTCCACCACGTTTTCCGAGTGGCTAAAAGGGGGGAAGAAGAAAAAAGGGAGAACAATGGCACGACGCCCGGACACTCCCGAAATATTTCTCGACAATGTCTCGCCACATAGATCGGATCCGGGGCACCCTAACCGCAACGGAGGCCTTTTAAATCCTCATGCACGCTTACACGTGAATTCAAACAGCGACAGATTGAATCAGAGAGCGTTCTCGGTAGACGCTTTAAACGAAAATCGATCGATACATTTAGCTCAACAAGCGTTCGACAATTATCACCAAGCGAACCAAATGCCGCAAAATTTCGACGTTCAATGGCCGCCTAACTTAAATACGCATCCGGTTATGCAACAAGATTCGCGTCAATTTTCGCATCCAGTTATACAACAAGATTCGCGTCAATTTTCGCATCCAGTTATACAACAAGATTCGCGTCAATTTTCGCATCCAGTTATACAACAAGATTCGCGTCAATTTTCGCAACAAAACACGCGCTTTCAGCGAAACGAAGGCTTCGGAGCGGCCGGTATGGATCAAACGTTCAAGGTGGAAAACCTCCCTAACCGCCCCGCTCCACCGCCTCCAGGCGATCTCGAGATGGTCTCGAATTTCCGCCGAATGAACGTGCGTTCCGATAACGATTGGCTCATGAAAGCACTCTATCCGATACCAAGCTTCGACGGAACAAATATACTGTAGTATACGAGTATGGGTGTGGCGCGCAAGTATGAGTAGTATACGAGTATGAGTGTGGCGTGCGACTATGAGAGACGAGGCCCTGCGAGGCTCTCGGTTAGTCAGTATACGTTGAGCATGTGGCTCAGTACGTACTGCTCGGCCGTTAATGAATCGGCGATAAATAAAGGTGTTGGATGTTCTGGGGAACTAGCTGTTTCACAGTTTATTATCTCCTTTTCCCCGATATTACATATACCGATCGAAGAATTTATATCCGACGTGCAATACGCTATGTCCACGCTGGATGTCGGCGATTTCGTCAAGTTCCGTTATTTGTCATTCAACAAATTAAGGGGCGACGCTCGTCGTCAAACTCACCCGAAGAGAACAGTCTACAATTCGGTACAAGAGATCCTCGACGATCTAGAAAATCTTTATTCGTATAAAAAGGACGAACTCTCGCTCCAGGTAGAATTAGCTAACATTGCACAAGGAACCAATGAACCATTGAACGATTACGCTGCCCGCGTTAAACGGATCACCGAGCGGCTGCATCGCTGCGCCGCCCAGGGTCCCGATCGATCAAACGACGTAATCGAATCACTACAAGCAGGGCACACAAAAAACGCCGTAAGTAGATTCGTAAAAGGGTTGCACGAATGCATAAGCGACGCAGTTCTGATGCGAGACCCTAAGTCGATCGAACAAGCAATATCCTACGCCCAAGAGGCGCAAGAAATCCACGAAGATCGCGAAAAAGTCCGAGAAAACCGCGCTAAGTATGATCTTCAAAACTCAAAGAAAAATAAAATAATCGAAGAAAAAGCGATTGTAGACGGACGCGAATACCGAGCGAACGTTAAGACAACGTCTCGCCCCAGTCGAAGCCGTGAAAGGGAAGGGTCGCATTCAAGAGGAACTCGCGAAGATAATCGTTCGCACCCTCGCTCGAACTCCCGTTCACACTCTCGATCGCGTTCTCGCTCTCAGGTAGAAGTACATTACGCAGACTCAAAAGAAATTACATTGTTCTGCACATATTGCCAAGGCGACACTCACACAATAGAGAATTGTTGGAGACTCCAAAATCGTCGCTATTACAAAGAGCTTGAACGTAGAGGTAAGGGGGATAAAGACGAAACGCGCCCGCGAAGACACAGTCGCGATTCAGGCCGAAGAAGTCGCCAGTCGAGTAGCGACTCAGAAGATCGAAAGAAAAATCGATCTCGCGATTACTCGCGAGAAAATTACTATAAAAAACAGTCTGGAGAACGAAATCGATCTCACGATAGACAACGATCGAATTCTCGCGACAGACGTTCCGACTCTCGCGAAAATAGAAACGAGTCAAAATCGAAAGACAAACATCGCTCGCGTCGCGAAAACGGACGCGACGAGTCAAAAAAACACTCAGACTCGAAAAACAAGAAAAAAGAAAAGAAACTTCGCTTTTCTTCCTCGGACTCGAGCGATTCCGAGGACCATTCGAAGTCAAAAAAATCAAACAAACATAAAAACAAAACTCGCAGTGCCTCTCGAGACAGCAGAAGCTCACGCGACTCACGATCGTCAAAAAGGAGCAGAGATAGCTCAAACAATCGTGGCCGCACGTCAGACTCTTCGTGCGCGAGCCAAAAATCAAGCTCGGAGAATTTAAACTCCAAGGGGGCTCGACGAAGCGCGACGCCGAGCGACAACGAACAAGCGCCGAAAGAGCAGAAATCCGTCAGGCTAATCTATCGGAGTTGTCGCACAGACCAGATAGCGTCGTCCGACTCGGATGCGTAAGCTTGAGGGGAGGCGAAGGAACGTTCTACGTGGACAATGGATCAGACATCTCTGTCATAAAACGACGATTTCTCCTACCCGGTATCAAATTTAATCGTAAATTAAAATACGAGATAAACGGAGTAACGGAGGGTACAACCCGCTCGTTGGGCTCAATCGAGCTGTGCGTAAACAATCTAGTAGGCGAATTCCAGGTCGTCGCGAACGACTTCAGGGTAGCCGAAGACGGAATTATGGGCCGTGATTTCTTCAGAAAACACAAAGCCAGTATAAATTATAACGAGGGCGGAATATACATCCCGAAACCGTACCAGATAATCCCATTCGTCGAAACAGAGGTAATCATCCTCCCCGCGAGAACACAAAAACTGATGAAAATCAGAATTACGAACGATCTAAAGGAAGGTTATACCAGAAAAATTAAATTCGGAAAAGGAATTTTCTGCGGAAACGCAATAGTTAAAAACCGCGGCGGGTTCGCGTATTTATTCGCAATAAATTCCACAGACGAGGAAATAGGGCTCATCGTGCCGGAAGTAGAACTAATACCGTTCGAAGAATACGTCGAAGCCGAAACAGACGAGTCAACGGCTCACGAAAAAGCACGGATAGCCTGAGTCGAAGCAAACCCGGAGGAAAGAACGGAAAAACTACTCCCATTGTTACGCTTAGACCACCTCACACGAGAAGAACGCGAACACGTGTCCGCGCTTATAAAAGAAAATTCGGGAATTTTTCATTTACCCGACGAAGACCTTGGGAAAACGAATGTAGTTAAACATCAGATCTATACCACCGATGAACTCCCGATCAATACAAAACAGTATCGATTTCCACAGAACATGAAGGAAGAGATAAACTCTCAGGTGAACGATATGCTGAAAAAAGATATCATTCAGCCTTCAACATCACCGTTCACCTCACCTATCTGGATTGTACCGAAACGGCGGATTCCAAAGGGAAAAAACGCTGGAGATTAGTAGTGGATTTTCGGAAATTAAACGAGAAAACGGTCAAGGACGCGTATCCGCTACCGAACATAACAGATATCCTAGACCAACTGGGCGATGCGCGATATTTTTCGGTCTTCGACCTTGCCTCAGGATTCCACCAAATCCCAATGGATCCGTCGGACTAACAAAAAACAGCGTTTTCCACACCTCATGGCCACTTTGAGTTTAATCGAATGCCATTTGGCCTGAAAAATGCTCCGGCTACCTTCCAGCGACTCATGGACCAAGTACTATCCGGTCTGCAGGGTAACGAGATGTTCGTTCATCTCGACGACATCGATATTTATGCAAATTCGTTGGAAGAACATCGAAAAAAATTCAAAAGATTCGCAAAACGGCTAACAAAAGCGAGGCTGTCGTTGCAGCCCGACAAATATGAGTTTCTTCGCCCAGAAGTCGTGTACCTCAGTCACATCATCGGACGCGAAGGCGTGACGCCAAATCCTCAGAAACTCAGAGCCGTAAAAGAATTTCCGATACCGAAAAATGTAAGAAATATCAAGCAATTTTTGGGACTCGTCGGATATTATCGACGATTTATCGAAAATTTCGCGCTCATCGCGAAACCTTTGACGATTCTGCTCAAGAAAAGCGTGCCTTTCGAATGGAAGGACGAGCGACAAAAGGCTTTCGAGGAATTACGCGATAAATTATGCGAAGAGCCTAGACTACAATATCCGGACTACACAAAACCGTTCATCGTTACCACCGACGCGTCAGATTACGCGCTTGGTGCTGTTCTTAGCCAAGGCGAAGTAGGCAAGGATCTCCCGATAGCCTATTTATCGAAAACGCTGTCCGAAACGCAAACTCGATACGATGCAACGAAGAAAGAAATGCTCGCAATTATCTACGCGTTGGAACAATTCCGATCGTACATATACGGAAGAAAATTCACGCTCGTGACAGATAACAAACCACTCACCTGGATCAAGAAACTGAGCGATCCGAGCTCGTAGCTTCGCCGATGGGCCGAAATTCTTGACGGATGTGACTACGAAATAAAGCACAAACCGGGGAGGGTCAACACAAACGCCGATGCTTTGTCGCGAAACCCGGTCGACGAACCACCGGTACGTTCTGCCATCGTTCGCCCATTGTGTGCGAGGAAACGAACGCACGCCGAAGACGAAGGCGATGAAGAACCACCGCGAAGAAAAAAATCAAGAATGACCCCGCCCGATGAACTTCCGACGAGATACGACAACAAAAATCCCACAGGGAAAAATCGTAAAAGAAATTACCAATCATCACACTCACAAGACGAAGTTCGAGCATCCGAACCCCTGAAAAAGCGAAAAGAAAACTCCGATCTTTGGTGGGACAGTGAGGGAACCGAATGGTACTCACGATCACCGTCGCCGAGCGAGCAAGAGCTGATAAGCGACTCTGACGATTCTGATTCAGAAAATACCGAATTATCGAATGAACAAGATACTCCGTCGTTTGCACAAGAAACAAACAGCTGCTTGCAAACGACTGGGGAGGAGGAACGACGAGTAACGGGTCCGGCAGGCTCATTGTACGAACCCTCGGATGAAGAGGAAACGTTCGACTCGCAAATAGACACGGAAATCGACGAAAATTTGACGATGATCGATATTCAACTTCCTAGTACTTCCACATCGGGAGACAGGCAAAATCCACCACCCGAGGACCCGAAAAGCGAAGAAAATCCGGAAGAAAATCCGGTGAAAATCGTGAACCAGCACGTTGCTGAAGAGAAAGGATGCATTGCATATTGGGCATCCGCAGATGTTACGTCTCAGAGGTTTACCGGCGAACGCATTGACTTGGACGATAGTCTCAGCGGTCACGCGCACTCTCGACTTGACGACGTAATGCAGGAAATATTAAAATTTCGGGTTCGTCTCTCGAATAAGATCAAAAGATCCCGTTTTCGAGTTTAATAAATCGCGTTTATTCGTTGAACATAAATAACGAATATTACAAATAAATCGCAATAAGTTGTGCGTGTGTGTGTGTGTGTTGATAAGTAAGAGACTCTAAATTATAATGCTAATTAAATATATCTTAATCGCGGAGGAAAGTACCCGCTCTAAAGTTGAGTCCGACCGATTAGTTTGAAATTTGGAATAAGACTGATGATCGAGTAATCGCAACTGGCCGTCGCGAGGCGGCCGAAATTGCTGATACAGCGCGGCACGCGCTGTTGCTAAGACGGAGGTGAATCCAGCATGAGGGAAGCTCAAAATGCTGATTAGGCTGTGAGACAGAAAAGTTAGAGTTCCGAGAGAGATAAAAGAAATTATTCCGTTCCGAGTAAAGTCGCGAGCGGATGTGGGTTTGCGAAATATGATATTCGACATCCGGTCGAACGAGTCGGGCTCTTTCTTTTGCGTGAGAATATTTTTATAGATTCCAATAAATCGTAATAAATGAAATTCAGGAAAGTGTATAGATTAAGGGGCAGGACGTAACAGCAGACAAACAAATAGTGTCGCAGGCCACCAGAGTGCTCATCGAGAAACAACTATTAAACTGGGAAGAAATAATCGACGACCCAGTAGCACCAGGAGAAGTAATTATGCGAAAAAAGGGAAATTTATTTTCTTTCGGCCTCGTGTACGGTACTACTTTCTCCAGGCCTCTCGATCCCGACGTTATAATCCCGTGCCTGGAAACACTGAGAGAACTGATGCGACGTCACGATGTCAAGATCCTTCGTATCTCTCTCGATAACGGATCTTTCGACAATACAGAACGCAGATGGCTCGTAGAGCAATTTAACACGATCTTTCGCGGTACCGAAATGCAGATCTTCATCTGTAATAAATACATAATCGTACCTGACGCGGAAGATAGAAAGGAGGTAATAGACGAGCATCACAGTTCAACTATCGGAGGCCACAAGGGAATGACTAAAACTTGGCAGTTAATCACGCAACGATACTATTGGAAATCAATGTAAAAAGACGTTGAGAACTTCGTCAGACGCTGTCGGAACTGCCAACAACGCAAACTAGTACGCGTAAAACACCGCGAACCCATGGTCATTACCGACACACCGACGGATGCCTTCGAAAAAATATCGATCGATATTTACGGGCCTTTGCCGATCACCGCATCGGGCCATTAGAACATATTAACCATCCAGGACAATTTAACAAAATATTCGGTGGCGATACCTATGAGCAGCACAACCGCGAAAGATGTTGCAACAGCCCTCGCGATGAAATACATCTGTATTTTCGGAGCACCTTAAATCATCATCTCCGACAGAGGAACAAATTTCGTGAGCGAAATCTTCGAGGAATTCACGAAGATATTCAAAATAAAACATTACACGACAACTGCGTATCACCCACAGTCCAACGGTTCACTCGAGCGAAGTCACCACGTGCTGACCGAACATCTCAAACAACACATCAGCGATCGCCGCGATTGGGATTATTGGGTCCCCTCAGCAATGTTCGCGTACAACGTGAGTACTCACGAAGGCACAAAATACACCCCGTTCGAGCTAGTGTTCGGAAAAACAGCGAGAATTCCATCGCAATTTAATTACGAACCGAGGGGATTACCAAACGATCGAAACCTCGACGAATATCTCGCTGATCTAATCTCGAAGATGAGACTAGACAGAGAAGCGGCTTGTGCGAATTTAATAAAAGCAAAAGAGCGATCAAAAAGGTATTACGATCGAAGAGTAAGGAAACATACGCACGAAAAGGGTGATTATGTGTGGCTCGAAAAACCGGTGAAGACGGGAAAATTCGATGTAGAATACATCGGCCTATACCGAATCTCGGAAATATTGCCGAAAAATAACATCGAGCTGCTATTACCGCGCAAAGGAAACGAGCGACGAGAGAAGAGATATCTCGTTCATGCCGACAAGGTCAAAAAATATTCCGAATAAAAAGAAGAGAAAAAAAAAATATATATACATATAAACAAATATTTTATATATATACATATAGATACGTATACGTATACACGCATACGCTAACAAAGATAAATAACAATAACAACATAAAAAGAAACACAATAAACAATAATAGAAAAGTGATGAAGAGTAGATGTTCATGCGAGCATCCGTATCGTAGCGATAACAGAGGAGGCAGCAATGAACTCAGCTCAAAACAACAGCTGAGCGAGTACTATGCTACGGCCGTGTTAACGAACGACCTCGTCATGGCAAGCCGCATAACACATAGTGCGCTCTCCGTCAAACATACCTATGTCGCACTCTAGCAAAAGATAGGCCTCGCCGAGCGTGAAGGCTACAACGAGAAGGCAAAACTACAGTCCAGCAGCATACACTATAGCTAGGACAGTAGCCAGCAGGGCACCGTCGAAGTGCGGCGTCAGCGCATTCCTCAGCGCGTGAAGCTCTGCTGCACCACGCGTAGAGACGAAGGGAGAAAATAATGAAATCACTCCCATTCATATATCTCTCTCTCAACATCCATACAACCTCAGGCCTTGCAACGTATAGGCGCGCTCTGTCGCGCGCCACGCTGTAGCTCTCCTCCACGCGATAAGGCGTTCGAGCTAATAATGGCCGACCACAACTTCAACGATGGCCGACCACGGGGGCACGTAGTAAACACACGGAGCTAATACATCAGCCTGCACGCGAGAGCCTTCGCAAGGACACAGCCCCTTATCTCGAGCTGCGTCAGCACTTTGCTCGCCTCGCGAAGTACAGCCGCGAAGCATATGAGCGAAATAATGAAAAAATAAAGGTATGTTTTCTCTCCTCAGCAAAAAGGAAAACAAAAAACAAAACAAAACAAAACAAAACAAAACAAAACAAAACAAAACAAAACAAAACAAAACAAAACAAAACAAAACAAAACAAAACAAAACAAAACAAAACAAAACAAAACAAAACAAAACAAAACAAAACAAAACAAAACAAAACAAAACAAAACAAAACAAAACAAAACAAAACAAAACAAAACAAAACAAAACAAAACAAAACAAAACAAAACAAAACAAAACAAAACAAAACAAAACAAAACAAAACAAAACAAAACAAAACAAAACAAAACAAAACAAAACAAAACAAAACAAAACAAAACAAAACAAAACAAAACAAAACAAAACAAAACAAAACAAAACAAAACAAAACAAAACAAAACAAAACAAAACAAAACAAAACAAAACAAAACAAAACAAAACAAAACAAAACAAAACAAAACAAAACAAAACAAAACAAAACAAAACAAAACAAAACAAAACAAAACAAAACAAAACAAAACAAAACAAAACAAAACAAAACAAAACAAAACAAAACAAAACAAAACAAAACAAAACAAAACAAAACAAAACAAAACAAAACAAAACAAAACAAAACAAAACAAAACAAAACAAAACAAAACAAAACAAAACAAAACAAAACAAAACAAAACAAAACAAAACAAAACAAAACAAAACAAAACAAAACAAAACAAAACAAAACAAAACAAAACAAAACAAAACAAAACAAAACAAAACAAAACAAAACAAAACAAAACAAAACAAAACAAAACAAAACAAAACAAAACAAAACAAAACAAAACAAAACAAAACAAAACAAAACAAAACAAAACAAACAAAACAAAACGAAACAAGAGGAGACAACAAATCGAGACGCAGAACGAAAATTAAAATTTTTTTTTTTTGGAACAATGAAACAAGAGGAGACAACAAATCGAGACGCAGAATGAGAATTGAAATTTTTTTTTGTTTCGTCTCCTTCTTTTCTCCGTTTTCCCCGAATTTTTTTTTTTTTCTTTGGTTTTTTCTTTGCGAAAAATACCTTTCGCTCTCTCTCTCTCAACTACCTCTCTTAACTATCTCTTCACTACTTCTATATTTCTGAAACCTACTGTGAATACTTTGTTATATCTATGTTATTGTTACGAACAGACTGTTACTCATTGTATATAGAATTGTTAACATCTGTAAATATGTGCCTTGCGCTTTTAGGGGACTTGTCCCAGAGCGCATAATAAATATCGCTTTCTCTCTCTCTCTCTCTCTCTCTCTGCCTTATTCCTCCTATGAATCCGCTCAAGCGGGTCGCATTTACACCACAACGGTGTTGCGGCGGGGGAGGGGAGAGACCCACTCACGCGATAAGACCCCTCGCGAGATAAGCGACAACGCGCGGAATAAGATGCGAAGCATCAAACGCGGTCGCATTCAAAAAAAAAAAGAGTGAAAGAAATAATAGGGAAATAGGGAAAAAGAGTTAAACAATTTTACGATTAGTGGGTTTTTATTTTACTCCGATATAAAAATACCGGAGCAACTCAAAAAAAAATAAAGACATATATCTTATATATCTTTAAATAAAACAAAAAAAAACCCGCACTAATAGAAACCATAATCGTCGTCCTCGTCCGATGACTCGCCGGCCATTCGTACCAATGACACCCCCGGGAGCCAACGACCGGATCCGAGAGGGTGCCCGTGGACAAGCACCCCATCGATAGCGACGAGGAGCGCCTGATCGAACAATCGGCGCACCCCCAAGTCGTCGTCGAGCCATACATCGCTCGCCTCGACCAACCGACGTGCCTCCGCACGTGCGGCTCGCAGCGCAAGCCGAGCGGGAGCCTCTCTCTCGTAACACCATTGCTGTAAATAAACAAATAAATAAACAAATAAACAAATAAACAAATAAACAAATAAACAAATAAACAAATAAACAAATAAACAAATAAACAAATAAACAAATAAACAAATAAACAAATAAACAAATAAACAAATAAACAAATAAACAAATAAACAAATAAACAAATAAACAAATAAACAAATAAACAAATAAACAAATAAACAAATAAACAAATAAACAAATAAACAAATAAACAAATACACAAATAAACAAATAAACAAATAAACAAATAAACAAATAAACAAATAAACAAATAAACAAATAAACAAATAAACAAATAAACAAATAAACAAATAAACAAATAAACAAATAAACAAATGAACAAATGAACAAATGAACAAATGAACAAATGAACAAATGAACAAATAAACAAATAAACAAATAAACAAATAAATAAATAAATAAATAAATAACTGAAAACTTACTCGGAAAACCCCGTATGCTAGCATACGCCGAGAAATCATAACCCGTTCTTCCGGAGAGAACTTGACCGAACGCCGACCCATTGTTAAATTGTTTTCTTGTTGTGTTTTTTTTTGTCGATACGTTTAAAAACGATGCGTCGCTCACGGCAGGTAGATGGAGAATGAAGAACAGCATCAATCCCTAACGCTGCGAAGCCGCGGCCAGTAGATCTGAAAAAGCAACGTCAAGAAAAACTCACAACCATGCAAACCGTCGCGAAAGAAGATTAGCTAATACACATAAGATACTTACACTGACGGGAAACACCAACGCTCGTTCTCACACCATATTCGCTCGTTGCAGGTTTGGTGTAGAGGATGAACAATACGCGATATCACCCGTAGCAGGCAACCCCGGAATATATTCGGATCAGTGGGGAACCTTGAGAACGTACCAAACGTCCTGGAATCTCGTTACACACGTCGACTTGACAAAACTTCTACGACGAGTCGCACAACATACCGTGGATTGGGTTAATCTTTCGCGCGAATGTCGCCGTTTAGAATATTCCTGTTCAGTAAACGAACAACTCGAAGGAATAGGAGAAACACTCAAAGCGATGAGCAGAGATCAATTAGAAATCGAAGGATTAACGCAAGATTACCCACAAGAAAATTCGGAGAGGAAAAAACGAGCTCCGCTGGGATTCATCGGAACGATCAGCCGCGCACTTTTTGGTACACGCGACGCCGAAGATGCTAAATTTTACGACGAACGGATCGAAGCACTGGAGAATGACACTCGGTCTGTCATCGAATTGCTCGCGAACCAAACACATATAATTAAATCACAGTTCGAAGAAGAAAGACGCCGCACAACGGCCACAGCACTGCAGCTCTCGGGTCGCATAAGCAACTTGACACACGCGATAAGCATCGTCGCGAACTCGGTACACGGGCTACAATACAACGAAAAATTGAACGATGCCGCCGCCGCTCTCGAGCACAGTGTCACAGAATGCGAATTGGACACCACGATACTCACGGACGCAATCTTGTTCCCGAAACAAGGACAATTGCACCCCCGGCTCCTTTCACCGCACCAAATCATTCAGGGTGCAAAAGCGATTCAACGAGCTCGACCAAATTCGGAATTCCCGGTACCGTTGGAACCAAAATATTCCGCGGAATTAATAAAACTATCGGATCTCACGATCTATCATTCAAACGGAAATCTCATATACATAATCTCGGTACCCCTACTGGAATTAAAATTTTTCACACTTTACAAAAACATTTCGCTGCCGGCGCATCAATACTCGAATACAAAAGGGGCCAGTTTTGCCTACATAAAGCCACGATCGACATATTCTGCCATTTCTGACAACCTCGATTCATACTTCCGCCTCGAACACGACGATCTCGAGGAATGTAAAAATTCGGGCGATCGGTATATTTGCAGAAATAATCACGTACAATATCGGGTGGACTCTCACAGTGATTGCGAAGTGAAATTAATCACCGAACCGCGATTCGCGGACCTCGCATCGTGCGACATTCGCGTCAAAATGAGCACCCGCACACACTGGTCGAGAATTCACACGACGAATCAATGGATTTTCTCGTGCCCAAGTACAGAAACAATTCATATAAAATGCGAAAATCACGTCCCGAAGTCAATAACCATCAATGGGACCGGTATATTGAGTTTAAAACCCCGTTGCGAAGCGAGAACGAATTTCGCAGTAATCACGGCATCCGACACCATCTCGAGTTTCGCCATCACAGAATTCTCGCCGAGAACGACTCTGAACATCTCCGCGCTGTACGCCAAGTCGCTAGATTCCAACACACTCGACCCAAACGATCCGACTGAACTTTCCGAACTACTATCTGATTCCAACCCTCCAACCCCCATTGACTCTGATAAAAATCATGATTCCGATCTTACGGATGGAAGTGTCGAATTTCAAGCGGTGATAAATCGCGCTAACGAACTGGTCAGACACAGACGAGTGAATAAAAGAATGCACCGACTCGAAACAGTCGCGGGATACTCCGGCATCGGGTTAGGGTCACTAATCATACTTCTGGGAATAGCCTGGAAGTTTTCTCTGTTTTCAAAGATCAGCCTTGCGATGTCGAGCGGATGGTGCAAATGCAACAAACGCACTCGAAACCCCAGGCGAAATTTGAGAGACCTCAGCCGACCAGAAGTAGAGATCGTCGAACTACAAGAGCCTCCACCGCTCCCTTTGACCTCGCCCTACATCGCGACCACCTGCGAGACGCCAGCGAGAAGGACACAACGCGCTATCGGTCAGCCGCTGAGCGATAACACGTATAGCACGGAGCGCGTCCTTCGCCAGCCGCTATCCCCGGCGCAAATTGCACAACAGATGCGGCTGCAGTACCCGTTCCGGTTCAACGCCGACGTGCATTAAATCGCAATAATAAGTATAGACAAAACTCGTCAGCTCAACGAGTATTTAAAAAAAAAAAAAGGGAGGAACTTCTCTCCGGACATCAGGTAAACTATAACCTACGTATACGAACCCAAACAAACCATCGAGTCAACTCATTTTACGGAATTCCCTTCGTTTCTCTTAAACTTTGCAGAGAAACGGAATATATAAAAAAAAAAGAGAGAAAAATCATATACATATATATATATCTCCAAATTTTCAAATTCAATTTTTGGTTAACTTCTTGCTACAGTCAACTTTCGATAGTTGCAGGTCCGAGGCCAAACGCAAGAAGCGATTGCGTCAACAATTACGAGCCGTCAACATTCACCATGACCATAACCACCATTAGGCTTCACACCGCCAAAATTCTCGACAAATCATCGCCAGAATCAACCAGGATACCAGAACAACAGAAGAACATCAAACAACCTTCACCGCAACAAATCAACGGGCCACAGAAAATCCCAAACCCACGAACTATTCGACCCACCCCAAAATGAGCATTACCTAAGGTCGTATTTGAAGGAGTTATTCTCCAGCACACTTTAACGGGCTAATTTTAAGTACACTATACACTACTCGAAATAAGACACGAACACGTCAGGACATACTACGCTGTATTGCCTTCATCATAGCCGAAGCATTGGGTTGCCTCGACTATCTTTTAGGCGGGGAGGTGTTACGTCCTGCCCCTTAATCTATACACTTTCCTGAATTTCATTTATTACGATTTATTCAAATCTATAAAATTATTCTCACGCAAAGGAAAGAGCCCGACTCGTTCGACCGGATGTCGAATATCATATTTCGCAAATCCATATCCGCTCGCGACTTTACTCAGAACGGAATAATTTCTTCTATCTCTCTCGGAACTCTTACTTTTCTATCTCACGGCCTAATCAGCATTTTGAGTTTCCCTCATGCTGGATTCACCTCCGGCTTAGCAACAGCGCGTGCCGCGCTGTATCAGCAATTTCGGCCGCCTCGCGACGGCCAGTTTCGATCATTCGATCGTCAGTCTTATTCCAAATTTCAAACTAATCGGTCGGACTCAACTTTAGAGCGGGTACTTTCCTTCGCGATTAAGATATATTTAATGAGCATTATAATTTAGAGTCTCTTACTTATCAACACACACACACGCACAACTTATCGCGATTTATTTGTAATATTCGTTATTTACGTTCAACGAATAAACGCGATTTATTAAACTCGAAAACGGAATCTTTTGATCTTATTCGAGAGACGAACCCGAAATTTTAATATTTCCTGCATTACGTCGTCAAGTCGAGAGCGCGCGTGACCGCTGAGACTATCGTCCAAGTCAATGCGTTCGCCGGTAAACCTCTGAGACGTAACAATAGAATATTTCTGTCCCGAATTTTAAAAGTTACATTAAATGTTAACAAGAAAAAAACACCAAGCATCAGTATTATCTACACCAATGCTTCGTGGGTGGGCCTCCAAAATTTGTAAGACCCAATCTCCACTGTCCACCCCCACTTCACGACGTAACGCGCGTTACAGGGCGTGGTTTACCCCTTCTCCTCCAGAAAATTGCATCACCGCACTGTTGACAACCCCGAGGAATCTTGAACTATTCAACCTTAGCGTCTCGAGCTGTACAGTCTTCCTTTTACAAGTGCTCTCCAAAAAAAAAAAAAAAACATACAAAAATGGAAAATTTCACGGCCGTTGTGAATAACACGCTACCTGCAGAGTGTCCCGCGAGACTGGGGATGAAGACAATCAGACGCCCGCAATAAACGCACAAACTCTCCTGGACAAAGGGCTGCTATTAGCCACGGCATACAACCTAAATGCGTCTTGTACAAAAACGGTGACTGTTGGTCTCGGGTTAACCACGGATGGAAACTTCGCTGTGTCAATAAAATTCTCCCGCCGTTAGACCAGCGGTATCTCATTGACTGAAACTGAGTGGAAGGAACTGTGCTCGCAGGAAAGCATAATTACGAGTTGGTTCAACGAGCAACAAACAGGCACCGATAATGGCGCACCAACTATTCTATGGCATGGTCGCCAGAGAATAAATTTTACAACTGCTTACAACGAGAAAGCAATTGTTCTTATGGTTAAAGATCCTGAAGATATCGCCCAACTAAAAAAGACGAAGAAAACATTTTCATCTGACATCGTCATGCAGAAGAAAACATACGAAGGACTGGTGACTCTCACACCATGCATCGGTTATAAAATCGATCTACTTCGCGAGGATCTTAAACTCGTCAAGCAGCTTAATGATACACTGGTAGAAGGAATCAGTGTAGAAATTTCGGAAAATGATTTTCGTGATCCAACGAGAGAACAAATTCGCTCTGTGGGTCTTAAAATGCTAGAAGAAGAATGTATGAGCGATGTATGGAGACGCGTCACTGGGCGAACTTTCTACAGCCCCAGGGATGACGATGAGATAAACGATAAACACCGGTTAATCGGCTCAGAGTTAATCGGCATTCATCACGCCTACATTCTTCGACAAGTGAAAAATACTTGCAAAAAAAGTTCGAGTGAATAGATTGTGCATATTGTAACGCTCGCCACGATATACCCGGTGACTCGGGAGTACCGGGCACGCACCGTGCGTACAGCAGGCATCCAAGTTAAATGATAACGATTACCGCACTACGAAGGGCACCAGGCTCTTCGATTTTACCCGTTAAGAGCCAAGACGGGGCGATGACGATTTTCCTATTCGCTCAACGATTCAGGGCCGTGGGAGCGGGACTCGAAGGATCCCATTGAGACACTTTTTATAATGAAATAATACCCAGAAACTTCTTCATTAAATAAAATGTTACTCTTAAACAAATGTTAAACGTACGCGTACAATTACTTTAATGTGAATGAGGATGCTGAAGGCACACTCGTTCCCGCGACTTTTAATTATTCTAATATTATATTCCGAGGCCGAGTCGACTACGACGACCGGACTCTCACGGACAACGTTACAAATCAGTGGCGAGAGACTATAACTCGCGCCGGGCGGATGGCCAACTATTTGATCAAACTCGACAATTATTCGATCGCAACACCCGAAGAATAACCCTTTCTACGAATAGGGAATATTCACCCACCGATTGTTACAACGTGCCGGGCTCCTTGGACTCGTCCCTTCTACGGTGCGACCCTCGGACTCGTCTCGGCACACAATACAATTTCCGAATCGACTATTCAACTCTACGTCCAACCAACAAGTGACGAGAAACGGATCGTCTCGTTCGATCGCGATTTAGCGAGCGGAGGGGCGCGCGGGGAACACCGCGCGCTCTCTTCGGATTTCGTGAGCGAGCCCTGTGAGTACCGACATTGCGCGTACCGTTGTTCGGACTCGCGCTCCCTCGGTCTCGCTCGCTGTTTCTCTTGGCGACGATGTGAGGACTCCGTGGTGGTTTTCCCGGAGTCTTCGTTTCTGGTGAGCGGAGGACAGGTCAGCTTCCTCTTCTGCGAAGTTGCCCTCCGCTCGTATGACGAGGATCCCTTCGGGGGTTCCAGGGATGCCGTGGAGTTGTACGTGGGCGACGTCTTCGCCCTCGGTGTCGGGTGTAGATGGGAGAGAGTGATTCTCTCCCACTCGTCTTCTCTGGTGTGCTCGCAACAGAATGGGTCGTTACCATTATTACGTGACTCTATTTGTATCCGTGATACAGTCCCGCCGTCGTGTTCGCTCGGACTCTTATTTTTCGCTATTTTATTACGAGAATTCACCGACGTGAATTCTCTCGACTGCTTTTGCCCCCCTCCCGCTTGCTGGCTGGATGCTTGCCCGCGCTTAAGGTCGGGGCAACGGTAACGGCCACGTTACAATATATATATATATAAACATAATAATATTTAAGAACAAAAAGAATGTATATCTAGGTTTAGAAAATAAAAAAATATTTTGTAACAAATGTTTAATCATCATTACTTACCTTTATTCCCATCCAACTATTTTTATATTGTTCTTGATATTTTCGTAAAAATGTTTGTCAAATTTTTTTTGTACATATTTTTTATAAAAATTTAAGAAATTTTTTTTTACATAAAATTTTCGCTGTCCTGGAAAAATCATTTATAAGCATTGCGGTGTGTTTTATTCGCTGCAACGCTGGCCTTCGGTCAGCGCCGCGCCCTCAAGCCGCTTTTCAGCGGCACCAACACTGGACTTCGGCTAGCGAGATCTCGTCAGCCTTCGACCGACGGCCTGCGACGCTCTTCTGCCAGGTTTAGTTACCGCCCTTGCCGCAATGGGCCTCAGCGCTCCGAGCGCTTGCCAGCTCCCACACGCTCACGCTTCTCGAGCGCACCCCTCCACTCCATCCACGCGCTCTCTCTTCTCGAGCGTCCCTCTCCACTACACTTCATCCCCACTAAACCACAGGTCTAGCTGCCCAAGTCCCTGACCTAGGGTGGGTGGTTGGGACTCAGACGTCGATGGAGCAACAGCTCCTGACTACCCTCCACCCAACCACCCACCTAACCACCCTCCCATCCACCCACCTACCCACCCTCCCATCCACCCACCTGACCACCCACCCCCAGCCACCCCCCCCCAGTACAGCCATCTAGGAACCCCAACGCACCCTTGAGGGAGGGGGAAGCAAGCGAGCGAGAGGCACAGGCGAGGCTCCGCCGAGACAGCTCCCCTCCACTGACGGCCGCCATTTTGAAATATTGTCTGTAGGTACTGACCTCTACTGACAGTGCCGACGTCAGCGAAGGCGTACTACAGGGTGAAGTAATGAGCCCACTATTATTTATAACATATATTTCGGATATGGTAACTTATTTTCGGGCTAGGGAAGTGCGAGGAATCGATATCACGGTAACGAAGGACTTGTTTATGCTATCTTGACGACGACCGCAGCTGACGATCTTGTGATCCTGACATACTCTCCAGTCGACTTGAGGAGAAAATTGAAAATTCTACAAGACTATTGTGCCAATGAGAATCTCTTAGCAAATAACTAGGAACGAAAAATACAAAAAAAAAAAATAAGTATACGAAATATTCGGGAACACAGTTTATATCAAAATCTCAAATCTGATGGACATACATAAAATATTATACAGATTACAGATATACGTAGTTTAAACCAGACATGTGATTGTGCAGAAAAATAAAAACAAATAAAAAGACCATCGATTTAATTGAAAACAAAAAGACGAAGTAAAAAAGTTTGACATATTTTTAGGACTATTTTCATTGCGCATTATGAGTACATTGCGTGTACGTGTACCGTAACCTATGTAAAAAAATTGTCAATCGACGATGTCCTGTACACTGCCATTCATTAATGCCTGGACGGATAGTTTTTGCGTGATTTTACCCATCTACATTAATTCATAAGTTCATGGCATCATGGCGTGGAGCGCTAGTTTACACAGGGAACGCCGGAATCGGTTCGAGAATGCGATGGGAGCGATGACAGGTACAAAAGTATCGAAGTGTCAGATTGTTTACTCATTTTTGACAAAAGTTAAAAAGTGGAAAGTGAAAAAGTTTCGACGAACTGTTCATACGCGGATAATAAAAAGTTTAAAGATGCCTGATGGACTTAATGCCTCCTTGGAGGTTATGCCATGATGAGCTTTAGAAAGGTTAAAATAGTTTAAGGTTAAAATAGAAATTATCTAATTTAACCTTAAAATGTACGCAATGTCTACTCTGTTTACTTGTTTATTGTTATATGTTATATGTTGTTGTTATTGATAAATTTTGACTCCAAATGTAATGATAATATAGTTTTCAATCCTGATTAAAAAAGTGAGAAAAAAAAACCAGCTTTCATTTTTGTTCCTTTAATTAATAATTTTCTATTCAATAGCTAGGAACATAGCGAAGAAGATATCGAAAAAAACAGCGAGATCGTCGGAACACTGGTCGGTACAGCGAGGGCGACGAGCGATGAGCGATCAAGGACGGGGCGACGGACTGTCGGAGAGGCTATCGAGACGTTCCCGGGGTTTGAGAGCCGAGGTTACCGATCTGGAGGAGGAACCCGACGGAAGGACGATTGAATCGGCAAGTAGGCACACGGCGTGCACCTGTATTTGATTGTCTCGAGATCGTGGGTATCCTCGGTCGCGACCGGCTTCCCCGGTGTCTGATATCGCACGAGCGCAGTGGGGTAATCGGTGAGAACCGAACCAGCCACGCCGCGATAATTAGACTCGAGTCGAAAAGGACCAAATCGCCGCGCGTATGAATGAGTGAGACCACGAGATTGGCCTTGTACAATGTATGATACGACCATCGATATTGTATTGGAACTCTCGAGGAGGGAGGAATAAAGTTGTGTGTTGTTTTATGATTTTAACTCGAGTGTTGCGTCTTGAATTATTTCGCGAATAGACGTGTGAGGCACGCCGAGCCGCACCCCATCTGCTAGTCGGTGATAGGAGAGAAAGTATAGTTCGAGAAAACCCTGGTAATCGGGTTCGTAAAGATTACCTGGCGCCCAACCGAGAGGTAATAACCGCAGTATTAATAAAGAGGCGTCATTATATTTGTTGACCGGAGGCTCTCGAGAGCTTTCCGAAATTAGCTCAAAAGGGCCCGTCACAATATACAAAGTTTTTCGCGCTTTTTCCTAATTTCCCGCCGGCTCTGAAAACGACAATTTTCGTTTTCGACGTGTTCACCGTTAAACCATTTTCATTACAGTAGTTCTCAAGTATCACTAATTTTTCTTTAAGTCAACGGGGGAGTGAGCCAGAATGACTAGATCGTCTGCGTACAAAAGTAGTAATATATCACGGATACTGTTTAGGTCGATACCTCTAACATTTGTGCTACGGAAATAAGAAATGATATCGGATACATAGATGACAAATAGTAACGGGCTAAGGACTTCCCCCTGTAATACCCCCATTGATACTTCTACTTCGTTGCTTAACCCTTGTTTCGTTTTCACTTTCATCGTTGCATTGTCGTATAAATACTTGATTATTCTGATCAACTTTGTAGTGATACCAATATTTCTCATTTTTTCCCAGAGTTTGTTTTGCGGAATTGAATCGAATGCTCTACGGAAGTCGACAAAGGTTGCAAATATTTTCCCTCCTTTTTGCCGCAATCGGAGTTGTATCGCTGCCTGAAGAGTGAACAAGTTGTCCATAACTTCTTTTTCCGCTTCTAAACCCTGCTTGTTCTTCGGGGATAATAGATCTTTCAGTCACCCAATTTTCAAGCCTATCGTGAAGAATTTGTGTAAACAATTTCGTGATATTATTTACTAACGCAATCCCTCTGTAGTTCAGAGGATCGTTCGTGTCACCTTTTTTATGGAGCATACAGAGACTGACTTCAGACCAAAGTTTCGGAATAGATACGGTATCCAATATTTTGTTAAACATACCTAGGATATACAATAACCACTCATGCGGCAGATTTTTATAGAATTCGTTCGATATAGTATCGACTCCGGGTGCTTTTCCCGCTTTTAGCTTCTCGATACATCTACTTAATTCGTCAAAAGGTATACTTTGTTCCATAATAGTAGCTGGTTCCACAGAAAGGTTAATTGGAAAGTTGATTCTCGGCGCATACATGTCTCTCAAAAACTCTCTCCAAGTTTCGGCCGATAAGATGTTCGCCTGGGTTGCCCTACGCTAGCAACTATTTACGGCAGTCCAAAATAACGTGGTGTTATTTGCCGTGGCGAATTTTTCCGTTTTTTCTAGGTTGTAAGGGCTCTTTTTTTGGTTTAGTGAATCTTTGTAATCTTTTTTCATTGACAGATATTTCGCTTTTTCTGCGTCTGCAAACTGTTGCCTCTTTGTTACTTTCAACCGCTGTTTCAAGTTCTTTCTAGCTTCATTACAAACCCTATCGAACCATTTTTTGTGCGACCAGTTTCGACTCTTGTTAGAATTTTTTGTTTGCTTTTGTTGCCATTTCAGCAGCAGTTGCTGATTCTAGTATAGCTTGTGTTAGATTATCCGAGAGCTCTTCCGTGTTTCAGTACAACAAGTTCTGAAATCTTCGTGGGCTCGCAGCCATCTGGTCTTTAAAACTTTGACTTTTTTCGTGCGACCATTTTAATCTATTGCCTGTTATCGCAGTCTCTATTGACATATCAACATCGATTTCGGAGTCGTTAAATAAATTTAAAGTAAGTGAGATCGCAAGGTGATCAGAGCCTATCAACGTGTGAAGAACTTGCAGGTTCTGCACTGTATGCAGCTTATTCGAAATAACCCATATCAGATCTATAGTACTACAGCCGTTTGGACTAGTAAATGTAAAATTTGCTGGCCTATCACCGGCAGTTCTACCATTTAATAAAATAAAAGAATTATCAGACATAAATTTTTGTATCATGCGGCCTCTCTCGTTTGGGTTTTCGTCTAGCGATATTCTGTCGGAGAAAACTATAGTTCCATCAAAAAGTTCTAACGGGAGATCGTCCTCGTTTGAGACTCTTGCATTAAAATCACCGCCAAGTATTATAATATCGTTTGCGAATCTGTCCATAATGTTTTCTATTAATAGTTGTAACATTTCAAGTACGTTTTCGATTTTCGCGGACGGACTGAAATTTAATGAACAAATCACAACACTTGAGGCGCCACTCGTGACTCTTATCGCACACCACCATGGAGAAATATCCACATTTTCACTCTGAAACCTTTTCTTCACAATGCTGACGAGACCTCCGGATGCTCTGCCTTCTGCCTTCTCCTTCGACGCTGGTGCCCATGCTTTGAAGTCGTTCTTTAGTCGATTAAGAAGTGAAGAATTCGATTCCGTCACACACCAGGTTTCGTAGAAACAGTGTACGTCGGTGTCCTCAGAGATAAAGTTTGTTGCGAGATTATTTATCCCGTGTATGTACCAAAAAATTATTCTGATGCTGCCTAGTTTTTTTGTGATGTAGATGGGACGACCGTGGTTTCTCTTTGCATGATGGGTGCGAATCCCCCGTGAACTTGTTGTTTTGATGCTTTGAGTTGACCCTTTTTGTGATTCCATACACGTAGCTCGCCATCGACGATTATCTTTTGGTATTTTATTTTCACGATTTTACCTTTTTCTTTCAAAGCTCTAGCTTCGGCTCTGATTGACTTCTGAATGGACATTTCTTCGGTTGTGAGTTCGTGGTCTATGTAGATTTTCCTTTGGCCGAGTTTAGCTTTGTTTTTCATTATTTCTTCTTTCACGTAACCATTGGTCAGTTTGACGAACCATATTTTTCGGTCACCACCCACTTCTCTGACTCCGACGACCGCATTTATTAGCCCAAACTCTGCATGAAGAAATTCCTCTACGTCTTCGTGGCTCGTTGCATTGCTGCGCTGAAGTCCCTTGATTACAATATTATGTCTCTTCAGTTCTTTTTCTTGCCTTTCAGCTTTTTTCTTCAGAGTTGCAAGTTGCGATATTATTTCCCCACATGCCGTTGATTCGGAATTCGCCTTATCCTCTTCGAGTTTGGTTACTCTCGCGTTGAGAGCATCCAGCTCTCGACGTGGATTTGTCTCGTCAATTTTTATTTCGAGAGCAACAAATTTCTTCGTGAATTCCTCTTCGATGTTTTTCAGGGATATGGCTTGTTTCAGTGCATTTTTTTCCAGCTCGACCTTAATTTCTTTTTGTATCGTTTCCACAAAATGTGCATTTTCCTTCTTCGATTCCTCTAGATTGCGTTGAACCGTTTCCATGTGCATTTTGTTGTCCGTCTTCATTGTGTGAAGCTCAGCCATTATCGTTTTCATTATGTCAGAGAGTGTACAGTCGCCTTGTTGATTACCAGAAGAAGCTACGGGTGCCACAGATTTTTCATCCGTCTGTAGATTTTCCCGCGTGGCCGTGTGCCCAGTGAGTGGACGTTAGACTGAATTTTCCCGTGCTTCATTCTCCTTCTGCCTCTTCTCTTCAGGGGACCGAGTGGTTATTTGACTTTTTTTGAATGGTGAGCTAGCCATAATTTTGTCCATTAAGTCAATTTCACGGTCGTTTCTTTTTCTTTTTAAAATATCTTTTATGTTACCCACTGAGTCACTCTGGGCTCTACGGTGCAGTGATTCGGCGTTTGTCGGTCGGCCCACCCTTCTGCTCGATGTACCCAGTGTCGATAAAGGAGTACAAAATTCTTCGTTCCTGGCCGCTGCCGCAGGAGAGATTGGCGCTGCTTTTTCGGTGATCGATATCGATTCTGTTGTTATATCTGTCAAATCTATAAACATTTTTCGGCGCTACCAAGACTTAACCTCGAAACTTTTTTCAGATGAAAAAACTCAAGGGATCCAATAAATTTGTTCGCACACAACGTTTATTCATATCTGTGCCGAA
Source organism: Ischnus inquisitorius (assembly GCA_963924025.1). Taxonomy (NCBI): domain Eukaryota; kingdom Metazoa; phylum Arthropoda; class Insecta; order Hymenoptera; family Ichneumonidae; genus Ischnus; species Ischnus inquisitorius. The sequence continues at coordinate 11,852,617 of OZ001253.1, forward strand.
TTCCGACAGACTTTCTTCACCGCTGGTATCGGTTGAATTCCCTTTTATTACTTGGAGCCAAGAATTTCGGAGCAGAACTTGCAGCATACGACGACAACGTGTTCACTCTTTACCGCGCGTAACGGAACCATATAATAATTAATAACAAACAGACTAGATTCGTCGCTATATTCATTACTATATCCGTCGGTTTATTTATTACTCTATTCATCGGTATATTTGTTACAATATTCGTCGGTATACTTATAATTAACTTCCTCGCACTTTGCACACTTCACTTTGCACTCTCTGGAAAACTTTGACAGCATAACCTGTAACTCGAACGATGACGTATAATATTCATGATGGCTGCCAGGTCCAATTCCGTAGTTTCTCCAATCTGATAATGTCAGGGCCAAGACTACAATGATCATGTAGATTGGAAACATGCGTGGATTTTTCAAATCGTCTATGAAACGGAAATCCAGGCATTAATGAATGGCAGTGTACGATGTACATGTTTTCAATCTATTCTGTACATACCAAACTTAATGCAAACGAAGAACGGTACAAATGTCATCTTATCTTAAGTGTCGCAGTGTATCATTGTACGATTCGTAATGCGAAAAATATATCTTACTGAAATATCAGTAAATGATTCATACATTGATGAAACTTAAATAAAACAAAAAAAAATATAACTTGGAATTAAAAAAATACTGCACCACATATTTTCATTGCCTTTCGCATATTTAGACTTCCGCGATATCAATATCTCATAACATGCCGCTGTATTTTGTTATTATCTGCACACTACGTAATTCTCGCCATCTGTCATTGAATGCTTATTTTGCGGAATCGGCGACAAACCGTCTTTTTGATTAACGCAGTAATGAGATCCATTTGTTTTTTTAATGCGGAACGCGTGGAAGTGTTCGGAAATCTCAAGCGTTTCGAAACTTACGAGCACAAAGTATACTGCCGAAGAATTGCTTATGAAAATATGTTTAATTTCACCGTACAATACATTATCGCGTTCTCGATCGATTGTTAGAACCATATGCTTGCGATAAACAGTCCCGAAAATCTTTACCCATATCGGTGGGAACGGTGCAATGTCGAGATTTACCGGTAAATATTCTTTAAACAAATCATAGTCGGGATAATCGGGAACCTTAGCGTATATGCCCGGACCAAACGCTAATCTGCGATCGAAGCCTTTTCGAGATGCGAATCATTGACTCAAAGTTAACTGATGTCTTACAGCTAACGAGTAAAAAATGTTCTTGCGACAAAAATTGTTTCGCGCCTGAATTTTCAAATCTCTATGCTTCCCTTCAAACCGCACGCATGAGACTTCCCACGAGAACCGATTAGCTATATTATACGAGGATAGTGCAAGAGAAAATGGAATTTGGGCTTCAGTTTATCTTTGAACAATTTCTGATCCAATAAACGATGGTCAGCGATCAATAACTCTAATAATTGTATTTCATCGATTTTAACCGCCGGCTTCATTACAATGCACAAGATCGATCTTATGTATTTGTATAATTTCCAAGTTTCATTATCGATGGGAACTAAATCGCCGATCATTAATCCGAGCATGCGAACCAGACAAAGCATCTCTCAACTTGAAAGAATAAGACTTCCAGCAATTAACGATTTCATTTTTATCTCGGGCAAGTTTTTCGATCCACAAGCCACGCCATAGCCAATATAGTTTATTCGATTATTCAAATCAGCCAAAGTAAATAATTTATCTGTGACGATTAATCGATTGAGAATCTTTGCGATATCATAACGACACACCGTCTAATAGGTCATGCATTACGTCAGCATAGAGATTCGTCGTTATGTGGTAATCTCTGATTTCGTGGAATATACATTCGCTCTTGTTGCCTCGTTCACAGGCGACCGAATCTTGTTCGTAATTCGATTCGTCCCGAAGCAGAATTAGATCCTCTCTTAATTGTTTTTGTATGACACTTTGTTCGACACGGCAAAATCGACATGAGTACGTAGAATTGAAGCTTTTATGGAATGCAAATATAGAATAAAACCCTAGATTGTCACCGAGTATCAAAGACGATACAACGTAAACTCGCTGTGGAGCGCCATTTACGTTTATCGTAACTCCGGTATTTTCGAGACAATTCAATTCTTGTATGAGGCATCTAAATACGTTCGAATTTCCAAACGTCGATTGGTCTTGCGTGTTGTGCAGCTGGACTAACAGAATGTTTTCGGCCATTGACATATACTCGGTTGGTATGCCTCCAATTCTACAGTATACTGCTTCGATTTTATTTATACCAGTATGCGTCCCGAGCGGATTATTAACTTCGAAATCGTCGAAACAAATCAACAATGGTAGAACTACTTTATCATGAAAGGTACTTTCATTTTTTCACCACAGTTTGCTTCCAATTATGCTCGATACTGAATCCAATCGGACACGGTCGGCTTTTGCTCGTTTATATAGTGTGACCGAAAAATTTGACGCATCCTTTTTAACAAAAAAAACCCATACCCAAAGGCCACAAAAATCCGTCTCGATCGTGAATTTATTTTTGAGGGCACCAGCCGAGCATCGCGCTCGACACGATCGGATTCTGATGTTAAACGAAACGAATTTGATGGTACCGGCTAGCTGCAGCTTTTGCGGGTAGAGGGGCGGTCCGTTTCACAGGCGATAAAACAATCAGGGAGAAACGAAAAGAAAAGAAATAAATGATCAACCCAAAAAATACGTGATCACCAAAAATAAGATTTATTAAACAAAAAGAAAGGCCCTACTAAAATTTCTCCTAGCTACTCAATTCACCGGGACAAATTTCTGACGAAAATGACAGATAATTCAAATAGATAATTTTCTCCCTACTAAAACCCATCGTCCTTGCTCGCAAGATCCGGTACACGAAATTACACAAAAATACAATTCTAACCGGGTGGTTGACCGGTGCGATACGACCCTGACAAGTCCCGCTTTCAGTGTCGCAGCCACGTTAAGCGATAAACACATCGTCCTATGGCTGGACGGCGCGTGCGGGACCGGGACTCGCACGCCACACTTATGGATCTCTCGCGTACAAAATTTAATCGAACAATTAACAAAATGAAACGATCTCAAAGGCTCAAACAAGTTACAACAAAACAAAACCGAATCAAAGAAAATGCGAGACGGGACCGTCACGCCTTATTACGGGCCCACCCACGATTAATATTTTTGCCCGGGACGGTTACCGTCATCGCGCGAGTGACGCGCACACTCAAAATTAACGAACCAAAATAAAACACAAAAATGAAAACGCGACCAAGGAAAAAGACGAAAGCCTTACCGGAGAGACTCGGATGTTCGACCGAGAATTATCCCGTTTTTCCTTCCTCTAACCCAAAGATAACCTCGGAGTTCCGGTCGGCACGGTACCGATGTGGAATCCACTCTTTGCTCGGAACTGTCCCTCTGGCCATCTCGATCACTCGAGCACACGTCCTCACATCACAAAAGATACGACGAGAGTCCCCGAGTGATCTACGCTTATTCGTTTCGCTATCTCGCTCTCCCCTCCCTTTACAAATAATTTCGCTTCCCCGGTACCTGGCGACGCCCTACGATTTTCGCGAACTATCGTACGCACGAAATTAATATTCGAACGATAACGGCGCTGACGCTTCGTTCGACCGTCTTCGTGACGCTTCGCTCGTAGATTTTCGTACACGCTGGTCCCGGGGCAACAGACATCGTGGACGATGCTGACACTACTAAACTGCGACTTCTTCGATATCGATGCGCCCAGAGCGATGGTTTTTGGATGGTGAATCGGTGAGAGAAGTAGCGTTGACCCACGTAGCGGTACCGTGGACCAGACGAATGACAGTTCCGATCTATCCGTCCCGTGAAGGCTCGCCAAATAATAATAAAAAATACGGGAAATTAATAAATTTACTCGCCTAACTTATTTCGAACCCTTGAGATCGCTTGGGACTCTGTCGGTGGGGAGAACGTGTGCCCGGCGGGACCAAAATTCCGCCGTTGACGCGATTCTTGTGACGCGCCAAAAAAAACGCGTCACAATAGGTTACTATCGTTTGGAATACATCGGGCAGTTTTAAGAACTTGCCTAAGACTTTTCTCAGAGGAATGAATTGAGCATTCAAATTTTTTATAATCATTTAAGATTCGTTTTGTGCAGAACTAGCATCCCGAGCAGTGCCAACAATAGATTCAACTGGTGATATCAACCATTCGCTGTTTTGAAAATATTAATATCTTTAATAATCTGTCGTGAACTTACTGAACGATTGTGTTAATACGTCAAACATTCTATAAAAGTCTGTGTCCTTGTTGCCTGCGAGACTACACTGATCTTTTTTACTTCAATTGGCGATAACAACTGTATTGTATTTTCGATAATAGTTTGAATTGTACTTCGATTCATGGAAGGATTAGCATACAAAGATCCTATAAATTCAAGTGTAGCCTGCTGCACGATATCGCTGAACTTCTTAACGTTGACGCGTGTATCTTCAATCGAAAAGTTCTCAGGCTCTTGGGGCACTTCATTATCCATACTAATATTGTATAAATGATTTTGTGAAGACATCGAACCGGTCCCCATAGAATGTCCGTAATGTTTCATCGACAAATGTTTTTGAAATGTCGAAATGTCGCTATAATTCCGTGTACTTTTATCCTGCATACAACGGAACGCAGCATAATGATAATGATAATGATATACACAGGGGGCATTCTTCTGCTTCTACACTTAGGCCCTTGGCCCATTGTGCACCGCTTTCCTGTTTCTCATCCTCCCTGCAGCAGCCCGCTGTCTTTCATGAGGGCCAGCAGTCCAGCTACCGGGAGGATCGTGATATACGTGCGTTCGCATATGTGCCCCCTCAGGTGTTTCGTCCTCTCCCCGATCAAGGCCGGGCAGTGGCATAGTATGTGGATTGACGTCTCATCGGCTAATCCACGCTTCCTACACACGCTTTCCTCCACCTTGCCCAGCGTGAGCATGTGTTTTTTGAGTCTGCAATGTCCCATTAGTATGCCCACTGCTATCCTCATGTCTTCCCTGCTCAGTCGTAAAATTTGGTCCTTTAGCTTCTTGCTCGGCCAATCGATGAGCGCTTTTGTCTGTCTCATTCCCGGCATAGCCCCGTATAGGCTTCGGTGTTGTGCCTCTACCCATCCGGTTATCTCCGCCTCCACCTGACAGCTTTCGATGCCTTCGTGTCCCGGGACGCATGTTAGCGTCACCCTGTTGAGTTCTGCAAGTTCGTTTAGTGCGTCCCTGCAGTCCTTCACCAGGTGTGAGTTAACCTTGCACCTCTCCAGTGCCTTCAGTGCGGCCTGGCTGTCTGCAACAGATGCATATTCGTTTGCCCTGTACCCCGCGTGGCGGTTCACCAGCGCACACACTTGTATCGCTGTGATTTCTGCCTGGAAGACCATGCTGTACTTCCCCAGCGCAATATGTGACTCCATTTCGAGCCACTCAGGCACACTCCCGCGCGCGATCCTTCGTCCGTCTTAGAGCCGTCTGTGTACATACCATATCAGTTCCTGTCCTCTCAGCGGCCCCGGTGCGGTTTTCCATTCGTCTCTTTCCGGGTATATGACCTTATAGAGGTTGTTAAAGTTCTTCCTGCCACTGGTTCGCACACATTAGCCTGTACGCTGTTGCTGCCACTGCGCCCTGTACCACCGTGTGCAGTGGTGGCCAGTTCATTAGCGTTTCCAGTGCCAAGCTTGGTGAGGTTCCCATGGCGCTCGTAGTGCCTCTGCTCGCCAGTCTTTGTATGTGCGTAAGCATATTCCTGGCTGTATTCAGCGTGGTTCTGCTCCACCATACCACGGCTCCATACAGTACCGCTGGTCTGATCACTGTCGTGTAGGTCCAGTGCATGATTTTAGGGCTTAGGCCCCAGGTTGTTTCACAGGCCCTACGCGGTGCCCGTAGAAGGGCACAGGCCCTGTCTCGCACCCTCTGCATATGCTGCTCCCAGTTCAGTTCCGCATCCAGGATGACTCCTAGATGCTCAACCTGATCCGTTGGTTTGATAGCGGTCCCTCGAAACTTTGGCTCCTTCCATTCGTCGAATTTCCTTCTCCGGGTGAAGCGGACCATTTCCTCCTCCCCTCCACCACCACCTGGCCTTCCTGCACCACCTGCTTACCAGGTTCAATGCCCTTTGTGCCAGGCTTGAGGCCGTGTTGGCATCGCTGGCACGTGTTATGACTGCAAGCGCGTCTGAGTACCCTTGCGCGTATATCCCTGTTCTGTCTAGCCGGACCTTAGGTCATCAACGACTAGGCACCACAGCAGTGGGGAAATTACCCCTCTCTGCGGGCATTCTCGTCCAACGAAGGCCTTGACGGCCTCTTCGCCCCTGGTGACGAAGAGCATGTTTCTAATCCACCTGATGAGGGTGGATCCCATTCCATGCTGTTCAGCCTCTCTGCAGATTGAATCCACGGTGGTGCAGTTGAAGGCTCCCTCTATGTCTAGAAATAGCCCTACTGCCATACACCCCCTATTTCTCGCATCCTCCAATCTGTATACCAGCCTGTGGAGTGCCGTCTCCACTGAACTGTCCGCCTGGTAGGCGAATTGCAGTGTATGTAGCGGTCGTTCCTTTAAAGGTCCGTCCCTTACATGCCTGTCTATCAGTCTTTCTAGCGTTTTGAGCAGGGAAGAGATTAAGCTTATGCGTCTGTATGCCCCAGCCTGGTCGTAATCTATCCGCCCTGGCTTCGGGATGAAGACCACTCTTCTTGCGCGCCACTGTCTTGGCATGTACCCGAGGACCACTCAGGCCCTCAGTATCTTTGTGACTAACGGCAGTATTGCATCGAGCCCATGCTGTAGCAGTGCTGGGAAAATCCCATCCGTCCCCGCTGCCTTGTACGGTTCGAACCCCATGATGGCTAACCGAACCTTGGCTGAGCTTTAGTATCCCTGTGTCCACACCGGGGATGTGGCCAGTCCGCCCAGCCGTCGATCGGTGTGTAGCCGGGAAAACGTTTTCTCGGCATCACCTCTAGTTCCTCTCTCAACGAGTCGGTGTACCCGTCTGTCGTCTTCCTGAGCGACCCGCACATAGGCATCGGGTCCTTCTTTAGCACCCGCTATATTCTTGCGGCTTCCGGGACACTCTCAATTTTTTGACAGTATCTCAGCCACGATTCCTTCTTGGTGATTTTGATGCCTTCCTCATATTTCCTCTGGTTCTTTTTCTGGTTCTCCCAGTCCCAGGGGCTTCCGATCGCCCCCGCCACATTCCATGATTTCCTGGTGGTCTCCCGCAGTTTCTGCAGTCGATTGTTCCACCAGGGGGTTTTGTGCCTGCGTGCCTCTTTGGGTTTGCAGTTGTTTTCGTAGGATTGTATGATAGCTTCCCTCGGTATTTCTACGGCGAGATCTATCTCTCCCTCACTACCATACCTGTCCGGGAACTGGTGTACCTTTCCCCGCAATCCCTCCTCGTACGACGGCCAGTCGGTCGTTCTCGGGTCCCTCCGGGGTCCCCTTTCCGCCCGTACTGCCGTCGTATCGAGCGTAAATGTAATCTGTCTGTGATCCGATTGTGACGGTTCATCAGACACCTTCCATTATTCCGTTCTGCCCACCACTCCGGGCGTGCCTAGAGTTAGATCCATAACCTCCACCCTGTTAGTAATGCAGAATGTTGGTTCCCTACCTCTGTTTAGGATCCGGAGTTCCGTTCCGGCCACGTATCCGAGTAGAGCCTCACCTCGGCCGTTGATGTTGGTGCTCCCCCACACCGTATGGTGGTAGTTAGCGTCGCATCCGATGATGAACTCCCGTCCTTTGTTCCTGCGGTTCTCCACAAGTCTTGCGATGTCCTCCGATGATGGGGGTTCGGGATCATCGTAGGGCATGTAAGCCAATGCCAATGCGATTTCCCCCCTCCTTCCATCCAGAGTTATCTCGAGTTTGATAGCCGCGAGGCTCCTCCGGCTGTACTCCACCAGCAGGATGGCGACTACACCTCTGACGAGGATGCATGCCTTTGGTCTGTCAAAAAAGGTACAATAGTGTAGAAGTCCCTCTCTAATATTCAGTCCCCTGACTCTCCCGTGGTATACCTACGGTTCCTGTATTAGTGCGATCTCTATTTGCTCTGCCATAACACGTCTGCTGAGCACTGCTGCCGCGGCAGACGCCTTATGCAGGTTAATCTAAATGAATCGGAGTGTGCTTACTATCCTTGGCTGCATCCCCCTCCGTGTCCATTTGTTTTTCCTCTACCCTCTTCGGATGTGCATCCAGCAGCCCGAAACTCGCCCTGCCCATCCCCAGGTAGGGTTTCATGCCCTGGGCCTGAAGCACCGGTATGGCTCGGTCATCCACTCCCAGCACTAGACGAATACCTTTGCCGGCTGCGTCCTCGTGTCCCTCGTGAATGATACACCTCCCGGTTGCTAGTCCCGGGTTCTGTTTTTCCAGCCACTTCAGAACCCCGGCTGTGTCGAGTGGTGCTCCGGGTATCCGGGCCATGACGTACTTTAGGAGTGCGGCCGCCTCGATTGCCTCGAGATCTGCGTCCTCCCATTTTCGCAGATTTTTGACCTGCTCCTTGAGCCATATCGCCGACTGTTGGTCCGCGCAGATCACTCTCAGGGCACGTCGGTACAGGTAGGTCTGCTGGATCCGCGGCGTGAAATCCCCGATCGGGATCTCGTCCACTATCTCCATCAGACCCTCCTGTATGCCCTTCTATTGCTCCTTGGTTATATCCTCCATTTGTCCTGAGTGCACGATGGCCATCTTAGGCAGGTCCTTGACCACCACCGCGTAGGAGTTCCTTTCTGGTCCTCCCGCCCTTGGTCTTTTGGGTTCTCTGTGGAGGGTTGTTGGTGTCTTCTTGGACTCCCGCTCCCATTGGGAAGCTTGGAGAACCGTTTTCATTATCCTACCACGATTGTCGTGGCACCCAATGAGAATCTTAGAGAACCAAAACCAGCTTTTTACCGCGATAATTATGAAACCATGTGTAAATGAAAGCAGAAGAAAAAGTAAATTTTGACAAATGGAAGGAAAAAATGAAAAACGAAGAAATATGCTCACAAACAATTTTTTCCGGCGGATATGTGTTCCTCGAGCAAAGTTAGGCGCTATAATCCATCATTGGCGGTTGAATTTCGTTTAAGGTCCCAAAAATATTGTGGTGCACTGGAAAAATCTTGGGAAGACAACTATAAAGTGTGACGTGATTTTTCGAATCACCGTCACACAAGAACCAGAAACAACATTAATACCGCCAATTACCGCTCTATAGATCTCGCTTATTGTCTCTCGCTACTTCCAGTACGATTCAGCTATTTTAGATGCAGTTTCGTTGAGTTTTTACGTTCAGTTTTCAAGTCTAGTTTCACGTTCAGTTTCAGATTAAGTTAATTACCGTTTCGTTAGTCGAGATCTCCGCGCTATTCGGTGGTGCGAATCTCGAAGTACTGAGATACCCGAATAGCGTAGAGACTCGACGAGGTTTCGTTGCGAATACGCCACAGTCCGGTGCAAGCCCGGCACTCTCGTGGAGTATTAGGGTAAGGTTCGATGCGTTGGAGAACAGGCGGAGGTTTTGTGTAGTCCAGGCAAGGGTGGAACACCTTGTGCTGTGTAAGAGTTGGAGTTTGGGTAGAGAAGAGCCTTGTTTTCACGCATCGAACAGAGAGTAGCGATCGCAACGATCCTCAAATATTGCCGCTTACAGTTCAGTTATCGATTACCGTCTAGATCCCGTAGTGAAGTAGTTGAGAGAGCAGTAGCTATCGGTTAAAGTTCCCGAAATCATGATAATGACGATTACGCGTATTGTCGTAGGCAGATCAGTCTACCGAGAGCCGCCCTAGAGGTAACTCGGGTCTCTCTCGCGCTCCCGCTATCGTTGGCTTCGGCCTGTCGTGTGTTCTCGTGTGTGTGTCGTGAGTCGCGCGTAGCGTGGGTTCTCTCTCGCTGCTGCGTACTCCGATACGGTGTTCTCGCTCGTGTTCGTGGGTTTCGTGCTACTTGTCGTTTCTCTCGTTCGCTCGCGTTCAGCGTACGATTGAGAATGACAGTTCGTGATAATTCCGATACGAATTATTTCCGAATTTTGTGATCGAGATGTGTTCGAAAGAATGCTCTCGAAGTGCAGTTTTCGTGAGTACGTTCTCGTGGCATCGAAAGATGCGGATCCCGCCAATTCATGGATTAAATTCTGCTTTTCGGTGAGTTTATCGTTTTCGATTATTTTCCCGTTCGCGAATAGAAATTCGTTCCCGCTGCTCGCCTCGATCGTTCGATCGGCTGAGCGCCTCTCGCTGCACTTGCGTGCGATCTCGTCTGCTATTCTATCGGCCTCGGATTGCGACCCTTCTACCAAAAACCGCATCCTGAGCAGCCGTGCATTTCCGCAACCGTTCGCTCTCGTGTGTACGTCGGTGTTTATCGTTGAGTTCTCGATAAGCTCTCGTTGAGTTCTCGATAAGTTCTCGTCGAGTTCTCGTTCTCGTTTCGTCCTTGCGGAGGTCGGGTTCCACCGACCTCCAGTTTAGCCCGGTTTGGTGATACCGGCGATACAAAAATCTACCCTGCGGAGGTTGGGTTCCACCGACCTCCAGTTTAGTCCGGTTTGGTGATACCGGCGATACAAAAATCTACCCTGCGGAGGTTGGGTTCCACCGACCTCCAGTTTAGTCCGGTTTGGTGATACCGGCGAAACAAAAATCTACCCTGCGGAGGTCGAGTTCCATCGACCTCCAGATTAGTCCGGTTTGTTAATACCGGCGATACAAAAATTAACTGGCGCCCACCGGGACGCCGATGCACCCGCGAGAGAAACGGCCGAAGGTGACGTAAGTTTCGTTTTCGCGTTTTGCTCCCGTTTGGTTTGAGCTAAAATTTCGTCTTTTTTCGGTTTAGTTCTGTTGATTTTGAGTTTAGAGTTTCGCGTTTTAGAGTCAAGAAAAATACGTCACAAAAGATATATGTGAGATATGTCCAATACTTTCTAATATTTTTGGGGATTACTCCAATTTTGACCGCTAATAACATAAAATAGCATTTAACTTTGCTCGGGGAATTCATATCTGCCGAAAAAAATTGGATTCGGGCATTTTTCTTCGTTTTTCAAGTTTTCCTTCCATTTGTCCAAATCTACTTTTTGTTATTCTTTCATTTACACATGCTTTCACGACAATCGTGGTCAAAAGCTGGAAACGGTTCTCCAAGTTTTTCAGACGTTTTCACGACAATCGCGATAAGAAACTGCGAACGGTTCTTTAAGCTTATCAGAAGCCTCCACGACAATCGCGGCAAGTAGCTAGGTTCGGTTCTCTACGTTTCTAAGAGGCTTTTACGACAATCACGGTAAAAAGCTGGGAACGGTTTTCGAAACTTGTCAGATGCTTTCACAACAAACGCGATTAGAATCTGGGAACAGTTCTCCAAGCTTCTCAGACGCTTTCACGTCAATGTCGGTAGGAAGTTTGGACAGGTTCTCCAAGCTTCTCAATGGGTTTCGCAACAATCGCGGTGAGAAGCTGGGAACAGCTCTCCAAGCCAGCGAGAATATTGGCCTGAGCACAGTGCACTATCCTCGGCGAATAACTCGGCGAGATACGGCGCGATACTCGGCGAGAATCAATCCCATATTCTTTTTTCTTACGCGGGGTTGTTGTTGTCTTTGTTTTGTCTTCGTTGCAGTAGTTCTTCTCCATATTAGTCCCACAAGTATCTGGGGAAATAAAAGTCCGCCCCGGCAGAGACCCGATTGCCGGTGTAAGGCCTGAATACTCTGGAATTCGGCCTGGTTTTCCAGAGGCATTATTTGTGACACTATTCCCCAGTGCCATTGAGCCCTCGGTACGATCGCCCACGCCTTGGTTTGAGTAGGCTACTGCGAGTGGCATTAGTTGCCCCTCGAGCGGTGGTTTCGCCACCTTCCCTACGCTAGTTGGTCGGACTGCTTGTTCGTCTGGTCTCTACCCTCGGACCTTTTCGGCATAAGTGACCTCACCGGGTGCAATTACTTGCCCCCACCGACTTAGTTCCTTGGATCATCGAGGCGCACAACCCCTCCCACCAGCAGCAAGGTCCTGCAGTCCCCGGGGAGGGTAACACAGCATATGTTGCTGGATTGTGCTTCAATTTTATGTGACCGATCAAATGCAGAATACTCTTCAATGAAAATTGACACAGCGGCCAAGCGAAATCCAGTGTAAAGATAATCGTGCTGCCCTCGCACTCCGAACCGTCGAACGACAAACATCAATCTGCGAATCGACCGAGCTCGCAAAATATCCACGCGGGGGGTCGCTGGCGATCACCCGAAATCTCGAGTGACATTATCACTCTATTAGAATAATAAAATCCGCGAGCGACAGGTGCCTAGCGGCGCCCTTTCCCTCTGCCCAGTCGTCCGAAATCCGAGAAACGGAGCACACGCGCTGTCATCGAAATTCATTCTGTGAAAATCAAACGTGGTTTCGACGATCTTCCCTTCTCCGGGAATCCACGATGATCCGGTGCATCCGGTATTGCGCGCGGACAAGCGAGTGCTCCGGGGCCGAATCACTGTAGCGGCGACTGTGCAGGTATTTAATTTGTCCCACTTTACTTAACAATGTTCGACGAAATAAGAGAATAAGAGAAACGCGCACGCCTGTGCCACGCACCCATACAGGGCGGCTGGGGCGTCGTCGAGGACGACCGAGCCATCCACGAGAGTTTACGGGAATCGAAGATCCGCGATCCGGGCTCTCACGCCGAGTGGAGAGCCGATTTCACGTGCGATGCTGTCAACACATCCCGACGGAGCTCAAGGTGGAGAAAAGCCCGTACCGGAGGCACAGCGGCGGCCCACGATCTCACTCATCCTTGTTCCGAATTCAGAGAGAAATCGAGCACGCCGGCATTCACCGATCTTCCGCCGAAAAGATAAGTTTCTTTACCTAACGTGGTCATTCGACGCGTCAGTGATCCAGACCGCGAACTCTTGCTTGAGGCTCATGCGTTATCTGAGATCACCGCATATTAAAAAAAAAAAAGACAATAAAAAAAAAAGAATATCATTTTCTGTCGCTCTCGCGACGTTCTCCGATGAACTGTCTATATCGACATATTTGCTTGATTTGTTCATACCATGTTGTGCGACGTGTAACTTGTATAGTTCGTGTATTTTGTATTGCGCAATACTTGTCGATCATATAATTAGTATAGACAATCTCATTTCGGTTCTCGTGAACACTTTTCGCCTTCTTACGACGTTCGTCGATAAACTATTTCTTTTTATGTTTTTTCCGTCGCAAGTGCGCCGGTCATTAATATCGTTATGCGTCTCGTGTGCGACGCTCGTAATATATAAAAAAAAAAGAGAGAGAGAAGCTAAACATCTCGTGTTTGCTCCATCACTAATAAGATGACGTATCTAAATGTATAACCTGTCTCCAGCGAGACGTAGCAGAGCCCGTTATCGTGCGACACGGGCTCTACTATCTATCGACCAGCTGATTGCGACGCCATGCAGTTGCCGAAGCGACCGACGGGATCTCGCGACGAGCCACAAGCGACGCAGCGGAAAACTGCCATGGCGGCGCTATGGCGGCGTTTCCCTACGAGAGCGCTTCACCGTTAGATCTATGGCCTAATCTCCCCCCAGTTTGCTTATTCGTATTCAGTTGCGCCTTGGCCGCTGAAGTTAGTACATCTAACCCGAGTACCGGGTTCCTTATTTAATGCGCAGGATGTCCGCAATGGTGATGAACCACACCACGGGGTTGGGGGCCTATTTTTTTTACTCCCGCTGCGGCTAGACTATACCAGACGGGATGTACCGACCAGATTTCGGAGGTCGGGGGCCAAACTAAAAGCGACCGCGCCGTCTGTCCGTTAATCCGAAGATCCCAGCTCGAGACGACGCACTATCAAAAGTCACTAATGAGCCACGCCGAGGACTAGAATCCTACAACTGTAGCCTCGGCAGACACGTAGATCGCAACATGGTTCACCCGGTCAGTAGCTCGTCAGCCCCGACGCGAGATAAATGAATCGTGCTGTTAATGAATGTGACACGTATTTTGACTGTTCAATGCTTTATTAATAATTTGCTTATTGCGCACACTTTTCTCGAAGACGCGTCGAGTTCGCCATCTTGGCTCGTTCTCTGCTGTCTCACGCGCGCGCTCTCTCGATCGCGCAAGCGCAACACTCTATATCGATGTCAACGCTCTCGCAAACACGTGCCCTCTAACTAAAGAGGGCCGGGGTCTGGAAGTCGCTGTGACTCGAGAGCCCCATTCTATCACATAAGAGCCATTCGGGCAAGCCCGACTCGTGATATTTGCAGTGCTAGCGCGCGGGGGCGCAACATCGTTCACCCGGTCGGTAGCTCGTGAGCCCCGACGCGTGATGATCGAATCGAGCTTTTCTTAGTTTCCCGCCTCCTGATCAGGAGGCAGTACTTATGGCGGGAACCACGAAAAGGTAATATGCTTGCTAACCATGACTCTCGTTTACAGTTAAATGACGAGTACAAAAAGTGGCATTTAAGAGAGTCATGGTTGCTCCCGCCCCACGTGAAGGTCAGTTCATGACTTGGGCGCAGAGAGGCTATGTATTCGTATCTGCAACCCAAATGAATACGCCCAAAACCCCCGCGTAGCCACCCCCCGCCAGCTTCTAATTCTAATCGGATCGCTTTTTTCGAGCAAGCGAATGAACAACTCTGTAGAGACATGTCCTCGCTTCAGTCGCTCGCCGCTCGCCAGCCTGCCACCTCGAAGAGGGAACTAGTAATGTCTGGGTTTCCCTCTAATCTCACTGATACTCCGATCGATCTCGCGAAAAGAGTTCTCGTGGCACTAGGTCTCAGTTCGCTATTAACTCACGTTCTTACCGCTTGTATACGCGCTAAAAAGAACACCCCTGATAACGCAAGTCGTACTGCGACTTCTCTCGCTGTAGTTCTCACTTCGAATTCTGTCTGTGACGCGATTATTAGTGCTAAGCGAGCGAAGCGTGATCTGAACCGGGAAAACCGGCTAGCTCAGGCCGCCTGGGAGAAAGATGGTAGAGGGGGGTGGAGGGGGAGATTGACGAAACGCCCAAAGTAGATATACTATGCCGGTTCTGGCTCCATTAGTATTAGTGCACCCGGAGACGGCTCACATATACACACACACGCACGCGCCCCAGCCGAAGATAGGAGAGGGGGAAGGGGGTAAGGGGCGGCAGCCGCCAGCGGCGACCGCAGCGTGTGCGCGCCCACGTACGCGGGTCACACGGACACGCACATACGCGTGCTCGCTGAGGACCCAGCGGTGGACCTGAGGTGCGTGGGGAGGTGTGGGGGTAAGGGAATTGGATGGCTGTGTGCGTGCGCATGTACGCGGGATCACACGGACACGCACATACGCGTGTGCTCGCTGTGCACTCAGCGGTGGACCCGTTGCGTAGGAGAGTAAGGAGAGAATGGATGCGTGTGTGCGTGCTCGCGTACGCGAGTCACACGGACAGGTGCATATGCGCGCGGCGCTTGCTGAAGATGCGATGTGATGGGCCCGGTGTGCAGGGGGGGTACGGGAGCGGGTTACGGCGAGGTGCACGCGACACTCGCGCGTCTCCCCCCCGATGATGACTCAGGGAGATGCGATTCAGCGATGAGCCCGGTGTGAGATGCGATGGTCGGGAATTCATTGGAAGGAAAAAAGGTTATGAATTAGAGGAGTTGGATGCGAGGATAAGTTGCGTAGTAGATGATGAACCTTGAATTAATACATCGTGGAAATATTCGAGGACATTGCGCAATATATACGATCTTATTATTAGAACATCTGACTGCAACAGGGAACTATCGCATATAAATTCGCGATGGACAGCGTATCGAGTCATTTTCAAGCGTTACTCGTTACTCTATGCAACTCGTTGATAAAAAAATCGAGAAAAACATCAAAATTCACAAAAAAAAAATTCGCAAATTGAGGTACTGTTCTAAAAATTTTTGTGAGACGTATTGTTTTTTCTATAAAATTATGGCGACTCTCTTTTTATTTTATATCTAGAATTTTCGAGAAAAAAATAAAAACTCTTACCATGGATCTTTCCAAGCTGAACGAAGTTGGCCGTTTGGAGAATTTCTAACCTGTGAAGAAACTCTCTGAGCTGGAACTCGAGAAAACGTATGAAATCAGCAACATGAGATTTGCCAACACTAAATATGGGAAACAAATTGTTGCTGATGTGGAGAAGACTTTTGCAGTCTTTTTGCCGACGAGAACGGGCCAAATGCTGGATGAAGATCCAGCATTGTTCGCAAAAATGCTGGAAAGTATTCGCAAACGCGGACTCGAATTGCGTTATCTCGGCGGAAAATATAACCGTATCGAATTTATTGAAGTTTGATTTTTTTATTTTACAATAAATTGAATAAGAGGAAATATTATTTTTATGTTGTATTTGTTAATAAAAAAAATATTCGTAGATAATATAATGTAATTGTTTTTGCGTATTTGGTAATAAAACAAATATCGATTGTGCATATATAATTGTTTGTCGTACAAAAATAGAAAATAAGATATCGATCGATTTATCGTCTAAGCATAAAGTACATTGCTTAAGGATGTACGGGCGCAAGACAGTGCTCAACGCGCTCGAAAGTGAAAATTCAGAGGTAATTTCGACTATTTCTCGTTGGAGTAAAAATCTGAAAAAAATCAAGCATTTAAAAGGTATTGAAAAGACTAATTTTCCATTATAATAATTTGAAAATGTTATTAACGAATAGGTGAAAAAGAAATTCCAAAAAAGAAAAAAACTAAATTTCGATGATTAGAAAGAATTCTAAAAAAATTCATACGTGTTCAGAAAAAAGTCTATATAATTATTATCTTGAAAAAAAAGTTAGGTTGATGAATAATTTGTTGAACAATTATTTTTTTCACCTATTTGTTAATAACATTTTGGAATTATTATTATGCGAGGTTGACTTTTCAACACTTTTCATATGCTTGATTTTTTTTCAGATTTTTATTCCATCGAGAAATGGTTGAAATTATCTCTAAATTCTCACTTTCGAGCGTGTTGAGCACCGTTTCTCGCCCCGTACATCCTTAACACGATTATTATTATTTTATAATATTACGAAAGCTGAAAAATCTATATTCCACCAGAATAACAATTAAAAAATGTTTTGTTCATGTTAAAAAATTGAATATTTCGAAAGTGACACTTTTGACGTATTTTCATACAGAATTGTCTCGAGAACTAGAGAAAAGTAGTTTTTTTTCATTGGGAAAGAAAGAGAAAGATCAGAAAAAATTGTCTCCGAATTTTGAAACTTACCGGGCGGATGATGTTGCGGATGATTTTGCAGATAATGTTGCGAATAATGATGCGGAGCATGTTGCGGATGATGTTGATGTTGCGGATGATATTGAATGTACGTGGATGATGGTTGCGGTTGAATCGGTCGTTGAATCGGTTGAATCGGTCGTTGAATCGGTTGAGGCGGTCGTTCAATTGGTTGCAGCAAGGGTTGAATCGGCCGAGCGGGTGGAATCGGTCGGGGCGGGTGAGTCGGCTGATGGTGGAACCGTGGCACCCGTAGCATCATCGGTTGGCGTTCGTGATGTCGATGACTCTCGTGAATAGGGCGAGGATCCGGCGCGTGACGAATCACGGTCGTGCTCGAAACTGGCGGAGTGCTCGTCGTTGGTGTTGGTGGCGTTGTCAACGTCGGTGTTGGCGGCGGTGCTGGCGGATAATTCACATCCCCCGTTCCCGGTGCTTTCTCATCTTCTTCATCGCTCGCTCTTTCCGGTTCCCCTTCGCCTGTTTCTTCGATCTCTTCAACGTTTTGCCGTTCCAGCGGCTCAAGGTCGTTGTCCTTCTTCAGCATATCGCGTTGGAGCATTTTTTTTCCGTATCAACTCACGCGCAGATCACCAAAAAAACCGCACAAATTACCCCACCGATATTGCCTTTGCACACACGAATTGTTCACGAATGCACTTCTTGAATAATTCGATGAACGCGAAGGGCGCGATGGGAAATGAAAATTCGATCGATGTGAACGCCAAGACGAATCGATTGACAATGATTGCTGCTCGCACGGTCTTTTAGCTTCCAAACGCACTTCGATAATCGCCAGCCACATCGCAAAGACGCTAACATAAATATTAGTTCGATGTGAAACCGAATCGTCAAAGGCCCCGATACCGCGTCGAGCGAGTATCGAAAGGAAGAAAAAAAGTCATAGCTTAGCGAGAAAGAGCACCATTCGTTTCATCGATACGCAGAACAGCTAATTGTTTCACTACGCATCGCAGAGAGAAATTTTTCTTATTACTGCCTCAAAATTCTACACATCAATTACCTGAGATGACAAGTTGAGATGACCTGAGATGATTTGCCACTATTATGACGAGAAGGGTTTTTTAATCAAACTGTAGAAAAAAATTCAGTCAATTTTCGTATCAAGATATAAAGATTATTTCAGACAGAGTTTCGAATGATTTTGAATTATAGTAAGAGTGGTTTTTTTAGGCACTCACTATAAAAATAGGCAAAGAGTGCCTATTGCAATGACCTGCGAAGCCTTCGAGGCACAGCTTTCAATGAAACTCTTCGCAGCGTATGCTCCAAAATTTTTATTTTATTCAGCATTCACTTCGGTGTACCTCCAACATCATGGGTAGTCAGTTTTAAGTACTTGCGATGCCTGGAAATATTTATTTTAGCTTGCGGTTCACAAAAAATATCTTTTTCCCTGAAATTTAGTTCTCGGCCGTCCGTATTAAGTTGTAACTTTGGAAGGTATAAATCAATTGTGCTCTCCTTTGCAGGACACTTTTTTATACAATGCCAAGTATGCACATCACTTTTCAAACCAATATAAGACATTTAAGTTTTTTTTCTAAACAATTATCGCTAAAAAATTTTCATTTTTCTCCGTCGAATGTCCGTACGGTGTGACCATAATGAACTCGACGAACCAATTTTTTTCTCCTTTGCAGCATCCGTTTGTTTCATCGAAAACACTATGCACAGCAAATTTGAACACATTCCGACATCTCTAAATATTTTTTTACTCCAATTTTCCATTAAAATAACATTTTCCTCATATCGAATGTCCGTACGGCGCTCTAACTAGAAATCCTACGAACCAATTTTTTTCTCTTTCGCAGCATCATTTTGTTTCATCAAAAACACTACGCACAGCAAATTTGGAGACGATCCTACATCTCTAACTATTTTTTCATGACAAATTTCCTTAAAAAAATGATTTTCTCACATCTCATGTCCGTACGGTGCGCTGATTAAGAATCCTGGAAACCAATTCTTTTCTCCTTCGCAACAATATTTCATTGCATCGAAAGCACTATGCACAACAAATTTTAAGTCATTCCGACAAATCTACTTTTAATTACAACATTATTAAAAAAAAGTGGTTACAAATAGCTTTGCTTCAACGGTTATATTATTTAGATTTGCCAAAAAAAAATGTTTCATCGTGTTAAAAAAAAAACTTCGTTTGCGAAAAATAAAACACGAAATATCACACAGAGATTCACAAATATTTGCGCAATTGATTTCAAAAATAACATATTGTAACGACCGAGCGGAATAACAACGCGATTTATTTGTTTGTGGGGCGGATATTATTAGTTATAATGTTCTTTAGTTATCTTATTCGCGAACTGTCACGTCTGTTCTCGTTGATAGTCCGATCAAGACTCTTGTCATAACGATCGATATACTATCGATCGTCTGTACGTTCGTCTATTGTCAATCCTCACTAATATCGTGTGTCTCAATGAATAGTCAACTGCATATTCGTTACAATATTTTCACCGAAAATCATTCACAATATTTTACCATACTTTATTCACATTCGTAATAAAAATGATATATTTCACGTGTTCACCGGAAAAATTGGTTATAGATTCACAAAAAAGATTTATCGAATATCCAAAATAATTGCGATTTCCCAAATAGACCTAAAAAAAATCGCGAGTATTGTAACGGGACGTCCTTATCCCCGGGTAAGTTCTGGCTTTTTCCGCCAGATGGCCGCCGCCGAGCGAGTTTCGCGCAAGCGAAACTCTACTTGGACGGTATAAGAGCCGACCCGTCCCTAACTCATAGTCCATTCTCATCCTTCAAAAGAATTGACCACACCTTCCGGGGCAACCCCAGAATGGGGCCTCTTTTAATCTAGTTCCTAGTCCGTGCAAGCACGCATGTATTCTCATGCGTGTCTCTGAGCATAGTAGGCTCACTCGAGGAGAGTAATCGGCTTTTGGATGTCGGGTCGATCTCAGGTCCCCGAATTACAGGCCTTGATAACTCCTCTTTCCTTGTCCTCTTCTTGCTATACGTGGAGGAGAGGTCTGATAACGCATTAAGCGCGTTATCAAGGGGTCAGCAATCGAGCTGCCTCCCCTACCCTCAAAGCGTATGCGAGAATCCTTTCCTCCACGCCTTATCATGCCGGCCCAGAGCACGATCTCTGTACCTTCCACCAGTCAGAAGACGATCTAAAAAATCGTGAGTTCGATATTTCGCGCAAGCGTTTCAGTATATAATTTTTCGTTTTGTTCTATCTGTCAAACTTTGGAAGCAGATGACAATTTCATAGCAGACGATACACAGATGCTCATACGTCGCGGGGCGCGGACTCTGGGGCGGGATCATTTTCAAATTGAAAAAAAATCGACATCTCGTCTTAATCTTTGTTCGTATTTTACCCAAATACGAATTGATTCTACGCGTTATTGCGCAGATAGAAAGTGTGCAATCATAAAAAAAATAATTTTCTATCCTTCGACCGTCGAAGATTCATCACAGTCGAAATTTTTGTCAATTATGTTCACTCGATTTATTCTTTTACAGTTAATAATAAAAACAGCACTTTTTTTCTGGCAACGTATTTTCTCCTTTTTAAAACAAGTCAAGAAACGAGTCGATATCTTTTTTTTTAATAGATATGATGAAACGATATGATGAGAATGAGATATGATTTTTTTAAAGCGAAGACTAATTTCACGAATTATCGTCAAAAAAAGAATCGTTTTTTCAAATTTCTCGAATTTGCCGCCTCTAAACCTTTACTCTGATAGAAGTCATATTTACAAACTGACTCTACGCGTTATTAGTCAGATAAAAGGTGTGCAATGTTCAAAAATTGAATTTTGTATCCTTCGAGCGTCGAAGAATTTTGTTCGCTCGATTTATTTGTTTACAAGCTGATTAAAAAAACTGCAAATGTTTATTCTATCCGCGTATTTTCAACGTTTTTTCAAATATTACAAATTTTCGTCGAAAAACGATTTTTTTTTATATTCTCATATCTTTTAAACAATTTCAAACAATTATTTATCGACAAAGTGAAAAAAAAACTGAATCTGTCGACTTTACAAGTTTTTAAAATCACTTTTTATTATATAAGGCCTGTCGGAGACTTCGAGACGAATTTCTCGACAAATTTGTAAAATGTTGTAGAAATATTTGGAAGGCCCGCAAAAGGCTGCACATTTTTATTTCAGTGCCGTCCTACTTCCTCTTCCATGCAACGCAAAAACCATGAAGATATCTCATTCCTTACTCGAGTTATCTTTTTTCACCTACGACGATGAATATCAACGAAATTTCACTAAAAACCGAAGAAAAAAAAACAATTTTCTCGAGATTCCCGAGCCTAGCACGCTGCACATGGACAAAACGATGGCGGACCGATTCCACGTGATGACGGACACGAAATAAAACGTTTGAAATCTTAAAATCACGTCTCATGCCTCACACGATGCTCATGGACAAAACGATAACGAACTAATTCAACGTGATATCGGAATTGAAATGAACCGTTTGAAACCTTAGAATCGCATTTTATTATATGTATAAGGCCTTTCGGAGACGTCCAGACAAATTATTCGAAAAATTCGTAAAATGTGGTAAAAAATTTGGAATTAGAAAAATATTCGGTTAAGCAGACGAAAAAAATTTGCGTATAAATGCTTTATATACTGTGACGGGGTAAATATTGGCGAGTCACAAAAATCGCCATTTTAGCGGTAACGACCCCGACGAGCACACGTCTTCGTTCGAATTTAGGAGAAATGATCGAAATTATTAATTTTGTTGTTTTTGTTTATTTATTTTTGAGCGACTTTCGGGACGAACGGTTGTCGGCGAGAGAGAGAGCGCCGATTTATCGTATTTTCCCGAGGAATTAATGGGAGAGATCGTTCCCTCTGTCTACGGTACCGCTTCGGGAACGTGGCTGCTTCCTTCTGCCACTTTTAACACCCAGAAATCATCGCTCTGGGCGCACCGGCAACGGAGAAGTCGCAGCTTAGCGGTGTCAACATCGGCATCCATGTCAGCGCCCCGGGACCGGCCTCTACGAGCACTCGTTCGGCGATACGACTCGCGAATTTTCAAGAGACGCGTCAGCGCCGTTGTCGTTTGGATTTTTGATTCCGCGTGAGTCATGGAGTTCACGATTAGCGTAGAGCGTCGCTAGGTACCGGGGCGACGAGAAATTATTAAAGGGGAAGGGAGAGCGAGACAGCGTGAACGATACGCGTAGATCACTCGTGGACTCTCGTCGTAACTTTTGTGTAAGGAAGACGTGTGCTCGAGTGATCGTGATAGCCAGAGGGATGACTTCGCTCCGAATTCTGTGACTAACATCGGTACCGGTTCCGATCGAGATGGGGGACAATAGTCGGAGGGTTGGAGGGAAGGTTTTCCGATTATTCCCATGCAACATCTGTCTCTCGCCGGTAAGACTTTCGCTTCTCGATCCTCGGACTCGCGTGTCAATTTATTTTCCGTTTTTCTGTGTTAATTGTGAGTGTGCGCGTCACTCGTCGCGGCGATGAGTACCGTCCCGGGCGAATTAAGAATTATCCTTCGAGAGAATCCGCTCAGTGTAGTTTGGACGGGCTCAGCCGTATTTTATGTCAAATTAACTTTATTCGAGCTCTTGAGACTGCCTGTTTTATTGTTAACTTTACGCGAGAGATCGATAAGGTCGTGGCGTGCGAGAATCGGTCCCGTTCGTGCCGTCTTATAGCTCTGATTGACTTAGGAAGCGGGATGCGAGCTCGTACGCGCCGGCATTCCACGCCGGTTATTGCATTGTATTCTTGTGTCGTAATTAAATTCGGTACCGACTAGCGAAGACGACTTTAGTAGGGAAATCAATATTTGTTGTGACAATTATTTCTTGATCATTTTTAGTAGTAATTCAACTCGGTGAATCGAGTAGCCGAGGAGAATTTCAGTAGGGTCTTTTCTTTTGTTTGTGTCGAGTCATTCCCGGGTACCGGCCCGAGTTACTAAATTATTTGTTGTCATTTTATTTTACGATGAATAAATTTCTATTGTGATTTTCCCGATTGTCGTGTAGTGAACTGCGTGTTATTTATTTACTTTATTGCCAAGAGGGTCGCTGGACCTCCCCTCTCTCCAAATCCATGCTGTGCCTAGCCGGGGACAATTTTTCGTCATTTTGTTAACATCGTTGTTACCGATCGCGTCGGGCATGGGGTTCGGCTGGCGCCCAATAAATAAATAAAAACGATCGGGGCGAATAATTTTGTTGCGCGGAGTTAGTTGTTGGGAAAATCGGTCACAATACATGTGCTTTTATGCAAACCGTCCCTTCACTGGCTTTTTCACCATACAAGTCTGAAACGGAGCTCAAAGCGTGACGTGCATCCAAGATCGAATCGGAGCGCGTAGCGCGACGTTCATCCAAGTTCGTATCGGAGCGCGTAGCGCGACGTGCATTTAAGTTCAAAACGGAGCGCGCAACGCTACGTGTACCCCTGTGAGTGCCTTAAAAAATGTCCCGATGGGACATTTTGCGCGGGTTCGGGGGCGGAGCCCACCAACAAGTGCCTCTGCGCCCGCAGGGCGCTGAGGCGCTTGTTTTTGATGATATCAGCGTTGAGCGATGCTCAGCTCATTGTTTCATGCAATGCGTAGTTTGCTACCCGCTTATTCTTCTCTATACTGCTATCTATAGGGATAAATAAAAGAATGAATGACTTAATATTCGTCGTATAAACCATACGAGAATACGATCCCCAACCAAGAGACGCGGTAGCGGCTCGACGCCAAGTACATAAAATTTTTTTTTTTTTCGTACGAGGCTGGCCGACGCGCTGCCACTTCTTAGTATACGCGAATATGCCGGAAGTAAAACTTTCGGTCGATGATTCTCGGAAGATTAACTTCGAATCAAATTTTTGGCAAGTCTTTCATGATATGATTCGGCCACCAGCTTTCGAATGCGCCTGGTTGCGATTCGATCGGTGCAGCCGTTACTGAGATATCGATGCCGTGACCCAAAAGGTATCCTATCAGCGATACTTGAAAGAAAAAATGTGTAGATGAGAAACAGATGGGCATCCTCTCCTATCATTTAACGGGTTACGGCCATGGATATACGCCCTTCTGCTTCTCATCTACATGTGTAAATAAGAAACAGAAAGGCAGGATTGCGCACCGTTTTACGTGTCGAATAGTAAAAGATACGCCTTTCTGATTCTCATCTACACCGGGTCGGGCATCGCGGAGCATCGACCATCGCGGAAGATTGTGAAATTTCGGCGCTTCGTGCGTGTTCGGTGTTCGTTCGGCCCATGGGCCGTGTCGAGTGCTGGTGACAGCCGGCCGACGTAATCTAAGCAAGAGAAGTGGCTTTAAATAAATAAATACGTGGAAAAATTGATGATTGAAAACGATTAAAAAAAAGTGTTTTTTCCTCTCGTCTCGTCTCGTTCGTCTCAATTCGATTGTTAATGTGATTCGTGATAACAGGCAAATGAAATAACCTCCAATAAAAAACTAAAATCAAGAAAAATATTATGAATTAAGATTCAAAAAGGAAGAAAAATATTGTTTTTCAGTTTTGTTTTTTTTTTCTCACTGTTTGAGTTTCTCTGTTTCTCACAAGATCGAGAGAATCTTCTTGGCGAAGATCGGTGTGATTGTGTTCTTGAAGCGCTACAAACCATAGAATCAAGATTCCTCCCCAGGTTTGTCATAGTATGAAGAAAAAAATGTTATCGCTTTATCAAAAAAATGTCATAACTCTTTCTTCAGTTATCTTGGGAGGAATGACACAGGATTCTTTGATTGACTTTCATGATAAGTCAACTCCGCCAGCGCTTCGTTCGGTTCTCGCAGCGAAAGAATTCTATCATTTTTGGCGCCACTTCTCCGGACGAGAAAATTTTTTCATTTTTCTCAGAGCTTCATCGAAGAGCACCGAAGAAAATGATGAAGAATTTTCTTTTCTCCCGGTCATAAAAATTGAAGAAACGGATGGCAGAATTCTCTCGTCGAGAGAATGGTTGGAACGGATGGTATCGTTGTCTCGTTACGAGAGCCAAAGTGAGAGGCCTTTCCACCAAGACGACTGAAGATGTGTGACAGTTCTTTCCATAAGAGAATCAAAGATTTTTGTGATAATGTGATGAACCCTGCTACGATATGTGAATTTATTTGCAATCACCTTGCGATGCTTCAATAATGACCACACTGATCCTCCGTTGCTTGAGTTTTACTGAGAAAACTGATATTATAGTTGTTTTAATTTAAAGAAAGAAAATAATAAAAATAATTACAATAAAGAAAATAAAATCAATAAATAATTGGAACTAAGAAAGTAATTACTATTATTGATTTGATTTTAAAAATCCCAATTTTAGTTTTCAAGCTGTTTTTCAAAAATGAGTGAAATCTGTGAAAAACTAGTTTTTCTTAAAAAGTAAAAAATGTACGCCAAGTACATAAATGATACAAAAATATTTTGTTCTAAGAAACTGCCTTAAAAAATATCCAAAATAATAGGTAAATCACGCGAGCCAAGCTTCAACAAATATTTTTGAATATCTAATGTCAATTTTAATGATTAAAAAATTGTATAACTGAAAAATAAAATTAAAAAAATACTTGGTACGTCCTTTCTTTTATGCATGAAGCGTTTCATTTGTATTCGAGGGACGTGCCAAGTATTTTTTTAATTTTATTCTTCAGTTATACAATTTTTTAATCATTAACATTGACATTGGATATTCAAAAATATTTGTTGAAGCTTGGCTCGCGTGATTTACTTGTTATTTTGGATATTTTTTTGAAGGCAGTTTCTTAGAACAAAATATTTTTGTATCATTTATGTACTTGGCGTACATTTTTTACTTTTTAAGAAAAACTAGTTTTTCACAGATAGTCATAATACTGCAAGAGCGAGAAAAACCATCTCGCGATACTCTTCATATACTACGCAGCTCGCTGTATAGTCCCACTATCGATAGCTGCATATACACACGCACATGCATAGTCGTGCAGAAAATATATGCCGATGATATAATGATCAGAGGAATGCGCGAATTTTTCGTTAGAAAAATGAATTATGAACAAATATTACACATTTTTGTGTAAATTCTTGTTTCATGAAAAATCGAGGAACTTGAGGATGAGAAGAGTAAATTTAATTTCTCAAATTTAAAATAATATCGCACTATAGAAGACACAGTTTTCGAAACTTTGTCAAGGCTAATTAGAAAGAGAGGGGATAGAAGATGATCGTTATAAATATGCGCGTCGGGACAATGGATGCATCATTTCGATGTCGATTAGTTCGTGTCGCACATACTCTTTGAACTTCTATAATAATGGATTCGAAAAAATGCAAAAAATTGATCCATCTTGTAGAAGGAGCATATAAGATTTTGATGATTAAATCTTCACCCCTCGAAGTCCAACGATGGATAAAAAGTATTAAGCAGAATCTACGGGTTCTTGGTAAAATATTGAGAGCTGCTTCTCACGATCGGTGAGAAGACAACATTTTTGGCGCTTATGGGAATTTTGCTATCTTGGTCAAAAAAACTCAAAGACTTGCACAAGAGTGGCAGCGGTATTGCCAAACGAAGCGATCGAGTGAAATGGGTCGATTCGGAGACTGCATTCGAATCGAGAATACGAACTGGAATCGTGGTAAATCTTCAGCACAAGAATCTCGAGCGGTTTCTGCAAGATGCAATAAAACTAATGTTTACGAGAATCAACAAAATTTTGCGAACGGAGATCGCTGGCCTGAAGGTCAACGTGGTGCTAGCCTGTAAATATAGCATCGTCAAAAACGATAAACTCATCGAGGAGATCAAATTTTTCAACACGACAAACACGGTGATTCTTCGCTCGACAAACTTGCAAGAATAGTTCACCGAGAACGGGCAGGCAAAAGTATTGACCAAAGTCGAGGATTTTCAAGAAAAAGAATCGGCCTGGTCCATGGTGGACATTGTAAATTTGACGGTAAATATTTTAACAGGAATCGTAAAATCACTCCTCGACGTCGACGCTCTATCTGACACCTCGAGAACGCGTAGATTAATTTGTCAATTTAAGATAGAAAAGTAAGTTTGCCGAACGCTTCTCATCTACAGTGAGGTTTTCTTGAAACTAGACAGGGTTCAGGCGCATGCGCGTCAAAGCAGTGGCTCTTCGCTGCATCGTACACTGGCGAGAGCAGGTAAACAAGCCCAGTGCTGTTGGCGAAAGAGCGCTGACGGAGAGGGGAAGATGGGAAGGGACCGAGCGAACACGAAAACTCGATCGCGTACCGTCAATCGCATCGTAAATCCTCCAAATAGTTTGCGCCAAAGCCAATTATCATAAGTAATGAAATGACAATTGTTTAACCTCGATCATAGTTGCAAGATGAATAGTATTTTATTGTGCCGAAACAATGATCTATTGCATTAATTTAATTGGCGCGCAATAGTTTTTTCATTTTTTCTTGCACCTTAAATAAAACAAGTTAACGAAAAGTTTCAACGTACCTGCACGTATCATCAAAACCGTGCAAATGGAACTCAAAAACTAATTGGAATTCGATTGCATTATTCAAAGTAGCTAACAAATTGTTGTTTCATAAATACAACTAACCAATTGCAAAATTGAAATTACTATCCTTCGCTTTCTTGCATTTATTACGAGCTAAAAAAATCTCTTTTTGGTCTTGTATGAGCGATACTTTCACCGTAATCTGCGTGTTCCACAGTCGCCTATGCAACGGGTGTATCGGCGAGACGGTTACTTCTAGCGAAAAGTACCAAAGGACTTTCCACTATCGCAACGGTGCAAATAATGAAGAATTCTGTAGGAAAAGTTAGTATAAATTCGAAATTGTTATACCTTAATTGTTTCAATATTATTACGAATTTCTAATTGACAAAAAATAATTTTTTCAATTTCATTTTTTCACTATTATGGGCAACAATTGAAAAGACAAAGGTTCTGATACATTTCATTTGATGCAATCCCCTTGTCAGTATGCGCTGTGATAAGGTGTTGCCTTTTCACGTCATAAAGTTTTAATTTTACATGAAAATCGAATAGAATCTTTTGGATTCAAATCGATGGAAAGAGTTGTGGAAATTAAAAGAAAATGCAAAGTTACTACTTTCTAGTTGTTTAGATGTTTCTAAAATTTTTTTGTTTAAAAAAATTATTATTTCATGCGCCATTGTTTTTTCCGAATGAAGTACTACAATTTAGACGATAAACCTTCTATGACAGTTTTTTTTTGCCTCCTATCCTCTTATCAGAACGCACTGTGATAAGAGCGCAATGCACATTTTCTACGCGTATTTGACAAAGTTTTGGTTTTATACGAAATTTGAATAGAAACTTTTCTATTCCAATGTAAAAACGATATTCGAGAAAACAAGAGAAACTTGTAATTTGTTATTTTTTAATTGTTTAAATATTTCTATAATGTTTACACTGCAAAAATTAATTTTTTTATGCCGAACCATATTTTCAGGATTAAGGGCAGTAATTTGGACGATAAAGCGCTTCAATGACACTCTTCATTTGAGGCAACTCCTTTATCAAGACGTGCTCTGATAAGGTTGTAATGCGTAAACACTACGCGTAACTGCCACAGTTTTGATTTTACAAGAAATTGAGTAGAATCTTTTCTATTCGAATGTAAAAACCATATCCGAAAAAACAAGTGAAAATTGTAATGTGTTATTTTATAATTGTTTAAATATTTTTGTAATTTTCATATTGCAAAAATTAATTATTCCATTCGCGACAATTTTTTCCGAATGAAGTGCAATAATTTGGACGTAAAAGCTACTATGACGTTTTTCTTTTAATGTACTCCCTTTATCAGTTTGCGTTGTCATAAAGGCGCAATGCATTCTCATTTCGGTTTCTGACAAAGTTTTACATCTACAAGGGTATTGAATAATATCTTTGCGACTTTATCATAGCGCGTGCTGATAAGGAGATTGAAGCCAATGAAAAATGCCATAAAAGCTTTATCGTCCATATTGTTGCACTCGATTCGGAAAAAATAGTTGGAAATGGAAAAACTAATATTTACAATGAGAAAATTATTAAAAAATGTAAACAATTGAAAAATAACAATTTCGTATGCTCACTTGTTTTTTTCGAATATAGTTTTTGCATTCGAATAGAAAAGGTTCCATTCAATTTTCCTGTAAAATTAAAACTGTGGCAGTTACGCGTAGTGTTTACGCATTACAAACTTATCAGAGCGCGTACTGATAAGCGATGTGACGTGATTTTTCGAATCACCGTCACACAAAAACCAAAAACAACATTAATACCGCAAATTACCGTTCTATAGATCTCGCTTATTGTCTCTCGCTACTTCCAGTACGATTCAGCTCTTCCAGATGCAGTTTCGTTATCGTCAATATTCAGTTCATGCATTCAGTCAGTTTTGTTCAGTTACAGTTAGTCGAGATCTCGAAGCTATTCGGTGGTGCGAATCTCGAAGTACTGAGATACCCGAATAGTGGAGAGTCTCGACGAGGTTTCGTTGCGAATACGCCACAGTCCGGTGCAAGTCCGGCACTCTCAAGGTGAGGTTTGGTGTGTTGGAGAACAGGCGGAGGGTTTAGTTTTGTCCGGATAAGGCAGGAGTACCTTGTGCCGTGTATTTTGAGTAAAGAAGTTGAGTAGAGCCTTGTTTTCACGCACCGAACGGAGAGTAGCGATCGCAACGATCCTCAAACATTGCCGCTTCCGTACAGCCCATCTATCGATTACCGTCTAGATCCCGTAGCGAAGTAGCTTGAGAGGGCAGTAGCTACCGGTTAAAGTTCCCGAAATAATGATAATGACCGATTATGCGCCTTATCATAGGCAAATCAGTCTACCGAGAGCCGCCCTAGAGGCAACTCGGGCTCTCTCTCGCGCTCCCGTTATCGCGGCTCCGGCCGATCGTGTGTTCTCGTGTGTGTGTGTCGTGAGTCGCGCGTAGCGTGGGTCTCACTCTCGCTGCCGCGGACTCCGATACTCGGCTCTCGCTCGTGTTCGTGTGTTTCGTGCTACCTGTCATTTTCTCGTTCGCTCGCGTTCAGCGTACGGTCGAGAGTGACAGTTCGTGATAATTCCGATACGAATTATATCCGAATTTTGTGAGCGAGATGCATTCGAAAGAATGCTCTCGTAGTGCAGTTCGTGATCAAGTTCTCGTGACGTCGAAAGACGCGGATCCCGCAAAATAATGGATTAAGTTCTGCTGTTTCGGTGAGTTTATCGTTAGATAATTTTCTCGATCGCGAATAGAAATTCGTTGAGCTGCTCGCCTCGATCGCTCGATCGGCTGAGCGCTTCCCGCTGCACTTCGGTGCGATCTCGTGGCTTCTGAGCCTGATACATAATTGTTCTCGTTATTCGTGTTGAGATTCCGTTTTCGATCGCGTACGCTATTCTGTTGGCCTCGGATTGCGACCCTTCTACCAAAACCCGCATCCTGAGTAGCCGTGCATTTCCGTAACCGTGCGCTCTCGTGAGTGTCATCGGTGGATATCGATGCGAGCCTTAGCTCGTGGATCTCGATGCGGGAGTCGGCTCACTCCACCGACTCTCAGGTTAGTCCGGTTGATAATACCGGCGAAACAAAATTATCATTGTTTTTGTGTGTTTGTGCATCGTCTATTGAGTTTTGGGCCGGTTTGGTAATTTCCGGTGAAACAAAAATTAGCCATGGAGATCGGCCACTCCACCGATCTCCCGTTTAGTCCGGTTCGTTAATACCGGCGATACAAAAATTAACTGGCGCCCCCGGGACCATCGATGCATTCGCGAGAGTGAGCGGCCGAAGGTGGCGTTAAGTTTCGTTCGCGTATAACTCCCGTTCGGTTTGAGTTTTCGATTTCGTTCTTTTTGCTTTGAAATTAAGTTTAAAGTTCCGCGTTTCGGATTCTAGAAATAAACGTCACAAATGGCGCCCAACGTGGGGCCACGCCAATAGAATAGCAGTTCCCGAAAATTTCTGATTTTGTTCTCGTTTGTTTTTTTTTGTCGCTTCGATCTCGATCTTGAGGCGATCAAATAAAGCAATTATTTTTTTAATTTAAAAAAAAATTTATTTCTTGTGTGTTCTCGCGTTATGAATTTAACGGTTTCCACTGTGGTTGTTCGGTCGAACCCACACGTTCTCGATGACAATCGACGAAAATTAAAATTCTTTTCGGCTTATTTTTTTTTATAATTTTTTTTTTGAGAATTTTAATTTTTGTCTTGTCCGCTCTCGGACCTCTGAAAATTTGCAAAAATATTTCGGAGCATGCACTGAGTTCCCGATACGCCTCGAAAATTCATTTTCGGCGATTTTCGTCATTTTTCGAATTTTTCGAAATTGGCGAATGTTCCCCTCGGACGCTCGCGCGTCGCGCGCGCTAAAGTGGGAGGGGGGGAGATCCCGTTAGCCGAGCCGGCCGTTATCACGGTGGCTCGAAAATTGTGACAAACAATTTTTTTTGGGTTCGAGGAGTCCCTTCTCCTCGCCCCTTTCGATCTCGATCACCGAATTTCGCTATCCATCGATCATTTCATCGTGAATAATTGCTGTGACTAGTCGTTCAGTGCTCTCGCAATTTTCCCGAATTATTAAGTGTTATCTTTGGACTTAGCCGAATTCATCGCTACCGTAAGTACCCTCGTTGCCGAGGTACCGTTCTCGTATAGGGGATTTTTCTTACGATCGCCCATCGATCCCGTGCGCGATATTGGATTTTTAATTCGATAACGCCGCTTCCCGAATTAAAAGTGTTTTATAAAAATTTTCTTTTGGTGAAACATTTTTTTTTGAATACCGACGAAGTTCGCGAACTCGAATTAATTTTCGACGTTCGAGGAATTTCCCGTTTCGGAACGCGAAAATTTTCGCTGTTCGATACGGATCGTTCTCGTTTTTTTCTTCTTTTTTTTGCGAATTAAATTTTGAAGTTAAAATCGCTCTCGCTCGTGCTCGAACTCGATTTAATTCTCGAAGTTCGCACGAATTTTCGTTCTCGTTTTCGGACTCGAATTAATTTTCGAAGTCCGAATAAATTCTCGCTCGTGCTCGAACTCGATTTAATTCTCGAAGTTCGCACGAATTTTCGTTCTCGTTTTCGGACTCGAATTAATTTTCGAAGTCCGAATAAATTCTCGCTCGTGCTCGAACTCGAATTAATTTTCGAAGTTCGCACGAACTCCTGATCTCGGATTCGAACTCGAATTAATTTTCGAGGCTCAAATAAATTCTCGTTCTCGCACGCGAACTCGAATTTATTTTCAAAGATCGCACAAATTCTCGCTTTCGTCTCGAACTCGAATTTATTTTCGACGTTCGACGGAATTTTCGTTCTCGCATTTCGAACGCGAATTAATTTTCGCAGTTCGATTAAATTTCCTTTTGTTATTCTCGCATTTCGAACGCGAATTACTTTTCGCAGTTCGATTAAAATTTTTTTGTTCTCGCATTTCGAACGCGAATTAATTTTCGCAGTTCGAAATTTTTTTTTTGTTCTCGCCTTTCGAACGCGAATTAATTTTCGCAGTTCGAAATTTTTTTTTTGTTCTCGCCTTTCGAACGCGAATTAATTTTCGCAGATCGAAATTTTTTTTTTGTTCTCGCCTTTCGAACGCGAATTAATTTTCGCAGTTCGATAAATTTTTTTTTGTTGTTCTCACATTTCGAACGCGAATTAATTTTCGCTGTTCGAGTTCATTTCCGCTCTCGCATTCGAACGCGAATTAATTTTCACTGTTCGACTTATTCCGATCTCGCATTCGAACGCGAATTAATTTTCGCCGTTCGATTAATTTTCGATCTCGCATTCGAACGCGAATTAATTTTCGCTGTTCGAATTATTTTGATCTCGCATTCGAACGCGAATTAATTTTCGCCGTTCGAATTAATTTTCGATCTCGCATTCGAACGCGAATTAATTTTCGCTGTTCGAATTATTTCGATCTCGCATTCGAACGCGAATTAATTTTCGCCGTTCGAATTAATTTTCGATCTCGCATTCGAACGCGAATTAATTTTCGCTGTTCGAATTATTTCGATCTCGCATTCGAACGCGAATTAACTCTCGCCGTTCGGATTAATTTCCGATCCCGCATTCGAACGCGAATTAATTTTCGCTGTTCGACTTATCTCGATCTCGCATTCGAACGCGAATTAATTTTCGCCGTTCGAATTAATTTTCGATCTCGTGCTCGAGCTCGATTTAATTTTCGACGCTCGCAACTTCGCTCTCGTATCCGAGCTCGAATTAATTTTCGACGTGCGGATTTCGGTTCTCGGAGTCGAACCCGAATTAATTTTCGGAGTTCGAACAAGTTCTCGCTTCGTGCTCGAGCTCGGATTCACTTTCGAAGCTCGCACGGATTTTTGTTCCTGCCTTCGAACGCGAGTTCACCTTCGCTGTTCGCTCGCGCTACGAGTCCGGATTTATTTTCGAGACTCGAATTTTTTTTCTTTTCTTTTCTCTCTCGTTGTGGACTCGAATTTATTTTCGAAGCCCTATTTGGTTCCCGTACACGAACCTCGAGGAGAATTTCGAGGGGGGTTGACTCCTCTCAATTCGACTCGGTTCTCGATTCGATCGTTGAGGCGAAATCTTTTTTTTTCACTCCGATCTCAGTATCGTTCTCGCTAAATCGTTGAAGTGAAATTCGTTCACTCCGATCCGACTTTTGTTGGGTTCTCGAATTGATCGTTGAGGTGGGATCGTTCTCACTCCGATCCGCATAGTGGTCTCGAAGTGATCGTCGAGAGGGATTTATTTCTCACTCCGATCCGATTTTTGTTCCCGAATTGATCGTTGAGGGAAATTTATTTCACTCCGATCTGATAACTGTTCTCGAATCGATCGTCGAGGCGGAATTATTTCGCTCCGATCCGATTGGACGTACCGAAGGGATCGTCGAGGGGAATCAATTTTCACTCCGGTCCCCATAACGCTCTCGTATCCGTCATCGAGTGGGAAAATTTCCACTCCGATCGGCCCCACCACCGGATTGATCACGGGATTGCACCCAGTGCACCCCGATCTCCACGGGGGATCTCGCTTACCTTTCGGGTACGTCGCCGGACGCCCCAAAAATTTTTTTTTTGCTCTTCTGAATTGTGGCCAGGCGATCTTGCCGGGATACGACGGATTCCCGGCTCGCCGAAAGGTCTAATTCCCGGTCGAGGCCCGAATTATTTTAATTTTTTTTTGTTTTTTTTGTGATCGCGGCCCCTTTGTGTGCCACGCGATCAGGAAAGGGCCCGACCGTTCTCGCAACCTCTTTCGTGAGTTGCCGGCTGGGACGCCCACGCTATGTCGCAGAGCGAAGCGAGGGGTGGAGAAACCGGCCATGTTAGCGACCGGAAGAGGGATCCCGAATCCTCCTTCTCCGAATCTTCGGATGAACGGGAGGAGGAAGATCGCTCTCGTCAGCCAGTGCAACGGTACCGAGGTGACCCTTGCCCGAGGCGTCACGCGGATCCGAACCGCTTAAGGCGTAGGGCGGGAGTTTTCGCGCCGATGGCCGCGGTCGATCCGACTGCGGCTACAACGACTCCCGTTCAGGTGGGGTTAAACCCCACGGTTCCCGTTCATGCGGGGTTAAACCCCGCAGCTCCCGTACAGGTGACGGAAAACCCCGCGACTCCCGCTCACCAGCAGGTCGAGCGCGGGAGGCAAGGAACCGCACCTCAAAACGGGGTTCGACGGCGTATAACGCTGAACCCCGAAGATCTCGAGGGGACTGACTATCACGGGTCCTCGACGCGTAGTCGACGCTGGCTCTCGCCTCAGCGCGTCCTCCACGAGGTACGCCGCTGGGGGGTCTCGTTTTCGGGCCTACCGAGTGAGGATGTTGCGGATTTCCTCTCCCTCATAGAGGAAGGCCGATCCTTGATCCCCATCAGGGACGAGGATCTTTTGAAAACGATCTCGTTTTGCCTGACGGGTCTAGCCCGTATGTGGTACCGGGAGGAGCGCCGTCTTTTAATAGACTGGGAGGCGGCCAAAGCTGCATTCCGCGAGCGCTTCTCCGATCCCGACTATCAAATCGCGCTTCGCGAGGAGATAGCTTTTCGGACTCAGGGAAACCATGAGTCGGTTCGCGCATATTTAAGCTGCATGAACGGCTTGTTCTCGCGTCTCAGTCCACCTTGGACTGAGCAAGAACGGGTGCGGTACGCGTATCGTAATATGCTACCCCCGTTCAAGATTATGATCTCGTTTCACGACCGTCTGTCGATGAAAGATCTCGAGAGGGAAGCTGGTCGCCGGGAACAGGTGATCAAAAGCCTGGAAACGCGCCGACCACCCCCAACGCCAGAGGCCTCGCTTTGCCCTGGGTTCGCGTATCGCGAACCTCGGCAGCCAGTGTCCCAGGCTCCTCGACGCGCACGAGTATGTGCAGCGCAGGAGCCGGATATTGTAGCTGAGGATCCGGCTCTGACGAGTGAGGTCGAAGGAACTTTCGACTTCCTCGATGCTCTCGTCCCGTCTTGCAATCGGCGAAGACGAGCTCCCGAAGAGAGGGCACCACCTCCTGCATCTCCTGGGGTTGCGAAGCAACTCCCGATCTCGCAACCTGCGCGCGGCCCTCCGCCGCCACGGAAAGCTCCCGTTGGAGCCCCACAAGCTCCTGTCCAGGGTGCTCGTGCCCCTGGAGCTCCCGCACACGCCATGTGCTGGAACTGTGACCAGCCGGGCCACCGTCATCGCGACTGCAAGGAGCCTCGTCGGCTCTTTTGCTACCGATGCGGACTTTCGGGGGTGACGTCGGTGAGTTGCACTTCATGCAACCGGGGAAACGCGCAGCGAGGCGCGTGAGTCACACCTCCGCGCCTCTAGCCGCCGAACACCTCACCCCTACGTTCTCGACTAGATCCCGTGTACCGAAGCCCTGTCGCCACGCTACCGTGCGTAAGAAAAGACAGAGGCGGATCTCGGACGGAAACTCAGCTCCCGACACGTCAATAGACGACATTATCGTTAATGCGGCTACTCCAAGCCGCGTTATCGCATTTAGAGTTTCCGTCACAATATACGGTCGTACCGTTAGAGCTCTCGTCGATTCGGGGGCGACACGGACGTTTCTCGGCGGGGACTTGATTGAGTTCCTTGCCCGTCTCGGCCTGTCAGCGAAACGAATCACGCCCCGGTCAGTAGTGACCGCGAATAGTCACGTGGAGACTATTCGGGCGGCTTCCGAAGTGCCGGCAATCCTTGAGGGTCGCCGCACGAATGTTCTCGCCTTCCACCTAGCGTCGCTCTCCGAAGAGCTGATACTGGGGTTGGATTATTTACGCTCCGCGAAAATGGTTGTCGATTTCTTCGGGGAGTCATGGTTTTTCCGTGATACCCCGGAAGTACGATACACCTTTGTTCCCGAGGAAGAAGTTCAGCGCGTAGCTATGTACTGCGGCTTGTGAACTCCCGATCCCGACGAGGCAACACGCTTACGCGAGTTCCTCGACGCTCACGTACCGGACATTTCTGCTGATTCGGCAGTCACCACTCTTGTGGCCCACCACATTGACGTAGGTGACAGCCCTCCGATCAAGCAGAAGCCGTACCCAGTTACCCCCGTGATCCGCGATATCATGTGGGCGGAGGTCGATCGAATGTTGGCTACCGACATTATCGAACCCTCTAGTAGTGACTGGGCTAGTCCCGTGGTCATGGTGAAAAAGCCTAATGGCAAGTACCGTTTCTGCATTGATTACCGAAAGGTAAATGCAGTCACGAAGAAGGATGCATATCCCATCCCGAACATGACCGGTATTCTCGACGAGTTGCGACAAGCCAACTACATCTCGACGTTGGACTTGAGCCAAGCATATTGGCAAGTACCAATGGATCCCGCGTCCCGTTAACGCACGCGTACGCGGACGCTAAGTTCCTGATGATCGAAATCCGTGGATTTCCGGGGGGAAAATAGGAAAGAAGAAGAGAAACGAGGAAAGGAGAAGAAAAAAGGTCTAATAATCCAAGTACGCGAAGGGAAGATTCCGGAAAAGACTCAAAGTAATAAGAAACAATGGGAGTAAAGAATTAAAGAAAAATATATATTTTTTGGGACCGAACTTGACTCGCGCCTATCGGAGAAACTCCGGTTCGAACTCCGAATCGGACGACGCGCGAATGTCGGGAGTACGCGGTCGAGCCGGAGAAGTAACCTTCGAGGATGGCGGAGTTACGTTCGCGGTGGCGGAATCGAGTTGACGGGGGACCGTCGGAGGCCCAGAAGGAACGTAGGGGATGTCCGGTGGAGGGGGGCCGCGTGTGAGGGACTCAGGGACGTAGGGCTCGTCGGCGGGGGCCTTCGCGATCGTGACGCGCGATGAGAGGATTATGTTGGCGGTGATGCGCGGCTTGTGAGTCCCCGCTACGTTGCCAACGAATATGTTCGGAAGCGCGGTCCGAGGGGATTCCCGGAGGAGGAGCGGGAGAGCAGAACGAGCGCGTTCTTCGGCGGCTTCCACCGCTTCCGCCTCTTGTCGCAAAATGTCGCGGAGACCTTGGCGCGGTCCTCGCTTTTCCACGACGAGACGGGCGTGGGCGAGGAAACGTTTTCGTCCCGCTCGCTTAGGCATAAGAGATCGTTTGTCTTTATTATAGTAGTAGTTGTGACTCTACTTGTCCGCAAAGGGAAAGACTCGTTTGCCGCGTGCGGTGGACAGCCGGCACGATGAGTCGGAAGGATTTCGCCGGGAAGATGGGGTAGCCCTCCCGTTCACGGCCGTGCGGGCTTCCTGCTACGCAGGAGCACGGGTACGGTGCGATCCCGAGAGAGACGGAAGAGTAAAAGGGGGTTTTTGAAAAGGAGGTAAGGAAAGGGGCAATCCCGAGCTCGACTCCCGGCAGGCGTGCGTCCCAACGAGAGCACGTGGTAGCGGGCGTCCCGAAGGAGCACGAGTTGCGTGCGTCCCGAGAGAGCACGTGATAGCGTGCGTCCCGAAGGGAGCACGAAAAGCGTGAGAGCGAAGCACGAGAGTGGGAAGGATGGGAGGCAAAGGTTTTGTCTTGAGAAAGACAGATTGCGATTCGAGTTATCCTGAGATGAAGCCGATGTCCGTGAAAGCCATGAGTGAATGGTGAGGTAGCCAGGAGTAGACCAAGTCCGAAAGCCAAGAACGAATGTAGAGGTAGCCAGGAGTATGCCAAGTCCGAAAGC
Source organism: Ischnus inquisitorius (assembly GCA_963924025.1). NCBI lineage: Eukaryota > Metazoa > Arthropoda > Insecta > Hymenoptera > Ichneumonidae > Ischnus > Ischnus inquisitorius. The sequence goes on from OZ001253.1 coordinate 11,891,133, forward strand.
CAAGAGGATGAGAAACAGCGGAGTCCGGGTAAAGCCAAGTAAAGAAAGCCAGATAGAGTTTTGGAAGCGTCTATTGGTTCGTTGGTAGCCGGATGTACAGGTGAGCGGTGGGCGCTGTAGGGCGATGAGATAGGCGAGATAGCCTAGGTACCTGGACGAGCGCGGACCCCGACGAGAGACCGCCGAAAATTTTGCTTGCGCGCGGGCGCTCAACGACGAGAATTTGTGTTTCGCAAAATTCTTTGACCCGGCTATCTCGCCTTCTCATCTTGACTCAATACAAACTTATATATGTAGGAATATAGAACAGAGTTCGTAGTTTTTAGAAAATATATAATAAACAATATAAATGATTATGAGAAGGGCAGAAATCAATTACCGTGTGGGCCGCGGCGAGTGAGAGTGGGCCATCTTGCCCCTTTTTCGTGGTATTGGGCCCTTTGGTGCAGCGATTGGAGTTGAAACTCCTACCAAAAAAGAGGGGAGAAAAAGTGACTAATTTTATACGTTACTACTGTGACGGAAAGGGTGTAAATAAAAGCGTAAAAAGAAAATTAATAAAATGGGAAGAGCGCGTGAGAGCTCGATTCGCGCGACGATCGTCGATTGCTGAAATACGAGATAGGCTCGGGATACACGCGAGGTAGCCCTCTCTCGCTTGCCGCTATCCAACTAGGTTCATTAATCGTAAATGGGTACGCTGCGAGGCAAGATTCCTAGGAAAAATTATAGATAAATAAAGGGGAAGAAGAACTCTCGTACGTGCGTTGGTTGATTATGCGATTTGGCCCCGTGGAGCGAGAGTTATAACAAGTAGAAAATTCACGATTTTTTGCGCGTAAGCGAGACAGCACGAGGCCCCGTGGCTGTCGCGTTGCTGCCTCGCTTACGCGCTGACGACATCGGTCGCGCTATAGTCGCGCACGGCGGGGAAACTATAGTCCGTTCTCGACTACGCGCTCTCGTGAGCGCGTGGTCGAGAATTTGAACTTTGGACCAATAACTATAGCTATACGGGAGTATTCAGCGAGAGATGCCGATTTATATTGGGTTTACTGGCTATCTAATTGAAAGAAAATGTAAGAATATTTTGTCTTTTGCTAGAGCGGATGTTAGATCTGGCGTGTGGGAAGGGGAGGGGTTGGCGTGCAACACCGTGAGGTGACTGCTTTCGTGGTACCAGGTCGCGGCCTGTTCCACTTCAAGCGTATGCCGTACGGTTTGACGAACGCTCCCGCTACGTTTCAGCGCATGCTGGATCGACTTCTCGGTGCGGAGATGTATCCGCACGTGTTCGTCTATTTAGACGACATGATTATCGTCACTCGGACTTTCGAAGAACACTTAGTGTGGCTTCGGAAAGTTCTTGAGAAGATCTCGATTGCTGGACTCGCGATTAACCGCGAAAAAAGCGAGTTTTGTCGCTCTGAAGTCCAGTATCTCGGGTTCCTCGTGAATAGCGAGGGCCTGAAGATTGATCCCGCGAAGGTTGCACCTGTTCTCGATTTTCCGATCCCGCAAAATATCCGACAGCTACGCCGCTTTCTCGGCATGGCGTCGTGGTATCGCCGCTTCATACCGGAGTTCGCAACAATTGCGGAACCCTTGACGCGGCTTACAAAAAAGGCTCACGCATGGGAATGGGGTCCCGACCAACAACAAGCTCTCGATGCGTTGAAGCTGAGGCTCACGAGCACCCCGACTCTCGCCTGCCCAGACTTCTCGCAACCGTTCACGTTACAAACCGATGCCAGCGGGGTCGGCTTAGGTGCCGTCCTCACGCAGGAAATCGAAGGTCATGAGCGAGTGATCGCTTATGCGAGCCGCGCTCTGACTGCTTCCGAGAGGAAATACTCTGTCACGGAACAGGAGTGTCTTGCCGTATTATGGGCGATACGAAAGTTCCGTTGTTATCTCGAAGGGTATTCTTTTACCGTGATCACCGATCACAGCAGCCTTCGTTGGCTGCACAATTTAAAGAACCCTACTGGTCGACTCGCCCGGTGGGCTTTGGAACTGTTGGAGTATGACTTCAACATAGTACACCGCAAGGGCGCGTTGCACCATGTTCCCGACGCGCTCTCGAGAATCCCTGAAGGTCAAGCTGAAGCTGCCCTGTGCGCTCGCGACACTCAGGATGTTTGGTATCGACGGCGGTTTCGTGACGTTTCACGGATACCTGCCAAGTTCCCGGATTGGAAGATAGTCGACGATCGACTCTACTTCCATCGACCATCAGATCTCGCTGATCTCGAATTCGAGGATCTCGACGCGTGGAGGCTTGTCCTTCCTCGCGAGTCTCGACAGGCCGCTTTTCACGAGTGCCATGCGCTCCCGCAGGCCGGTCACTTAGGTGTCGAGAAGACGTACCGACGTCTCTCCACCTTATACTACTGGCCTGGAATGTTCAAGGACGTTGTCTCCCACGTTCGGCAGTGCGATACCTGCCAACGTTGCAAGGTAGAACAACAAGCTCCCGCGGGCCTTATGGGTCACCGCGTGGTCGACGGACCTTGGACAACTATCGCAGCGGACATAATGGGGCCGCTCACACCGGCATCCACAGGTCACGCGTATGTTCTCGTTATCCAGGATCTGTTCACCAAGTGGATTGAGATCTGCCCTCTTCGGAAGGCCACTGGAAAATCGATCTCGAAAGCACTCGACGATTTGATCGTTACTCGCTGGGGCGCACCCCGAGTATTGCTCACGGACAATGGAACCGAGTTTATCAACCGGGACATTCGTCAGCTTACCGAGCGAGTGGGCATACGGCACCAGACAACACCGCCGTATCACCCACAAGCTAACCCTACCGAGCGTGTGAATCGGGTCGTTAAGACCATGATCCGCGCGTATCTCGATGGAAATCATCGCGAGTGGGATCACCACTTGCATGAGTTCCGGTTCGCGTACAATACCGCGTTCCATAGTTCCTTGCAAGCCACCCCGGCATTTGCAAACTTTGGACGCGAACCTTCAGCTGCCACCTCACTACGACGGGAGGCTGAAGGGGATCTCGAGGTTGTTCCGCGTCCTCCTGAGAAATGGATGAGGCGAATGGCCCGTCTAGAGACTCTGAGGACTGCGTTCACCCACGCTCTCGATGAAGCTTTCCGGAGACAATCCGAACAGTACAATCTCCGTCATCGAGATCGTACGTTCGAGGTTGGTGATCTCGTTTTGCGAAGATCGCATACGCTCTCGAACGCCGCCAGACACATCTCGGCAGCGTTGAACGCGCCTTTCGAAGGACCGTTCATGATCTCGAGAAAGATATCTCGCGTTGTTTACGAACTATCGGATCTCGATGGGCGATCAATGGGAAAAATCTCTGTCAAGGATATTAAACCTTATCGACCCCCGGAGGTACCGGGCTAACAAACCCTTTTGAGTTTCAGATGTCCGACAAGTCCGACTCCGACGCCGACGTGATGGTGGTAGACGACGGCTCAGAATGGTTCGACCATCTGTGCCGGGAAACGATGGACGAGCGGGAGCGGAAGGACTTCTTCCTGAAGCCCGCCGCCACCGAGTTCGTCCGGGCGTGCGCCGCCACTCTGGCGGATCCCGCAACCGTCGGCTCCGAGTCGACGGATGCCCTCGTGAGGGCGATTGGGGTACTCCTCGACGACGAGGAACCCACCCCGAGCCCCGCTATCGCCTCCGAGGGTAGCTCCCGAGTCGTGGCCCCGCCCGTGCAGAAATTGTACCTCGGATCGGTCTCGATAATGCCTAGAATCCCCAACTTTCGTCAGGGATCGGATCCGATATCCGATCTAGATCTAGAACCTAAATGTAACAATGTCCATGGAGATTCGATCTAGATATCCAGATGGATCCCGGTCTGGAAAATAAATCGATTCTACACAAACCCGATCCCGATTCCGAAAGGATCCATATCGATCCCACAATAAATAATGGTCATATATATAAATAAAATTTGTTAAAATGAAACTGGCTTTTTATTTAAAAAAAAATAAGATACAATAACCTTTATATGAAGGAAAATAAGAAGATAATGTTAAAACGGTTATACTCTCTTGTTGTCTTAACGCTTCTGACGTCCATCCCAATCTTTGGCGTTTGATATAGCGGCTCCGATAGATTTCATAACTTCGTTTTCCTGAACAGGCGTCCCATCTTTCTGCGTATGAAAACCCGTAACAGCTTCTGTAAATGAATAATAAAAATATTATTTTCAGGCATACGAAAATATTCTGTAAAACAATAAAATGAAATAAACTGAGAATACCAAGTATACGAGCACAGAATTTTGTGCCTTTCAAAGTTGTTTTTCCAGGACATTTTTTTACAGCCGTAAACATCGCCATTAATTCGCGAGTGAAAAATCTTCGCAAGATGGCGGTCGCGCTCCGAGAAATCATGTTATTGCGATCCAAAAGATTCCGCAAGGAATCTGTCTGAAAGATTGAGGAAGACGCACGAAATTTATACTGAATTGACACTTTACGTTATACTGAAGAGACACTATAGAAAACTATTTTTTAAATTATATTATCGGGCTGTTGTAAAAAAACACTCACCAACTGTTGAGCAAACACTTTGTCTTCTTCTATTTTCGCGTCCAATTCTAAAAAATCCTCGATCGTCTCGAAAGGTAATTTCAGTTCAAAATCGTTTTCCAACTTTCCTACGGTAGCCTTCGTCGTTGCTATAACATTATTGTTTCGAAGTTCATCGTGAAGACTGTTTATGGCAGCTGTATTGTTGCGAACATCGAGGCTCAGTCGCTTCAGGGCTGATACGATGAACATTGTCTCTGAAAACCCATTGAAAATAACGCAAATTTTACATTCACATGCGATAAAGATTGTGATCGTCATTACACGTGCGATTGAATAGATTGATAAATCTACATACCCTCAGAATACGATTTGTCTGGCTTGCGGCTGAGTTCTTCAAAACAGTTGTCGGTGAATGTTGCAGACGCTGAGCCCTCCGTCGATGACAAAACTCACTGCTCTCGGAAAGAATCGTTATTGTTTCCATCAGTTCCTCGATTCTGTGACGGAAACCGTGCATCTATCGAGCATAACAGTAATTAAAACCGTGACTATAAAAGAATTATGAAGGAGAAAATGAGAAAAGAAGGAAAATGCGTTATATTTACTTTTGTCCATTCGATCTATTTTCGCTCTTCTTTTAACGTCTCCGTACTCGACATCTCGTACTCGATCTTGAGTCTTCTCGGTGCGCTTCATGTGACTTCCGCCGGCGACTTCATGAGACTTTTGCTTGTCCTTCGAAAATTTTGCAAGTTGAGGATGCGATGTCACAAACGAACTTCGAACTTCGATGCTTCGTGCTGTAAAATATAAAAAATAAATGCGCAATCATAATGTCAAAAATAAATTAAATAGTAATTTTCAATGCAAAAGCGCTTACCATTATTTTCAACATCTTTTGTTTTCGGTACGGAATCCTGCGATATTTCTTTTCCTTCGAAACGGGACACAGGCTTAGTCGATAACTTCTTTTTGTTAATGGTTCGATGCGAGAGTTCAGTCTGAGATGAAGAAGCCGATGCGCTCGAAGTCGATGAAATTTCGTTCAAAGATATTTCAGGGCTTGATACTGCTAGACTTCCGCCGGCGACTTCATGGGACTTTTGCTTGTCCTTCGAAAATTTTCCAAGTTGAGGATGCGATGTCACAAACGAAACTGCGATGCTTCGTGCTGTAAAATATAAAAAATAAATGCGCAATCATAATGCCAAAAATAAATTAAATAGTAATTTTCAATGCAAAAGCGCTTACCATTATTTTCAACATCTTTTGTTTTCGGTACGGAATCCTGCGATATTTCTTTTCCTTCGAATTGGGACACAGGCTTAGTCGATAACTTCTTTTTGTTAATGGTTCGATGCGAGAGTTCAGTGTGAGATAAAGAATCCGATGCGCTCGAAGTCGATGAAATTTTGTTCAAAGACATTTCAGGGCTTGATACTGCTAAAAAAAAGTATACGTATATGATTTTTATTTATAACAGCAAAATAACAAATATAGCAAAAATAACACCAAACATACCCGAATTGTCCTGTACATTTTCCATGGTAGGTACCGACATCAACTCTTTTAATGATTTTTTTTAAATTGTTTTTTCGCTGTAATCAGCTTTCGCTTTTTGATTTTCTTCCACATCCGTCGTGAACGCGTATTGCTCACTATGCAATTTTTTCAACCTCGTTAACGCTATATTGTACGTTTCTGTAAAATACAAACAGAGAAATCTGTGTATCATTGTCAAATAAGTTTGTCGAAGCGAAAGCAGAGATGTTCAAACTTTTTTTCTCTTGCCACAGGATTGAGACCGAAGGACTGACCGAAGGACAAGAAAATGTGCCATGCGAAGCCAAAATTGATTCAGTCCTTCGGTTTGAATCCTGCGGCATGGAAAAAAAGTTTGCCCATCTATGCTTTCACTTCGACAAACTTGATGGTACCATAAAAATTTTTTTTTCAAAGAGAAAAAAATTATTAATTTTTTGGGTGACGCAATCTGTTTAAAAAAAACTTTTCAGTACAAACTAACCTGCGCCTCCCCTAATTTTTACATCCCAATGTGGCCAATCGTTCGGAGGAGATTTGCGTTTTTCGACGAGGTGTTGTAGATTTTTACATACACTTGCAGTGTATGGAGGCGGCGGATACTTTATTCGGCATACATCCGCCGAGCGGTCCCACCAAACCCATTTCGTCGGTATGATGTCGATATCCAAAACTCCTTGCTTTTGGCTTTGAATAAATTCAACTAATTGAAAGACATGTAAACTTTCATCCTCACTCGAGATACCTGTAGAATGAAAATAAAATTATTCGAGGCCGGACATGTGCGTCGCATTTCACGTGCGAGGTAACCTACAAATCATGCATCTGAAATGTGGTTGAAATTTATGTAAATATTTTTGAATGAACTTACTCGAATTTGATGCACTCGACTTCTGTGTAGTTTTTTTAACACTCATGTTGAAATTTTCACTGATATAATTGTATATGTCAGTACCAAACCGGAAAAAAAACAACCTGCAGCGAACAATGCCCGCGTTTTCGTATAATGAGCCGGCTCACGAAGATGGTGGGAGGTCCCGTTCGGCATTGGCCGAATCACTAGGCCTATCAGCGACTAGGGAAAGCGCGCTGAATTCGAATAAATTTATAAAGCGTATGAAATTTTGTGTGTATAAAAAAACCGTCAAGTGTGTTCCACGTATAACGCGATGAAGAATTCCAGACGCAAAAAAGATAAAAATAAATAAAGCCAAAAAAAAAAACGAAATTTTGTATATAATCCCAAAAACCGAAAATAAATTCTTGAGCCTTGTATGAATTATTGTGCGCTATTTATTTTCGTTGAAAATTACACTCGATGATATACTTCTTGTTACATATGAAGGAAGGGTATAGCGTAGACTTTATTACTTCGTGTCGGACTCAGCGACAGAGAGAGTTTTACAATTTTTTGTTTCACATCTCGAATAGAGCAAGTAATATTGATCGCAGAATGATTTTTGTGTAGCTCCCACATATGAAGCTGATTCGAGGGAGTAGGGTACGTAAAAATCGATCGCTTACAATTCCACAATACACCTTGAATTTGCAAATTTTCTGGTAATCCGTCTGGGAAAAATATTTTAGTTATCATCATTACACGATTGTCATTCAGGAGAATGATATTATCGGGTGCCTCCGGCGTTAGAACGAATCGCCTGCATTGTAATCGCAACACAATTACGTAACCATTTACAACGCCTGAGCGTCGTTTCAAGATTTTTATTTCAATATCGGGCGTTACGACTTCCGTAGGAACAAAACTTTGTTCATGTAAACGACGACAGATTTGTTCTAGCGGTGCGTTTGGTGTTCGCACGAGCTTTTTCAACCGACCGAGGAAACTTTCGAATGGGAAGGCGCTTATCGAGCTTAGTGAACATCTCATATTTGCCGCATCATCAGCTAAATGAATGAGATGATGCATGTTCAAAACTGCTGCGTGAGGTCCATATATTCTTGGTAAAATCTCAAGGAAAGTTCTGAGATATAATTTCGCCAATGCGTTATATCTTTCTGCTAATTCATCTGTGCATAAAATTCGGCACGCAACGTGGAATAATAAAAAATGTTTCAGCACATTCATGGGCAGCAATTTTTGTAAAACAACAGGACCGCAATACAATAAAAACAATCGGTACTCTGTCGCTTTCCACAGTGCTGCAACCTGAATATTCCTCGGTTTTCTTTGAAATTCCATCGGAATTTGAGCATGTAGACTTTCTAAGCGTCTGGAAAGCTCCAGCTTGCTTCGCCTACCGAGCCTATTACGTAAGTCTCCGGTGAGCCAATATCCCACTAATAAACGTTTCATGACCCCGATGCAACATAAGTGCATGAAGTCGAGTACGAAGGAAGTGACCATATTAATCCGCGGTTCGATTGTCGTTAGTATCGATACTCCATTGTGATGTTCGGGATTTTGAAGATGGCGAAATGATTCATCAGTCCTTTCCGGGCAATTAGTATCGGCGTAAACGGTGCGACGCTGAACTTGCACTCCGCGAACTGTGCATCTTTCACATGCACTGTAGCCTCCGTGACCTTTTGTGAGCTTCATAAACGATCTCGCCGGAGTGTCGCATATAAAACACTGGAGACAAACCGTGTGCTGAATTCCAGATATTAAGATACCATTGTTTAAGAGTTCATTAATATCGTTAACGAAGTCTTCTAGATATACGTTAACGCTATGAGGTTTCGATTCTCCACAGTACACAGCCACTATGAATGGTTTGTATACGTCCGGTTTCGAGAATGGTCGACAAAGAATGGGCCACAGCTGAACCTTACTCGATTTGAATAATGGTATTCCGTCAACGTTTATTTGCAAATTGATAATGTTATCGGGGTGCAATATGGGATTTACGTACTGCTGCAGGCCCTTTGAAATACCAATATACAAATATTTTCCTACAGCTGTGTCGTCTTCGTCCCGAATTTCGCGGATATCATAATTCACAGTGTTAGTTTTTAGAAACGTCTTAGACATTTTTGGTAACTGTGGTAGTAAACGAGCTCTTAATATTTGTAGGATTTTGTCTAGATCAGTATGCTTGATACTGCACTCGATAGCCCATTTGCGAATTTGTTCGATTTCTCCCGGCGCTCCAACTTCGTCTGGTTCTTCTGCATACTCTTCTACGTTCATCTCTCGATAATTTTCTGATGCTTCGCTTCCTGAATCGTCTCCATCGTTATCGGACTGTTCTGCTTCATAAACGTTGTCGATAGCTATTGCAGCATCGCGTGTTTCATCAGAATGTGATTCTTCGTCCCTCGCATGACCAATATGTCCTTCCATTGGCTCATCATCGAGTTGGTTGTAATCATTGCTGCTCGCAGCTGTTTACGAATACGAAAACAATATAAATTTAATGAGAATTTTTTTTAATTCAATTTTTATCTCAATATTTTTTTTTTTAAGGGGCCTGAGTCACCTAAAAAATCGAAAAAAAAATTATTTTTTTTCAAAGTATATATAAGTAAAAATTAAAAATCTATTTTACCATCATGATATATATATGTTTGACTGCGACTCTGAATTTTTTTGTAGTCATATATTGTATCCTGTCGCTGAGAGACGCAGTCAAATTTTTTTCACTTGTCGTAGCTTTTGGATCCAACGACAAGTGAAAAAAATTTGACTGCGACTCTGAATTTTTTTGTAGTCATATATTGTATCCTGTCGCTGAGAGACGCAGTCAAATTTTTTTCACTTGTCGTCGCTTTTGGATCCAACGACAAGTGAAAAAAATTTGACTGCGTCTCTCAGCGACAGGACACAATATATGACTACAAAAAAATTCAGAGTCGCAGTCAAACATATAAATATATATCAGGATGGTAATATAGATTTTTAATTTTCACTTATATATACTTTGAAAAAAAAAATATTTTTTTCGATTTCTTAGGTGACTCAGACCCCTTAAGTCCCCCCCCCCTTAAGTCCTTTTATGATCAACATTCTCAAAAATTGAGATATTTCGTGTACGTACTTCAAAGGACAAATCGTAAATAATTTAATAAAGTAAAGTCGTTGAAAATATGTGTGTAAATACATCTAGATATTAAAACTTTCGAAGCAATTGTTAAAAAATATTATATACACCTAACCTCGACTTTGAACATCGTGATTGCGTAGGTCATCAAGAATTTCTCGCCGCAGTTGCCGATGTCGTCGAACTCGATCTCGGGATGTGTTTGGAATCTCACGTTCATCATCCATGATAAAGAAACGTATGCATTCGCGTTTAAATCAAACCAATTGATTTTTACATAGTGTTATACTCCGTCAGAATCCAATATTGTCGAATATGGCATATATGTTACTCATGCACAAACGATGACTAATACTTAACAGTGTTGCCAATAGAACTCTATCACGATTCGGAGAAGAATCCGACGTGAGACCCCTCAAGTCAGTGGCGCCATTGATTCATAATTTCGCCACTGTCATTCTCAAGGATCTGATTGGAGAAATTGTGGAATCGGACTAGAATCCGATCCGAAGTCTAAGTTTGGGAATCCCGACCAAAACCCGATCGGGATTTGTCTGGTGACTGGGACTCCCCAACAAATTTCTTCACGGGCGGTGGAGACGCTGCCGGCGATACCGCCGGCGGTAAGCCCCGAGGCGAGGACGTTCGGGGAAGAAGTCAGGGACCCTGGCTTCTACACCCCCCGATCCTCGAGCCCGGTTACCGCCGCCGAGGAGCTGATGCTGCGTGCCACCTGGGAGCCGCCACGCATGATCCCGGTCGGACCGCGGGAGGCTGGAGGTCATACCTCCAAGGACCCTCGTCCCCGGCCCCCGCGGAAAACCCGACGATCCCGAAACCGCCGTCGTCGATCTGGCCCGAGTGCGGAGGGGGCTTTACCCTCGCCAGCACCGCCACCGACAGCGGCAAGCTCCCGTCCGGTACCGCAAGTGCCGGCGAAGATCCCGTCGCAGATCCCGCTGGAACCTCTGCCGAAATCCGCTCCGGCGTCCGTACCACGGACATACGCCGCCGCCGCTGCGACTACGATAAGCGCTCCGTCGAGAGATACTCGGCGGATAGGCGGGGGACCGATTCGCCCGCTACCTCGGGCCTTGGCTCGGGTGTGCTGGGGCTGTGGAGGAGAGGGGCACCGGTACTCGCAGTGCCCGCGTGGACCGCCCGCCACGACCTTCTGCAGGCGTTGTGGCCGCAAGGGTAAGACCTTGCGTACTTGCCCCGCCTGCAACGGTCAGTGGCAGCGTGAGGGGCCTTACGTGGCGAGAGCGGGCAGCAATGTTCCGTGGGGAGTGTTGAGGGAGGCCCGAGCTGCGAGGCCTAAGCCTCAGAGCTCGGTTCGCCCCGAAACGGCACCCCCCGCAGTACAGACTGCAGTAGCGGCCCCTGAGCCGCCCACAGGCCCAACCAGCCGCCAACGCCGTCGTCAGAGGCGCAGGGGATCATCCCGAGCCCTACCGGGACCTCAGGCTCACGTATAAGAGCCGGGAGTGGTGATCTCGCGTTGCTCTCGCCTTGTAGGCCGTTAGGCCTCGGTGATTGAGCCGCTGGAGGTCAAGTTCTCGCATCCGACTTCGGTCGTGGTTCCCGTTTTACAGGCCGAAAGGCCTAGGATCTCGCCACGCTCTCGCATACAGCAAAAGCTGTCGTTCTCGTCATACAGGCCGAAAGGCCTAGGATCTCGCCTTGCTCTCGTATACGGCTTATGCCGTAGTTCTCGCCATACGGGCCGAAAGGCCTAGGATCTCGCCGAAGGAACAACTCTTTGCTCCCGCCATGGATCTCGCAACGTTATCACGCTTCACGATGGGTGACGCTGCAAATACGGTAACGTAAAACATTTATTCGACTACTTGTGATTGTCCTTGGACTCCTGTGTTGTCGAATTGCTTTCTCGAATCACGATCGAGCCCTCATTGGACTCTCGTGCCGCGATCGAGACGTGGTCTCTCGCAGGTTCTCGCTTACCCCCAAAATGTATTGTTCTCGACTGGTAACGGTGGGTAAGACTTCGCTGCGACCGCAATACGGGCAGTGATTTGGGCAATAAAGCCAAGTTCTCGTAACGCGATTGAGACATAGTCTCTCGTGAAGTTCTCGCATTACTGACGAATTACTGATAATTTGTCCTCAACCGGCAACGGTGAGTAAGAGATTGCTGCTACCGAAATACGGGCAGTGATCCTTGTAATGGTTCTCGCGCCGAGAGGACAACACTTTCGTGCTGTCGACAGCTTCTCCTCGATGGGAATCGCGAATAATCGCTGATCAACCACGGAGGATATGTGTCGCTGTTGATAGGCGCTACGCCTATCAAGATCTCGAAGCGTTCCCGTAACCTCCTCAGGTTAACACCAAGTACCGAAGTACTTGAGTGACAGGTCCCGTGATCTTTGGATCGGCTACCGTTTTGAACTCTAGTTCGAAACCTCCCCTAAGGGGTGAGGAGTTGTGACGTGATTTTTCGAATCACCGTCACACAAAAACCAAAAACAACATTAATACCGCAAATTACCGTTCTATAGATCTCGCTTATTGTCTCTCGCTACTTCCAGTACGATTCAGCTCTTCCAGATGCAGTTTCGTTATCGTCAATATTCAGTTCATGCATTCAGTCAGTTTTGTTCAGTTACAGTTAGTCGAGATCTCGAAGCTATTCGGTGGTGCGAATCTCGAAGTACTGAGATACCCGAATAGTGGAGAGTCTCGACGAGGTTTCGTTGCGAATACGCCACAGTCCGGTGCAAGTCCGGCACTCTCAAGGTGAGGTTTGGTGTGTTGGAGAACAGGCGGAGGGTTTAGTTTTGTCCGGACAAGGCAGGAGTACCTTGTGCCGTGTATTTTGAGTAAAGAAGTTGAGTAGAGCCTTGTTTTCACGCACCGAACGGAGAGTAGCGATCGCAACGATCCTCAAACATTGCCGCTTCCGTACAGCCCATCTATCGATTACCGTCTAGATCCCGTAGCGAAGTAGCTTGAGAGGGCAGTAGCTACCGGTTAAAGTTCCCGAAATAATGATAATGACCGATTACGCGCCTTATCATAGGCAAATCAGTCTACCGAGAGCCGCCCTAGAGGCAACTCGGGCTCTCTCTCGCACTCCCGTTATCGCGGCTCCGGCCGATCGTGTGTTCTCGTGTGTGTGTGTCGTGAGTCGCGCGTAGCGTGGGTCTCACTCTCGCTGCCGCGGACTCCGATACTCGGCTCTCGCTCGTGTTCGTGTGTTTCGTGCTACCTGTCACTTTCACGTACGCTCGCGTTCAGCGTACGGTCGAGAGTGACAGTTCGTGATAATTCCGATACGAATTATATCCGAATTTTGTGAGCGAGATGCATTCGAAAGAATGCTCTCGTAGTGCAGTTCGTGATCAAGTTCTCGTGACGTCGAAAGACGCGGATCCCGCAAAATAATGGATTAAGTTCTGCTGTTTCGGTGAGTTTATCGTTAGATAATTTTCTCGATCGCGAATAGAAATTAGTTGAGCTGCTCGCCTCGATCGCTCGATCGGCTGAGCACTTCCCGCTGCACTTCGGTGCGATCTCGTGGCTTCTGAGCCTGATACATAATTGTTCTCGTTATTCGTGTTGAGATTCCGTTTTCGATCGCGTACGCTATTCTGTTGGCCTCGGATTGCGACCCTTCTACCAAAACCCGCATCCTGAGTAGCCGTGCATTTCCGTAACCGTGTGCTCTCGTGAGTGTCATCGGTGGATATCGATGCGAGCCTTAGCTCGCGGATCTCGATGCGGGAGTCGGCTCACTCCACCGACTCCCAGGTTAGTCCGGTTGATAATACCAGCGAAACAAAATTAACATTGCTTTTGTGTGTTTGTGCATCGTCCATTGAGTTTTGGGCCGGTTTGGTAAGTTCCGGTGAAACAAAAATTAGCCATGGAGATCGGCCACTCCACCGATCTCCCGTTTAGTCCGGTTCGCTAATACCGGCGATACAAAAATTAACTGGCGCCCCCGGGACCATCGATGCATTCGCGAGAGTGGGCGGCCGAAGGTGGCGTTAAGTTTCGTTCGCGTATAACTCCCGTTCGGTTTGAGTTTTCGATTTCGTTCTTTTTGCTTTGAAATTAAGTTTAAAGTTCCGCGTTTCGGATTCTAGAAATAAACGTCACAGCGAGTTGCATCAAATGAAAAGTGTCATAGAAGCTTTATTGTCCGAATTAGTGCCCTTAATTCAGAAAATATGGTTTCGAATTAAAAAATTGATTTTTGCAATATGAAAATTATTAAAAAATTGATTTTTGCAATATGAAAATTATTAAAAAATTGATTTTTGCAATATGAAAATTATTAAAAAATTGATTTTTGCAATATGAAAATTATTAAAAAATTGATTTTTGCAATATGAAAATTATTAAAAAATTGATTTTTGCAATATGAAAATTATTAAAAAATTTAAACAATTAAAAAATAATAATATTGAATTTTCACTTGTTTTTTCGAATACGGTTTATTGATTCGAATAGAAAATATTCTATTCAATTTTCTTGTAAAATCAAAACTGTGGTAGTTACGTGTAGTGTTTACGCATTACAAACTTATCAGAGCGCGTACTGATAAGCGAGTTGCATCGAATGAAAAGTGGCATAGAAGCTTTATCGTCCAAATTAGTGCCCTTAATTCAGAAAATATGGTTTCGAATAAAAAAATTAATTTTTGCATTATGACAATTATAAAATGATTCAAACAATTGAAAAATAACAATTTCGTATGCTCACTTGTTTTTTTCGAATATAGTTTTTGCATTCGAATAGAAAAGGTTCCATTCAATTTTCTTGTAAAATCAAAACTGTGGCAGTTACGCGTAGTGTTTACGCATTACAACCTTATCAGAGCGCGTACTGATAAGCGAGTTGCATCGAATGAAAAGTGTCATAGAAGCTTTATCGTCCAAATTAGTGCCCTTAATTCAGAACATATGGTTTCGAATAAAAAAATTGATTTTTGCAATATGAAAATTACTAAAAAATGTAAACCATTAAAAAATAATAATTTTGAATTTTCACTTGTTTTTTCGAATACAGTTTATCGATTCGAATAGGAAAGATTCCATTCAATTTTCTTGTAAAATCAAAACTGTGGCAGTTACGCGTAGTGTTTACGCATTACAACCTTATCAGAGCGCGTACTGATAAGCGAGTTGCATCGAATGAAAAGTGTCATAGAAGCTTTATCGTCCAAATGAGTGCGCTTAATTCAGAAAATATGGTTTCGAATAAAAAAATTGATTTTCGCAATATGAAAATTATTAAAAAATGTAAACAATTAAAAAATGATAATTTTGAATGTTCACTTGTTTTTTCGAATACAGTTTATCGATTCGAATAGGAAAGATTCTATTCAATTTTCTTGTAAAATCAAAACTGTGGCAGTTACGCGTAGTGTTTACGCATTACAACCTTATCAGAGCGCGTACTGATAAGCGAGTTGCATCGAATGAAAAGTGTCATAGAAGCTTTATCGTCCAAATTAGTGCCCTTAATTCAGAAAATATGGTTTCGAATAAAAAAATTAATTTTTGCATTATGACAATTATCAAATGATTCAAACAAATGAAAAATAACAATTTCGTATACTCACTTGTTTTTTTCGAATATAGTTTTTGCATTCGAATAGAAAAGGTTCCATTCAATTTTCTTGTAAAATCAAAACTGTGGCAGTTACGCGTAGTGTTTACGCATTACAACCTTATCAGAGCGCGTACTGATGAGCGAGTTGCATCGAATGAAAAGTGTCATAGAAGCTTCATCGTCCAAATTAGTGCCCTTAATTCAGAAAATATAGTTTCGATTAAAAAAATTAATTTTTGCAATATGAAAATTATAAAACTGTTTAAACAATAAAAAAATGATAATTTCAAATTTTCACATTTTTTTCGAATATAGTTTATCGATTCGAATAGAATAGATTCCATTCGATTTTCCCGTAAAATGAAAACTTTGTTGCATACGCTTAATTAACATGCTTTGCAACCTTATCACAGCTCATGCTGACAAAGGAATCGCAATAAATGAAAAGTGTCACAGAAGTTTTGTCGTCCAAAATAATGTACTTGATTCGGAAAAAGTAATTGCCGATGAAAAAATGTATAATTTATTCCGAATCAAGTACAATATTTTGGACAACAAAGCTTCTGACACTTTATTTCATGCGACCCCTTGATCAGTACGCGTTACGATAAGGTGCATGTCATTTAAGCATATGCAACAAAGTTTTCATTTTTCGGGAAAATCGAATAGAATCTATTCTATTCGAATCGATAAACTGTATTCGGGAAAAATGTGAAAATTTGAAATTATCATTTTTCTATTGTCCAAACATTGTTATAAATTTTTCATTGAAAAAATTATAACTTTTTTCATCGGTAATTATTTTTCCCAAATCAAGTACAACATTTTGGACGACAAAACTTCTGTGACACTTTTCATTTGTTGCGATTCCTTTGTCAGCATGAGCTGTGATAAGGTTGCAAAGCATGTTAATTAAGCGTATGCAACAACGTTTTCATTTTACAGGAAAATCGAATAGGATCTATTCTATTCGAATCGAGAAACTCTATTCGGGAAAAATGTGAAAATTTGAAATTATCATTTTTTTTTATTGTTCGAACATTGTTATACATTTTTTATTAGAAAATTATAACTTTTTTCATCGGCAATTATTTTTCCCGAATCAAGTACAACTTTTTGGACGACAAAACTTTTGTGACACTTTTCATTTGTTGCGATTCCTTTGTCAGCATGAGCTGTGATAAGGTTGCAAAGCATGTTAATTAAGCGTATGCAACAAAGTTTTCATTTTACAGGAAAATCGAATAGAATCTATTCTATTCGAATCGATAAACTATATTCGAGAGAAATGTGAAAATTTGAAATTATCATTTTTTTATTGTTTGAACATTGTTATAAATTTTTCATTAGAAAATTATAACTTTTTTCATCGGCAATTATTTTTCCCGTATCAAGTACAACTTTTTGGACGACAAAACTTCTGTGACACTTTTCATTTGTTGCGATTCCTTTATCAGCATGAGCTGCGATAAAGTTGCAAAGCATATTAAATAAGCGTATGGAACAAAGTTTTGATTTTACCAAAAAATGTAATAGAATCTTTTTTTTTCCGAATCAATAATTAATCAATCATTCATTCATTTATTGATATAACTATAAATTAGCTCTTATCAGTTGCCTTGTGCGTTCGATATTTTTTATGTAATCTGCGAAGAAAGTGTTATTTTCACCTACGCAACATGCGTATCGACGAAAAAAATGCTTCCGAACGAATTTCCGAAGTATAAATGCTACAAAACTAACAACTGCAGACAACAAAGATAGGAAAGCGTTTTTTCATTCTGCATAAATTGGTATGCCGTTTTCACACCTGTTCATTTCCATATTTTTTTTGGAATGCTGGGAAATACGGAACACAGTTTTATGCAATTTTTCATATTTTCCCGCATTGTAATAGATAAGTTTTACCTCTAACTATTTTGCACCGATTAACGACCCCCTGGCGCGCGGTGAGGTCAACATCGCCGGTACATCGTAAGGCCCGGTTTTTCCGATGTAGGTGGCATTGACGTAGGCGCCTTTAGTATCTGGGCGACTGTTTTAATCGTTTCCAATCAGAAAATCACTAAAAATGGTTAAAAATGAAGTATGGGATTTGTAATGTTTATTTTTGACATTTGCAATTTCACAGTGATTTTATCGACAGCATTTCATTGTAATTACAAAAAAGTAGATTTTTCACGATTTTCGTAGTAATCCTTTCTCGCTCTAATTTCGGTACTTGCCACAATGACAGCCATTGTAAAAAGGGTGTGCCCGGAGAACGTAGCGAAACTTAGAGAGTGGATTGCGAAAAGTTTTCAATTTTTTTTTCTTATCATTTATATTCCTAATAATTATTTTTTCGTAATATTATTCGTAGTTATTATCTTTTTTTCATAGCTTTGTAGTTCTTATAATTTTTTTAGAGTATTTGTAGTTTTTATAATTTTTTCATACAATTTGTAGCTTTTATCATCCTTTATAATACCGTTCATTTTTTTAGTCTTTATTGTTAGTATTTAATTACGTTTTTTAAAAATATTTTCTCCTTTCTTTTCTTTGATTGGTATTTATTTTTGTAGTATTATTTTTGTAATTCTCTTTACAAATATTGCTACGTGTCCTCTGTTGCACAAACTCTTGGTTGTTTTTGGGAGTGGTCGGTGAAATTATGCCGAATAATAAATTTTCGGTAGGGGAGGCCCAGGAGATGGTGCGATTGCTTCATGGGGGTCTCAGTTTAAGACAAATACGAGATTCCTTTGTGGTTCTGGACGCGGGCCGTCCTGTTCCCTGTGTGCAAACCATCCGTGCCACTATCAAACGGTTTGATGACCGTGGCTGCCTCCAACCGACCCACCGCAAAGTTATTCAACCGAATAGACAAGTCCCGGAAGAAAAAAAAATCCAAGTGTGTGCATTAGCAGAGATCGGCCGACATCCAGCATCCCAGATAGCGCAGATGGTGGAGATTTCCAAATCGTCGGTGAATAAAATTCTCCACGCGGAAAAATACTTCGCGTATAAGGCCTTCAGTGTGCAAAAACTTTTCAACGCTGATCATGAGCCACGCATGGTGTTCTGTGAAGAAATGATGGACATGATCAACAACGACGAAGGCTTGCTCTCCCGGATTCTTTTCACCGACGAGGCTACTGTGGAAGTCTCAGGACATCCGAATAGGCAGAATTTCCGAATATGGTCCAGAGCGCATCCACATTTTATCGTTGACGCGAAGACTCAGTACCGAGCCAAAGTCAACGTTTGGGCTGGGATCATCGGAGACCGAATTATCGGCCCATTTTTTATCGATGGGACCTTAAACGGTGCAATGTATCGCGAACATCTCGAGGACCATGTGATACCTGCGTTACGAGAAATCATGCCAATCGTAAGTGCATTTGAAATTATTAACACAGAAAAACTCACAAAAAAATCTTTCTTAGCAAATAAAAATCTTCTCCGCAGTGAAAATTCTCATTCCAATAACTTTGTAAAGATTGTTTCACTGTGTAGGTTAAAAAAAATTAGAGAAAAATATTTCCCTTAGCAATAAAAACTGCCGCAGCAGTTAAAATTTTGATTTCAATAACTTTGTGATTACAATTACCCTGCGTAGATGAAAAAATAACAGGAAAATCTCTTTCTTAGCAAAGAAACATCTTCTCCGCAGTTAAAATTTGTATTCCAATACTTTATAAAGATAATTTTGGTGTATAGGGTAAAAAAATACACAGATGAATATTTCTTTTGGAATGAAAAACCACCACCGCAGTTTAAATTTTGATTTCAATAACTCTGTAATTACAATTACCCTGCGTGGATGAAAAAATCACAGAAAAATCTTTTCCTGATGAAAGAAAAATCTTCTCCGCAGTTAAAATTTGTATTCCAATACTTTATAGAGATAATTTTGCTGTATAGGGTAAAAAAAATCTACGAATGAATATTTCTTTTGGAATGAAAAACCTCCACCGCAGTTAAAATTTTGATTTCACTAACTTTGTAATTACGACTACCCTGCGTAGATGAAAAAATCACAGAAAAATCTTTTTCTTAGCAAAGAAAAAACTTCTCCGCAGTGAAAATTTGTATTCCAATACTTCATAAAGATAGTTTTACTGTATAGGGTAAAAAAATCTACCGAAGAATATTTCTTTTGAAATGGAAAACCTCCACCGCAGTTAAAATTTTTATTTCACTAACTTTGTAATTACGACAACCCTGCGTAGATGAAAAAATCACAGAAAAATCTTTTCCTGATGAAAGAAAAATCTTCTCCGCAGTTAAAATTTGTATTCCAATACTTTATAGAGATAATTTTGCTGTATAGGGTAAAAAAAATCTACGAATGAATATTTCTTTTGGAATGAAAAACCTCCACCGCAGTTAAAATTTTGTTTTCACTAACTTTGTAATTACGACTACCCTGCGTAGATGAAAAAATCACAGAAATATCTTTTTCTTAGCAAAGAAAAAACTTCTCCGCAGTGAAAATTTGTATTCCAATACTTCATAAAGATAGTTTTACTGTATAGGGTAAAAAAATCTACTGAAGAATATTTCTTTTGAAATGGAAAACCTCCACCGCAGTTAAAATTTTTATTTCTCTAACTTTGTAATTACGACAACCCTGCGTAGATGAAAAAATCACAAAAAAATCTTTTTCTTAGCAAAGAAAAATCTTCTCCGCAGTAAAAATTTGTATTCCAATACTTTATAAAGATAGTTTTACTGTATAGGGTAAAAAAAATCTACAGAAGAATATTTCTTTTGGAATGGAAAACCTCCACCGCAGTTCAAATTTTGATTTCAATAACTTTGTAATTACAATTACTCTGCGTAGATGAAAAAATCACAGAAAAATCTTTTTCTTAGCAAAGAAAAATCTTCTCCGCAGTTAACATTTGTGTTCCAATACTTTATAAAGATAGTTTTACTGTATAGGGTAAGAAAAATCTACAGAAGAATATTTCTTTTGGAATGTAAAACCTCGATCACAGTTAAAACTTAGGTTTCAAAAGGGTACTTTTAAAATGTTCACTTGACCCACTTGATAACTTCTAAAAGTACTCTGTAAAAGAATGCTCCGGAGCAGTTTGAATTTTTGTGTTTAAATCATTTTGTAAAGGGAGTCACAGTGCAGAGTCAAAACAATATTCAAAAAATATTTTTCTTTGGAAGAGGCAATTTTTTCAGCAGATCAATCTTTGCCTCTAACTGTACTTACATCTGGGAATAATTAAAAAATTTCAGAACGATGTGTGGTATCAACACGATGGAGCACCTCCGCACATCACTTTGGCTATGAGGGAATTGCTCAACGAGCACTTTGGTGGTCGCTGGATCGGTCGTTTCGGCCCAATGTTGTGGCCTCCTCGCTCGCCGGATCTAACTCCGTTAGACTTCTTCCTGTGGGGCCACACGGAAAGCCAACTCTACAACACCCCCGTCGCAGATGCAGCCGACTTGCAACAACGCATCTCCCACATTCTTGGTGACATCACGCCGCAACAACTCCGGAATACCGTCGACGAATTTTACAACCGTTTGGGTTATTGTTCGGCAGCCGAAGGAGGACATTTTGAAATGCTCCTATAATTTTAAGTCGTCTCAGACTCGGAAAAAAAAAATAATAACACACACACACACACGCACACGCACACGCACACACACACGCACACGAACACGCACACGCACACGCACACACACACGCATGATGTACCTTTACAAAAGCAATGTAGATAAATTATAATATTAAAAAAATCTAATCAGTAGTTACGTAAAATAACAAATTAAATAAATTATTATATTTTTTATTCACTTACGGTTGTTTATTGTTGGGCCAAGTTGAATAAAAATCTACGTTACCATTGAAAGCCCGTTTTTTTTGCTAGTCCTATCATTATCACAAATTTTATCACTATCGATCACTATTAATTTCAATTCTAATACGATCTCCCAACGTGCAGATTTGTTGAGGTAACACACGCTGGATATTCTGACTTATTGATAATGAATAAAACGAAAACGTTTCTAATTCCGATTTTGTGCCTCGTAATTACTTAAAGCGTCATTAATCACCAAATTATGTTTGCTCCGAAACATTTACACGCGATCTGTCCAACTGACCGCATCATCGTAGCGTCCCTTGCCCCTACCACAGCGAGACCGCTCCCCCCACCGATGCCCAGTAGGCATGTGTTAACCGTTAGGTTGAGACTCACTGTCGGCCGACGGCGGCAGCCAATCAGATTCGAACGCTGCGGCTCGAGCCCTGTCTAGTTTCAAGAAAACCTCACTGTATATTGACGGGCGTATCGTCTGACAGATAGGGGTGTTGGTCGTAGACTAATCAAAAGGAGCATCGAGACAAAGGTTCTCGACGCTCATTGTTACGTGCAAGAGGTATTGCTCCGCGCTGATAACGGCCACCGCACGGGTGCTGGGCGCGCGGCGGCTTGACCGTTGCCGTGAGACGACCGTAGGTTCGTCGCTCTCACGGCAAAGTTACTGAGTATGCCCAAGTTCCCAGAAGGAGAACTTGATGCATACGATTACTTGTAACAATAGCCAAAAAATATAATTCTATGTTAAGTGACCGTGGGACTGTTACAGCAGTTTGTTAATTCCGCCGTCGAATTCAAAATCTGACGCTCAACGGCTCTCGTAGCGACGAGAGCAGCAAGGCACGGGCCGAAGGTAGTCGGTGGGAAACCACACCGTTATAACCTCTTGGATGGGAAATGGAATTTTTATTTATAGTGATAGATACGGAAAAAAGTGGCACTTTTCGATTTTTTAGGTGACTCGGTTCCCTCAAGTATATATTTGTATTTGTAAACATGATCTTGGATTGGAGAATGTTGATAGCGTATAAAAAATGGTCCTTCACGTCACGAGCGTGAAAAAAAAAGTTTACTACTCACTTTCTGCCAGTTACACGAACGTAAGCTAGTCATCATTGCTGCATCTTCATCAAGCGTTCGTTATTTGTATATGTATCAAACATTTTGCGTAACAAATATACAAACATTCTTGTAATTGTTGAAAGATTTCAGTAGTCGTTTGATGAGGCGCCTTTTTAATATCGTTTATTCGATATTCACTGATGACTGTCCAATACGTACAGATGGTCATTCTGCTAAATCACATACAAAGCGATTGGGAAGTCCGGGCTGACGATGCTGACTGTGACGTTCTACACAAATACGCCCAAAATGGAAGAAAAGTGACAATTGCGTACGCAGGTCAGTGAAATCACAAAGGAAGATTATCTGAAAAATTATCCAATTCATATAGATTTATTGATATTCCGTACAGTCATTGGTATTACAACTTGTACTCTATACACAATCCAACCAGTTACACCAAAGATTATAGATATTTTATTAAAGAACGGAACGAAAACCGGTGATTTTCCAATACCCGTCGATTATTATTATATCGATATGCAGAATCATTACTTTTACATTGTGCTGCATTGTTATTTGTATGCTTTGATGGGCTACATTATATCAGTAGCATGTGACACCATGCTGGTTGGATACGTACAACACGGCTGTGCATTATTCGCTTTTTTGGGGTGAGTCAAAGTTCAATTCATTGTTTTCTTCGAAATAACATCTACCCGCAAATGACATGCTTTGTGTCAAATTTCTGGAAAGCTCTTAGTCGGATAATATAGTTTGAAACGTAGTATGGTGTGAAAAATGACTTTTTTCTGAAGACACTTGCAGCAGTGTTCAACAATAAAACTGCATTTTCACAAAAGAACTGCTTCTTAATGATAGTCCATTACTAAAGCGCCCAGTATCTCATCCGCCACTTTTGAAACTTTTCCAATGGCGTGAAATCTCCAGTGTTCTGCTAACGAATAAGATCAGAATACTCATTTGAAATTCTCCCGAGTCCATGCATATTTGGGGATTTCACTGTATGAAATGTGTGAGTCGAAAAATTCTAGACGTAAACTCGAGCGGATCAATACAATGCAAATATTGACCGAAACGGGAGAAGTTCTCGATGGAATCCACAAACCGATGATGGCGTTCAACTATCTAGCGTCATGCATTAAAGGACACAATCATGCTATTGAGTGAGACAATTTGATGAATATACCTACTCGGACGAATTAACATTTCGTAGAAGTTCAGAGTTTCGTTGGATACTGTGCTTCATTGACTTTTTTTTTTGTATCTTGTCAGAAATTCAGTATTGTTTTATTGCGGCTGATTACAAAACAGTCTCATATATTTCGAATCGAGTTCAGTATGATGCGATCTAGTGCTTTATCGGAATGTTTTAATACATTCGCAAAATTATGGATTGTTCGGCAATCTGTGACTGCTCGTAGTCAATATTAATTTAATGTACGCGGAACAATAAACGATTAATATATTACGATACGAGGGCGATGTAACTTTTTCTGACGAGTTTTGCAATTTTGCAAGTTGAGGAAAAGTTTCTCGAACGAATATCATAGAATATTTCATTTCCCTATTGCGAGAAATAAAAGAAATAATAGACGCTGGCAGGCATAACAATATTCAGGACTATAATTTGAACATGATATAAACCATTCAACAGTTATCAATGATTATGCAATTTTCAGTTACGCGCAACTCATCGATGCAGCTTACTCGTGGAATTTTTTTTTTATCATCGGATTTAATATGTTTCTAATTAGCATTATAGGTATACAGGTAAAAATGTATATCTGTGTTATATTTTACATTGCTTAATAACTGTATCATTCAGATTATTGCGAGACCAAACGAATTGTGGATTACCATCAAATTTATATGTTGTAACTTAACGGCGATGATCCATCTCTTCCTTGAAAGCTACATGGCCCAAGTTCTGACGGATCACAGTATTAGTATTCGCAATTATATGTGTGTAAAGACGTTTCACAAAAAAAATGACTTGTGTATCTCATAAAGAAAGTATATGTATATATAAAGGAAATATTTATTCATTCACGCAGACTCAATGGCAATTGGTACGGTCTGCCCTTGAAAGCTCAGAAGCTCTTGCCTTTGATGATGATGCGCTGCGACGTACCTTGCAAACTTACTGCTGCAAAAGTGACTGACATGTCCGTGGAAACGTTTGCAAAGGTAAAAATGCTCATTCCCCAACAATCCTGATTGATTTGCTTAAAGTTGTGACGATATTCATAGGTTGCTTTTATATTGCAGATTTTGAAAACTTCACTGTCGTACTTTACACTTCTGCGTACCCTGTAACAACGTACCATTCGGAGATTGGACAACTGCATGTACTATTTCTACAAATGAGGCAGTAGCAAAATAAGCCTACCTGCACATTCAACAGAAAATCATTGTAACAATAGCTACTTCTGTAAGATAATAATTACGTTAGATGGATTCCTTTATTGGTATGGTCTCATACTATCTCGTATAACCTTTGACCGCGATTATAACTGCGATTGTAGTAATAACTGAATAATAGTTGTAACGTGGCAAGATTCGGGCCCGTTACTTACAGCTCGCTTCAGCACTCACAAGGCAATTCCTCAGGACCAAATTATTTATAAGGATTATTTTTCATTCTTTTCGTGAAAAATCATTTCATGTAACCGCGCCTCGGGCGAGAGAGCGAACTGCCGAGACCGGACAGCGAGGGAAAACATCGATCCTTATCGTTGGATCGTCAGCAACGCTAGCACCGACGGAGAGAGATCTCGAGCGGCAGGGATTCTCTTGCAACAAGAGAACATCTGTACCGAGCTTCTACTCCGGACCATATCGTAATCGCCAAATGATGATCTCATCGGGGGAAACGAACACCGCTTTTTCCAGCGACGTCGGCCGAAAATTTCAGCTCAGGAAATGACTCGAGTGGCAGAAGAAAAACCATCGTTTCCGTTCTCGTATGCGGGAAGCAAGTACCGCTGAGAGACCGTAACTTCTGTCTCGCTTTCACGCGTTGATCAGCGCTACAACGTTGCGAGAGAGTCCGAAGAATATTCTAACACCGAAAAGGGCCGAACGTTCGCGAATTCCCGAATCGTCCCAAATACGTAGGGGGTCGAGGTGTCCCGAACGAGAGCGTGAGAAACACGTTACACGAGGCACTTTCCGTTGAGTTTTCGAGCGAGCTGGATCGTCGATTGATAATTCTTGTTATCTGCGGAGGCATATTTGACGAGGTGACCACCTGTATCGTCACGATCAAGAGTAAAAATCATTTAAAAAAAACTTTTTTTTTGTAAAAAATCTAAAAAAAGACGCCAAGTGGTTTAAAAATAGCTTCCAAATTATTTTTTAATAATTAAAACAATAAAAAATCATATGGGCCAAGTAAACTTAAAAAAAAAACCTTGCTCGTCCTCTCTTTTGATGCACCTGTATTTATTTGTGTTCTAAGGACTCACCAAGATATTTTTTTTAAGTTTACCTGGCTCATATGATTTTTTCATGTTTTAATTATTAAAAAATGATTTGAAAACTATTTGTAAACTACTTGGCGTCTTTTTTACATTTTTCACAAAAAATGTTTATTTATTTATTTTTATTTCACTCTTTTTTGAAATTTATTCCATATCACTTGATGTGTGATGTTGTATCCCGCACTTATGAAACTGTGATAGGATTCTTGAATATTCGCGCTCGTAAGAGATTGTATCGTTGCCCTGGGTTCGATGAAGCTACAATGTTCGCAATTATTTCAATAAATGATTTTATTAAACACACGACACGTTTTTTATATCGCGCGAGATTTTTTATGTTACAATTATTATGCGCCTGTGATTAAAAAAAAAATACATCATTCTATCATACGCACGACACATTTTTTTAACCGCGCGAGGTTTAATTAATTTTCACGAAAAAACTGAAATACATAACCTTGTTACTATTTAATAAGCATTTCGTTCACTCAGTTGAGTGAAATATTCGCGGCTAATCACGAACTGTCACTTAGAATTCACGAAATGACATTTGGAAATCGAAAACAACTGATCGTTGGTTTCTGCGTATACTTTTGCGCATCCATGGCTCACGCATGGACGCAACACACTGACAAAACGGGACATCGGACAAACGGGACATACTGGAAATTTGATTTTATCGTGAAAGTGAGGAATTTTTGGTGCAATATCCTCATATCTCTGTATTCCGTGCACCGATCGGCTTGACTTTGGGCTCATTTTAAAGCTTATATTCGATTTATATAGTGAAACTATCTTTAAAATCTCGTTCCGATGTCTCGTTTCCAAGAAAAAAATTGTCAAAGTTTAGGGAGGCACGACATTGGCGTATAAGGACACGGTAGCGCCTTTAAACTAATAAACGTTTTTAAACTACTTGGCGTCAAGACGCTACCGCGTCTCATGATATTGATCGGTGAGCTCTTTGGCCCGCGGGACTTATTAAAGGTCGGTAGTTCGCGCTCGTATTAGTAGACTCGTTCGTTGTTTTGTCTTTCGCGTGAAATTTACTGGCGTTAAAATAAAATTATTAATTTTTGTCGCCGTGATCCGGGATCGACCGTCCCCGAGAAAACATGGTCGTTTCTCTAGGGTCGGCTAATCGGTATTGGTGTCCGTGTGAAAAGCCACGGAACAAGCTCGAATTTCCGGACGAATTCTCGTAGACCGTTGCCGCAATAATATTTTCAAATGTATTTTTTTTTTGTTTTCCCCGCGAACGTGCCTTGGGGACAATCCCACGGGAAGTCGCCTCGTGTTACCGTCGTTCGCGGGAGGCTATCGAGTGCGTTGAGTGAATGCATGAGAGATCCGGAGAAAAATTCAAATGAATATTATTGTGTTTTTCTTGTCGCGTCTGAAATGTTGAGATTATTCATTGGCATCTTATCGTTCCCTCCCCGGGAAAGAAATTGTTATTGTGTGTGCGAGAGTGTGTGCCAAAGAGCGCAAGTTCGAGAGTCTTTCTGCGACGCGTTGATACTGTGTGTGTGTGTGTGCGAGCGAGAGCGCGCTCCTGAGCGAAGAGAAAATTATGTTTAGTCGAAAAACGGAATTAATTGTATGAAAATTTGTTTGGTTTGCGGGACGAGAGGTTTCCTCCGAGATCTTCAGTTTTCCTTGTTTCATATTTTTCTTTAGTTTGGAATAAATTTATTACTCACGTTAATTTCCCCCAGCTATAAAAAAGAGAAAATTATTCGAACAATAGAGCGTCGAGGTTGAGGGTTCTCGCGAGTAGGTAAATTGTCGCGTTGACAATTTATGTTACATTGTATACAAAGAAAAATAGAAAAAATGAAGATTATCCAGCGCAATCATTATGATGGAATTGATTGAATTATAATTTTAAATAATCATTTACAACAATAACAATTCATATATTTTAAGTCAATCAACAAAATAAAAATATGTATGATCATCCGATGCAGGTAACTCGATTATTAGGATTACGACGAAATCGTAGTCGAACTTAACATGCGTTTCATTGCTATTCGAGATGCGTGATGTATATATGGGGATTCCCTCCCTCCCGCCCTCCCTCCGGCACGGGTGGTCGATGGAGACGATACCAATTTCGACTCCATCGGCTGCAAGGAGACCACTAGAATCACCCCGTAAGAGATATCACAATGTTTAGTTTTTTTTTATATCGTCATACTATCTGATAGCACCTTCCTCGACCCTGGTCGGTAACAAAACGGGTAATGATCTTATCTCAAGGGTGCTAGAATCTTAAAAATAAATAAAAATAGGATTCCGCTGGGTCCATCAGTTCCGCACTGCAATCCTATTGTCATTTACCCTCATAGTTTTACCTTGATTTTGAAAGATCATTAGGGTTTTGTTGCAGACCACAGTATGTCACTTCGCCCTAAACTTCCAAGGGACACCGTCTGTATATTAATGTCTGTAACGGGAACTATACTCACGTTGCACAAGCTCCTCCGCTTGCCTTCGTAAGAGTACAATATTGCTTCGAAAATATGGGAAGCACACATGTGCATTTCTTGTGACGCAAGATTTTCAGTTCGATTTCTTGCAGAGTGTTCCTCTGGGGATCTCCGGCCTGATTAGAAAGATGTCTTTTTTATTGTAACGGGACATTTCTCCCTGGTCTCACCGACCCGAAAAGGAATTAATGTCGTTAAGAAAACAGGCATGAGGATTACAACAAAAGATGCTATAGCGCGAGACCCGGCACCGACACCTCGCGCTAAATCAAATTAGAGCACCCCCCTACCTTGCCACTCTCGGGCAATCGCACACGAGAGTAAGCAAGTACCACCGTTCAGCGACCAACAGCTGATTGCGCGTTCGGCCCCCAGGAAAGGCCAAACGAACCCGAGGACTATTTAAGGTAACAAAATCGTTAATCGTCCCCTCCCAGACTTGTACCCGCGTAGAAAAAGAGAATCTCAGCGAGATTCCTGGCGCGAATCTCGGTGAAATTCCGCTGAGGATATTTCCGAGAATCTCGCCAAGAATCTAAGCAAGATCTCGCCGAGAATGCCGCATGTGTCCCGGACCGTGATTCTTATACAATCCCACCGTGCTTCTTCGCGAGATTCTTTTAATCGAGCGCACAATTTTACCATGCTTCTCGGTGAGATTGTTTTAATCGCTCGCACAATCTCGGCGTGCTGCTCCGTCAGATTTGTTTAATCACGAACACAATCTCGCAGTGCTCCTTCGCGTGATTCTTATTTATCACAGCAGAATATCTCTCGTACAATCCCACCGTGCTTCTTCGTGTTCGTGCGGAAAATGGAAAAGAAAAAAAAAATTATCCCAATAGAAGGCGAAAATAAGAAACGTAGACATTTGCCCGAAACCAACTTCCGGAAACAAATTTGAATTCAGCGAGCAAAATCAGATTCTATAGTGGAAAAACGCTGATTTTTTTTCAGCAGACTGTGAAATCAATGCGAGACTCTATGCAGGACTCTTGCTAAGATTCCTTGCAGGAATCCTGCAGGACATAAAATCAAAAAATCAGCGCTTATTCACTGTAGAGTCTAATATTGCTCGCTGCATGCGAATTCGTTACCGGAATTGGGTTCTGGGCAAATTTCTACGTTTTTTATTTTCGTCTTCTATTTGACTAATTTTTTTTTTCTGTTTCATTTTCTACACGAACGCGAAGAAGCACGCCGAGAAGCACGGTGAGATTGCGTGAAGATTTTTCAGGCCGCATTTCTAAACAATCTTGCCAAGAAGCACGATGAGATTGCATGCAGATTCTTCCGGTCAAATTAATAAACAATCTCGCAAAGAAAACCGGTGACGTTGTGTGCGGCACTAAAAAAATCTCGCCAAGAAGCACGGTGAGATTGCGGAAAGATTTTTCTGGCCGCATTAATAAACAATCTCGCGAAGAAGCACGGTGAGATTATATAAGAATCACGGTCCGGGACACATGTGGCATTCGCAGCGAGATCTTGCTCAGATTCTCGGAAAGATTCTCAGCGGGATTTCACCGAGATTCTCGCCAAGAATCTCGTTGAGATTCTTTTTTTCTACGCAGGCATCTAAGAAATTTTAATCGTTAATCTGACGTCACGGGTATCCCCAACCGAAACGCAGCAACAGTAGGTATAAAAACCCGTGCACGGACGCACGGACTCTCTATCCTGTCTCAAAAATCAACTCTAATCTTCGCATTACCCGAATCACCGATTCTACTGGGATTATTTATTGATCGGTTTGCAACGTCGAGAATAACTCTGAATTCGCAATCATTCTACGCATCCATACGATCAGTATACCGCTGACCGTACAACGCTGGGCAATCCACGGCCTCGTAGAAGAAGTTGTGCTTCACGTAAGTGGCACACGGCATTGCGCCGTCCCATTTACGCATCGCTAGGCAACCCCCGGCCTGATTTATTGTAATTCTCGTATGTTCGGCATACGGACTAGCGCCGTCCCGACGTACGGACTGCTAGGCAATTCCCGGTCTCGTCACAGGAAGGCATATTAATTCTCGTATGTTCGGCATACGGCATCGCGCCGTCCCGACGTACGAACGTCGTTGTATACGATACGTTCTAATAAAGGATACGTCGTAATAAAGAATCGCGTATATCATTCTCCTACGATCCCGAACTATCCGAATTCTCAACTCAACATAAAATACGCGATGGGATCACGTTGAGCCAGCCCAGCGTCGCATATCCCTCATGTGCGGATCACATCGTGTAATTTACTTGAGAGGGATTCCCTATAAAGCTATTATTCTCAAAATTGCGTACAGATCATTCTGAGCTTTTCCTTCTTACGTCGAAACGAGTTATCGCGAATCAAATCGAAACACGACTTTCAGGAAGAACGCGACACTTTCTCAACGACGAGAATTTAAAGGGCTCGATACCAAAACGCAATATTCCATACGAGATACGATCACGTATGGAATATAAAGGCAATCGTTGTCTCGGCATTTAAAGTTCGTGGAACTTCAGGCATACTACCCCGAGCTTATTTCATACACATCGTTCCGACATCATCGAATTGTCAACACGAGTGACTGATCCGAGTAGTTGGAGAGCACAGCGTTCGCGCACCGGCCGACCACACCCTCACGAGGAAGTCTCTCCGTGTTGACAACGGACATCGCACTACCTCGACCCTATTCAAAATATTTTCTCCTAAATACCACAATTTTATTACCTCTTATTTTCACACGCTGTAACAAGCTCGTGGTGAACTTGTCTCTGGGTCACATGACCAGTGAGAACGAACAAATTCTAACAGCTTCTAAGCAAAAGTAAAAAATGTTGTGCGGAATTATTAAAAGCAGCTCGGAGTCCGAACTCCATCCGGCAACTCAAAAATAAAAGAAAATAATTTTACGAAGTAACTGCGCGTGAAACACAAGCGCTACTTTGGTAAAATTACATTTTGTGACGTATTTTTCTTGACTCTAAAAACGCGGAACTCAAAAGTCAAAACCAAGAGAAACTTAACAAAAAAAAAAACAGGTGGGCTCTGTCCCCGAACCCCCAAAAAATGTCCCTTCGGGACATTTTTTAAAGCACTCACAAGGGTACACGTCGCGCTGTGCGCTCCGTTTTGAACTTGAATGCACGTCGCGCTTCGCTTCAGACTTGTAGGGTGAAAAAGCCAGTGAAGGGACGGTTTGTATAAGAGTACATGTATATAAAGCGTTTATACGCTAATTTCTTTCGTCTGCTTAACCAAATATTTTTCAAATTTCAAATATTTTTCAAATTCCAAATATTTTTCAAATTCCAAATATTTTTCAAATTCCAAATATTTTTCAAATTCCAAATATTTTTCAAATTCCAAATATTTTTCAAATTCCAAATATTTTTCAAATTCCAAATATTTTTACACATTTTACAAATTTTTCGAATAATTCGTCTGAAAGTCTCCGAAAGGCCTTATATAATAAAATGCGATTCTAAGATTGGGATCTAAGAGAATCTGCGATTCTCGAACGAGACATCAGATATAATTACGATAGAACTTCACAACAGGTAAGTTCGTTTAATCGCTTAATTATATCCTCGTCTCGTTCTCGAGATTACATATGTAGATGTTTAGAGGTGATAAACAATCTTTCATTAAGGTTTTTTTTTATTTTTTTTTATTAGAACATCTTATTCAAATATAGCGGCCGCAAAATTACTTCTTTCCGACTCTATCAGTCGGTTGTAAAACTTGGCAAAGCCCTGAGACTCTTTGGACCACCCTGCTGTTGATTTAATTATGCTTAGATCTATTTCTTTGGCTAGAGCTGTCGAAGTCGCGGCATGCCGTGTGCTGTGCGGAGTGTATTCGTCACCTACTCCGCTAAGCTTGAGCATCGATCTTATCCACCGACTTATAGTCTGTGTGGTTGCCGCCTTGAACGGCTTTCTCGACGTGATAAACAGACTATCACAGTCTTTTCTCAGAGGCTCTGTTAGAGCTAAATATCTCTCCAAAAACAATGCCACGCATATTTCGGGCTTTTCTTTAAAATAACGTATTAATAATAAAGGCTGACACTGGCCTGGTCGGGAAGTCTTGATCAAATCTGGTATTTCTATTTCGAATCCATCCTTCGAGCGCTTAATATTATCTTTTTTTATAAGCGCGAACGTCTGGATTCTATGCCCCGTCGCGAGTGCCATTAGCGTAACAAGCTTCTCTGACATTTTTTGAAGATTCGAATCTTCTACCGTACAGTGTTTCGCGAGAGTGCGCAGCACAACGACCGGATCCCATGTTTTGTTGTACTTGGGCTTCGTTGGACGTAGCCGAAACATTCCCTTAAAAAATCGCGTAAAATCGCTACCCGTGGCGATATCGTTTACCGAAATTAGTGACACAGCCGATCTTGCCGTATTAAGAGTCCCGTACGATACTCCGGCTTCGAATTTTTTTATTAAGAACGTTAAAAGATCGTTCTTATTCGCCCTGCGTGGATGAATTTTTCCGTTCGTACAAAATTCCCACCAGGCTTTCCCATCGGCCAATCGGGTACGATTACAATTCCGCAGGCTTGCTCCGCGATTATTTTTTGTAATAATTTCGCAATGATCGCGAAAGGCGGAAAAGCATTAACTACTTATTGTTCCACCTTACGGTGAACGTGTCAATGGCTATTGCCTCGGGATCTCTATGCCAAGAACAAAACTCCTCGCACTTAGCGTTGGCTCGTGTCGCGAATAAGTCGATTTCCGGGACTCCAAACTCTCTAACGACTCGTTTAAACGCAAAATTCTCTAGTTCCCATTCCGTATCTACGTTCTGATTTCTAGATTCTCGATCCGCATCCTCGTTATTTGCTGACTTGATGCAAAAACTCGAATCTTTCGCGCCTCGCACCATTTCCACAATTCTTTTGCACGGCTAACTAACCCCGGGTATTGAACCCCACCCATACGATTTATGCATGTAATCGCGGTCGTGTTATCGACGCGTAGTAAAACTTGAACTCCTTGCAAGTCGGAAGCAAAACATCTAAGAGCTATGAACGCCGCCGTGAGTTCGAGATAATTAATATGTAACGACTTTTCGCTTTCTTTCCAAAAACCTCGAGCTCCTTCGCCCTTGCAATATGCACCCCAACCGGTCAGCGATATATCGGAAAAAATTTCTCGTACATAGTTCGGACACGCAATCGATCTCGTTGATGATTGCAGTTTGTCTTCCCACCAATCGAAATCCTCGCGAAGAGAGATTGGAATGTGCATCGTTGCTTCATAATCTTGGCCGTTTTCTAAGAGAGCCCGGTATATTTCCCTTTGGAACGCTTTGAGATACGTACAGCTATATTCTAATGCCGGACTATACGCGACGAGAGTACCGACGAATCGGGAAAACTCTGGAATTGTACATACCGTCTTTCGCGAAAATACTTGAAGTAATGCTTTCGCACTTTCCCTTTTCTCGCTCGGAAGTTCTAACAACATTTCGATTGAATTAATATTAAAACCCAAAAAAGGGCAGACTTGCACTGGCTTCAAAATCCTTTTTTCATAGTTTACCACGAAACCGGGCGATCTGAGCAGCTCGATCGACGCCGTCACATTACATTTTTGTAAAAATGTATGGCGCTGTGGACAGGCCGTTCGGTAGGCACGTAAATTCATATAATTGACCCTTGAAAACAAATCGTAGAAGTTTTCGACTAGTTTGGTCTATCGGGACCGAGTAATACGCGTTCTTAAGATCGACCTTTGCCATAAAATCGTATCGAGTTACAATTTTTACCGCGGTTCTCCAATCTTCCATTTTTAAATGTTCGGTTTTCAAGAACTTATCCAACTTTTTTAAATTCAAAACAAATCTGTGAGAACCATCTTGTTTTGGTACCACGAAATAGCTCGATATGAATTGCCCTTCCGTCGGGTCACAAGTTTCAATCGCACCGAGTTCTAATAATTTTTCTATCGCCCGTACGAAGTTGCGGTCCTCAGATTGATTGTGCAACGCTGGCCCCCGAGGCCACGCAGTTTGAAAGACGGGATGCACGGTTACGATTTTATATCCGCTTATGCATCGCACTACAAAGTTTTCTGCAATCTTTTTCCATTCGGTAATAAAATTTTTAAGCCTGCCGGCAGACTTCAATACCTCTACTTATTCCCTTTCGACGACTTCTCGTCGTGAGATTGCGTTTGATCCGGCAGCCGATTCTCCTGCTACACACGCCCGCCTCTCGATTTGTAGGTGCTCGGACCTCGCTGATTGTTGCCCGCCTGATTGGTCCTCTGGACTCTTGCAGGTGGGCTTTTCCAGTTTACCGGACTACTCTTCTTAAACGGAGCTTTCGGCGTCGTTGTTTTCGGCGATGGTAGTTTCAAATCGAGGCCCGCTTTCTCCACTGCTTTCGCCGACTTCAGTTTTTCGGATAAATTATCGCCGAACAGATATTTATCTGTCTCGATTTTTCCCAAAATCGTTTTTGCTCGTTTGTCCAAGCCTGGCAAAATATAGGCTTTTCTGGCCACTGATTCTTTGTGATGAAGATCGGCCAACATCTTTCCTGCGTCGCACATGAGTTTGAGCAGCTCATTCCTGTCGACGCCGTCTTTCTTGTCATTCAAGAGTAGTGTGATCGCTGATCCCAAAGCTGACATCGCTGAACCGATGAGACATTGTGAATCGATGAAATGTTTGTCTCGTTTCACTGACGTCTCGTTCAGCGACGAGATGAGTTCCGAATTCAGTATCGAAGCTTCCAGCGGGCAATTTCCCTCTCAAGAATATTGCTTGAGCAGCTCGACTCGAGCTTCTTTTTCCAAACCGGAAACAATCCCGCGTAAAAAAAAAGAATATGGGATTGCTTCTCGCCGAGTAACTCGGCGTATCTCGCCGAGTATATCGCCGAGTATCGCGCCGTATCTCGCCGAGTACTTCGCCGAGAATAGTGCACTGTGCTTAGGCCAATAATCTCTTGGCAGCCTCTGAGAAGCTTCGAGAGCTGTTCCCAGCTTCTCACCGCGATTGTCTTGAAACCCGTTGAGAAGCTTGGAGAGTCTGTCCAAACTTCCTATCGCGATTGTCGTGAAAGCGTCCGAGAAGCTTGGAGTACCGTTCCCAGATTCTAACCGCGTTTGTTACGAAAGCGTCTGAGAAGATTGGAGAACCGTTCGCAGCTCCTTACCGCAATTGTCGTGAAAGCGTCTGAGAAGCTTGGAGAACCGTTTTCAGCTTCTTATCGCGATTGTCGTGAAAGCATGTGTAAATGAAAGAATAACAAAAAGTAGATTTTGACAAATGGAAGCAAAATTTGAAAAACGAAGAAAAATGTCTGAATCCAATTTTTCTCGGCCGATATGAATTCCCCGAGCAAAGTTAAATGCTACTGTATGTTATTGGTGCTCAAAATTGAAGTAAATCCCAAAAATATTGAAAAATATATAGCTCATCGTCAAAAATATATAGCCGTCGTTTTCCGACATTTTTGCGTTTGAAGAACAGCAAAAAATACATTCTTTATTCCCGCAGTATTAACTTTGATATGACCCAGCGTAGAAAAAAAGAATCTCGTCAAGAATCTTGATGAGAATCTCGACGAAAACTCGATGAGAATCGATCCGAGTAGTTCGCTGAGTTTTCGTCGAGATTCTCGATGAGAAACTCGAAAGAATCAACGATGTGTCCCGGAGGTAGATTCTTCAAAAGCCGAAAATAATCGTGTGATTCTATGGTAAATTCTATCGTAGATCGCAGAGCGATCTAGCGCAGATTCTCGGGAATCCACTAATGATTCCACCCGATTATTAAAGAATTCATGGGAAGCCGGCAAAGAATCTCTCATAGATTCTTGTGAAGATTCTCCTAAATATTTCGAGGAACCTTTGGAGAATCTATGATAGATTCTAGTGGAGAATGTTTAAACAGCTTCGGGGACTCTACGTAGAATCTATCTCAGATTCTTTTCGGGATTCTTATAAATGTTTCGGGGAACAATTCTAGAATCTATGGTAGATTCTAGTAGAGAATGCTCGAACAATCTGGGGAACTCAGCGTAGAATTTATCTCAGATTTTTCTGGGGATTCTCCTCAATAATTCGGGGAACCCTTCGAGAATCTATGGTAGATTCTCGTGGAGAATGTTTGAACAGCTTCGGGCACTCTACGTAAAATCTATCTCAGATTCGTTTCGGAATTCTTATAAATGTTTCGGGAAACCCTTCTAGAATCTATAGTAGATTCTCGTGGAGAATGCTCGAACAATCTGGTAAACTCTACGTAGAATCTATCTCAGATTGTTTTGGGGATTCTCCTCAATAATTCGGAGAACCCTTCGAGAATCTATGGTAGATACTAGGGGAGAATGTTTGAACAGCTTCGGGGACTCTACGTTGAATCTATCTCAGATTGTTCTGGGGATTCTCCTCAATAATTCGGGGAACCCTTCGAGAATCTATGGTAGATTCCAGTGGAGAATGTTTGAACAGCTTCGGGGACTCTACGTAGAATCTATCTCAGATTCTTTTCGGGATCCTCCTCAATAATTCGGGGAACTATTCAAGAATCCATAGTAGATTCTCGTGGAGGATGTTCGAACAAGCTGGAAAACTCGGCGTAGAATCTATCTCAAATTGTTCTGGGGACTATCCTCAATAATTCAGGGAACCCTTCGAGAATCTATGGTAGATTCTCGTGGAGAATGCTCGAACAATGTGGGGAACTCAGCGTAGAATCTATGTCAGATTGTTCTGGGGACTATCCGGAATAATTCGGGGCACCCTTCGAGAATCTATGGTAGATTCTCGTGGAGAATTCTCTAACAGTCTGAGGAACTCAGCGTAGAATCTGTCACAGATTCTTGTGAAGTTTCTTCTCAATATTTCGAGGAACCTTTGGAGAATCTATGGAGAATGTTGAAACGGCTTTGGGGACTCTACGCAGAATCTGTCTCAGATTCTTTTCAGGATTCTCCTCAATAATTCGGAGAACCATTCGAGAATCTATGGTAGATTCTAGTGCAGAATGTTTGAATAGCTTCGGGAACTCGGCGTAGAATCTATCTCACATTCCTAATTGATGCTTGATTTATCCCTAATTGATCCGTCGTTCTTAATTCATTGATGAATTGTGCTCAAACTTTGCACAAGTTCGTACCTGTGCTATTGTAATGTATGCTAAAAATGTCACAGCAACTGTAAAAAAAAAAAATTGGCGTGTACCTCTAATACAATAGTATATTGTGCAACAAGATCCCTAAGTTGGCGTTTGCTGCGAGTGCAAGATTTTAGCCCGAGCCAAGCGATTGTTGCAATCACTCGAGATGCAATTGCAATTTCGACCCGATTTGCAGACTATACTTTATTCACGAGTGCAGGGGAAACGGGCATATTTAATGGCAATTTTGCGGGACGGACAGTGACATGTGAGGTTATTCATCTTCGTGCCAAGGACTCCGTTAATAATAACTTACTTTTTTAATAACTCACATTATCATTAGATATTCAAAAATATCTGTTGAAACTCGGCTTCTTATTAAACTTTTTACATTTGATATTTTTTGAAGGCTTTAACTTAAAATTAACTGGTTTTTATTTATTTTTGTTCATGGCGTACGTGGTTTACTTTTTATTTTCGTAGCTTAACATCGATACATTAGTATCGATAACTTGTCTAAGTATCAACTTAGACGAGTTATAGTTTAAATCGAGAATTCGAGAACCAGATATGTAACCGTTCATATCGGAAATTCAGTAATTAATACTATAATGTCAATATTGTTTTGTAATCAAATTGTACTCGCAAAAGTGGACAAATAATCGAATGTCCAGATATTGTCAAATACATGTCATTCTTAAACTCAACTTTTGAAAATACTATATCAATTAAGATTCGGTGCTGAAAACATTCCATGAAAATGTTGCTGACGGGGGGAACGGTGCTGAAAATATTCCATGAACCAGATTACAAAAATAACTTGTCTGGCTGTAGCCCCGAAGTCATGAAAATTGTCAACGGCATCTTTATCTTGTACCTATAAAAATGTGTACGATATATTAACATAATAAGTGCCGGACGGATGGCCGGACGAGTTATTTGTGTGATCGTGCACTTTTTGCCAGTAAACTTAGTATTGATGTAAATGGTTCGAGTTTTCTTACAACATTATTGGTGTTTGTTTGATTTCTTATATTACAGATCGCTTTATGGTTTGGTTCGGAATTTAGATTGTACGAGTAAGGACCCGAATGGACTGTTGTCACAAAACTCAAAACACTACAAATTTTGAACAATTCGACGGATTCGCGCCAAAGTCAATTCCAAACTATATTTATTAATGATTCGCTTGTTAAATTCAACGTTGAATTTATTCCTTTTTAATCTTTGGCTCTGAACTTTTAAACAAATTGACCGAGATTTTTTTGACAATTTAAACGTGAATTGCTATCTTTTAACAATTGAAACGTGGATTTCGTTTTTTCAAATGATTAAAATGTGATTTTTTTATTTTTTAGACAATTGAAATGCGAGATTGTATTGTATTGTATACAATAATAACATGCATTCCGATTTGTTAAACAATCTGAACCTGATTTTCTGTTTTTTACCCAATTTTCACGCGGATTACGACTTTTTGTACCATGCAAATGGAATCTTCTATTATTCAAACAATTGAAGCGTGCATTTCGATCAGTTAAACAAACTAACTTAAAATTTAGAAGCAAGTTGAACGTGGAACTTGATTTTTAAAATAAATACAATGCTGTTTTTAATTTTTTATTAAATTAAACGACAATTTGATATTTTTATTGTAGTCCCGAGGCCCCGAAAAACTCGCTCGTTACCGTCGGCCATTTGCTGAACGGTGCGAGACCGCAACGAGCCTCTTTGTGAATGCTTCCCCCTTTCTTCCGACCGATTTTCGTTATTTTTCCCCGCATAATTTCTTGTTACTCTTTTGGTATTTAGTTCTTTTACACGCATTAAATTCACTTAGATATTGTATTCTTTCTCGGTTATTTTCTGAATTATTTTCTTCTTAATCCTTGTTTTATTGCATTTATTTAATCTGTTCTTCTAATTGAATAAAATAGAGTTTGTTAATCCCCACCTCTCCCGCGCAATAATTATTGAAAATTTACGTCCCCTTATAAATGCAAAACATACCTCGTTACAAATAACGGCCAAGAAGGACACGGTCTCAGAATAATTAATGATGTCGAACTTATTAATGCAGAATAAGTCGGATAGAGTCGTTAATTGTCGTGTTCGGACGGTCGAACGCGCTTTGAGAGTTCCACGTTACCCTTTCCCCACCCCCCTCTCCCTCCCTTCAGGCAAGAGGCCCAGGCCTGTCGTATAGTTTAAGTTGGTTTGGTTTGATTTGATCGTGTAGTAATACGTCATTCAGTTTGGATGATTCGACGAGAGTGAGGGAAGCGGCCTGGCGTAGCTGAGTGGTCAGAGCATCCAACCGGCAATCGGAAGGTCCCGGGTTCGAATCCCGGCTTAGTAGCGCACCGCATTTCTTTTCGAATTCGTCCAAAAATACCTCGTTACAAAACAAATTGGGCATTAATTTTTTTCGATTCCGGCTTTCTGATAGCATGGGTCTCGAACGAACTGAGTAGCTCGAGTGGCTGGTCGTGCTTGAGCAGCCCATGACCAGAGCCGCACAATGCTCGACATAACATCAAGGCTACATCAAGAGACGCGGTAGCGTTTCGACGCCAAGTAGTTTAAAACGTAAAAAGTCCGCGCGGTGAGTACGCGCGCGTCGAGCGCTACCGTGTCCTTATACACCAATATCGTGCCTCCCTAAATTTTGACAATTTTTTTTCTCGGAAACGAGGCATCGGGACGAAATTTTAAAGATACTTCCACGACCTAAATCGAATATAAGCTTTAAAACAAGCCCAAAATCAAGCCGATCGGTGCTCGCAATACAGAGATATGAGGATATTGCACTAAAAATTCTTCACTGTCACGATAAAAATAAATTTTTCAGTATGTCCCGTTTGTCCGATGTTTCGTTTTGTCAGTGTCTTACGTCCGTGCGTCCATGCGTGAGCCGTGGATGCGCAATAGTATGCGCGGAAACCAACGATGAGTTGTTTTCGATTCCCAAATGTCATTTCGTGAATTCTAAGCGA
Organism: Ischnus inquisitorius; assembly: GCA_963924025.1. Lineage (NCBI taxonomy): Eukaryota > Metazoa > Arthropoda > Insecta > Hymenoptera > Ichneumonidae > Ischnus > Ischnus inquisitorius. Next base: position 11,931,808 of record OZ001253.1, read on the forward strand.
CAGTTTGTGATTATCCGCGAATATTCGTTCAACTGAGTGAACGAAATACTCAGTAAATAGTAATAAGGTTATGTATTTTAGTTTTTGCGTAAAAATTAATTAAATAAAACTCGCGCGGTTAAAAAAATGTGTCGTGCGTGTGATAGAATAATGTATTTTTTTTCAATCACAAGCGCATAATAATTATAATTTTAAAAATCTCGCGCGATAAGAAAAAGTGTCGTGCGTTTAATGAAATTAGTAGTAGTAGTAGTAACTGTGTTTTATTAAGCTCGATGGTACAAAAATGTCTTACAAGTATCTTAATCTCTAGTACATAAATACATATATATATACACATTTTTTTTTTTTTGCGCGCTCGAACTTAAAAGGCCATTGACCGAGGTCCTTCAGCCTTAGATTTTTTTTTCCTTTCTGCGATTGTTTCCTTTATTTTTAAATAACTTAAATTTTTTTTTTTTTTTTCCTTTATATGTAAATCCATGTATTATTTTCGAAGTCTAATGTTAATTAATCAACCGCTAGTGCGGAGATCAATTCTAGAATTGTGTGCGTGGGGAATTTGTGTTTGGCGACGTTGTTTGCTGGAATTGTTCTACATAGTGGTTCTATTGTTTGGAACTGTTGTTTGGCGAACTGGCTGCTTAGTTTTTGTGTCCTGATTATAATTGGTTCTATTTTTGTTGTCTCGTATAACAGTTGGTTTGAAGGGTTGTGTAGAGGGTTGTTGGGATGGCGAAGTTTGGTAAGACGGCGGAGTGATATGGTTTCGGCGGTTGTGATGTTTTTAAGAGCTTGATTCCTGCTGTTTAGATATAGGGTGTGCCCGTAATCTAGTATAGGTCGACATATACTTTTGTAGATTATAGCGGCGTGTTGGATTGCTATTTGTTTGTTTTGGTACGTTATTTTGCGGAAGTGCGAAGCTCTTGCTATAATTTTTGATTTTATTGTTTTGGTGTGGCAGTTAAAGTTTAGCTTATTGTCTATAGTGATTCCGAGATATTTTGCGGTGGCTGATGGTGTGATGCGTTCGTTATACATATTGATGAAGAGAGAGTGTTCCGATATGGTGTGATTAAAAATTATTAGTTTCGATTTGTTAGGATTCGGTTTCAGGCGCCATTTTTTGAACCATGTGATGCAATGGTCTGACAGGGTTTGGAGTGTGTCTATTGTTTTTTCTAATGAACTGTCGTGTGAGATGAGCGCTGTATCGTCTGCATATTGAAGTAGATAACTGTTGAGATCGATGGTATTTTTGTTAGGTTGAGAGAAGTTATAGTTATAAATGTCGTGGCAGAAGAGGTTGTACAAAAGAGGTGATAGGGGCGATCCTTGGGGAACACCTTGTTCTGGACTAAATTGATCTGATAGAGACGAGCCAATCTTAACTTTTAACGCTATCAAACGCTTTGTTAATATCCAAAAGTAGGATGGCTGAGCGTTTATTGCAGAGTTTTGCTGCTTGAATATTGGATGTTAAAATGGTGAGTGGATGAGACGTCGATTTTAGATTGCGGAATCCAAACTGGCCATTCATTAATGCCTGGACGGTTAGTTTTTGCGTGATTTTGCCCATCTACATCAATTCATAAGTTCATGGCATCATGGCGTGGAGCGCTAGTTAACACAGGGAACACCGGAATTGGTTCGAGAATACGATGGGAGCGATGACAGGTACGAAAGTATCGAAGTGTCAGATTGTTTACGCATTTTTGACAAAAGTTGAAAAGTGGAAAGTGAAAAAGTTTCGACGAACTGTTAATACGCGGATAATAACAAGTTTAAGGATGCGTGATGGAATTAATGCCTCCTTGGAGGTTATGTCATGGTGAGCTTTAGAAAGGTTAAAATAGTTTAGGTCAAAATGGAAATTATCTAATTTAACATCATTTATTTATTATAAAATAGAAATTATCTAATTTAACCTTAAAATTTACGCCATGTCTACTCTGTTTATTTGTTTATTGTTATATGTTATATGTTGTTGTTATTGATATACTTTGTTTATTTGTTATTTTTTTTTTTTAAGAAAAGTGAGAAAAAAAAGTAAATGAAAAAAACACCAGCTTTCATTTTTGTTCCTTTAATTCATAATTTTCTATTCAATAGCTAGGAAAACAGCGAAGAAGATATCATGGAAAATAACGAAAAAGATATCGAGAAAAACAGCGAGAAAAATAGAGAAGAAGATATCGAGAAAAACAGCGAGAAAAATAGAGAAGAAGATATCGAGAAAAACAGCGAGAAAAATAGAGAAGAAGATATCGAGAAAAACAGCGAGAAAAATAGAGAAGAAGATATCGAGGAAAATAGATAGGAAAATAGCGAAAAACATGTCGAGGAAAATCTCAAAGAAGATATCGAGGACAATAGCGGAAAAGGTAATCTAAAACCTCGCGATTTTCCTCGACATCTTTTTCGCTATTTTCCTTACTACCTTGCTTTATATCTTCCTCGCTATTTTCCTCGCTATCTTCTTGGCTATTTTCCTCGATATCTTGTTTCCTGTTTTCCTCGATACCTTCCCACTACCTTGCTTTATATCTTCCTCGCTATTTTCCTCGATATCTTGTTCACTGGTTTCCTCGATACCTTCCCACTACCTTGCTTTATATCTTCCTCGCTATTTTCCTCAATATCTTCTTTGCTGTTTTTCTCGATATATTGTTTACTGTTTTCCTCGATATCTTCCTCACTACCTTGCTTAATATCTTCCTCGCTATTTTCCTCAATATCTTCTTTGCTGTTTTTCTCGATATATTGTTCACTGTTTTCCTCGATATCTTCCTCACTACCTTGCTTAATATTTTTCTCGCTATTTTCCTCACTATCGTCCTCGCTATCTTGATTCATTATTTATTTTTTTTCCAGAGCGGGGCAGATGCTTTGTCGTTGTTGCACCACATAAGCGCGGGCTTCGATCAGGAAGCCACGGCAGCTCTAGTGGCGAGATTGGCGGTCTTCACAGCCGACGGCGACAACGAGTCTGATATATTTCTGTAGGTCATTATAATTCTCATTTGATTGGTAATAATTAATATTAATTAATGATGCTGTCTCAACGTGGATATATTAGGCACTCTAGTGTTCACGACATATTCAAAAATCTGAAAGCAAAATATAAAACATTCAAGAGATGTAGAGAAAACATTCCTCTATTTTTTTATTATATGAATACACATAGTGCTTATTATATTTTTCTTAAAGTTTCAAACCCCCCCTTAAACTTGAATAATAAGTAAAGGTTCAAGTAGACAATAAAATGATTTCTAATTGTTCCATTATCAAAACCGGGTAAACCGCACGGAGAAGAAAAAACGCAAGAAACCTTGCATATCCTTGGCGAAGCTCGTCAAGCTCGGGTACCACGATGAAGAATCTCAGGAGGACGAGGACAACGAAGATATCGATAGCGAGGGCTTTCTGTTATTTAACAGCGAATACGGATTTTTTACCGAGAGCGCTCTCGAGAGGGACGACAAGTCGGAGCCACCGAAACGACGATGAGAGATCAACAAGGGTTACAAGAAAAATGAGCTACGATGAAGATTTCTGTAATTATTATTCGTGTACTTTTCTTTAACAATTTGCATTTTAGTTTTGGATCTTGTAGTTTATATTTTTTTTTACTTTGCTGTTAACGACGACAGCAAACGTCCGAAGCCAAAGAAATCGACATCCGCTCCGAGAGCAACGAAGATTTCTTTCAAAGGTTCCAGCAGCGACGAGGACGAAGATTTCAAGCATCAGATGTATTCGTCCGACTACTTGTTTGTACAGAGCAGGAGATGCGAAAGGAGAGGAAAATCACGGCCTGTTCGAAGATCAACAAGATCCGCGAGAAAAACTCGCTACGACGAACAGGTCGGTAATTATTATTCATCTACCTTTTCTGAACAATTTATGTTTAAACGTCGGATATTGCAATTCAAGTTTTTTTTTCCTTTACAGTTAACGATGACAGCGGTATAGCGATCGTTCGAAGAGCAAGAAATCGAGATGTTACGAAAAAAACATAAAGATATCTTTTCTTACTTTATTTTTGTAAATTGCATTATTTTCGAAATATTTGTAATGGTACAGTTTTCTATCATTGATTAATGTATCGTTATTTAATCATTTTTGATCATTTTTTTAATCATTAATTATTGTTTGATGAAAATAAATATTATTTAATGAAAATATACTATGTGATTGAAATAAATATAATAACGGAGCGACGACAGACGTGAAAAGCGCGCGTTATATTATTTTTTAGCCCGCATATTAGCGCACATTTGCGTAACACAACGCATAAACTCGGTCGTCTTCGCGTTTTCAGGCAGCGTTTGGACGACATTTTCCGGTGAACTCTCTTCGCTATCACCATCACGATCACGGAAATCACGATCGTTTTCGAGCCTGTTGTTTTCGCTCATCGGACCCTTATTCAACGAGGCCTGCAGCTGATCGTTTAAATTCGGTTTGTCCTTCGGACCGTTTATCACGCTTGGTGGCATCGCGTCATCCATCTCCATGTCTATATATGTCTATATTCATGTCTTCGGAATGACGCTGCTGTTGCCGCGGTATTTGCATCTGCATCGGAGGAAGCGGTGGGCCAACGCCGAATTGTTGGCTATCTCAGCATCGGCAAATTTGTGACATTTGTTTTACTGGTCGGCGGTGATACTCCCATCGGTGGCACGTTGTGAGGCATTCCTGAAAATGATTTTTTTCTTTACTATTATAGAACATTTATTAGAAAACGTGCAAAAGAAAAAAAAATGACCATCAAGTGACGTTACAGCAACTCGACGCCAAGTGTTTAAGGTAGTCTTTTCATTATGTCTGCCACCGCCTAAGTTTCAGAGAGAAAGAAGAGAAAATTACGAACACTTCTTGTTCGGATGAAAATCTGTAAGAAAATCAACGGCTCGCCGAAAAGATTGGTCGCGCATAATAATAATACCAACATTTTATTAACAAATTACTGAAATAAAAAATCGTGCAACAAATTATCTGACAACTCAATTTTTTTCTATGATGAAAATTATACTTGTTACTTTTTCTGCAGACGTATAGACTTTTCCAGAATTTTATTTCATGTTTAAAAATTGTGTTTTTTAATTTTTTAATTTGTATCAGATCGAAAACTATAAAAAGTGCTGAAAATATTCATACGTATGTAGAAAACTTATCAAGTCATTACAAATTAAATTGTAAAAAAAAAATCAGGTTACCGAGTAAACGGTAGCACTTGTTTTTTTCCTCGCAATTAATTGTAATTATGAAATTTTTTAATAATAACAATAATTACAATTTTTTTTTGCATTATTATGCAAAAAATCTTTTCGGCATTTTCTGTATACTTAAATTGTTTCGTATTCTTATCCCAGAAGTGTTCGTAATCTCTCTCATTCCTCTCTCGCATTTACCCGTTAGACATAACGAAAGGAGTAACTTAAAAAAAGATTTTTTCTAAAGTAGCGTAACGTTGCCGTGTATGCATACGGCAAAATACCGGAAGTATATAGCTTTCAGTCCCCGGATGTCTCGGAAATTGAATATCTGATCCAATTTTATACTATCATATTTTGAAGAGATTGGAATTCCAAAAAATTTATTAAATTCTCCAAAAATTTTTTTTCACCGGAAGAAAGTCGCCAAATACTTTAAATTTGGTCTAAAAATCATTTGAAAAGTACTTTTTCCTAAAAACCGTTAAATAATGTTTTTACCAAAAAATTCAAAAATCGCACCAAAATATAAAAATAAATCTGTAAAACTTCCCGCAATTCTTGAATGGCGTGAAACCGATTAATTCTGAAACGTAATTTCTGCATTTGATGTCGTTTCTCTCTGATTATTTCTATACAACTTTTAATGAAAAATAAATGTATTTATAATATTAGGCCTTGGTTCATATTGATTTGATTTTTTCAAATTTCTTTGTGCACTATTTTTTTTTAGTATATGATTTAATTTTTTACGAAAATATTATGATACTGTTTTTTCAAATAATTACTTTTCAAACAATATTCGTGGCGTCTCTTTTTTGAGATATACGTTTCATTCGAAGATTATAATGAGAGTGATTTTGAAAAATGCGAAATTCAACGTTTAATCTTGAAATAAGAAATTCTCTGATATTATTATGTGAGTTAATTAATATTATGTTGGATAGTTTTTCAAGTGTTAATAAAATCAAGGTATTCCCCGTTTTCCGATAATTTAATAACAAAGACATGGCAGCGAATGTACGCACCGGTAGAGTTACATTTGTCTGACGGTGCAGCCGGTGCTGGTAGCGATATTTGCGTGAGAAGGCCAACGTTAACATCAGCGCCGAACGGCGAATTAACCGGTGGATACATCAGTAGCATCATCCCCAGCGGACCAAGACCCTGCATGTTCGGTGGTGGTACGCCAATCGGTACGTTCGGCATCATACCGAGAGGCACTTGAAGGCCCATTGGTCCAAGCATACCTGTGTAGTTATCAAAATTGTACAAAATGTTATCATCGCGTTCTGTAATTCGCATGTATATTCCTGGAGCCTGTTGCAAGGAGGCTTTTGCGTTATATGCCCAGTCAACAGTGAGATTCAGAGTAAATTTCAAAGATTTCCGAATAGGATATAAGTATGAAAAAAGAAAAACCTTCTCATAGAAAGCGTTAATAAGAATATTTATTTTGTATAATAATAATTCCAAAAAGTTATTAACAAATAAGTTTGAACAGCAAATAGTTTACCGAATCATTGGGTTATCCAACTTTTCTTTACCTCAGACAATTCGTTAATTTTTTACTTGGCCTCACATACGACACAAAAGTTTCAACTAGTATTCTACAGCTAGTCTAAATTGTGATTTTGAAAAATGGTCTACACTGTATGGTTCATTCCGATCGGAAAGGTGCTCGAAAAACAAAAAAAAAAAAGGAACTGTCTATTGGGACCACACCGTCCACGGTTTTCGTACCGTATTCGGAATCACGGTATAATTAACCTCTAGTAAAATTCTTGTTTGTTGCTCGAAAGCTCGATCGCGGTCGAAACAATTTTCGGCGAATTCTCGACGACAAGAGACGATCGCGTTTTCGGGCGCGACGACGAAGCCTTGACGCTGTCGACGATATCGTGAGATTTTCTCGACAATTGCTTCAACGAAGTCGTGCAATTCTGGGAATTACTCGCGACGATGGAGTTCGAGGGCGTCAATATGAGTCTCGACGAATCGGCGACGATTTCCGGCTATTTCGGCGGCAATATCCTCGACGAGGCTTTGCTGATATTTATTTTGCTCGGATCTTTCGACCTCCGGGGACTCGGTTGACGCATTCAATCGCGCGCTACGACGACCGTCGAGAGATTTACGAACATATCACGGTATAGCGAATTTCGCTAATCGTCTCCGACGTCGACGCTTCAGGAACCCTGGATTTCGCTCGTCTCGTGAAAACTCCCGGAAACGGCGTGTCGTTTCTTCGCAATCTCACTCGGGTTTCCATCGACAATTTCGATACGATAATCGCATTTTTTTCACCGTTCTTTTTTTTCTGTTGGGTCGATCGTCGTTTCGGCAATTTCGTTGATCTTTGCGAAATCTTTCGAAATTTCCGCAGTTACTCTTTCCTCGTTGACGCTCTCGATGGCCTATCTCGTCCAATTGTATTTTATTTCTGGAGCGCGATGCTTTGACGACGCTGAATCGACTGGTCGATCGTCTCGTTTATCGTGTCGAGGCAAGCAAGTTTTTCCGACTCCGGCGTCGATTCGACGACGCGCTTCGTCGATGATCTTCGCGACGGCGCTTGTCACGCATTCTCGTCGTACTCGTCGCGCTTTTCCGTTTGCGAAAATTCGATTTTCTCAGTTTCGTTGGCTTTTCTCCTCTCGCAAGTTATTCTCGCAGCCTCAGTGGCCGGCTCTTTTCGCGATATATCGTCGTTCTTCTCGTGAAAGTCGTTGTCCTCGGAATTCCAACCGAAGTTCGTCGTTACACGATGAGACGAGCGGGTCACGTGGTGCTTGTTGCTTAACGAATATTCCGGGGTAACTGACTTGATTTCGTAGTTCGACGAGACGCCGCTCTCGTCAAAGCTCGCGTCGAGGTTCGGGTCGAGAGCTTCACGTTCGTCGTCTTCGAGCGCACTCCGCGCGGCGTTGTTCTCGAGCTTTCCGCTTGATTGCCAATTTTTTTTTCGCCGCTTTTGTCATCAATTTTTTGCAAAGTCGGGATATCGGAGAGTATCCCGAGACTCGGCGCGGCCCGTGATATCAGAGCACTCTCGTGCTCGACACTGTCGTCGCTCTGTCACAACGATTGTCCGTTGCGCGAAATCTCCGACATCTTCTCGTCCATGAGGATCTGGGATGTCGACGTTGGAGATTTTTTTCTCGCTGTCCTCGCCCTCCGACGAATTTCTCTTGTCTTCGACCGCCGACGCTTTTCTCGAGTACCTTTCGTCCCTCGATCTTTCGCAAGTTCCCATTCCCGAACTGTTCTTCAGCGTTTTTTCTCCAATTTCGTTCTTCTTTGCGATTTCCAAAATGCTCGCATTTCTTCGTGAAATTTTCTCTTCCTTGAGCTTGCCGGAAATATCGATTTTCTTCGCATCACCGTGATAGCTCGAGGCTTTCTTCGTTCATTTCTCGGTGTTATTCTCGCGATTCTTGTCGTTCAGACTCGCGTTATTCGCGCTCTTCGGGCTCGGCGACAACGGAAGCGCGAATACACTGTCGTCGGTGTTTTTTCTATCGTTCTTCGTGCGTTTGCCACGCTTTTCCGCGATACGATTGCGGAAATTAGACCGGGTCGTAGACGTTGCTGCGCGAGCGCGTTCGCGGTCTGTTGAGATTCCAACGATTGTTGCGCTCGGAAGATTTGTTGTTGCAATTTTGTCGTTTGGCGTAGCTGACGTTGCCGCAATCGGTGATGTTGCACACGTTGTCTGCCCGCGTCTCGCCAGTCTCCTCGTCGTCGTTCGCGTAATCGTCGTCGTCGTCGTCAATCTCAGCGCCGTTCTCGTCGTCGTCCACGTCGTCCTCCTCGTCGTCGCCCTGGCTCTGCGATTCCGTGTGACTCGATTCTTCGTCGGGACTGGCCTCGACAAGATCGTCCAGGCCCGTCGTCGTCTCGGCCTCGCTCTCCGTCATCGAATCGTCGCGGGCGTTACTAGGATTGATCGAACGACGAAGCGGCGCTCGTCGCTCTCTCGTCGCCTCGTTAACGGTACTATTCTCGTGTGTCTCGATGCGCTTCTTAATCGCTAAACGCTTAGAACTACTAGACGTGTTGTTAACCTGATTTTGTGAATCCTCGCGTCCGAACATCGACGGCTTCTCGTCGTCGTCGGCAGGACGCAAACGTTGCTCCTACTCCTCGTGCAACGCTCGCAAACAATGCAATTCCCATTCGTTCTTCTGTTGCTCCAATTCTCCCTCGGCCGCTGCTAATTGAGCCGCGGAAAACATCCCTTCCGATTCCTCGACGAACTTCATCGCGTAACGCTCGACCGGTATTAGCTGCGGAGAGACGATAGACATTCGTTAATTTAGATTTTTTTTTCTCGTTGACACAAATTCGAGGATTTTTTAACTTCGCGGTTGAGCTTTGGCGATGAATTTGGAAATTATAGTACATCATTTTGGTTATCATTAAGGAGATCGTTTGCTTGCGTAATACCGAAGAGTTCGATTTACGTGAAACTCGAAGAGAATTTCGACATCTTTCTAATGAAATAAAAATCTGGAAAAATCGACTGTGCAAAAGTTGCTGAGACAAGCTGAGACGATCAATTTTCCATAATAATAATTGCAAACAGTTATTAACATGTTAGAAAAAAAAATTGTTCAACAAATTTATGTTTGTGGAGGATTTTTTTTTCGTTAGGAATATTTTTCGTGAAAATAAATTAGGGTAGACGCAAAAAATCAGTTTTTACTTTTCGATGAAACTAATTTCAGAATGCCATTCGGTGCCGGAGAAAAAAAAGAAATGCGAAAATTGTAGGCTCGGTTCTAGAATGTCCATAAAAGGTGAGATTTTGCACAAGCTGGCCCGAGTAAAAATATTATTTCTAGCATCACTGCAAAAGCGATAGTACATCGAAGTTACAATCACTGATCGATGATGCATGCGCGTAAATCTTTTATGAAGAAATAAAAAGGTGTCCGACAAAGCATGCTCAACAAATTGAAAAAAATTTCCAGAACGAGAAAAAAAACAAGAAAAAAAGTAAAGATAATCAAAAAATAAAAATAATTCTCCAGGATTTTCGGCATTTCCACGGGTCACGATTAGTACCCGGATAATTGTAGCCTGAAATCTTTATCAAAGGATTACTTCCTTTAAGTTGAATTGTTAGCTGTTTCCGCCGGATTTCAAAACTACGGGAAGTAATCCTATACTTTGTTCCAATAGTGGCACGGCAAATTGGCTCATAATTTACCAATTTCAAGCCTTGGAAGCTGAAAGACTTGAAAAAGAAACAATACGAACATAATAAAAATTGGAAAAATAAAGAAAACAAAATAATCGAAATTGAAAGAAAGTGCTTATTTTTGTTGCGATTACCCTAATAATTTTACAAATGAATGAAAACTAGAAATTATATGTATAACGAAACGTTTTTTTTATTTTTGTTTTAATTAAAAAAATGAAATGTGGAGAAAAAAAAATAGAAATTACATTTACCACTAAACTTTGTATTATTGGAGTTAAGAAATAAGTGAAAATGCGTTGGTTTTTTGCACCAACCTGTGAAACCAAATGTTGAATTTCCTGTTCGACTTTGTTGATCTGGGCGTTGTCCTCCTTGTCGGCATCGTCCAGCGTTATGTTCTCGTCGAATTCGGCGAGATCGGCGACGGCCGCGGTCTCCGCACTCTCGAGTGCTCCGATAATAACTTTTTCCTCGTTCGGCTGCGATGATGTCGAAGCCGCGGGTGTCTCCGCCGATGCCGTCAATTCGTGTTGCAACCCTGTCTCGCGTTCTTTGCTCTGATCCAACACGTCGGCTATACGAGCGGACGCATCGTTTTCCGTTTGATCGACGTTGAATAGATCCTGAATCGTCGACTGTAAAAATCGAATGAGAGAATTGCGCAATAAAAAATTAAAATACATCAAAGATCAGATGTTCTCGAACAAAATTAGTTTATAGAAAATCCAGTTCTCTGTTGAAGCGCGCACACCCTTTCGCTCGATCATTCACCAGTTTCGCAAAATCGTTTCCGCAATCGCTGAAATCATCGCTCGCGACTTAATCACTTCCCGTTTGCCACGTTTATTGGCCGCATTAGAACCATTATAATTAAGTGTATGCACATAAGGCGTATAAACGGTTTTTTTTTTCGCCATTCGCCGCAAGTTCGTGTGTTTAAACCATTTAAATTAACGCGCTGGTTTTGGCTCACTGAACCTATATAGATGCGATAACTTGAGGGTATGCGACCCCGTCGAGTTTCTCTTTTACGTTTGATAATCAACAAGACGAGGATAAACGCGTTGAGAATTGTCGGCTTACCGTTCTTTCGCTAGCGTTAGTTTGCAATGCATTTCTCGATACGTTCGATAGATCGTTTATTTTGTCTGGAATCGTCTGATCGTTTAGTTTTTACTGGAAATAAATGTCGGAAGTGATTCGTGATTATTTTCGATTCTTAAACTCTTGCAAACATTTTTCAAGTCGGTGTAATTGGATTTTTCTCGAAACGTTCCAAGGTTCATTCGATCGAATCTCGGTAAAAAAAATTAAAAAATGTTTTGAAAATTTTTACAAACAAAGAGAAATGATTCGGACAAATTTGTTGAAAGTAATCTGGACCTATTTTTCGATTCTTAAACTCTCGCATATTTAAAGAAATAACTTTTCCCTTTAATTCGATTTTTCTCAAAAATATTCAACTTTCATCAGAACGAATTTCGCTAAAAATTGATTTCTTTTATTTGTAATTAGAATTTACTTATAAAGAATTCACAATTTAACTTGTAAGTCTTATAGAAAATCATACGACGGAGAATTACCGCTTACTTTGATGCGAAATGCTATGATTTTTATCTTTTACAAAAAATGTCTCAGATGCAATTTTTCATGAAACTGATTTTTCTTTCATTTTTATGATTACAGTGAGTAATGGCACTTTGGATACGGAGTAGCAAAGACGTAAAGAAGAACTCGTACTTACTATGTGTAGTATCTAGGATCGAGGGAGGCGAAGGGTGTCGACCCAGTGCCCAGCGCCATAGCCTATCGAGCGCGAGCGACGTCAGGAACCTTTCAAGGCCACGCTACAGGTAAGTCGTTTCGTATTTGTGTTGCCAGAAGTGATATTCAAAATTTGAAGTTCAATTTGCTTTTCTATTTCAAATTTCAACTCAATTTAAAAAAAAAATTATAATTTAATTTTTTTCCCTTCGTATAAAATATTGTTAATTAAATTTTTGTCAATTAATAAATGAAAGAAAAATGAAATCGAATTTGTAAATTGCAAGATTAACGATTTGCTCTTTTTTTTTAGGAGGCTTTATGTGCTCCTATTTTTTAGCACGCATATTAGCGCACATCTGCGTAACGCAACGCATAAACTCGGTCGTCGTAATCCTCGCCTCCTTCGCAACGTTCGTGAACATGAATTCTGAAAGAATTTCCATTAATGGTATCCATCGATAAATAAATAATACTTTCCAATACAATCATGAGAATACGTACTTTCAGTAGCTTCTAGAACTCCAGGGGGGAAGGCACGCAAAGATCCTTTTCCTTTCGGAGTCATTTGGCGCAAAGTTTCAGCACCTACGATAGAACGCAAGATGCGGCGGCTCATCTCGCGCGCGTTATTTTGCCACGTACGCTTTATATTAAACAGATCGAATTCGGAAATGAAAACGCCGCTTCCTACAACTAATTCGACCTGAAACCGCAGAAGATACGATGATGTGATTCAATAATATACGTATACGCGTGGGTATATAATATACAACGGACCTTGTTTTCTTGCGCGTGGTCCGTGACATTTTCGACCGTGTCAGAGTCGTTTTCCACAACGTTTTCGTTCTCGTTAGCACTTCCGGCCGCGTTTTCAGCTACGTCTTCGACTCCGTCTCGGACAGCATTATCCTCTCCATTCTCTGTGATGCGACCATCCTCGTCGACGTGCAACGACTCCAGATACGATCTATTCGCTATTATGAGAATAAAAAATAAAATGGGAATAAAATAAGATAATATTTTTATATCTACTTCTTCCGCAGTTTGTTACATTAACCGATTACTTCTTGATGAGATACAAATCTGAAGAAAATCAAGTATATATGGAATGTTTTTGCACAATAATAATCCCAAAATGTTATTAGCAAATTACTGAAATAAAAAATTGTGTAAGAAATTAGCAGGCAATCTGATCCTTTTTTCGTGAAAATGATTTGTTACTTTTTTTTGGAATACGTATGATTTTTTTCAGAATTGTATGTAATGCGTATTGTATGAATTGCGTTATCTGTATGTTAAAATTGATTAAAAATCGCAAATTTCAAATATTACATAAAATATTGAAAAAATTCATACGTATTCAGAAACATTGACAAATATTATTCGTAACAAAAAAAAAATTGGGTTGACGTACGCCCTTTTGCCACTGCCAATTGCAAAAGGGCGCATTTGGGTGTATGCGCCAAATGCGCCGTCAGTAAAGCGATATGTTGGTAGAAAGAAAAAAAGGAATAAGAAAGTGACTGATTATTTTTATTATAATAAATGAATCTGAAAGAAAGAAATTTTTCTGACGCGAATAATTTTTGCGCAGGCTAATTGGATTTTCAATTAAACAAGAGATGCAACATGAATGAGTTTACTATTTATTATGTCCTACGTTTAATCTTTTTTATGTGTTGTTGTTCATCGTTAATTAATTTTTTCCAGAGCACGGCACAAGTTAGTTTTAACATAATTTTCAAAATTTATTTAACCAAGTAATTGAAGTCATTTAAAGTCAATAAAATCATTACAATCCGGACATTTTTTCTAGATGTGGTTTTTCAACGTTTTGGAATATTTTGGATACGTTTACATTAAGACCTCGACATTTTTTTTTAAATCAAAACAAAGCTTCTCGAGGAAGCAAAAATGTCAAAAAAGAGTTTGATTTAAATGCACAGTTGGCTGAACTATACAGAAAATTAAACGTCTTATTATTTGAGGAACTGCAAGTTTTTATATAAACATTGTTCAAGTATATCCAATTGCAAAGGACATGAATGATAATGCTTACCACTAGTTCGCAAAACTCGGACCGTATACATCCGCGAACCGAATTTTCCGACGGTGCGTCCATTTTTATAAGTTTTTACGTCGCCGAATGGGATGACGTCTGAAGTTTTCGGATCATCGTTCACCCACAGCACAAGAGCAAACATTCTGAGAATTGTTCAATAAATTCTATTAATTATTTCGATCACCCAATCGCCGTAATGGTCTTCGAAAATAATATTTGACAGAAGCCAAGCCGCGTTAGTCGCATAAAACAAATGCGCATTGAGGAACAAAAAAAAACCACCACAAATAAATGCGGACCTCCAGGAAAAATGGAATTAAAAAATAAATGATGAAATAATAAAATTAAAATGATAGTGACATTGGCGATTACTATCAATTCCTGTTCGTTAAATAACGTTCGCATACAATAATGTCCGATGAGTTTATCGGATGAAAAAATAAAAACTTTTTAGCGCTCACCAGAGAACCGTCGTTGTTTTCCAGATAACACAATACTGGACAAGGGGGAAGAGTGATCGACTCGTAGACACTGGCGACTACCGTGCTGTACGGTTGAAAGTATCTTTCTTACTTGTGCTTAGTTCTATTAATGTGCTGACTGAATATCGGACAAGCGGTGAAACGCGGGAATTTACATTGAAAAATGAGTCTCCGGGCAGAAGCCCGAATACGATCAGAGGACGATTTACGACCGCGAGATACGCATTGAAACGTTCTTTGCTGACATTCTTAACGGGGAGTCACGAACCAGCCAGGCTGCGAAAAACGGTACGGCCAACATGTTAGAATAACTTTTCGAACAGTTTCGAATTTTAGATGTAGATGTGAAAATTATTCACCATAGGTCATTGCAATTCCTCGGTTTCTCGGAATACTCGGTGACGCGTGCGATCAAAATTTTTTAATTGCAATATTCGCTCGTAATCCAGCGGCAAATTTTCTTTGGTATCCCATGGGGTCGTTCTGAATGCTTCGAGATCCCGATACTTTTGAAAACGTACTTTGGCTAGCACATCTTGCGGCGTGTCGACTTCGTCGGCAAATTGAGCATCCAGCTTAGCTTCTGTTATTTACATATATAAAAACATTGTAGTTCAAGACCGAAATAATCGTGGATAAACTGGACTTTCTATTGTTTCTAATACCCTAAATTTTTTCCATTACTGTTCGTTCCTCGTGCATATCCATTTGTTGATCGTATTCCTGCTCGTCTGGCAGAGCTTCGGATACCGTTACAGACTCGTATTCCTCGTCATTATCCTTATTTCCTTCAACACTGTCGACCTCGGACTGGCCGTCCCCATTGGACATTTTATCGTCATCGTTTTCCGACGCGTAATCCTCGGCATCATCTTCTTTATCTGCAAAGATATTTTATCGCTCTATCACAACGATACGTTATACTTAACGTGCGAATCGAAATTAAATCGAACAAACCGGCATTCTTATCCGGAATCCAAGCCGTCTGACATTCCAAAGTTCCCTTTGGCACGAGCTTCACGAGCTTTCGTTTCTGTTGGGCTTTGGCCTGCGCCAACGCCTCGTCGGTCAGCCACGTTTGCTCGGCGTCCATTGGATCCGGAACATCCTCACTCGGTAGAGATTCTTGTTTCTAGGGCTCAGCGATCTCAAGGATTCTCGATTCGCTCGTTTATACGTCTCCGGAAGGATCTTTGCTTCGGCCTTTCTCCAAAGGCCATGGATCTCTCGGTACGTCCATACGAGACATTCAATAATCACCGAATCGGGGAATATGCACAAGACGCGTCGTTTTCCGACGGAGGAATACCGTATCAAGTATCGGGATATTTTCAAAGTACCGAAGTTATCGGATCCCTGAAATTTTTCTTTTTTAATTCGATCGTTCTATCAACGCTTGACAAACCGCGTTGGAGCGAACGTGAAACGAGATCGAATTTGAAAACGTCCAGACGTGTATTTAATACGCTCGGCCAAAAGGTGAGCCCTCGTGTTTATGTAGGCGACGCTTCTCTGTTTCCGTGGACTGGCTCGTCTCAGCAAATTCAACGCATCCGCGGCTTTGTCGAGCGGCATTATTTTCTCTTCCGGCAACCACTTTGAAACGGCGTCTTGGGCGCGTTGCTTGGCGTCCTGGCGTTTTTGTTTGTCAAACAGTTAATAGTTATCAAGGGCATTTATTCATTGTTTATCATCTCATTCAACCAGATGAGACTTTGAAAAAAAAATACCTTCATGTGTACATTCTCAAAGTTGATGAGGGCTACTATAGTTGTAGGCCGTTCCTGTGCCAGACAACCGACGAAAATTTCCTCTCCCCAGTCGTTTATTATGCACATTTTGGGAGCTGACTCTGTTTCTTCCGTCGCCGACGCCACGAATAGCATCGTAGTAGAAACTTTTCCGGCGTCCGAAGGTGCTACCGTGTTTCCCACTGGTGGAACCAGCAACGAAAATCTTGGTATACTTAAAAAAAAAATTCTGTTGTAAATAAAATTATCATTTTGGAGTAGTCTAAAAAAAATCTTACCTTATGTTGGCCGCTCCGCAACGACTGGTCCGAAGGACCGGTCGTCATTACGTTTCTCAGTGATGATAGATTTCGCTCTGGTGGCAGCACGAGAACTCCGGGTCCCTCAAAATTCGTTCCTCTCGGTCTCGGTGACATGGACTAAACGGCAATAATTTGCCGTTTCGACGACGTCTCGCCGGCTTGTAGCGGCGTTTAGGGCAGCTCGGACCCGACCTGCCGTTTTCACCATTCTACTCGCTTCGTCTCGGCTGCAACTTGTGCAACAATTTTTTTTAAATTGAATTTGCGAGTTTTTTAAAAAGATTTTCAGTTGTAAAGTGCAACACTAAGACTGAACAAACATTACTAACGCCGTAACGCTTTTTAAGGACACTTATCATTTTAGAGCGTCACTTAAGATCCTTAAGATATAAAGATTTTGATAATAAGCGGCGTTTCAATTACCGGAACTGGAAACTCCACAACTTTTAACGTTCACTCTATTTTTAATGATATTTCGAACAGCAATAGTCACAAACAAGAAAATAAAACAGAGTGAAAAAAAAAGATTATTAAATTTTTAGAATTACAAACATTGAGGTTTTAATATACTTTTCAGCATTAAATTTATATTTAAAAAAATATGATAATTTGCAATCAAAATTAAAGGTACCGTATATTTTTGTACTTAAATTATGTTTCATTAATTTGTTGTAAATTAAAAAAATATTTTAGCAAATAGAAACTTCATAAATAAATTTAAAAAACTATAATTTCGCTCGGAATAGATTTTGAAATCTCTCCAAGGAGATCTGTAGGAAAAAAAAAGTTTATCAACAAACAACTTATCGATATGATTGATGATCGTATTCATAATGACATGCTAGTTTTATATTGTATTTTTATTCTCATTGTGATATCATTTAGAGGGTTGTGTTTCCATTATTTTTGAAAATGTATTTGGTGTTGTATTTTTACCTTCTACACCGAGCTCTGCTTCGCGAGCATGATTTCCGGTCACGATCGCCATCGTTGTTTTTGCATCATTCCAGGACTGCTGTTAACCACGTAAGCGTATTGTTAATTTGGCTTTAGAACGGCCGGAGGCTTCAGATCGCACTCGGACGCAAATTGCAATTTCTGAAATTACTAAACACATTATTCGTTTCGAGACATTCTTTTGTTTTGTTTTAAAGGCATTGAGTAGGAACCTTAAAGTTGGTTCTCGGTTGCATTTCCATTTACGATTATGTGTACCCTATACAAAATACTACAAGGAAGAAATGCTGCCTTGATTTTCTTATGTTTCAAACTCATAATTCAACTAACGAAGAAACTTGACATATTCATTCCAAGCACAACCAAAAAGAGTCAATCCTTTCACCGTAATATAATCAACTAACAAATATGAGTCGCCCAAATCAAGATCCAACCGTGTCATCGTCTACGACTTCTGTGAGTCTAATTTGCTCACCAAATTCCCTAACGAAGGGTTAACTTTTTCTATCAATTATATTATGGTTGGAGGTTTGCAGAGTCCAAGAGAGGAAAATCGAGCTTGCGAGCGTTGCGACCAGGTTCGAAGGTCGTTAACTGATTTGAAGAATTTAGTGGAAGCCTGCATCGACGTTATTGAGCGCGATGGCTCAGATATCGATGTTCACAATGTTGTGCTTGATCATTTGAACATTATCGACATGATAGTTAGGATTCGCAATGATATTTGAAATATCCCACTTTTACAGTTTTCTCAGTTTTTCGTTTGAAATGAAATTCTATTAGCATCATACGTGATCAATTTATTATTCTTTTATATTATAAACTTTCATTCACAACACGTACCGAACTTTGTGGAATATCCCCATCGAAATGCTCTCGTTCAAAAAGTGAGATAGTCGCATTTATTTGACGATACTTCGTTCAATTTCATTAGTAAACTCACGTTAATCTTCCTAACTTTCAGCTATGCTTGACTCTGAGTCATCTAGCATTTCGCACACAAGTATCGGATCTACAATCTGAACTCACATGAATCATTTACACGTATGTACGTACCGTATAAATAATTCGTTTCTCCATTGTCGTTGATAAAAGTCTCTTACAATACTCGCAGGATCGGCTTTTGCCTGATCCTGCGACGCGAAAAAGCCGGTGATCTTGTTGAAGCGGGAATGCATATGCAAAAACTCAGTGAGACCGCCCCGAGAGCAGAGGAGAGAGTAACCGCAAAGAGATTGACCACTTTTTCTTCAATCGCTTCCTTCGTTTTTTGGCTGTCGTTTACTCGGCCTGCAATCTCTTCCGTTCGAGTTTTCTGTGATACTCTTCGTTGAGAGTTTCGCAGAAAATAATAACTTGTTGACATCAAAATTAATAAATAAAAACGATCTATACGGAGACAAACTTTTTGAGGATACAAAAGATTTTTTTTTAGATGAACCTCTTTTTATAATAGTAGCGAAAATGAATGATGAAATAATTAGTATACTTTGGTATATATGAATAAATTTTTATTTATTTCTGAAATCGTGGTCGTGAGCAATCTCTGCAAAGCGTATGCAATATACAATGGTACTTGAAAAGATGGAATGAATTTAAAAATTTGAGGTTATGTAAAAGAACGTTTTGAGAGAAATTGTTAAGTATTCAAAGATAAAAAATCTGTGAACATCCAGTACGCAAGTATCTTCCGTTAATACATTGAATTGAATCGAAAGAAATTATTTTTAAACTTTCTAAGCTACAACCCTCGAGCGGTTTTGTTAATGAACGTTTACCTTTCGTCGCTGTTCCTAAATGAATTTTTGACGAGAATACTTCTTTCATCTCAGGTGCATGTGGACGTGAAACTCTCCGCTGCCCACGGCCGCGCTGCTGCCCATAGTGTTTCTACCAAATTCCAGTGTCGACAGTGAATTCTTCGATTTCGGACGATCGAGCAACATTACCGGTTTCTCCTGCACATGGAAAAATCATCGTCGTTCATTGCGTCAATTGTTGTTTTTATTTTTTTTGTACAAAACAGAAACAATTGTCGAGAAAATACAAAAGGTTTACTCACAGTATTTTTCATGAGTTTCATGAGCTTCAATCGTTGAAATTTGTACGTAGGTTTGGCGACGATGGGTTTCACGATTTCCTTGTCAACGTTTTTCTCGCTTCTTTCTTTGTTCGATCTAATGCGCGCGTAGTCGCGCGATCACGTCTATCGTCTCGTGGTTAGGCGGAATAAATGGCCGACACTCGGGGTAGGTCGAACGGAGCGATGAAGTTTATTAACGAAATTATATGACCGATCGAATGATCTCGGACGCGAACAAATGTGAGAACAACTTTACAAACTGCAGTTACGATTAAACATGCGTACGGCTCGAAGCGGCACTCTTCCGTTTCATCGAACGGCTACCCTTGACACCGGCGCGGCGGAAAGCTCGCTGATCGACCGCTCTCGATCACGGTTACTAGGTCACTCACGTTCACTCACTCTCGCATTCCTCTCATTCTTCGTAACTTGCGCAATCGTTCGTGAGTAGGTCACGCCATGCGACGTTGCATAATCGCCAAGCGAGGCTATCGGAGCGCTCTCCACGCTACGCGATAACGTTCGCGACTCAGTGTTGCCAACATATGGAAAAATTACGAACTTCGACGAAGCTGCAATAACCTCATACTTTTTTTTGTGCGTTGACAGTCACTGCGAAGTTCGCGTCGTCAATCTAACGCGTCGTGTTTATTTTACTTTCAACAAATCACGCCTTATTTCCTTTCTGAATCCATTCGTGTACTCGACATTCTCAATCCGTCAAGTGAACTTTGTGATTGTTTTCGATGCCACGAGGGATTTGCGAAGTGCGATTAAAAGTTAATCGGCGACCGATTAATTCGCGCATCTGTCAAGTGCTTTGTCGCGTGTGCTTTACGCGACACGGCTAACAAAAAATCATTGTATATGACGATACGCCGAAGGAACAATCAAATGGTACGATCGAGACAATTTTTTTTTTTTTTCGTAACATTTCGCGATGGACAGTCTCTCGGATTTGTCAAGGTGCGAAGTCAACTCCGTCACCTCGTCGGACTCGTTGCATCTGCTTACGGATGAATTTAGGCAGCATCATCTGAGAGGTCCCGACGTGAGCAACGCAGGATTGTGCAAACGCATAGCTGCTCTGGAACTCAATAACGGAAGGCTGAGTCAAATTTGGAAACATTTGGATAGAATCGAATGCGAGAAACACCTCTAATCAGAGTCTCAAGACAAAGATAGCCGAGTTATTCGTACAGGCGCAGAAGATGCTCCAGGAGAAGCAGAGACTCCAGACCGTCGTCAAAGACATGAACGGGAGTTTGACGGCGGCAGAAAGTTTGTCAAAAATGTATCTGGCAAAATTGCGTAATTCTCAAGCCAAAAGATTTTTAAAAAATTACAACAATGTAGCTAATGTAGTTTATGATTTCCAGGAATTACCGGAGCGTCTGAAGATGAAAATATCGAACGAAGGATACGGCGGCAGTAGTACTTTGAGTTTTGGATCCCCGGATCTGCCGTCGGCTCCTCCAATCGATTCGACATTGATCAAATCGACGCAAAAATTTCATGCGAACAATGTAAGCACGCATCAACAAGCTCAATGTGCGAATAGAAAAGATGCGGGAGTATCATTATGCACATTTGCCCAACGATTCGATGTCGTTGCATAACGATACTCGTCAAAAATAACTTCGACATTGCCGTGGAGCGGCGCGAAATCGATAGCGTCAAATTTGTGCAATTGCAAACATATTCAGGCATTTTTTTCGCCTCTGAAGCATTTATTTGCAGAGAGAAAGAAACGTTTTATTTCGTCGTTTATTTATTATTTCATTCAATATATTGTGTATATGTAATATGCAACAACAATTTCGGATCAGACTGCGAACGATGCTCGCAAGATTTTTTTTTTCCTAATTCCCAGTACAAAATTCTTGACTAAAGCGTTGGGGTCTTTTGTAGTCCATGGTCATTGTCCTTTGTTCTCTCTTACATATTCGATTGTATACCGTTGATTAGTATTCATTATATGTATATTAAAATGATTGTTTTACATGGGAAACAAAGTGAACGAAGAAACGATTGCGCAAAGTTTACTGTGTGCTCACTGTCATCGAGATTCAACTTCCGTTGTTTATACTCGAGAATTTGTATGATTTATTTCGTTTAATTCCATGCAGGGGTTTTTTGCCGACAAAGGGAATAAGTATTGTCGCACTCGGTATATCGATAAAGTGGTAGCTGCGACGTGTCTCTGGGAAAAAAATGCATTCCTGCAATTATAATGGCTTTGAAATTTGAGACGGCACGGAGGGGGAAAACACCTTGAAAATAAGAATTATTCTGCTGTGATAGGTGCACACCGAGTTTAGACAGATATATAGAATGACGAAATGTCTCTTAAGCTTACCGATCCTACAAATATTACAACTGTCAAGTACAGATGTCCGGTGAGTTATTACAAATAAATTGTTAAATACAAAGTTTGTAGATATTAAATAACGAAAGAGAGAGAAAATAAAAATAAAGAACGTTACCGATGTTTACCTATAAACATTTTTCGAGTCTTGGGATTGCTATATCTCCGTTAATGACAAGAAACAATGAAACGTCTATTGCGTTATTTATGCTCTTCGATAAAAGTCCAATCTACGACGAAACACTCATCGCTGGAACAGCATTAAGGTACAGATTTGTTACTTATTTGGTAACATTTATGGCACGGCATATAACATGGGAGTGGCCCACTAAAATTTCGTACAGTCCTCACCAACGCCCATTTCGCGTTTTCTCTTCCCTTGTTGGCTTAAGCTCGTGTACCTTCTGATCTAAAACGTCTGATCAGTTAGAATAAAATAATAATAATAAGAAAAAAAGAATATGAAATAAGTAACACGAACGTTGAGCAATGGTCACACTCCTGCCCATCGTACGGCTTCGTCTCGATGATGCTCCAAGTTAAAAATTCATTCGAGTATCAGGCGAAATCGCGCAAGCCCAAGGAATACTTACAACGGTATCATAAACGAATAAAAGAAAAATTGATAGATCCTCTATCAATAACTCGCCCGCGAGTCTTTTGTGTCTTAATCGTCACACGTGATTATTATAAAGCACAAAAACGGAACGTTGCGAGAATTAAAAAAACAAGAGTTCTTGAAGAACGAGTTGACTAAAGAAACTTGTATCACAGGATAACGCTAATGATAAATGTGTATAAGCCGAATGTCCGTTCAGTGATCTGTGATGTAAGTATCAAACACATTCGGCGCGTAGATGAGAAACTGAGAAATAATTGTTGGAGTAACTCGCCGTTCTTTCTTTAGCTCTTTTCAGCACATATTTTCTCAGTCACTTAACTGTCGTACAAAATCGACTCTCGCAACAGTGATCGATTCACGTTATCCATAATCCCCCATCGCTGAGGTTGATAGATCCTTTGAGCGCGCGTGACGCGTGCAATTAACATGCGTTCACGTTTCATCCAAATTTCGTAACAGTCAGCTTTTTCCTTGGGTCGGATTGGCGTATTGCGATAAACGCGACAGCATTCTGATATTCCACCGATATCGATCGGTACCTCCCATCTTATACACCGTTGCACCGGGAATGTTGCTGAATAACGATACCTATAACTTGACGACGTGATAAAATTATTGAATGTATGCCGATTGTAGCCCAAGATTGAGTCAAGTATTAAGTTAACGATATAACTGCTACCCCGTAGCAGCTTATCGAAGTAATGAGTGCTTGACGGCGATTGATAATGAAATTAGTAACTATTCATTTTTCACTTTTTTTTTTTCTCAATATTTTTTTTCAAAACGAAACTGAACCTTGGATTGAACAACACTTCGAACCGCACGAAGGAATAAGAGAACACATTTATTTTATTCACTTTCTGTTAAATATATATTTTTTATTTTATTTATAGCAAGGAAAATTCGGTTTTTTTTTCTGTTTCATTCAAATTTCCTTAGTCGGGACACACGCATACAATCATATAGAATTCATTCGCACTAGTTAACTATTTTAGCGCGCTTACAAGATTAATCGAGGCTACAATTTTTTTCTCCCCGTCGATCGTAAATCCTACGGTCGCAAAATATTTCGACTTTTTTGCAGATTCTCGGACGAACGCGTAAGGTCTTTTATCAATCCACGCTTCAATCTCTTCACGTTAATCATCGTTTCGGAAAGTTCGTTGATTTTTTCGAATCTACTGTTAATTTTTCAAGTTTCAAGACCGAGTCGCAGCGCTCCGAAGACGCTAAGTCGATTGGCCAATCGTCTCGTTTATCGAATTGGCAATAACAGTTGTTTCCCAGTTCGGTGTAGCTGCATCGAGAATCGTCTCGACGGCGATTGTTGCGTATAATTGTCTAATTCCTCGCGCTTTCCCGATTATAAAAATTCGCTTTTCTTGGTCTCGTAATCTTTCTCGTTTCCGCAAGAAATTGTCCTTGCAACCTCGGCGGCCAATCCTTTTCGCGAAATATCGTCATTATCCTCGTGACTAGTTTTTTTCGGTATTCTTGTCGATTTTGTACAATGTCGCGATATCGGAGAGAATTAAGACACAAGAATCATAGAGACAAGAATCTTAAGACACGGTGGTGCCGGTAATATCAACGTAGAAACGTCGAAAGTCTCGACGTCGACAGGACTTCACGTACGACGAAAAAGCGCAAGATCTCATGTGCTCGACGCTCTCGTTACTCCGCAACGATTGTTAGGTACGCGAAATGTCTGACAATTTCTCGTCCATCAGAATCTCGATATTGGATCCGAGACTTGACTAATAATCGATGGGATATCCATCGTTATCAATAACGCATTGCATTCGATTTGGAAGCGAATTGACAAGCTGCCGCGTAAGGTCTGGTCGTCCTTTCAAATTTTCCCATATAGCGGTCACATGATTCGAGAGATCTTCGCGGTTTCGGTCCGCACCGGAGCGCCATTCGCGTACCATTACACCTTACAAAGAAAAGACATTTTATAATTCAACATTGAATCGAGATATGCGATGGGATCACGACGCGAAGTGCTTTCAAAAAGCTTTTTGGTCAAGAGCTGCAGCAGCGTTTGGACGCCAAGTAGTTTAAAACGATTTTTTTGAAGGTTTACAAATCGTTTTTGTTGAGAGATGATTGTTATAATAATTCCGTAATGCGGAAATTAAATGCTAATTATAAAGAAAAGGTAATTACAACGAATGGACGAGCTGAGAAATTATTTTGAAAACCTTACTCCATAAGTTCTCAATCGGATTAAGATCCGGCGACTTGCTCGGCCATTGCATCCGTTCAACCTCCGGATGTTCCTCAAACCATTCCATAGTTCGACGAGATGTGTGCACGGAGCTATTATCTTGCATGAATTGAATCACGGGAAATTGATCCACAGGAAATCTTTCACGTGCACACGGAAGCATGACGTTTTCGAGAATGTTGACATATTCTCGTGAATTCATGTGTGCCGTCGTTTCGTAAAGAGACATCACGCCTGCAGCGGACATGCATCCCCAGAAACCGCATGATATGCGGCCGCTCGTTACCTTCTGCACCGTATATCGTGGATTAACTTTGAATATACGGCCTCGTGGTCGATATACGATTCGGCGTCCATCGTCAGATGATTTGAAAACCTATTCAAAAACAATTATTAAATTCACATGAGAATCTTCGTACATCATTATTTTTTTCGAATTCGTTTTGTAGTCATAGTTTTCTGTTTAAATAGTAGTATAAGCAGTTTTATTTGTAAAAAAAACTTCTTTCGAAATTTCTAAATCATGCCAAAACTGAACGCTTGCATAGATTTTTACCAAATACAATACTGATTATTGGTTAATAATAGTTCAACTTTGTACCAAATTCTACTCCAATATCTCAAAAAATGTAGCAGACAGAGCGCCACCAAACATTTTTCAAAAAATGGAAAATGCCATGAAAACTGAACGTCTGCATAGATTTTACCCAAATTTAATACCGATTGTTGGTTCGTAATCGTACCAAATTTTTACCCGCTAACGCGAAAAATGTGGCAGCTCAGAGCCACCAGACATTTTTTGAAAATTGCGTGAAAACTGAACAACTGCATAGATTTGGCCAAAAATTGCACCAAAGCAGGAGATTTAACCCCTCAATATGTGGTATAAATTTTAGCTCGATATCTCAAACTGTTTCTAAATTATGCGGCCAAACGAGGTGCACCCACGCACTGCACGCACGCACAAAGTGAAGAAACACGTTAGATTTCCACATGCAATTATATGTAATTTGCGTGCATGTAATTTGCATAATTGTTATCACATTTTCAAAAAGTATACAAAAACATACCTTTTCGTCCGACCATATAATGGGAGCCCACTGTTCCGCGTCCCAGTTGATATGCTCTTCTGCAAATTCAATTCGTTGTTGTCGGTGGACGTCGGCGAGGCATATTGTTTTAGTCGGTCGGTGGGCGGCAATCCCAACGGCTTTCAAACGGCGTCGCGCAGTGCTCACCGAGATCGGCAGGTTTGTCTCCTCTAATATTTGTGGTATGGTTGAGAAGGGAGATTCTTCGATACTCTCAAATAACTCGATATCTTCTTCTCGCGTTGTTTTTTTTGGTCGCCTATTATTTTTTCGGTGATCCGCCAGAGCAGCGATATTGCCCTCTTGATAACGGCGTATCCAGAGATTTACCGTCTTGATATTGCACCCGATGTTTTCGCGAATTGCGTGCACATTGATTCCGGCTTGCCACATACCGACGATTCTTCCTCGCACTGACGGGGGATAATTCGCGAAAATGTTTCGTTCCGCAGGCTCCTGTTGGGCAGCCATTATCGATTAATAATGAAAGACTGACTAGTATAAACAATTGAATTCCGGAAAAAAAAAATAGAAAACATGTCGATAAAATAGGAAGGTGAGAATGAAACAAAAGCATCCACACAAGACATCGAAGACGATGTAAAAAAACCAACGAAAACAATTAAAATTTTTTGTGGCGACACTATGATTATAACAATAGTTTCAGCGACCAAATAATTCAGATGTATTTGAATTCGGCCACGGCTCTATATGTAATAATATAAAATTTATGTTCCAGATTACGCATACATTTTTTTGTTGAAAAAATGAATTGTTAATTTGTTAATTGTTTTGTTTTTTTTGTTTTTGTTGTTGAATGTTAGTGAAAGAATATTTTTTATGAAGTAAATGTATTTAAAAAATTATTCTTTTTATTATTAGTAACTGGATTCCACTTACAAAGGCCTAGTGCGGGATCGTTTGCTGCTTGTAACTTTTGCAGGTGTGTGAGATCTCTCGTGACCCCTTCTAAGATCGGAATGATGCTCCGAGGTTTCTCCATCGTTCGGCGATTGATTTGAAACCATAGGTGTGTGACATCTTGATCGGCTTTTCCACAATAAAGAATGATAATAAGTCTTGTTATTATTATTATTTCATGTTTTCTGACTCAAATACTCGATGAATTAGTTGTTTTTCTATATATTTCAATGATATCGTTTATTCAAGGAAAAATACAATTAAACAAACCAAATTCTATGTAAATATATGTGCCCTTTCTACATGAATTAATTTATTTTATTAACAACAATGAACGTGCATTAAACAAAACATTATTCAAGTATCACGGTGAATCTAATTGACTTCGTATCAAGTATTGACACAAAAAAACTATATGTCATGATACTATATAAAAATACCCGTACCCGTTTTCTGACAATACCGACAATTCTGACAATAACCGATGTCGAGATAGAGCCAAGCGAGTCCTCTCATCACTCTTCGCAGTCGTGGTATTCCCGTGCTGTGAAGATTACTGAAGCAAACGTTGGCGGGCATCGTTCTCAACAAGTCCTTCTCCATTAGCTTGCTCGTCATTAGCGCATCGTTGCTCGACGCTTTCCCGATGTCCTTGTGCGTCATTTCCGAGGCTTGTTCCTTATGTTCCGCCCCTATAAGATATGGAACGACACGTTTGTGAGGAATTTAACTCGCAAAACAAGAAGTTAACTTCTTTTTTTTCTTGTCTGTAGTAAAAGAAATTTTTAAAGTGGCACATTGCTTTTTTATTATCTTCTATCCTTAACAAAGCTCTCTTTGAGAAAATTATTTTCGCTTTCACAGCGAGGAAGCTTCGTAAAAGCTTAAGAGAAAACGAAAAAAAAAAATGCATATTTTTTTCTTTTTTTTTTTATTGTACCAATTTTTTTACCTGACATCCGCATCCAGATTCGAGGGCGAAGGGAGTGAGATATTCCGCGACATACCATCTCGCGAAGTTTGTCGGTTCGCGGCAAACAACGATCGACATGCTGCCACGAGACGTCCGAAACTTCTTTGTTGTTGCTGAATTCCATGAGAGCGACCCACTGCAGCCTGTGCTGAGGATCCTCGACGAATGGAATGCCGAGCAGCTTTTTTGAGCTTTGCTCCGGGCTGTCCTCTTCCTCGACTCGAAAACCTAACTTGTAGAATCTGCGAGAACAAATTTTTGACTAGATTATAGATTCAGCAAGTTCTGGCAAATTTCCTTTATTTAACTCCTTTCCAGAATCAATGCCAAGAAAAATTCTACAACAGTTTCGGGACTTCCATGATTTTCAGGACCGCTGAATACTTTCGGAACCCATAATCGAACGTCGTCACGCATGTCCCTGAATTAAAATTTGGAAAATGTGCGCACAAAAAAAAGTTACCGTTGTACAAACATTTTTTTGCAAATCAACCAAATATCAGAACCTGTATTCCGGCTGAGAATAGGGATTGTCCGGTTGATTGAGCTTCGCGAGGATGTCCTGCGGCCACATCGACGGCGTCAAGGCGGAAAATGGTTCGCCGTGTGGCGGATATATGTGATCCTCGCACACGGAGCAACTCTCAGAGTCGAACTCATCCTCCAAGGCGATGGCTTGCAATTCTTTCTACAAAACAAATGTTCCGTCAATAAAATTATAAAAATAAATTCGTTCATCAATGGTAATGAAAAATGTACGACACTTTGTGCCTTATTTTCAAGTAAACGAAAGAAAATTGCATACTTATTTT
The DNA here is from genome assembly GCA_963924025.1 of Ischnus inquisitorius. NCBI lineage: Eukaryota > Metazoa > Arthropoda > Insecta > Hymenoptera > Ichneumonidae > Ischnus > Ischnus inquisitorius. The sequence goes on from OZ001253.1 coordinate 11,960,666, forward strand.
TTGTTGTCAGAAAAACATGAAAGGTTTTTTTAATGTTTCTATAACATACTTTTTTGTTTTTACCAGAAACGTTTTTGATCGATATTTTTTTTCATTTCATAAAATAGATACTTACGTTGTGACCGTCTTTGCCAACATAACCTTCGTGATCGCCCAAATTGAACCAGATTTGGCAATCTTCATCTTCGAAACTTCCGTCCACGTTAATCGCGAGGAGAGACGAGCGATATCGTTAGTCGTATTATTTGACGCTATTAATCGCGCGACATTCTATTCGACGCTTCGTAAAAGACGTCGACGCTGTGAAAACATATAACTTATAACAGCTGGCGTGCAAAGTACTCACGACTTCGACACGCACGTCGAGAGAGTGGGGAGGAGGAGGTAAAAAGCTCGAGGCGCGTTCTTTTAAATATTGTATTGCATATCATTTTTTCATGTGTTTTTTTTTCAGCTATAGTCAAATCATGGAATAGAAATCATGTTTTTCATTGTCTTATTTATGTTTTTAATGCATATCTATTGTATGGTACGGTATGAACAGGCATCAAATCTAATTTACTTTTACAATCAATCGTAATTCATTATACTCATTTGGTTCATTACATTCAATTGAACCAATATTTGAGGTTTTTTGTGAAACGCATGTCTTTATCATGTATCCACGTTTCATGCGTGCCGTTATCGCGTCGCTTGCAAGATTCTTGTGAAACTTTTCGCCATTGTAGTCGCAACGTCCATGGGAGATTATCTGGAAAAAAAAAAAACAGACATTATAAATTACAATAAAACAACAATACAATAAATAAAAACAAAAAACAAACAAAGAAATAAACGTAACAACAAAAAACATTTTATAAACAAAAACAATTAAAAGATATGCGTATAAGGCACAACACTTACCATACCCGACCACCGCTGCTACCTCTTTCCATTTGACTCGCTTCTCCGCTTCGTCGTCTCGCAATTCCACCGGCAAGCTCGTGTCCCACAAAATGCGTCGTTTGCGGACCTCCGCGATTAATTTTTTTGCGAATGCTATTTCGTATTTACTAATTTCTTCCTCCATGTCTACCTCGTTGTCCCAGTTCTCTACCATTTTTCTCGTCAATGTATAAAACAAAAGATGATCGAGCCTCTGCTTCTCTCCCGGTCGGCGTTCCCGTATAAAACAAAATAGCGCCGAAAAACCGCTCTACCTCATTGTCAAACATCCTCAAGTTCACTAAATTGTAAATAGTGCGAATATGTTTAAAAAACTCATGTAGCGAATTTGTATCGTTTCCATTAGTATTTATATTTTGTTTTTGTCATTTTTTCTAATTACTCCATTTGATCATTAAAGAAAAAAAATTGTATTCGATCCGTCGCCATTTAGAAACATGAACGATAAGTCAAAAACTTATTTTCGTATTTCTGCATTTCTTCAATGCGTCGAACAATATAAAAAAATTACATTTGCAAAAATTTCATTCGTTTTTCGTATTGTTTTTTCACAGCAAGTATCAAAGATTACGTACATAATGTAAATATCGGGGGCGGGAAGAAATAATCAATAAAGCATTATCGACGTAAGGTCGTTTGTCGATC